>CM075780.1:23077808-24277808 GCA_037974665.1 Ehretia macrophylla
CCCGCCCCACATATATAGATAGTTATTTTTATTATTTTAGTATTATATATGTATTAAAATTATACATATAAAAGTATAAAAAATAACATTAAGCAAAGTATTATAAAATGAAGAAGAAAAATTAGATTATTTGAAAGGATTTTATAATTATTCTTAAAATCATTGTATGGCGTAACTTGGAATTGGCTATCATTTGTCATAAATACCTCAATTTTATTATTGTTCATAGTGAATTAAGAGATTTGTTAATTATTTCAGTTGCACTTCAAAAAGTTTCAAATAATATAACTAAAGATGAATTTTAAAGAATTGCAACTAATATTATATGTGACATGTTATAAGAAAAAAAATTATAATAATCAATGCAATCTCACTAGCACAAAGAAATGTTCTTTTTCAATTAGAGTTCTCATACACAATGGTTAAGTCAAATTTTATTTTAAATATTTGAGACTCAATTACTATAATATTATTTTTACTATTTAATTGCAAGAATAATTAATATTAGACTTTACTTAAGATCTATATTTATATTTATCATTAGTATAACTTTGATTTATATTTTGAAATTGCATCATTCAAATTAATTAAAATTCTTAAGGTTTAAAAAGAAAAATAAAAACATCGCGGGTAATCCCCATTCCCCACGGGGATTCAGGGGCGGGGACGAGGCGGGGGGCAGGGGTATAGAATGTGGGGACGGGGCGAGGGATGGGGTAGCTTTTTGAGTGGCGGGGCGGGGCATGGGGATAGCTCCCCTCGCCCTTACCCCACCCCTACCCCGCCCCATTGTCATTCCTAGTAAACATTGAAGACCAACTACATGACTTCTGAAATAATGGGGACTAAATGTTCAAAATGTGCAAATAATGAGGACTAGTGGTGAGATATTTGTAGATCTTAGAGACAAATTACATTATTTCTAAAATAATAAGGATTAAATATCCAAAACGTGTAAATAATAATGACTAATTGTGAGATTTGCACTTTTTTATAGGGGGACCAAGGTAAAATTTTGAGAGGGCAAATATACAAAGTACAAGACAAAATTGCCATTAGTCATTTGCTTTTATAGTATGGTTTCTTGCTTTGTGTGTGAGAGTTTTTGAGATCGATTCTTGACAGATGTAACATCTTTTGTATGTAATGTAATATTGACTTAGACATTCTTTTAATTTTTTTTTTTTAAAAAAGCTCAAAACACTCCCCCCTCTCCCTCTCCCTCTTCCTCTCTCTATCTGTGTCTCTCTCATACCTCAGGTGCCTACCTTAAGATGGTACCAAGAGAATGAAACAATTATATCACCATTATTTTTTTGTCACTATTGCCAGAATAAGCAACTTTTGTATCATAATACAATAGAACCTCTTTAAATTAATAATATCTTCTAAATAATAAAAATGTTCGGTATTGACTTGGGACTAGTGTAAAAAATTGATAATTTTGATAAAATTATAAGATAATACATTTAAAATATTTATTTTTTTATTTTATTAACCCAAATATTTCATAAATTAATAATTAGCTAAAAATAACATAATAAATTGATTATGAGATTAGATAAACTTGTTCTAATCTTAATCCTGATACAAGATTACAGAAACTCGTTCTAATCCTAGTAAATTAGATTCTTATCTTCTATTCTCATTAGACTTTCCTACTTATTTTTTTAAATTAGTCTGAAAAAATATGAGCCACTTTTTAAAAAAAATATAATAAATATAATATGTTTACTATTAAGCCAAAAAACTAAAAATATCTCGATAAATTGATCATTATTAATTTATCGATAAATTGATATTTCGCTAAATTAATAAAATTTAATAATTTTAACACTATTAATTTAAAAAAGTTATATTGTATTTAAAATTTTACTTTTTCTATTTTCTCTCCATTTAATATTATTTAAATCGTGTTTGTTTTTTTCTTTTTTTTGTTGATATATGACTATAGTGCAGATGCATTCAATGAGGACCACTTTGAATAATGACCAAAAAAGGGGACCACCAGCAAAAGGAGAAGGCGGCATTAAAAATGTTATAAAATTGGGTCCATTTTGTCCCTTTTTTTTTTATTGGGTCGAATCCATTGGTGCATTGAGGATAATTGAAAGGTCAAGCATTAACCAAATAATGACTACATACCATGAATCTTTTTGTATCAACGACCATGAATGCTTTAGTCAATTTTGAAATGACTCAAGCAAGACTTCGGATGTATATAGCACGGGGCAACTGCCCTACCCGTCATGTAAAATTCTCCGAAGTTAATATTCTTATTTTAATAACAAAATATTCATTTTAATGCCTTCGAGACATGATCCAGCAACAGTAAGCATGAAATTAATTCTGCAATATTACAGGTCCAACACACTTCATTGTTTTGGAGTTTTGTTATTAATTGACTTAATGTATGTGTGGGGTTACACTGTTGTATCCAAGGGTGTACTAGTTAGTAATTAGGCTCTGCCAGTTAAATTTTTACTTTAAAAAAAAAAATTATCTTAATAAGATTATATCGAATTCACTTTAATATTACAAATTTTGATAATCCAATGATACACCTTAATGTATGCACCAACTCAATAAAAAAAAGTTATTCGAATTTGAAATTTTCGATCTACGGACCAACACACTTACAACAAAATTAACATTGTTTAGAAAAGGGGGGAAAAAAACGCTTAGCAAAAAATAAAAGTAAAAAAGGGGGAAAAACAGTAACATGGTTTAGATAGTCAACCATAATAAAGTTCACAAAAAGGAGGAAGCACTCTAACATAATTTGCCCTTCTTCACCGAATATGCCTTATTGAAGATTGCAACATATGCAAACGTATCTGTATATAATAATGTTGAAAGAACAATATGTAAAACAGAAAAGATAAAAAGAGAAATTAAAATAGAAAGATAAAAGATTAAGAGAGTATTTATTTATATTCAAGTCATTACGTGAATATTAGGAGTCATTATTAGTAGCAGCTTCAGAATAAAACTAAAAAATAAAAGAAAAATCTCTGTATCTTGAAGTGGCACGAGAAGTACAGTGAAGTACAGTGAGAGGGTCTATTTAAAATTTTCAAATGCTTGATAACCAAGAATAAAAGACTAATTTAATATATTAAAAAGAAAACTGGCCTAATTCTAAGACTAAAAAACTCGTCTAATAAGGATAGAAAACTAGTGTGTAGTACTAAATGAAGTCTAAATAACCAGTGACATAATTAAGTAATTATATTAACTTCCAAAATATATGTTAACAAATAAAATTACTATCATAGTACATTTTTTCGCTAAAGTGAATACCTATGTGTGTTGTTATTTAGAGCATTTGATTAATCCAAACCATTTGGCTCAATTTTTTCTTTTTTTTATTTATAAAAAAACCCATTTATTTATTTTTCCCGCTTATATGTTTTATGAGTTGCTGCAAAAGGATTATTTTTTTTTTCTAATCCCAATTATCCTTATGAAATTTGAATATTTATATTTTAATTATTTTAAAAAATAACTCACCATTAAATTATTCCTTAATCTCACTTCAAAAAGAGTCTTCTAGAGAGGTGATCTATAATATTCACCTTAAGCTAGCCGATAAGATGTCAAATCAAATTGTTGATAAATGCATGTTCTTGGAAGCTTACAAGAGTCCAACACTTGAGCATTGTTCATAGGAGGTCCAACTTTGGCAAATACTCATAAATGGAGGCCTGAATGTGGACTATTATTTCCATTTCAAGGAATAGGACCCTTTCTTTGTCTACTTCCTAATTTGTCTCATGTACAATGGCTAAAGTATTGGAAGAAAATTTAGCATATGCAAATCGTTTTCTATTTTGTCAATGCTTTAATTGTTTTTTGCCTCTTGGGTTCGGAACATAATTGGCTAAGGTTTGGAGGAGCCAACTGAAACCTATATTGGCCTTTCAATTTTCATCTTAATCCAAGTTTCATCATTTTTCTCTTTTTCCCAGTTAATGTATATAGGTTTCGCAAAATTTATCCACGAACCGTGAGTCATTGTCTCAAAATCGGTAGTTAATTTTACTTTGGATGAAATGCATAAGAGCATTCTATTCTTTTGTAAAGTTATACAATACATTTCTATAGTTTTAAAAGTGCACGATATCTCCTGTAGTTTTTGAAATTAAGCACAATAGCCTCCCTCTGTAAAAAAGAAAAAGTTTATTTTAACGAAAAATGCAATGCATGAGCGTCAAATACGATTATTCAAGATTTTTTTGCCTAAATTATTAATTATTTAGACAAAAATACCCTTATATGCCACATTCTTTTCTTTAGGGTTGGAAAAAAATGAGTATTTTTATCTAAATAATTAATAATTTAAGCAAAAAAAACGCATTTGTCGCATTTGCATAATACTTTCTGTTAAAATAAACGAATTTTTTTTTATGAAAGGGATTGTTGTGCTTAGTTTCAGAAACCATAGAAATGTACCATACACTTTTAAAATCACATGTGCTATTGTGTTTAGTTTCAAAAACTATAGGAGAGTATCGTGCACTTTTAAAATCATAAAAAATATTGTACAATTTTACAAAAATATAAGGAGTTTTGTGCACTTCACTTTTTTATTTTCGGAGGAGACATTTGACAATTAAATTCAATTTTCTCTTTGTTAGTTAGGAGAATTCATGCCTTGTGGGACAAGAGTTTAGTTTTCTTGTAAGATTTGATCACCGAGTCACCAATAATATAGTATGCTCTTATCGTATATATATGTAACATCAACATGCAGAGAATTCTCTCCTAATCTCCTCTACTCTCAACTTTCCGCAATATAATACTGGTAATTTCCACATGTGATCAAATAGAAAATTGGTTCTAGCTTCTTCTTGACCATCTCTGGTTTTCCAAAGTTACAGTCAATACTTGCCGCATGCATCCTGTACCAGTCTAAGACACTTCATGAAATTTGGTTCCACCACAAAAGATATCTTTGACTGTTATTCATCCATTTTCTTCATTGATTTTTATTTCTTTGACATCGCAAAAAGGAAATTCAATGAAAACCAACCAGTGCCTTCGTTATTTTTCATCTGATTTTATGTCACGGACTTAATTGTAAATTTTGTAATCTATAAAACGACTTAAACGGTAATATAAGTTGTCACCTTTCGGAGTTACAATTAATTGGTGAGAATGACATGGGAGTCTTTGTGGCTACAAATGCTTGCCTGAAGCAGTGGTATACATGATGCACGTTTTAGTCTTGTATTTTTCAACAATATAACAAGTTAAAATTGTGACAATTGAATTTTTGTCAATATGACTCATACGACAACAAATGTTGGAATTCGAATTCGCTAGAATTTGCAATAATCCTGATTTACTTTGTATATATCGAAAGTGAAATACAAAATGACTAGTCAAATAACGAGATTAATTGCTTTTACATCAATTCATTTGACTAAACTGTTATGTAATAATATGTTGTAATTAGAGATTTTGAATTCGAACCACAACATCAATCTCCGTTGTAATAAAAAAAGAAAAAAATCATTTGACTCCACAAATTACAGTTTAAATTTTGCCAATAAGAATGTATCTATATCAAAATTTCAACCGAAGATAACAATTTACTTGGCACAATCATTCATATCATATCATAGAGTTAACGATTTAAAATCCAAGATAGCTACTTCAGCATATGCCATCGGAAAGAATACTAGTTACCTTTTAGTTTACAAATATACACGTATGACCCTGATCATTAGTTTACGATATAATTTCGTATACCAAGCTGTCATTTAAGATATTTAAAGATTATAATGAACCTATTTCATTGATATTTCGTTTATTTTATACAAAATATATCAAACTTAAAAAACAGAGGAATTGGTTAGCCATGTTAGTCTATGCAAGACTCTACAGTTTTTGCTACACCTGAGATAATTAAAGCTGAAACTAAATGATAAAAAACTCAATGAAGTGGGAGTGGGTGTTCACTCCCAAGCATGGTTCGAACATATGATAATATTTGAGATCAAACTCTTAATTATTTGGTCTTGCATAACACCTATAAAGTTTTGACAATATACGACTTATAATCTATTGGTGTACAAAGTAATTATGAGTTTCATAATAAAACCACTTACAACTCTAACACAATGTCCAGAGTTGAGATAGGCAGACAAACGTCAGCAAATATGCAAGCTGATTGAGACCTGGTCACCATTCACCATTTGACTCACGTGCTCTAAAATCTCCATGACCAGAATCAAACTTAAAAGAATATAAATAATAACGAAACATCCCACTTAACACATAAACCTTGGGCTTACATTAATCTAATCGCCCTCTAGATTGATTATTCTTTGCCCACTTGCTGCTAACTTTATCCATTTTCTTCTTGTATATATATAAACTCTTTCATATTCAAAAGAATCGTCAAACACCATCAACAGCCATTCAAAACAAGCAACATCAAAGCTTGAAGATTCAATTCAATTCATTCATACACAACCACCATGGATGATTCTTCTTCTTCTTCTTCATACTTTCACCACCAACCCCCATATTCTTCTTCTGCAGATTGGTCACCTGATTCATCATCATTTGGTTCATTTCAATCTTTTTCCTGGAATCATGAACACTTCTTTGAGCATAATTCACTGCCGTTTAACGTTAATGACTCCGAGGAAATGCTTCTGTTAGATGTTCTAGCCAAAGGTAGTGTTGCTAGAGAACCATCTGAAACAACGAATTGTTCTGCAATGAGAAGATCAACAAAGGAAGCTGAAGAAGTGTGTTCATCTGTGAAGCAAGAACAACCAGAAAAGAAGGAGAAGAGTTACCGAGGCGTACGAAGACGGCCGTGGGGAAAATTCGCAGCTGAAATCAGGGATTCTACAAGGAATGGGATCAGGGTTTGGCTTGGAACGTTTGATAGTGCTGAGGCTGCAGCTTTGGCTTATGATCAAGCTGCATTTTCCATGAGAGGTTCCATGGCTGTGCTTAACTTTCCTGTTGAAAGAGTTAAAGAGTCTCTGCGCGATATGAAGTATGCATTTGAAGAAGGGTGCTCACCTGTGATTGCACTCAAGAAGAGACACTCATTGAGGAAAAAATCGTCTGGAAAAGTTGGAAAAAAATGCAGTGAATCAAAGTTAGAAAATGTGGTGGTGTTTGAGGACTTGGGAGCTGAGTATTTAGAAGAATTATTAAATTCCTCTGAAAGCACATCTGGATGGTGAAATTCAACTCTGAGTAAAATACAAGGTGTTGGAAAATACGAGATTTTTTATGCAACTTCGATTTCGATAAAATATGAAAAAACGTTGTGCATTTTACTCTATTTTTTTATCACCTTATTCAGTTATGTTAATTACAAATTTTAGTTATGTTAATTACAAGCTTTAGTGATCATTTTGGGTAGGCCAATTGTATAAGAATCTTGGGATGACTTAGAAATTCACTTTGCAAAAATGAGTGAAACATGAAATTCAAATTCGTGATCCAAATGGTAACTTTTCTTAACTCATCTCTCGCTTTCTCTGTTTCAAATTAAATCTCTAGTTCTTTTTTATTGGTCATTAAAAGATTGGATTTCATAGATAATGCAATTAACCATTTCCCGTTGGTTCAAAGTCAATGGAAACAATTGTTTTTTTTTTTTTTTGAGTACAATAGAAGCTAAAATCCTATTTTGAACTTGGTATCTTTCATAACAGATTGTTATCCGCCTATTATCCAATTCATAGGTTTAGAGACAATATTTTTTAGTACAAAGGGAATGTTTAACATCCAATTAGCAAGAAACTGACTTTTCAAAAGATTGGACTTTATAAATAATGCAATCGTTCCAAATTGAACGTCTTATCATTGCATGTATCCCATCAAAGACAGGTTAACTTGGTAATAAATATTTCTTCGTAATATTTCAAATATAGGAATGCAGGACTCGACCATATTATGCCTA
The DNA here is from genome assembly GCA_037974665.1 of Ehretia macrophylla. Classification (NCBI taxonomy): domain Eukaryota; kingdom Viridiplantae; phylum Streptophyta; class Magnoliopsida; order Boraginales; family Ehretiaceae; genus Ehretia; species Ehretia macrophylla. Next base: position 23,085,748 of record CM075780.1, read on the forward strand.
CTAATTGTTTTTCAAGCTAAATAGGGTTAATATCACTCTTTATCCCTTATCTTTGATCTCATTGACATTTTAGTTCTTTATCTTCAAAAGTAAAACATTTTAGTCCCTTATCTTTTAAAGTTGGGACACTGTTAATCATTGTCGCTGATTCTGTTAAAAAAAATAAAATTAGCTTGTGGTTGACTAAAATATCCCTGCAATTTGGTGGTGGTAGGGATATTTTGGTCAATCACGTGTTTTTTTCGTCTTTTTTTAACGAAATCAACGACAAAGACTAACGGTGTTCTAACTTTAAAAGATAAGGGACTGAAATATCTCACTTTTGAAGATAAGAGAATAAAGTATCAATGAAATCAAAGATAAGGGACCAAAAATAATATTAACCCAAATAAATAAATAGGCCCAATTAAATTTTTTTAATTTGAAGTGTTAACGAACTTGTACGCATCCTTAGACGAGAAAAAAAAGGTGCGAAAAATATACACTAACAAGTCAATTCCATTCTTTTTTTTCTCTACCCCCTACCCCCTACCCGAACTGAAAGAGCATCCCCAAGCCACCGCGACTGCTCCACTTTGCTCCAGTCGCATGAATTGAACTTCGTTACCTTTCTGCGCGAAGAGAATGTAACTTTTTTGTATAGTGAAAAGATGAAAAATTAGAATGAGAATCAAGCAGCCAACACAATATGGTCTGACTTTTGTGGGGCCCAATAATGGAGATAGGAATGTGAATGTCACTTTCGGTCGTGTTCTTCAAGCAAATTTCCTTTATCACATTTATATTTCCGTTGAAAGAAAATGGTGAGGTCAGATAGAGGACGAAGATGTCCATGATTCTCGTGACATTTAGGTTATCCTTAATAGAGTTTTTAAAAGATAATAATTAAAGTTTTTAAAAGCTCTATAAAAAAAACAATATCAATGAGATTTGTAAATTTTAAATATACATAGAGTCTATCACTTTAAGTCAAAATAGAGACTCAAACTCTATTTAGTACCTCATAAACATGTGGTTAAACCGCATTTGTCCCAAATGGCAAGCAACGGTAAGCAATTTTTATGGATTTAAGTTCTTTTATAATATTATAGCGTTATATGAAAGGATAATTAAAATAAAAAATTAGAACTTGAAATTATAAACTCATAAACGAGACCGTTGTCATTATTTTAAAAATAATTATCTTAATCCTCAAATTTATTAATGTAGAATAATTAACTATATCCACAACACTCAATTTTAAATCTCTATGAATCTGGAAACTTTTATTTGATAGATTTTCTTTCCATTTCTTTTGCAGCATTATGAAATGGTTTCACTGGTCTAGCTAATTGTTTCGATCGTGAAATATTATTGCTGCTTTTGCCGAGACAAAGCCTCATTCACTGGACTCATTTTGCTTTTGAGCAAGATTTTGAGAATAGTTACTCTTTTAAGCTAGGGCGGTACTTGTGATATTTTAACATGGGTAACACAAATTTATCGTGATTATCCAAAAATTTGCACACGGCAGGAGGTTTCACTTTTCTTTTAATTTTTTCTTTTTAATTTTTGTTGGATCGTGTCTTCTGCAAGCGCGAGACTTCACACCATCATAAGAAATTTAAATGCGCACGGAATTAGTATTACAAGGAAAATAATTGTAAATCTTTTAAGTGCGTTCAAACCTTAATATCTTGACTACAAATAGTTATTGACTTATCAGATCAGAAGAATGCAATAGCCCGCTGACCAGTCAACCACTTTCCACAAAATGGATGAAGAAAAAAGGACCAAAATTATCGTAGTTAACGGCTAGAGAAAATTACACATACGGCCGTATTATTTCTCTAAAATTTTAGTTTTTTTTATTATTTAAAATTAATTAATTTAATTTCCATTGTTTTTCAAAAAAAATTAAATTCATCTCTATTGTTTAAAATTAGTTAATTTAGTCCATATTTAAAAAAAATTATTGAGTCATAATTTTTTTAAAACATTAAAGACTAATTTAAATTTTATATGAAAATAATATGGACTAAATTATTTTTTTAAAAAAATAATAGAAATTAAATTGACTAAATTTTAAAAATATGGACGAATTTAATTTTTTTTTAAATAATATAGAACAAATTGACTATTTTTAAAAAATATAAACGAATTTAAAATTTATAGACCTTCTGTTGGTCCTTCTGTTGGGCTTCATAAACATATATATTCACTTTCGCTTTGGGCTTCTCGTGGACCAGTATTCTAATTGGAGGTGGCAATCAGGGGTGTCGAATGGATTATAGGTCAGTCTAAATTGGATTTTTGAAAAACAAGTGAAACCCATTTTACGTACGGGTAAAATATGGATAGGATTGAAAATGGTCCGGACATCTTCATAAATTGTATTAGATGTATGTTTAAATTTTAACTTATTACGCATACATCTTCTTTGCCAACTATCGATAGCCAGAGCCTAAAAGACATCGTCAGAGAACAATGTCAGGAACAGGGTCAGAACCTTCTGTTGGTTACGCCCTTTAAATGTTACTCGTATAACATATAAATTATAATGTTGAACCCATATCTCATTCATTTTTGTCTCTCGCGAGCATATGCACATACACATTAGCAGAGAAGACACGAGAAATTTCAAGTTCTAGCAGACACAGAAATAAACATGATGCAAATTAACCAAAATTTAATATCTGAGAGGCTCGTGCTTTCTTTGTGATGATTAATCATATAAAGAAACTACAGAAAAGCTGCAAGATGATTACCTCTTCTTCTAGATGAACATATATGGTGAGGCCATTTGTCATTTAAATTATGGGCTTTTCTCTATCAAGTATTGTGCTCAATATGCTTGTGTTCACTTTTAAAGAAATAGATGATTGGACCCAAATTCTTGTTAAATCATCATGGTTAGTTAATAGTGGGCTTTGGATACTCTTATGGGCTCCACTTTGACTTTCTGCAGATTATCGTTTTCATATGAAACATTTTGGGTTCAAGCCCATAGGCTAGTACTCAACAATTTGACCGAGGGAAACGCATATTGGGGCAACTTGTGTGTGTCGACAGGAAATGTTTTTTTAAAAATAAAAAATAAAAAAAATTCAAGAGAGACTGAAATCATTTTACATCATTTGAAATGTTACTCACAAGAATGAATTTTAAAATTTCTCACATCTAAAATGAGAATTATACCACTAGACCAAATGACCCGTGGTGACAAAAAATGTTTGAGAATTCGTACTCTTGTGAATCTTAGAAATCCTTTATTGACTGGGTTTTGAATTAAAAACTATTTAGGAGATCCGAAAAATCAATATCCACCCAGAAAATTCAATAAACTGTTAATCCACATTTTTCATTCCATCACACCATTCCCATACCTTGCCTTGTCATTTTCTATCATCTAAACACAATATTTGTTTTGCTGACATCATTTCCCTATGCCCTGTCCTATAAATTTCTATTTCATATGCCTTCACACGTGGCAACACATTAAGCATAACGATTGTCATTCTAAAGAATATTTCATTATCTTGATCATAGTTGTAACAACTACATATTTAGTTGCATTTTTCATTTCACTATTTCATAGTTGGTGAAAAGTTCGAGCTGTCAATTCTCAATAAGTAGCAAATTCAATAATTCTTTTCCTGATCCCTGAAATTATATGGCACATTTCCTAACTAAAATGGAGGACAAATATGCCTCCAAAATGGGCTGGTCGTGCCAGAAACGTGACATTTTTGGCTTGCCAATTTTGATCCTTGTTTCTCATTTGTAGCTCTGTTTGAAACGCTAGCCAACCTACAAAGACTTTTTTTTTAAAAGACATGAAAATTCAGTTAAAGAAGTCCAATTATTGAATTATTGTTCGATAACTAATTGATAAACCTTTAACTGCAGCAGTGCACTGCTATACATACACCAAGTCAATTAAGATCGAAATTCCAAAACAATAAAGAGTGTCGAATTTATGATCTCATATGAACGATTTCACGCTCACAAGCTACATAGACTTGTTAAGCAAAATGCTCTGAAACTTTGGACATGCCTCTGCATGAAGCTCAACACACTTAAATCGTGATATTTCCAAGAATTTTCACCCCAAATGCCTACTTTTTGTGGTTGGCAACTTATAATGTGAGAAGGGTAAAATACACCGTACCTCCGTTGGTTTGCCGAATAAACTAATTATTTCTTTGTTGTATTATAATAATCTCATAAATCACTCGTGCTTTTTAAAATGTTGTATAATACCCTATGTTGTATATAATTGGTCCATTTTAGTTAGTATAAATCGTCAAAATAGTCCTTTATCTTTAGAGTTTTTGACATTTTCATTTCTTATCTACCAAACGTGACAAATTAGCTTTTTGTCTTTAAATTTGTAATGTTGTTAGTTCTTTTAACAAATTTTATTAATTTTGTAATAGATTCCATGCGACTGACAAGTAATCAATTAGTCCCTTATCCCTTGCAAAATCTTACTTAAATTGGTCACGTACAAGACACATGTCATCCATGTTAAAAAAATTGACGAAACTTGTAAAAAAGACTAATAGCGTCACAGATTTAAAGATAAGAGACAAATTTATCGCAATTGATAAATAAATGATTAAAATATCACAAAATCCAAAAATAAGAAACCATTTTGATCATTTACTCTTTTAGTTAATTGCGCTTGCGTCTGTGTCGACCTTTGCGACTTTAAATCGCCAACATATGCAAACATAACGCCAAGGTAACTCAATCGCTCGAGTGGCGAACATGTATTTTAGTTAATGGTGGCTGGGTAACTTTTTGGGATTTTTCCTTCTCATTGTGTTCCCCACTCTAAGCGCTTGAGTTTTTGAAAAGTTACATGACTCATACCCTTAACTTTGAATCAATGCATGTTCCCAGGCAGTGGCAGAGTCAAATATTAACGAGAATGTGAACATGCACACCTTCAATTAAAAAAAAACAAAAAAATTTTGTCCAAAAATTTAATGTACAAGTGCAAACCATAACTCTTTTAACTGTATGAGTGCATACTCTCACCTTAAAATCCTGATACCACCATTTTTCTAAGGTGAGGATGATCATTGACTGCACATTGTTAGGTTATTAATAGATGGTTGTAGAGAAATAGGAAAGAAAGATCCAGGAAGTAGGAAATCCACTTTAAACCAGAGCCCTCAAGATTGGGCGGCCATGAATGCTGATCTCATGTATTTATTCATTAGAGCACATGGAAGGTATAACAATGGTGGCGACACAGAAAGCAACATATATACTTTTTAAAGATTTATTGCCATGTCGAGAATTAGGCCACCTTCAACTTAAAGGCACTAAGAAAATCTCATTATATCTACCCTACAAACCCTAGAATCTCCTTCATCAATATCCTAATAAGTGCTTTCATTCTTTATTCAGTTCTAGGTCAACGAAGGTCTACTTTGTATCAAGTTTGATTTGAGGTTGAAGTTGGTCATAAGAGAGTCATGATGGCCATACATTATGGATTAAAATAAGCTTAATAGTGCTATTAGTGTCTCTTGGGTGATTATTAATTGGGTTTTTCCTTTTTTTATCATGCCGACTTTTCTGATTCTTTAATTTTTTTTTCTTATTTAAAGGGAGATTTAGTCGATGAAATATCACATTCACAAGTGATCATCAAATAGCTAGATTATGCTAATCACGAACTATTTTAGGGAATGTCTCACTCCAATTATATTTCTCTAAATGGAGTGTATACCAATTCACTGTTGCTAATTCTAAGTAGTACTCTCCTTAAAATTGTTCTAGGGTATGATTGTCAAGTTAGTTTGTACATTTGTTTAGTTCGCACTAAACATGTTAGATATAAAATTTTACTTCTTTATTATAGGTGTATTAATCCTCAATTAAAAAACAAAATAAAGAGATATTAAATATACACACTATTAGTGCACACTGAAAACTTAAACAACCTATGTACATGTGTCGTGTCATGTGGGTATATAAAAAGTCATGTTTAGAAGGAAAAAATAAAAATAAAAAACGGCTAAGAGTTGAATAATTTTTTTTTCTCCCTTCTCGTAGATTAACTCTTTCTTTTTTTTTGATTTGTGACAACATATGTGGATGTTGTGATAACTACTTGTACATACTATATATATATCGGCTTCTGCCATAACATAATCAACAGTTTCAAAATGTATTATGAGTTTGTGTAGCATTAATCAAAAACGCGTTTTTCTAACCCTAACATAGAAGCATAACATAAATACCATGCATCGCTTTTCATTAAGCTTAATTGCTTAAAGGGTGGTTAAATGAAATTCTAGGAGCGTAAGAAACGATCGACGGGCGCATGAACATGATCTATTGCTTACAACCACGGTAAATCTTATATTGTCATTTTATGGTTATTATCAATTGTTGGAATTTTTTCTTATTCATTACCTTTTTCAATCTTAATCTACCTCAGTGGCATCGATATGTTTTATCCACCATCAACTAAATCTTAATTATCTTCTAAGTGATTATTAGAGAAACGTGACCCTTTTTCCTTTTGTTTCCAATTATAAATCTAAACCTTGATTCCTAAGTAAAAAATACTAAGATAGCAATTGGTACACTGAAATGAATTTGGACATGAATGGAATGAATTGAAGAATGTAATGAAACTGAGAATTGAATGAACTTAGGAATAGAAATGACATGATTGGTATACTTTAGGAATGGAGATAGGAATGGGTGTATTAATTCTAAACCCATGTTTGGTATACAATATATAGAAATGGTAATGGAAATACTTGTATAATATGACATTATTACCATTTTATTATTATAGTATTAAAAATAAGATTTTACATGAATATAATCATGAACATAATAATAATAATAAAAATACTTATATAATATGACATTATTACCCTTTTTTTATTATTATTATTATTATTATTATTATTATTATTATTATAGCTCACGTTTTCTATTGTCAAGGCAGCAGTGTTTCTTGCCCGGTTGACAATTCAATCTGGATTTGTGCAAATTAGCCATGCTATGCTTATCTTAAATATCTTCAATTAATTTCTTTGAAAGCGATTGAAATTGATGAAATGGAAATTAATTGTATGTAGAAACATCCAAAAAGATTACTGCTTAATTTGTCTCTATTGTTTCCTCATGAGGTTTGGTAATCCACTCATGTTATATGTTTGGATTCTCGAGGAGTAGAAAACGAAAGTGAGATAGATGACAAAATAATAAAACAAATTCTCCAAACCCTTTTGACATATACATATATATATACATATACATAAAGATGAGATATATTCACCAAACCTAAACCATGAAAGCCGATAATTACAACCATGAGATATAGGCTAATAAAATATTGGTGTCCACATATTCTATAGTTTGATGTACTCTCTCTCTCTCTCTCTCTCTCTCTCTCTCTCTCTCTCTCTCTATATATATATATATATATATATATATATATATATATATAATATTTTATTGTTGACCAAAATCGTAGTGCCAAATTACAGTTTAACAGCGCACCTTGTTCCTTGTCGTTGATGATGTTATCTGGAGAAGAGAAAATGATTGCAGCCGTTGGAGAAGAAAAAAATTGCAGCTATGTTTAGGGCTTACACAACGTTATTTTGATGGGGTATGTTCGTCATTTAAAAAATAAGGTTCATTCCCAAGCACATAGGAATGGGCTATTCCCATGTGTTTGATTTAGAATGGTTATTCCCATCTATGAGAGAATGAGATTACCTTGGGAATGAGATTTTCAGGTTCATTCCCTCATACAAAGTATGAGAATTAAAAGAAAATTGAGAATTTTATTTCATTCTCAACTCATTCCCACATACCAATCACTACCTAAGTTCTTATCATATGTGCATGCTGAGTATATACAGTAGAACTTCTTTAAATTAATAGCGTTGGGACCACCAAATTCTATTAATTTAGCAAGATATTAATTTATCGATAAATTAATAACTATTAATTAATAGAGATATTTTTCATTTTTTTGGTTTTATAGTAAACATATTATGATTATGATGTCTTTTTTCGGTCCAATTTGAAAAGATAAGCAATGAGAATAGAAGATAAAATTTAATTTAGTGCGATTAGAAAAAAAAAATTTCTAATCTCGTATCCAAGTTTTTGTAGGATTAGAATGAGAACTAATTTCTCTAATCTTGTATCATAATCCTTGTAGGATTATTTCAATTTTTTTCTTTAAATAATTAAATATGAGATTCAACTAGATTTGAAATTTAACAAAATACAAGCTACTCTTAATTCATATTTTAAGAAAATCTCATAGTCAATTTATTATGTACTTTTTAACTAAGTATTAATTTATGAAATATTTAAATTAATAAAATACAAAGAAATTTTTTTTAAATGTATTATCTTATAATTTTATCGAATTTATCAACTTTTTACACTGGTCCCAAGTCGGGACCGGACATTTTTATTAATTAAAAAAGATTATTAATTTATCGAGTATTAATTTAAAGAGATTCTACTATATATATATATATATATATATATATATATATATATATATACACACTAAGTTCTCTCGTAATCCTCTTGTAATTTCTAAAACAATGCATACGTCTCCTAATCTCATGTTTTTGTAGGAAGGTGTTTGGCTTAGTTTTAAAAAACAGAAATTATGAGAGAGTTTTGAAAGTATAAGGAAGTATTTTGCTAGGCTTAACTCAACGCTTGTTGAGTTATTTGGCTACGTTTTATTCTATTGACCAACTTAGTAATTACTATAGGAGGTACTTAATTACTCTCCGGCGTATTTCCCAGTACATTATGAAGGAAAGGTGAAGGAGTGAATAATAAATTACTCATGAACATATTATAATAGATTCTATGCTTTGTCCTTGTGCAACAAAACGTCAACAACTTGTTACATTTTGAAGGGGCAAAAACCATTTTGGTCCCTGAGGTTTGGTATAAAGCCCAAATTAGTCCCTGAGGTTTGCAAAAAGACCAAATAGGTCCCTCCCATTCTCTATGACTTAATAGTCAAAGATTTGACTAAATAAAAATACTTAAATGCCCTTGCTTTAGTGGTTAGAGATTTGGAGGGAAAGAAAAAAAAAAAAAGATTGAGACCATGCAGCAAGCACAACTATTTGAGCACTCAAGCTATTTTTTTTTTTCTTTTCTCACTTTCAATTCATGCTCTTTCTCACCCCAAAAAAAAAAAAAAAAAGAACGACGACAACAAATGTTGAATTTAGTATCGGGTAGCCACTAATTGTGGCTTTTAAAGTCTTAAATTTTGGATATATGTCCTCCAACTACAAATGTTGTCTGACTTTTAACTAACTTGAAAAATGTATTGAGGTACAATATTAGACAATAGAATGTATAACCTTGTAATAAATTACTATAATTCACATGTAATGAATTCCTCGTCATTTGAAAACAAAAAAGAAAAAATAATAATGGACGAGGAATTCGTTACATGTAATTTTTTTTTTCACATTTAATTTTTGTTTTTTTTTCATCTATTATTATTTTTTCTTTTTTGTTTTCAAATGACGAAAAAATAGTTTGGGTGCTTAAATAGTTATACTTGTTGCATGGTCCCAATTTTTTTTGCCTTCCCTCCAAATCTCCAACCACTAAAGCAAGGGTATTTAAGTCTTTTCATTTGGTCAAATATTTGACTATTAAGTCATAAATTATTAGAGGGACCTATTTGGTCTTTTTACAAACCTCAGGGTCTAGTTTAGGTTTTATACCAAACTTCAGGGATTAAAATGGTTTTTGCCTCATTTTGAAGATACATCTTAAAGGACCTAATTAGAGGGGGAATGAATGGTTCTTAATATTATAATACTATGAGTAAAATTTAAAGGGGTGTTTGATTTACGAATAGATTTTTCATTTTTAAGAATGTTATTTCTGGGAATGATATTCTCAGGAATGTTATTCCCGACAATGTGGTTAAAAGTGTTTAGTTTGTTAAAAATATTCCTGGGAATATTTTGTCAAGTTTATAGAAAGGTTATTTTATTATGTTTGGTTTAACTCAATATTTCTAGGAATGTTAAGCAATTTTTCAGTAATATCCCTAACTCAAAAAAACAATAATATCAAACAAAATGTACAAATAACGATACATTTTGCAATTACTTAGCAAAAAAAAATGATACATTTTGCATATTTTTGCTAATACGCGAGTAAAAAAATATTTAACATATTAATACAACCAAAGTAAATTTATTTTTATAATTTATAAATTTTAACTTGACACTTCAAAATTAAAACTTAAATTTATTATTTTGTGTAATTTTATTTTTATTTTATTTTTATCTTATTTTATTTTATTTATTTTATGTTTCTTATTCTATTTTATCATTTACTTTTTTATTTTTTTTTATTATAATCTTTTTATTTTTTAATTTTTCTATTTTATTTTTAATTTAATTTATTTTTATCTTATTTAGTTATTTTATTTTATTTTTTTATTTTTTTTACGTTATTTTTTTTATTATTTATTATTTTATTATTTCATTTTTTGAATTATTTTATTGTATTTATTTTAATTTTGAATTTTCTAAAATGAGTATTTGGGTCTTTTACTTTTTCAAAATTATTTCCAAGACTTGGAAATGTAATATTCCCATCCCCTCACATGATAATAGAATTTGACTAAATCATGAGAATATTGCATTTCCAGGAATGTGACATTTTCAGGAATATTTTTTTATTCCGCGAACCAAATATGGGAACGTATATTCCAAACTTCACATTCCCATGAATCTTGTAACATTCCGCGAACCAAACGCCCCCTGACATTTATAATAGGGATCCTTACTCCAATTAATGAAACCTCAAAATTGTAAAACTACAAATGTAACCTCCTCTCTCATAACAATTTATCTCGGATAGTTTTTTTTTTTTTTCCCTGTTAAGTAAACAAGTATTTCGTTAAGTTAAAAAATTCAAGTAAAAGTTATTTTAAACACGGTCTGTCTTCTAATTCCAAAAGTTTTAACGACGGAAAAGAAATTCCAAATGTTTTTTTACTTCTAAATTCTATTTTCCTGATCAGGAATATCATGGGCTGGGAATAAATATCAAGCAATTCATGACATAAAATGAAACAATAACACTGATGCCATGAGTATATTCAATCACGATACCATGAAAAAGATTACGATTAATTTCCATATAATTGAACTTTAAATGGCTTCGATTTATTAGGAACGAAATCAAAGGCCAATCTTTTTTCCTAAGGAGAAGATACCACACTGCCCTCACCTGATTCCTACACGACACTCAAGATCGCATGTTTGACTCAAACCTTATTAGTAGCAAGTAAAACCTAAATTGAATTTGGGATCAATGCCCTACCATGTCACACCCCAAAAAAATAAATAGATAACGGTCAAATCCAAAAATACTCTCTCTCTCTAAATGACATAGGTGAATTGCTTGTATGGTCTCTCAATTATAATTGAAAAATAAATTAGTCTTCAATTTTGCAAAACTGAACCTTTTAGTTTATGGGCTTATAATTATATGATACTATTAGATCCTAACCCAAATTTCGTCCAAAAATTCACGAATTTGACCCAAATTCCTTTCAAATTAAATTTGATATATAGGTACGTGTTGTTCTCGTGTTTAAATTCTAAATGAAAATTAAGATAAGGACTAACGACATTATACTATTGTAAATTCAACAGCTAAAACGTTTATTTTAAAAAACAATTTGTCATTCGCATGCACTATAATTAACCAAACATACAAGAAATTTACCCAAATGACATCATGAGACAAGAAAATAGATGGTTATATTTAATATTTGACTGGTGTACGAGGTAGAAGAGGAAAAAAATTCTGACCAAAAAAAAGAAAAAATATAAAAAGGTAGAAAGCAGAGAAAAAAGAGGGAATATACCGGTGAAGATTCCGGGTGGTTGCGGGGTATAAATACTTGGCATATCTCCAACACTTACTTCCACCTCAAAACATCTCAATATCATCATCGATTACTCATCGTTTTGTTGTCTCTCTTCTTTCTCCTTTCTTCTTTTTCTCTTTCTCTAAAAAGAAAAAAGGTTAGTTTTTCTACGTACAAACAAATTAAAGTTTCTCTATCATTATTTTATGTCTTGTCGTTTTGTTATTTTGAGTAAAAAACTTGTTCTTGTACATTTCTTACATGTTTATGGACATGCATGATCGTGCTAGACACATTTATCTCTGTTGCACGTTTGTTGCTGTCGATTTATTTGTGGATTGATTATTTCTCAAGTCGCATGCAAAAGAAATGTGTGTATTTACGGTTCTATACACAATAATGGCGACGAAAGTTTATCCAACCGTTAATTTTAGAGCGCCTAAAAATAGAAGCCCTTCTGTTTCCGGGATTTTGAGATTATTTTCAATTTGATCCTTCTGTTATTATCATTTCTTTTGGTTAATAAATTCGCATCCTCGAGAATAAATAATTTCGTAGTGTTATTTCTTCGCTTTTACTTTGTTATTTTTCCTTTTATCAGAGAAATCTAAAACTTCTTATGAAAATTCTAGCAGATTCGATTTACAATAACTTTAAAAAATCACTATTTTATGTACTATATATCCTAAATTCATTAAATATTTTCTTTTCTATGCATGAATTACGTTACGGAATTTTTGGACGTAGGATTAATTCTATTAATTGTTTTATACCACTCTAAGAGTTTCATCATTTTATGTTTATTGCACGATGTGATACCAGGTATAGAAGTTATGACAGGAGAGATGTTATTACGTTATTAGGGAATTCAAAACGAGAGACTTTTTGGGAGATTAATTACTTCTGATCATATTTGTGAACTTTTAGCTTCCCGAAGGTTGATGAATCTTCTCTTTTCATTTGACCTGTGACATATTTAGGGTCCATTTATATGTCAATGTCCAATAATCTTTTTTGCATTCAGACACCTATGGACATTTTTGGGGTCCTCTTTCAAAACGGTTGTTGTGTGTCTGGCGCGTGAACCCCGTAACACAGCCGCTGTTTTGAAGGATTTTTCTAATTTGCATAGAACCGTAAATAGTTGTCAGTATGCATGCACTAATTACTGAAGCCAACATAAGGATTGTAAATTGTAAAGGTTCCTGATTTTGCATACTAACTTGGTGCAATGCACTTGCTCATATGGCAAACCCAGATATAATACCAAGTAATGTTTTATCTTATCTTTTCACCCCTTTCCGATTCATTGTATCGTTAGAATTCATGTATTCATGTAAAATCTCTTACGTGCCATAGAATATAGACATTTTTATCCATTAATGTTGACTTACCTCGCGGTTAATTTGAAGTTTAATTACACGAGTAGACATTGATATAGCTGTTTTATATTTGCAGATATCAGGAAAGAGAGAGTGGAGAAAGAAGTTTGTGAGAAAGGGAGAGATCTTTTCTGAGTTTAGAAGAAAATGTCAGGGGAAAATTTGAAGGTGCTAAATGCTCTTGATGTGGCAAAGACACAATGGTACCATTTCACTGCAATTATCATTGCAGGCATGGGATTCTTCACTGATGCCTATGATCTCTTCTGCATATCCCTTGTCACGAAGATGCTCGGCCGTATTTACTACCATGTCGATGGTGCAAAAAAGCCCGGCAGCTTACCTCCTAATGTATCTGCTGCTGTCAATGGTGTAGCATTCTGTGGAACTCTTGCTGGGCAACTCTTCTTTGGCTGGTTGGGTGACAAGTTGGGGAGAAAGAAAGTTTATGGAATGACACTCATGCTCATGTGTCTTAGTTCTGTTGCGTGCGGTCTTTCCTTCGGCAGTGAGCCTCGAGGAGTCATGGCAACTCTCTGTTTCTTCCGCTTTTGGCTCGGATTTGGGATTGGTGGTGATTACCCTCTTTCTGCCACCATCATGTCTGAATATGCAAACAAGAAGACTCGTGGTGCCTTCATTGCTGCAGTGTTTGCGATGCAAGGATTTGGAATCTTGGCAGGTGGTATATTTGCGATGATTATCTCTGCTGCATTCGATGCCAGGTTTAAAGCTCCTTCGTACGAGGCTAATCCAGTTGCCTCAACTGCCTCACAGGCTGATTTTGTCTGGAGGATCATTTTGATGGTTGGGGCTCTTCCAGCTCTTCTTACTTACTACTGGAGGATGAAGATGCCAGAAACAGCTCGTTACACAGCTCTTGTTGCCAAGAATGCAAAACAGGCTGCATCTGATATGTCGAGAGTTTTGAATACTGATATTGAGGCTGAGGAGCACAAGGTGGAGGAGTTGGCTACAAAAACAAACAATGGATTCGGTTTGTTCTCAAAGGAATTTCTTCGTCGCCACGGGCTTCACTTGCTTGGCACGACAAGCACATGGTTCTTGCTCGACATTGCATTTTACAGTCAGAATCTGTTCCAGAAGGACATTTTCAGCGCAGTTGGCTGGATTCCAGCAGCAAAGACCATGAACGCAATTGAAGAGGTGTTCGTTATAGCAAAAGCGCAAACTCTTATCGCTCTATGCAGCACTGTGCCAGGCTACTGGTTCACAGTGGCTTTGATTGATAAGATTGGCAGATTCGCTATCCAAATGTTGGGCTTCTCCATGATGACAGCATTCATGTTCGCTATTGCCATTCCTTACCATCACTGGACTCAACCAAGTAACCGCATTGGATTTGTCGTGATTTATTCACTCACCTTCTTCTTTGCAAACTTTGGACCCAATGCCACCACATTTGTCGTGCCAGCTGAGATCTTCCCGGCCAGATTGCGCTCAACTTGCCATGGTATATCAGCTGCATCTGGAAAACTAGGAGCAATTGTGGGTGCTTTCGGGTTTTTGTATCTGGCTCAGGACCCCAACCCTGCTAAGACAGAAGCAGGCTATCCTCCAGGAATTGGTGTGAGAAATTCACTTCTCGTGTTGGGGGTAGTCAACCTGCTCGGCTTGTTGTTTACTTTGTTGGTACCTGAATCAAAAGGAAAATCGCTGGAAGAGATATCGGGCGAAAACGAGGAATCCAATCAGGCATGATCAACCACGCTTCTGTTTATCTTGATCCTCTCTGGTTTAGTTTCTTCCTGCATTCTGTGATATAGTATATTATCTTCTTCTGTCACTAGTTAGTACTTCTTTTTCTGCAATTTTTTTCTCTCTCTAGTTCTTTTGTAGTTCTTGAGAGTCAACTTTTAACCTGTTTTGTTTTGTTGCAAGAAGTTCAAAGTCATTTTTATTTTTTTCTGTACTTTGTGGAATGTAATTGTATATCCAAATGAAGCTCGTCTCTTTTCCAATCTTTTTTTTTTTTTTGGGTCTGATCTTTTCCATCCTATAAAGTACAAGATGTCTTGTTTAACAAAGGTCATTATATGAAAATTATAGTATGAATTATATAACTCAATGCGAGGTTCAGTGAGACGATCTAAAGAATGTTGAGCTTTCGGATAAAGTGAAGCTCTATTGTTAAAGTAGTCAGGAGTTCAAGTTTTGCTACTCTTATACCATTTGTCACATGTATAACCTCGCTTGCATGTGAGGAGGTGTTTTGATAACACGAGTACTGTATTGCCATTGCATCCGGTTTCTTACTTGCATAGTTCAAAAACTTTATTTGTATGTGAGAATTAAGACATTTCGAAAATATCAAACTAATTAAATATGCGTTTTCTAATAGATTAAGTTTTCAGGGTTTGCAGTTCTTTCTTTGAGATTTGGATTTTCCAATCTAGCAAGTGATATCCAAGGAAGGCAAGCCTGCGAATGAAATATGTTCACTATCAACATATTTCATTATATAATCATAGTTTCTCTTCCACCAACATATCATTAGAATCGGTCATATAAATTTGATAAGTCATTTATTCTTATTAAGAGCTATTTTTTTTCTCTTAGTTTCAAAACCGATTATATATCACACTCTTAATATATTATAAGAACATCCGATCAATTGTTTCAATATCTGACTGACAAAAGTAAACCACCATACCAATCTCTTTGACCCTCTAGAGAAAGCCTCAGTAACTTATGGTTTTCTTTGTGTTACGTCAATCTTCAGTTCCCTTGAATATCTATTTTTGACGGCTAGAGGAGAATTATTCTCGTGCTCATATGTACAAGAATAACAGAAAACATTAGGATCGGAAGAGGAGAAGGAATATAAGAAATTTTGCAGATTCTCATATGTACTCCTAACCAGTCTTGTAGAGCTAGTGATCTTTCTCAATAAGGTTTTTGGTGACAAATCATTACAGGATAACTACTGGCAACAAGTACAATTGCAGGAAAATATTAAAAACAACTCATTTCAAAATGATTTTTCTATGCGTGTGGAGTTGTGGCCCCCCACAGACACGCCCCACTCACATATATGGTGATCGTTTTGAAATCTCTCCTTTAATTGTATTCAACATGATACTTGTGGAAAAAAGAAATTACAAGGGAAAAAAATTATGAAATTATTCCTAATCTTATAAGCTAGAGTTACAATGTTGACAAATGCATAAACGCGCCCGGAAAACACCACAGATGTCAGCAAGACCATAGAAAGTGCAAACACTACGGAAAAACTAGTCACAGATCTTTGGATGATGGAAGAGGTCAATACTATTGTTAATCTAGGGGCAGTGATTCCTGGTGAGAATCAAAGGCTAAAATCATTAACGAAAATATGCAGATTATATACCTGAGAAGTGAATATAAACAATTTGTTTGACAGGCCCTCTGCCTTTTGAGTTTCCTTCCGCAAAGCTGCCGATGTATATTCGATTGATGTTTAAAGATAGCAAAGGAAATGCAATTTATAAAGGTATCTTACAACATCAGATAAAGCTGGATCACGGTCTGAAATCTGCATTCCTAAGAACCAATTATTTCATATACTTGTGCCAGAATGGTTTTGCAGAAAGTTAAAAAAGCTTTTGAGTTCGAAGCATTGCTTCTGAGTTAAGTTAGAAAGATGTCTTCTTTTCTTTCTTCTTTCTTCTTTCTTCTTTCTTGTGAGGAAGAATTCTTAAGGTACAGAGACTTCAATGGGCACGGTCTTTGAGTACTTCAAGATCCATTTCAGTAGGGTCAGTTGCTTGTATCTCATAATGAATGCCATCCAATTCTCTCTTGAATCTCGCTTTGGATGTTGCGTACAGCATCTTGGCACGGATCCGGGAGATTGCAGGAGACCTGATCAATGCAGGTGACATGTATTAATTCAAAGTATAGAAATCATCTCGAGCAAAATCTATCGCCACATGAGAAGAAATGCAGGGCATGCAAAACCCACCAGCTCAGTGAATACAATTTTTTATCACTCAGACAGAATAACACAGGAAATCCAGTTACTGAATGTGGCAACACTTAACATTTTGCTGCAAGATGTTGTCTTCATTTCGAAGAAACAGAAACTTAAGGTTTCAACTATGCTTAGATTGAGATTGTTCTCATTATACACTCTTCCTTAATTTGACAACTCGGGCTCCATTCATTAATACCATACTCGAAACTGAGTTGAGTGCCTAATCTACGGATTAAGAAAAAGATACAGCTTTCTCTATAGGCCAATTGATCACAAATTTATCGATTTAAACTCCAATTAACCCTTATGTACCCTAGTCAAAAGTCCAACAAAGGCTATATAGCCGGTGAAGAACATATCAGAGCATGAAATGTATGAACATAAAATGGATAAGTCAGCATCCAAAAGAAAATCAGTGGGTAATAGAAAAAGATAATATATCAACTGAAGTATATAATCAACAAAATTGTTCAGACAAACAAGTGCGAACACGGGAAGGAGAGTTTGATTGAAGGGAGGTCTGTGGCTCCCAAACAGAGCCGAAATGCATAACCACACCATGCATAGTGTCCATGTATGATACTCAAATGGATAGCAGCACTTATGATTTGAACATTAAGCATTGTGGAAAACATAATCTCGTCTCCAGACTCAAAGAAGATCAAACATGTTGTT
The DNA here is from genome assembly GCA_037974665.1 of Ehretia macrophylla. Classification (NCBI taxonomy): domain Eukaryota; kingdom Viridiplantae; phylum Streptophyta; class Magnoliopsida; order Boraginales; family Ehretiaceae; genus Ehretia; species Ehretia macrophylla. Next base: position 23,103,698 of record CM075780.1, read on the forward strand.
TATTCGATCCTGGAAACAACTAAAACGTGTAAAAGGGCATAATAATGTGTGCTGAAAACTAACCATGCAATGAAGAATATCTTGCTCTTTTGACAATTCTCAGAGGTCACAAAATCGAAGTCATAAACAGCGTATCGGCAATCATTCTCAGGCAAGGCAGCAGTGAAATCATCATAATTTTCAGCAGGGCCACCAGTCTTCTCAACTACAATCTCCTTCTTCTTCTCATCAATCTTGAAAATCACATAACGATAGACCTTCTTCCTCTTCAGTTCCAAAAAGGTGTTTAAGCCATGGTCAGCAACGCCCATGCCAGAAGAGGCATTTGGCTATCAAAAGTGGCACAAAAATGCATAGAAATTAGTCGGCACAAGAATATGACAAGATTATGAAAATTAAATTTCATAATTGAAGGTAAGGCCTCGCTTATTTGTAGAAATCATTTTTTAATTTTCTTTTTTGTAAAAAAACAAATTTTATTGATAACAAATTAGTTAATTACAAACTATGAAGTGCGGATACCTCAACATATATCATACAAGATAACCTCTAACCTAAAAAATACGCACAATTACAAAAATATTTTTCAATCCATGTCCCAAAAAGACTAATAATTCCCGTTAGACATAGTGGGAGTTATCTTCCTCTAAAAGTTCGTCTTTCCATCGTCATATTCCTTATATCGTTCAGAATAAGTGTCACGGGTTTCTTTTGCTGTTTGAAGACATTTTTCAATTTTCATTTCGATATAAACAAACATAGCTCATCCTAATCCACCTGCTGAGATCTGATAGCAAAGAATCCTAAAACTTGCTCGATCGTGGTTAGCACAAAATTGTTAATCAACTGATCATAAATAAATGATTGCACAAGTATAACGAACCCGTATATGCATATATTCTGCTGACCAAAAAAAGAAAATATGCATATATGTTGATCACAATAAATAAGTACAACAAATCACTTATTTAAAACATTAAACTATTGCATATGAGAGAATATATGAACATGATAAATAAATATAATAAATTACTACTTTTAATCTTTTAAATGAGGTGATAACTTAACAGTATATACACGTATAGATAAGCATATAGCAAAAGAAATTGCACTAGAAAAAACTAAACTTAGCAAGATAAGAGAGAACAAACATACCCCTCTTGTTCTGAAGGACATGGCTGATGTCTGAAGATCACACTGAAGCTACCAAGACAAGAAAACCTCACAATATATCTCTGAAGAAAAGATAGAGGGGGTTATGGAGGGTGTATATAAGTTTACGTGCACAAAATGCTGATGGGATTGGAATGTAGTTTTCAAGTTTTGGACGGAAAGTAACCGAGAGAGAGAGAGAGAAAAAAAAAAGTATTTGCTGACAAAGGGAGACAAAGAAACGCAATTCTCCTAAATTCTCATTCTCTGTTTACTTTTCACGCTTGTCTTTCTGGGCGGTGCTTTGAACGTACGCTACCGTGCTTTTTGCAAATGCAAAAGCAAAGCCAGACGTCATGAAGGGAATCTATACAGACCATTTCCTTTCAAAAATTCAAGGGACCACAACAATCTGTAGCAAGAGTTGTGGCTTCACTTGTATCATTGTTTTCTCTGTGGGTCATTTCAAATTTGTATTCTGCTCGAACTGATGATTTTCAACACGTTAAGATCATATTATATCGTTGCGTTATATTCTTTTTCATATTCTCATTGAGAAATTAAACTGACTAATTTTAAGTCAAATTACACATTGAACTGCCCTTTTTTTGAAGCTCTATGAGACCACTTACCACTAGTCTTCGGTCAAATATATTTTTTATTTTGATAAAAAATTATTTTAAAAAGTATTCCAAACTCATATTAATACTGCTAAATTTCATAGCGTACAACCTTACTTTGAAAAGTCAAACTCATAAAGTACAATGAGACTAACCCCTAAAGAAATAACTTTGAAATTGCTTCAGGACATGAACAAATTTTTTGTCTCTACTCCATCTTTAAGCTAACTCCTCGATTCTATGTCATTAGATCAATCCTTAAATTATTATTATTATTTTTTATACAATAAAGGTTGAAGTTGTATTCAAGTTTAAAATTTTTTAAAACAACAAGTTACTATTTTGACAATTTCACTCTATTCTTGAATGTAATCCTTAAATTATTATTATTATTATGTTTTTTTAATCCTCAAATTATTTGACCATGCTATCAATGATATTGGGCCCACATCTGTATGTAAGGCTCCGTTTGTTTGTCGTAAAATAATTTATTTGTCAAAAATGTTTTCAGTGGAAATATTTTTTTGAAAAATAAAATATTTTCTTAAGTTCCGTTTGTTTGTCGTAAAATAACTTGTTGGGAAAAAATATTTTTTTTTGAAAAATAGAATATTAGAAAATATTTTCTGGTGTTTGAATGTACGGTAAATTCCGTAAAATATTTTCTTCTTCCGAAAGACATGAAAATATTTTCTCAAATTTTATACTAGCCGCAATTATTGATTGAAAAATATTTTATAGTTGATCAATTTTTTTGTGTTATCAAATACAAAAAAATTAAGCAAAAATAGTCACAATTGTTGATTGAAAAATATTTTTTTAATTAATTAATTTTTTGGTGTAATCAAATACTGAAAAATTAACGGCAAACAAACGGAGCCTAAAACGTTATCTAATCTCCGCATCACGTTGTGAAGGTGTTCATGGCCTACTTGACTAGTCAGAGCCTTTCCTTTTCCGTGAGAAGGCATTTGGACCCCTTCACTTCATCCATCTTTGGATAGCGCTACGGTCAATTTGGTTGTAGCATGATCCAACACTATTCGGCCCATATGTTCTTTTTCATATTGGACTTGATTTGATTTTTAACAAAAAAAAAAAAAAAAAACTTGACTTGATTTAATTTTTGTTCTCAAAAAGATAAATTTCAAATTCTCACCCTAAATATACTCGAATTTCTAATTGCCCATCTAAACTTCGAATTTATAATTTGCTATCAAAACTTTGCCTTACAAAAAAAAAAGATGTCCACTGTTGCACTTAGTGTTTCATATAGAAACATGTACATCATGTATGCTATGTACTTTCAAGTTTGTTTTGCTTTTTTTGACAAGGAAAAATTAATATCAACTAATTAAATTATAACACGTAACATGTATCTATAATTAAAAGTAGTTTGTCACTAACTAAAACCATCGTTACATAGTCCCATAATTTGCAGGCTCATGGCTCATGGCTCATGGCTCATGGCTCTAACAAAGACAAACAAGAAAAAGAAAAAGAAAAAGAAAATTATATTTAAAAGCTAAAAGGAAATACGAAAATAGAAAATAATTAAATTAGGGCAGGGCAAAGTCCCGCGAAAACTTACCAACGCCGTCGTATTATACCTCAAACACTCTATACGGCACCGTGCCATGTCGTTTAGCAGTACACAGTTTTTTTTTAAAAAAAAATTCACCTCGTAAACAGCTTCGTAATCCCGAATTTCCCGGCGTCGTCAACCCCTCCTTATCATTTCCACCAAATTCCACACATCCGCCGTCCATGAACTTACTGGTCTGTCTCTTTAGTTTACACACACACACACACACACACACACACACACTTATATATATACACGTATATGTATATGTGATAATTTAGTTTACTTATATTTTCTTCTCCTTTTTTTTGGCTTGGAAAAAGGAAATGATAAAATTGCAAAAGAAAGAGGGAAATGATTCGGTGCGGCCGCAGGAGGCAGTGTTCTGGATTGAGACCTCCGATTCCATTTCCCGTCGTTACCAGTTCGAACCTGACGGCCACCTCTCTGTACGTCCCACTATTTTTCCTCCGTTTTTTTTTAATTTATTATTTTCTTATGCTCAATTCATAGAATTGTAAAATATTGCCGTGAAGATGTAAGCGTTTGACCAATAAAAGTCAAACTGCGACGTGAAAAGCAGTATGATTAGTTTATGATGTCCGGGTTCTCTACTACTATTAATACGTGCTTGAGCATTTTTGAACTCAATGTGTTGGCACGCTAGAAGCTGAACTTTAGCCGTTACATCTTATTGTTTTCTTTGTGCTGCAAATGTGAACACGTTCTCTGGCGGAGATGGGATATATGTAATTCCGCAGCTAACTTGATGACTGTTCTTGCTTTATGTTCAGGTTTGGGGTGGTTGGTTAAGTTTCAATCGATTTTTGTTGTATTCTTGTGGTGCATGGGCCTGACTAATTTTACTGAACCGAGAGATTTCAGGTTGTTGATGGAAGTTGTATAGTAGAAAATAGAAGAGAAAAAAATGTTTGACATGCTTATCGGATTCTAATTGGGTTAAGTATTAGTGCGGGATCCTACTCGTGAAATGAGAACTTACTTAAGCGTTCTGATGAAATGTGGTGATTGTTAGGAACGACAGTCTAGTTAGTCAAAACAAAAATAGCAGGAAGAAATTTGCTTTATGCTAATGTGGAACCCTCAGCAATCCCCTTCATCCTGCATTGCATTTGGGTGAAGTGGGCAGTGAGATGCTGTCGCTGGCTGCTAGTGATGTGCTCCCATGGACTTATTTTTGGGTCATTAGCCCTTCAATACTGCATGAAGTTGCTTAGCTGGTGCACATGGAAAATACTTTTATTTTTCTTAGGTACTTATTTTGGACTGAGCTTACTGATTGAGAATTTGATTGTTAATGCAGGTGATGACAGTCGATGACTCTAGACCAATTGTCTATAAAGTGATGGAGTCCTTTCTAAATAAATTCTTCCCTTCAGGTTATCCGTACAGGTGATTAGTCCTACTTGAATACTTCCATTGCTTCAAGCTTGAAAGAAGAGTACCATGCTATTCAAGTTACTCACTTACCTCTTCAATCTGCAGTGTAAATGATGGGTACCTTAGATACACACAATTCCGAGCATTGCAACATGTCTCTAGTGCAGCATTATCTGTATTGTCAACTCAGGTCTTCTTCTTTATATCTTGAGCACTGGCATCTGCATTATCTTTCGAAATTTTTACAACAGACTTCATTTTAAGACTAAGTGTATTTTTAGTAAAAAGATATTTTCTGTTCTTGGAACTGAAATTTTATGAACTCTGTGAAAGCTTGTCTTTCTCATTAATGAGATTTGTGGGGGTGATTGGTCAACAAAGTTGTCTGGCCCTTAATTCTTCAAATCCATTTTTATGTGCTTTTCTGCATTTTTACTCTTTTGCAGTCATTGTTATTTGCTGCAGGTCTGCGGCCTACACCTGCGCAGGCAACTGCTGTGAGTTGGGTAAGATATTTTCCCGTTGGTCAACCTAATTCAATGTACTTCTGAATATCCTTTTTGGATTTTATTAGATTGTGTTGAACGTATGCAGATATTGAAGGATGGCATGCAGCATGTAGGAAAGCTCATATGTAGTAACTTGGGTGCAAGGATGGATTCAGAGCCTAAACGTTGGAGAATCCTGGGTCTGTATCTCAGCATTAGATTTCTGGACTTGGCTATATTTTTCTGCAACCCATTCTGTTATATTTTAAATGGTTGTTGGTGTTACACAACTTGAGCTTTATATTCTTCAGTTTCTCGTAATTCACAAGATTTCTAAGATGAATTTAGTTTCATATGCCAGCTGACGTTCTATACGATTTGGGTTCCGGTCTGGAAGTTCTTTCACCATTATGTCCTCAATTATTTCTTGAGATGGCTGGGCTTGGCAATTTTGCAAAGGTGAGTTGAATGGCAGAAATGTCTTGAAACTTAAAAGATTTCATTCCATGTAAGTTCCTTTGCTCGGCCACGGGGATGAAGCTAATGTTGGCCCCCCCTAAGTTTTGGAGATTTTATTTGCTTCCAAAATAGTATGATGTTGCTTTTTCTTTCTGATATTTTTGGTTTGACAGGGAATGGCTGTTGTTGCAGCAAGAGCAACAAGATTGCCACTATACTCTTCTTTTGCCAAAGAAGGAAATCTCAGTGACCTTTTCGCAAAAGGAGAGGCGATTTCCACCCTTTTCAATGTTGTTGGAATAGGAGTAGGAATCCAATTAGCATCAACAGTTTGTTCATCAATGCAAGGAAAGGTACAATCATCTATTTCCACTACCTGAGCATTGTAGAGATTCAGCATTTAAGATTCATTTTACTTCTTCTGGTTGGGAATGACAAGCTGTCTATATAAGGCTTTAATTATTTTTAGCGATCAGCAGGCAAAGAGGTTTTCTTTCCCCGCTCTTTTAATCTATGGAGAAGAAAGCCATCAATCCAGTTTTCCATTTTTTCTTTTACACTTGTGTGCAAAATTGAATCTTTCTAGGCTGTTTGATATGCTGTTACATCTTTGCATGATAATATTTCCATGATATAGCTGTGTATGTGCTGTTTCTAGCACCTGTAAAAATTATAGAGGAAATAATTACTAGTTAAAGTTGGAAAGCATGAATAACATATCAGATTTATTTTGTTTAATTGCTCCAATTGCTTGGGCTATTGGCTGATAAGCTTTTCTGTATCTTGACGTTGTCCTTGCCTCTATTTGCTCAACCCAATTCCACTAAAATTTAAAAAGTGAACAGAAGCAAAACTAGTGCATAAGCACACACACAGGTTAATGAACGGAGAGGTGGAGAGACCGTTCCGAGAAGAACACTAGCAATGTTTGGGAGCTTTAGGATTATGGTTTTGCTGCTAATTAAGCATATTGATGTTGTACCAGTACATATGTAACAACATGGTGATGGCTTCAACTAGTTCTTTTTGATAGATTTTGACACAGATTTGAACCCCTGAGAAAACATGAAACACATGTCTATCAATTGCGAAAATTTCAAAGGTCAATATTCCTGTATAACACCTCTCCTTGCAAATGATCTTTTATGTGATGGACATATGTCTCTTGTACGTTATGAAGCATCTATACTTCTGCTAATTTTCTATAAAATATTGCAGTTGGTTGCTGGACCTCTTCTCTCTATCATACATGTTTACAGCGTCTGTGAACAAATGCAAGCTGCTCCTGTCAACACATTGAATCCACAACGAACTGCAATGATAGTGGCAGATTTTGTCAAGGTTCATATCCATACCTGAAAGCATCAGATCATTTTAACCTGTATTTTGTTTTGCTGATATCTTTGAGTCTATTGTAATCAGACGGGAAAGGTATCCAGCCCTGCAGACCTAAGGTATGGAGAAGATCTTCTGTTTCCTGGACGACTTATAAAGGATGCTGGAAACGTTAAAGTGGGAAGGGAACTGCACAAAGTTGTTAAGCCCTCAAAGCTGCGCCAACTTAAAGAAACATTCCATGATGAAAAATTTCTATTAAATTTTGGAAGTAGATGGACTGACATGATATTGGAGCATAACGCTACCGGTGAAGATGCGTTGAGGGGTTGGCTGGTTGCTGCATTTTCCGCAAATATGGAGAATACTTCTCGCGAACCGAATCAAAACGTCTTGCAAGAAGCATACGAGAGAATGGATACTGTGTTCTCTCCATTTCTCACCGAGCTACAGGCTAAAGGGTGGCATACTGATCGTTTTCTTGATGGAACTGGAGCACGATTCGCTTTTTAATATAATTTGTTGTCAGCTAATTCCTTCCATGATGTAGGCATTCTTAATTTGAGTGCTTGCTTGAAACAAGTTAGGTATATTTTGGATATGTGATTCTTTTGAAGACATTTTTTGCGCTTTTCTAGTTTTTTTTTTTTTCTTTCTAAATTTAAAATTTGACAAAATAATGCTAAAATAAGAGGTTCAACAAGATGGAGAGATTAATACAGATATTGATAAAAAAATTAAGGTGGGATAGACGAAGTGGAGAAGCACAAGAATTTTATCTTATTAAAAAATTTCACTCAAATTAAAAAGGAAGTATCATAAGATTGCAATTAGGTCAGCTTTGTTGTATGGATTGAAGTAATGGATAGTGAAGTACCATTATATTCATAAGATGTTAGTGGTGAAGATGAACGAGTCGAGATGGATGTGTAAAATCAAGAAAGACTATTTTAAAAATAGGATGATACAAAAAAAAGTGCGGGTGGCACAAAATTGTATTTGTAGGATTTTAAGACCAGTGTCAATATTGTAGTTGGACTTCCATAGTTGCAAATGAATTAGATATTGGGCCTCCAGAGATTTAAGTCGACTTCAAGGTAGGGCCTGCCCCAAATCCAAAAAGAGACAAAAGGATATCGCCTCAAACGTCGTCGTATTATTACATTTATAACCGCCTATGCGATCCATATATATAGCTTCGCGAATCAAAACCAGATAAACAGCAATATCATTTTTTTATTTTGTAAAAAACAGCAATATCATTAACAGATCACTAATTATCCTCTCTTCATCTTCTTCTTCTTAGTTAGGGTTTGTTTGTTCTGTACCACAACCATCGTTATTCTCTCTATTTTCGCGCCAATTTCTTTAGGTATTTTCTGCATCAACACCAACTATGGCGACTGCTTCAGGTATGGAGATCTTACATTTTATACATATATATATGTATGTATATATGTTACGAGTAATGGCACGAAGTTTTGATCTTTTTTATATGATCAATTTTGTATCGCCTTAATTTATAGTTAATTGCAAGAAAATTAATTTTCTGGTTCTTAAATTTTGTGTTTTAGCTCAATCTAGGGCTCCTTTGCTTGCTAGATACTAGGTTTCAGTGTGAATTGCTTTATTTTAATTTCAAATTGGGAAAATTGTTACCTGTTAATGGTGTATCTATTTTTTTATTGATAAAAGATTGTAACTTTATGGCTTTTGTCGAGAAAAATGACTTTAGAAAAAATTGATGAAGGAAACAACGAATGTTGTCGGTTTGCGTAGGGATTGGTTTGTTATAGTTTGGCTTGATGCTGCGTATATAATGGTAAGATAGTTGTTATGAATTGTTGCCAACTTGCTGAGGGAATAAGATAGTTTTTTGCTGAAGAGGAAGTAATTTTCGGGGGAAAAGTTTGCTTGTTTGTTTGTTTATGATCTCTTTGGTTGACAGTGGGTTTTCTGTTTTGGGGTTCAGTGGCATTTAAATCTAGGGAGGACCATAGGAAGCAGATGGAATTGGAAGAGGCGCGTAAGGCTGGGCTTGCGCCAGCTGAGGTGGACGAGGATGGAAAAGAAATTAATCCTCACATTCCTCAATATATGTCTTCTGCACCTTGGTATCTCAACGCTGAGAGACCGGTATGTGACTCGTATGTTCTGTTTCTTCATTTCTCTCTGTTCCTTTTTTGGGTCTTTAAGTAGGTCTTGTGTTGTCCATTCAATAGTTTTGGGATCGGTAACTGAAACGTCTTCTATCTCTATCATGTTTTAGAGTTTGAAACATCAAAGGAAATGGAAATCAGATCCGAATTATACAAAATCATGGTACGACAGAGGTGCAAAAATATATCAGGCTGACAAGTATCGAAAGGGTGCCTGTGAAAAGTAAGTATGATTTCTTTTTCTCTGCTAATTTTGTCTTCCATGATATGGTAAATAATGGTGGTGATGTAATTTTCTTTGTTGTTGTCCTTTTCCATTAAGTTTGATGACACCATTCTCGTTCGACTTTTTTCTGGTTTTGGGACAACTGTTCTCACTGGGACTCTTTCGGGTTGCCCTTTCCTGCATAAACATATTTTTAGTTTTGGGTGAGTGGGTGAGTGGGTCATTGGGTATCGTGGCTGTGATGATTCAAACTTGTATTTTATGATTATTTACTGATGAGCTGTATCCTGTAAAATCAGATTTGTTTCATCTGATTCAGTTGTCCGTTGCATTTCATCTTTAACTATATCTGGATCAGCCAATGGTGCATATAAGTTGGCCTTCATTAACTTGCTGGATGACTTGTCCCAGTAAAGGGAGAAACTAGAAAATTAAATGACAGAGAAAAAACTTCATTAAAGAAACTCTCTAAACCACCCAATGTTTACTTCTGTTTATTATGTGACATGATTGTCTGTGTATTCTTCAGGCATATGAATTTATGACATGCAATTCGTGTTCTTTGTGAAGTGTAATAATTCATGTTTTATGGATGATGTTCTAGGAATTTTATTTGTAGTATCATATCTTTCTTGCTATCTCATAGTTGTCGTTGTACAATTGGGATGTATTATTTAGCTTTTTCTCTTTGGGATGTGCAGCTGTGGAGCTATGACACATGATGCAAAGTCGTGCATGGAAAGGCCTCGAAAATTGGGTGCCAAATGGACGGGGAAACATATCGCCCCTGATGAGAAAGTAGAGACCTTTGAACTGGATTATGATGGTAAACGTGACCGCTGGAATGGTTATGATGCTGCACAATATATCCATATCATCGAAAGATATGAAGCAAGGGATGAAGCAAGAAAGAAGTACTTGAAGGAACAGCAGCTCAAAAAATTGGAGGAGAAGAACAATAACAAAAATGAAGAAGGTGGGGCCAGTGATGATGAAGATTATGAAGATGCTTTAAAAGTTGATGAAGCGAAGGTTGATGAAAGCAAGCAGATGGACTTTGCAAAGGTTGAGAAGCGTGTGCGTACTACAGGTGGTGGGAGTACTGGGACTGTGAGGTATGTTGGTCTTTTGTTTCTGCATTTTCTTTTTTATCTCAACATATAACTGTTACCACCTTAGCCGATCCCACCTGGTGGGATAAGGGTTGGTTTGTTTTATATGACCACTACCACCAACAAGCTGGAGATGATTTGGTTGTGGATTTGTTGGGGCCCTTTGTTTTGTTTGTGGGTTGTTTTGGGGGGGGGGGGGGGGGGGGGGCGCGGTGTGGGTGGGGGCGGATGCTTATGTCATTACTTGCATGACTTACATATATAAATACATAGACCTAAAAAAGCTGCCTTGTTATGTTTGCGTCTTGTTTGTCTTTTGAGCTCTAGTTGCTGCCTTGTTTTGGTTGCTTTTCTTTCTTTGGAACTTCGATGCGGCTCATAATCTGTACATATGTTGTTCCACCTTTTCTGGTCAGGAACCTTCGTATCCGAGAAGATACAGCTAAATATCTTCTAAACCTTGATGTCAATTCTGCATATTATGATCCCAAAACTCGTTCTATGCGTGAAGATCCCCTTCCAGATATGGATCCAAATGAAAAGTTTTACGTTGTAAGTGCACTCATTACTATGATGAGGTTCCTTCCATTGTGATAGTTCGCATATATAATTTGATACTGATCTATGTTTCGTATGCTACAGGGAGACAATCAAAATAGAATAAGTGGCCAGGCTTTGGACTTCAAGCAGCTGAACATGCATGCCTGGGAAGCATTTGAAAAGGGTCATGATGTTCATATTCAGGCAGCTCCTTCTCAGGCTGAGATGCTTCATAAGAATTATAAGATTAACAAGGAGAAACTGAAATCTCAGAACAAGGACACCATAATGGAGAAATATGGTAATGCAGCTGAGGAAGAATCACTTCCAAGGGAACTTCTCCTGGGTCAAAGTGAAAGAGAAGTTGAATATGATCGTGCTGGTAGGATCATAAAAGGCCAGGTATTATTGAGAAACACTTATTGATTAACAAAATTTTGTGCATTTTGAGTTCTTACTTAATGCAATCTCAGTACAGGCACTAGTTGTGTTATTGCTATTTATCTACTTTTGACTTTCGGTCTACCTGCAATTTATGGATTTCTAAAAGATGACTTGGATTAATTGCTCCTTTTGTGTGCCAGAGCTTGTATTGATATTTGATTTTTTCTTTATTTGGCCTAACTCGGTGGATGCTAATTTCAGGAAACATCCCTCCCAAAAAGCAAGTACGAAGAAGATGTATTCATCAATAACCACACTAGTGTTTGGGGTTCGTGGTGGAAGGATCATCAATGGGGTTACAAGTGCTGTCATCAGACCATTCGAAACAGCTATTGTACTGGTGCTGCTGGTATTGAAGCTGCTGAAGCTTCAGCAGATCTTATGAAGGCTAACATTGCTCGGAAGGAGGCTTCTGGAGGTTAGTCTTTTACCTTTGATAGATTATTTTGCACACATAAATATTTAAAAGTTACATGGCATCTCCTTCTCTCCTTTCTTTCTTCCGTGGGGAATATTATTTCCATATTCTTATTAATTTTCAGATATTGCATATTCTGTTAAAGACTCTTGCATATTCTGTATGTAGTATAGATATAGATTCTGAGCAGATGTCTATTGGTCTTGCCTTGACGTTTATAGGATTCACCTTAAGCTGGGGGTTTATCTGTCCTAACATCATTGCTCTCCCTGGGAACTTCTGTTAATCTTTAACTGGATGTGGAATAAGTTGTGGATTAACTTCATTAGTATGTGGTCACTTGGTATAGTGCTCGGTTTACATGGTTGATGCACTAAAGTGGCAACAGTTGTGTAGCAATATAGTATGTTAGAAAATGTTGAGATTTCTATGATGCTGAATTTCGAGGTTGCAGTTAACATGGATATCATCTATGAGTGGCTAGGTGGGATGGATTATTTTTACTGTTATGCGTCTCTGTGAAAAGAATGTATTCTTGCATGTTTCCTTGTGTTTATTTTATGGATATTTCTCGTAAAGAGTTTTGATATGACAGTCTCTGCGTGAACCTTTCATGATTCTTTTTTGTCGATTCAAAAATATGTTTCTTATCTGAGGCTCTGACACTTCTCTATTCAAACCAGATGCACCGGCACAAACAGAGGCAAAGAGAATTGCTAACTGGGGGACTGATGTGCCAGATGATTTGGTTCTGGATGAGGAAAAACTGTCCGAAGCACTTAAGAAGGTATCTGTTAGCTCCAATTTGTCTTCATCCTCTTCTTTATGACTCCGCAACACGGTGCAGCCTTTGTTTATGTTATTGCGTCTTGTATGGTGATTTTTGTCCTTTTTACGGAAATGGGTTGTTGAATCTGGATTTTGTTCTGGTCTGAGCAGGAGGATGAAAGAAGAAGAGAAGAGAAGGATGAAAGGAAACGCAAATACAATGTCAAGTGGAATGATGAGGTATGTCTTCCATTACCAGATTTCTTTATGAATATGAAGATCAAATCTTTGTGTACCTTCATTTTCTAACCACTTGTGCTCACAGGTTACACCTGAGGAGATGGAGGCATACAGGATGAAGAAGGTCCATCACGATGACCCAATGAAGGACTTTCTGCATTAAAATTTTCAGAGATGGCAACAAAATCGCATTTGCACTTCTTGCGCTGTAGAAACATCTTCGATGGTTCTGGTCTGTGTCATTGTGCTAGTAGTCTTCTTTGCATGTTGCAATACGAAGTCAGAAAACAGCAAAGTGTTTTGGCTTTGTTGTGCATGTGTTAGCATAAAAATGTTTATGGAATGGATCCTGTTCTTTAGTGTTGTGAATCTATATATACATCTGTATATGTATGTTATTGCAGCATATGAGAGATTTGGTTTGCATAATTAGAAATCTGTTCTATTCTCTCCATAAAAATTGTACAACCTAAACAGGGCAGATAGAAAAGGAAGGAATTGAAAAGACAATAGAAAGGAAAGGCTGGATTGCTATCGACGAGCTAACATCTCCTGGAGCTGCATTTCTGCTCGAAACCTGGCTATAAACTCCTCAGCTCTCTCATTGATTCCATGCATTTGCGGTGATGCTAATAGCAATGATTCCCACATATCATCTGCTGTATGCATCGTCTCATTTACATTCCCATCTTGATTACTTGTTCCTGCAGCCATGCTGTCTTGCTCACCAATGAGATCACTTATCTTGGTCCTTGATGAACTTGCAGCTATCTCTTTAGTTGATGGCTGCGCGTGCTCCTGTGTCATAGGCTCGAGAAATAACTGATCAATATATACCGGTGAAGATCTTTTTTGCTGGCAGTGTTGGTGGTGGTGGTGGTGGTAACGCAGTTTCCGGGATGACTTGAAATGAAATTTTTGGTTTTTACGTCGCGGTTGAATAGAAAGAGTAGGCCAGCGAGCTTTCTTGCCAGTTTTGTCTCGCAGAGCCTTTGGTGTTTTCTTGATGGCTTTTGATCTATTGAGCTTGTGCAATTTACTTTGCAGCATGCTGGTGAAAACCCTCCACACCTTTCTAGCTGATAGAAATCTTCTCATTTTTCCTCAACTTCAAGCTGGACATAAAAGATGGATATGTTACAGGGCTATGGAGAAGGCAATGACATGTATCTTATAAAGGGACGGTGTGATGTGAGAGGGGTTGGGTATATTAATACCGCGTCGACTTAAAAGTTACGCTACTTATTTGACGCCAGAATCAATTTGTAGATGAAAAGTGCGCTTCTTTTCAGCAACTAGTGATTCCCTTTTATCCCCATCTTGTCCTGGTTGGTGTTTGGTTTCATATTGTTGGATTTGGTTTCTAGAAGCCCTATTTGTGATATAAGCGGTTCTGCTTTTTGCTCAATGCTATCACATTTGATCCCTTTCTTTTATAACGAGCAATTCATTTAAAGAAACATTGTCTAAGATTCACATCAAGGCTATAAAGTACGTGGTGTAACAGCATGTTTCATAGCATATTTAAAGTTAATCAAGGGCTAAATTATATTTATAATGGGAAAGATAGAAGTTCAAATTCAGAATTTTTTATCACAATAAATTATTATTTGGTTAATTATTAAGGGTAGTTCGTTTGGTCAGGTTTTGGATGTGTTCCCTAGAGGTCGCAAATTTGAGTCCTGTTAGTGTTATTGCAAGTTTAACTTCAATCCTAAACTTCAAGGCTCCTTATAATTAACCGAGCAAAGTTTAGATGTCCACAATTTTTAAAAATAAAAAAGTGAATTAGTAATCGATTTAGGCTTATTTGAAATAAAACAGATAGAAAAGAAAACAATTGTCGTGCAGTAACAATATGCTGATGTTTTTGTCAATGAATATTTGTATAAAGGACTAATTTGGTGTATTACATTTCTTATTTGAATTCACACATGGTGAAAAATTTGTGTATGGATTCCCCCCCTCCCCTTGGTATTCGTTCGTCATCGCTCTGCAATGGAAAAACTGATTCATTTATTTGAACTCCTAAAGCTCTTAGCATTATTTTCAATCTTTTCTTTTATTTTGATTTTTGATCGTGAATTAACAATAAGACCATCCAAGAAAACCCAATTACGATTTGCCTATAACATTAAAAATACTAAATAAACTAAGAAATGCTTATGATGACAACTTGAATCATAAAGAAAGGATGCTTAGCTGAGAAATGGTCAATCATCCATAACAAATGTCCTTTGACCACTGTAATAAAAGAAAATTTTGACATCTTAACCTAGTCAAGGGTTTTTCAAAATTTGCAAATCACAAATTAGACAATTTGGTTAATGCAAGTCCCTACTTGAGCAATATTTCCAGAGCTATTTCAAACAATTTGGAGACCTTGGACGATTATTTAAATAGGGGCCTTGATAATTAGGTTTTTTTCTCAATAAAAAAACTCTAAATTTTTTAGTAAAATAATCACTACAAATTAAAAAAAAAAAATACCAAAATTAGAATTATAAAATAGCATAATATTACAAGTTAACAAAAAGATAGAGTCCCAACCAATCATTAAAAAAAATTAAAAATTCTTTTAATTGGGGCTAATGAGGCCATGTCCCAACCAATTTATTGATGAAAGCCTACTCGTTTAATGAGCAGGTCTTGGGAATAGGGGCAGAGCCAATAATTATTGTCAGTGGGCGCTAAAATTCATAATTTTTTATTTATACGAGTATTTTTTTTTAGTGGGGCTAATTAATTTTTTTAATTAAAAATACATAGATATTTAATTTTTTTTCAAAAAATACATATAAATTTTAACATTTTTATGGGCCAGTAGGGACTAAAATTCATAATTTTTGAACAATACGAGTACTTTTATTTTTCAGTGAGGGTTAATTGATTTTTTTTAACTAAAAATACATAGAAATTTTAACGTTTTTATAAGTCAGTAGGGGCTAAAATTCATAATTTTTGAACTATACGAGTACTTTTATTTTTCAGTGGGGGCTAGTTAATTTTTTAAACTAAAAATACATAGATATCTAATTTTTTTAAAAAAAATACATAGAAATTTTAACGATTTTTATGGGTCAGTGGGGGCTTCAGCCCCTACTCGCCCTAATGTGCCTCCGCCAGTGCTTGGGAATCTAAGGCTATCTTGGTCCTAATTAAAAGACACTAGTTTAGGATAGACCTTTATCTTAAAAATAAAAAATAAATAATTTCTTTAAATTAGGGCCCCTGAACTAAGGAGGTTTTGGGTACAAGCTCTCTTAGCCCAGGGCTTGGGCCGGCCCAGAGTATTTCCCCCATTAAAGCGACATATATTATGAACTCTTATAATAAAATGATATAAACAATTCATCATTATTAATTTTTTTTTCATAATATTATAACGTTACGAGAAGATTCAAATCCTGTTTTTTCTCCCATTTCCCCCCTTCCATGCTAGTCCAAACTTGAGCTATGCTTTCCAATGTCGTGTTTACTCTTGATACTTCCACATTTGTATAATTGTATATCAGACGAGCTTGGCCAAGTGGTTTCTGCATGCACAAGGTGTTAGCAAGAGCCAACCCCTTACACCAACACGTATAAATTTCTTCATTTAACACATGTATCAACCACCATTGCAAGGTGTCAAAAAACAATCTTACCTCTCCATGCAAAAGAAAACACCCTTCAATGCCACATATGTATACTAGCCTCCACAACACTCCCTGCTATATAATGGCGTCAGAGGCCTCAGCTCACACCATCAATCTCCATTCTCAACTCAGTTCTTGCTTGCTTTGCTTACTTCTCTGAGCTTAAAAGAATGGCTACTAAGCTACTCCTAGCTCTATTTCTCTCTTGTCTTGTGTCTGCAGCAATTGGCGATGAAACGGCTACCGACCTGAATCAAGCCCGGACGCCTACCCGGCTGAGCCAAGCGCAGCAGTGCCGCCTCCAGAGGCTGTCTGCTAGCCAACCATCTCAACGCATTCAATCTGAGGCTGGAGTCACTGAACTTTGGGATGAAAATGATGAACAATTCCAATGTGCTGGAGTTGCTGCAATAAGGAATATCTTGCAGCCTAATGCTCTCTCCTTGCCGAATTTCCATCCTTCCCCGCGCCTAGTCTACATCGAGCGAGGTATTTCATCCGCGCATGCAATGCTTTCGCGCTTTAGATTACTCGATTATTGTTGTGTTTGTGCATGATCAATGAGTTGAAAACCAAATGCAGGTCAGGGCTTGCTGGGAATAACCTTTCCAGGGTGTGCGGAAACGTTCCACTCGCAGTCACAGCCGTTTATGAGGTCTCGTGAAGGACGAGAAGAAAGAGAGCAGGAACGATATCAGGGACGAACAACGGACCAGCACCAGAAGGTCCATCGCATTCGTCAAGGAGACATTGTAGCCATTCCTGCTGGTGCAGCACATTGGTGCTTCAATGATGGTAATGAAGAGCTTGTTGCCATTGCTGTCAATGACCTTAACCACCAGGCCAACCAACTTGACCAAAAGTTCAGGGTAATTAATCTACATCTAGTAAAATAGCCTTATACCATACTTTTTGGCTCAATGCATGTCTAATTTTGAAGTCGGGAATATCCCGATTTTGCGCGACTAATTTCACGAACTTTACCCCAAGGGTTAAATTTTTAAGGAGTGTTGAGACTAACAAGTAGTGTTGTTTCTGTATTTTGCAGGCATTTTACTTGGCTGGTGGACCACCAAAGAGATCTGGGCAACAAGGCCAAAAAGGGCAGCAACTAAGTGAGACCTACCAAAACATCTTCCGAGCTTTCGACACGGAACTTATGGCTGAGGCCTACAACATTTCCCCAGAAATAATCAGGAGGATGCAGAGTGAAGACGATCGTGGTCTGATCGTCGATGCTCGAAAAATGAGAAGCATAATCAGACCTGAGGAAGAATATGAACAACAAGGACACAGGGGATCACAGTCAGATAATGATCTTGAAGAGTCGGATAATGGTCTTGAAGAAACTTTCTGCACCATGAGGATCCGCACCAACATTGACAGCCGCAGAGACGCTGATATCTACTCAAGGCAAGCTGGAAAGCTTCACATAGTGAACAGACATAAACTTCCAATTCTTAGGACCATGGACATGAGTGCAGAGAAAGGAAGACTATTCCCGGTAACATTTAATTCTAAATTTCTTAATCTTTTGTATCACTATATTAGTGCTTACAGTTATTTGGCCACGGCCTGGATCGTGAATAGGGTTTCGAACAACTTGATCTCCTGAGTTCTCTGAACCTAGTACGAGTTCTAAAAAAAAACTAGATTCTTTAAATGTCTACAAACATATTGATTAAAGATTTCATATCTCACACATGTTTGCGTTGCAGAATGCAATGGTAAGCCCACATTGGACAATGAATGGGCACTCAATTTGCTATGTGACAAGAGGTGAAGCCCAAATCCAAGTAGTTGATCACAGTGGGCAGACAGTGATGAATGACAGAGTGAACCAAGGTGAGATGTTTGTTGTTCCACAGTACTTCACATCAACATTCAGGGCAGGAAGCAATGGGTTTGAGTGGGTGAATATCAGGACAACTGGTGCACCAATGAGGAGCCCTCTTGTTGGGTACACTTCAGTGATTAGAGCCATGCCTCTTCAGGTCCTCACCAATGCTTATCAGATTTCACCAAGAGAAGCTCAGGACTTGAAGCTCAATAGGGGTGGTCAGAGCCTCTTGCTTTCACCTGGAAGGAAGCAATCTTAGAGTGTGGATTTTGGTACCATGTAATAATGAATGAGCTATCGATGCTAATGTAAGAGAAACTCAAGTTTCATTTTCATGCTTTGTGTGTCAACAAATAAGTTAATGAATGAATGAATGAATTGCATGTTTTGTAGTGTTAATAAAATGCGGCTTTCATTCCATATTTCTGGTTTGTATTATTCTTTTTCTTTCTCGAGTTTTTTCTAGTGCTTCTAATTTTTGCTTTTTTCTTTTCTTTTGCCTGAAAGTGTTTCGGGCTCAAACTCACCTATTTGTTATTTTCTTTGATCCCATTTGGTGTTCCTTTTCCATTTGGAGTTCAACCAACGAAAAAATACTCTTAAAAGAGACATAATTCAAGTTATGCAAAAATTAATCTAAGCACAAACTCTCAAATCCTCGACATGATTCAAGCAAATCAAATAAAAATTAGTCTCAAGTACAAAATCTTTTAGGCTCAAACCCTAAGTTACTTGGACAAAAGTTAGAAAAGCACAAACTCTATTGAAATTGGCTATAAAAACCTTAATTTCTTGACTTGTCTTTCGAAATTGATCTCAAAGAAATTAATTTTTTAATTTTTTAATTCAAACTTAAGACATGATTCACCACTCCAACCAATCTTGTTTATAGTCATAGGTGGTTTTTCCTGGATTATGGTTTACTGGCAAGCCGAACAGGGATTTGAACGAAGTGGCATATGCAATTCTACACTTGGCATAGAGTTTAGAATAGAGAGCATTAATCAAACCCCTCACTAACAATATAACGACGAAAATAGTTATAAAGTAATAATGCAGTTATAATCCAATTTAATAAAGCCCTTTGTAAACCTTGTTGGCGTAGTTGTTCAATGAAAACTAATGTTTTAGACATTTATTTGCTGCAAAATATACATGCATGTAAAGGTTGGCAACAAAAATCAGCCCCATGAACTACAAAATGAGTAACCATGACTGCTCATTCAATAGATATAATGTAATAAAGATAAAGAATAAAACCAAAAAGTGAAGGTTTCCTTCAATTTTTCTTCTCATTCAAACAAGAACAGCCAACAACAAAAATCAAATAAGGGCCTGGACACCAAATTGTTGCATTTCTCTTAGCCTCCATATGGGGTAAAGCACGCCTTCGCCGAGTTCTTCAGGATCCACTTGCTGCATAGCCCAAGCGTAATATATGGTATGGATTGTGTCCTAGCATAGAAGCAAATTTAGTTTCAGCAAATCAAGCCTATGACTATGAATGCTGCATAGTAAACAGCATGCTGTATCTTCAAGTAAAATTTACCTTGCCGCCTTCAGTTATTGCGCCATGGCTATCGCGTACACAGTATACTTGTTGCGTCTGGAACTGCAGATACGGCCAAGAGAAATGTAATTTATGTGCACATATATATACATTAACATGGACAGAGAGGTAGAAGAGGTGTCTAAAATTTCAACGAAAGAGAAGTGAGTACGGCCAGAATAATTATAGGACTGTCTCCCATCATTTTGGTCTCTCGAACTTCAACTTCAGAAATATGTAGGATCTGCACAGGAAAACAAGTATTTGGTTGGCCTAACACTCGCAGGAGGGAATAAATCAAACAGAACATGCATAGAACGAAATATCAGTGATATAATGAGATAATCAACAAGAATTTGTCCAAATTGTTTGAATATAATGAAATATGGTAAATTTTCTTTGAAATAATCACAATAATCAATTATGATAATCCGAAGCAAACTAGCCTTAAATTGCAAATAAAATGACATCTAGAATTAGTTCTCTCTTATGATGAAATGAGTGGTTCTATGAGGCGTTTCTTATAAACATGTACCAAACCGGTGCTTCCTAGAAAACGTGACCAAAGAACAACAGGGTCTTCATAAGTTCGTGGTCCGGTAAAAAGAGAGTACAATTTAGATAAAGTAACTCTAACATTCCAAAGAAAAACACACAACTGGAAATGATCAATCGAAATTCGACTATATCTTTTGACTTTCAAATAGAGGTCAATAAGATTTGTTATAGTAGCTGATGATGTGAATTATCTTCCTTTTATATGGTTTGGTTTCGAGTTTTACCACATTGACAAAAATGATTGGTACTTCACATGCACTCTTTTAAGTTTTTTATCTTTCCAACATTACATCAGAAAAATCGGCATATAACCTTTTTTTTAGAGAAGTAAATTGGCATATAACCTAAAATTAGTAAGAATTATTATTCATAAACCTGAGGTTGAAGACACTAATGCAGTCTATAGCCTATACCCTGACCAAAGAGGAAGAATCCCGAATTCATGGGATGTCAACAAAAAGCTAAATTCTGGATTCTCACCTTGTGATCGAAGAAAATACCCTGGCTTGCATATGCATTGTGTTCTGCCTTGCATCGTTCAACTACCTCAGAGCTACAATACTTCTTCAGAACTTCAGCATCCCCCTATTGAAAAATCCAACATTACATAGAGATAAAGAGACCCCAGAACCATCACTAGTCAGCTATTGAATGTGGAGGAAGTGAGAGACACTACAGATAAACGAAGATTTAGAATACAATAAAAATCTCTAGCGTCATCAACTTACTTTGAAGTAAGCATTAAGGACTGGCTTTATCACTTCTTGTACCTCAGCCACAAATTCTGGTAGAGAGAAAGACCTAAAACATAACACGAGATTAATCAATGTTCATTGCAAAACAATGAATAATTAAGACTAGAAACGGCAAGATGTGTTGTCATACGGATCTCTGCGACGTATTTCCTTTAGTGACATCGCACTAGTTGTTTCTCCAAAAGCGGTTTCACTGAGGCTGTTACATCAAGCAATGAAATAATTGAGCTCAATATAACATGAATATCTTAAAGTATTACGAACAGAGAAGATAAGCCCATACTCCTGGATTTTGTGAACAACAGGATGATCACTAGTCTCCCATTTCTCACGCATATCCTCTGCAATCTGTGAGTTTAGCATGCATAAAAACAAATCAGGAACTTCTTGAGAGGCACACAATAGTAACCAAATTGCTCCTATTCATGAAAGATGAACTAGATTTCATGAAAACACCAATATGAACAACAAATTTTTCAGAGAAGTTAGCAATGGATAAAATTGAAAAATCAGGTATGAAAAAAGACTAACAACAACAGCAGTCAGCTAACAAGTCCAGCAGGTACCCAGCACTTAGTAGTAATAGCAGAATCATCCATGAATGAAGCAATATTCACAATTTCATCCAACATTTGTTAAATTATTAACAGTATTCACAAGGTTTATCCAACAATAGAAAAGGAAACAATCCATGTCAAAGGCCTTCCACTTGCTTGTCTGAGAATTAGTGGCTACCAAATTGTTACAGCTTTTAGACATATAGTGTAATTATTTAGTGTGGTGTAGGATCAGATCCCAACGATAGTGAATCTTTTCTTTCTTTCGAAAGAAAGTCTTTTTTAGAGTTTATACAGAAACTTTTATATGAAACTGAGGTAGTCACCTTTCAGAAACTTTTAATGAAAAGGAAAAAAAATCTAATGATAAGGGAAATACTTAAGCTTCATTCTTCTGAAGGTGGGAAGAGATAAAATAAGAATGACAACAATAAATAATCTACTTAACTCCTATACCATTATACGCATATTAGCAGCATAGAAAAGCTCAGGAATGGAAGTTGACATGGACAAAGTAAAGCGCCTTCTTTATAATAAAGAAAAAGGGAAGAATGATTATAAAACAAAACTCAAAAGGAGGAATAATGGTGTGGTATTGGACCACATCATACCTCCTGGCTTTTTTGCACAACCGGTTCACTTAACCCGCTGACGCGCTTAAATAGAGGATGACCTCGCATCTGAAAATGGCAAGATTGATTTTAGGGGAGATAATGAAAGAGAGTAAAATTCAGCCATCAACACAAAAATCAATGTAATCTCAGACAAGTTACCCTTTCCTTTAAGGGAGGTAATCAAAGAGAAAGTAAAATTCAACCATCAACATAAAAATTAATGTAATCTCAGACAAGTTACCTTTTCCTTTAGTTCTTCCCATTTCTTATTAAATTTGGATTGCTTTTTAGGTAAGATGACAACATCAGTCCTCGTACTCCTTTCAACCTTTGCTGAAGAATTTTCGGAGGAAGCCTCACGTACGATGTGCTTTCTCTTATTGGGATTGCCCTTCAGCTCCTCCTTTACAAGATCATAACCCTTCTTTGCCAAATCAATAGGCTTTGCTTCCTTTAATTTCTGGAAGGCCATGGACACCTTAGGAGAAATGGAAGAAACACCAGACTTTACCCTACTAAATATTGATTCTGGATCAGTCGACGCAGATTGTTGCTGTTGCTGTTGCTGTTGCTCCTGCTGTTTTTCATCTCCAAATGCAGATTTGCTTCCATTTTCCTTGTTTGCACCAGGATCGCCTGAAGAACCAGCAGATCCAGGGGACTCTTGCTTCCCAATTCCCAGATTTTGTTTGACCTAAATAACAAATTAGACAATGAATGATTATTGAGCATCTCAAATACTTATTCACCATTCTACGAGTCAGTACATTATCAAGCCTTAAATTTAAAGTTTCACACACCTCCTCTTTCGCAGTTGTAATTTTTTCTTCTACATTGGAATAAACCTAGGACAAAACAAAAGAGCCAGAAAGATTAAGGTTGGTCAAACATGTTGAGAAAATGGGCTATTTGAAACAGGTGCACAGCCACCAAACAAAAGAAAAAGGAACAATTGTCAAGCTAATAATCAGAAAAACCATTGAAATTCACAAGAAGAGAATCTTATTCACCGATTCATGTAGAGCGCTCCAGACAAAGAGATTAACACAGTACCTTTTTGGCAGCAGCTTCAGCCTCTGTCCAAACACCATCCACATGCTTGTACAGCTGCTCAGTTGTCTGCTTCGTTCTGCATTCGCCAGTTCACCATCTAAGGGTCTTCATTGAAGTGTCTGCCAGCCTTGACATACAACAGTATGTCTCAGCCTATAAGCAATTGACCATGAATTTTAACACAAAATCACGAATAATTTATAAAGTACCTAGCCTTCAGATCTTCTTTCACCCCATTAAGCTCCTCTGCTTTCTCTTTCAGTTCCTTCACTGACTGCTTAAATTCCTGATTTCTAAAACCAAGAAAATTAAGAAAATAACTTAGGAGAGCCTCAAAATAATAGTGACTGCAGCAGCCACAAGGACGAAGGTACTGCTCAAGCCATTATGGAACATGACCGAATTTCATTCTTCACATGATAGTTCCAGTACATGAAAGGTTTCCAGCAAAGTTTTAGATTGATAAGAGAATATCATTTTTCAACCAAATTCCAACACATATATAACAAAATCGATGGAGAAAAAAACAAACATACCGACCTATAGGCATGAAAGAAGCAAGGTTCAGAAAAGTTTGTATTTTTTCCATTAAGTAATAAACTTGCAAGAGACGGTTTCTAAAAGAGCAGAAAAGGGACCTATGAAGACCCAAATAGTAAAGGTTGAGCTCCTCTTCGTGGAACTCAACATCTCAAATATAGCTTTACAAAAAGATACTAGAACTTTCAGATTACACCCATAATTTAACCAACCTCTGTTATAAAAGTAGACAAATTTATTCATACCACAGTAGAATAAGCAACAACAGCAGAAAGAAAAAGCTCAAATTTTCTATAGTATCCACTTAAAGCGCCAGACGGGTGATTAACACGACTACAAATGAACCATATAGCAGGCAACAGTTAAACTACTTATTATGTTTTCAAGAGCATAATAAGTTCAAGGTGCTCAATAGAGCTGCAAAAAGCTCTTCTACAGTAAGTGTCGTCAACGATATCTTTCTTTAGTTTGGTTTTACTTTCATTATAAAACCCTAATTTATGCTAAAATCAAATCTTTTTAGCTGTGAAGTCTATAATTTATGCTAAAAATCTAATCTTTTAGCAATTGACACCACCCAACAGCTGCTAATTAGAACCAAAATAAGCTTAATAAACCACTATGTAATCTAACAACAAAAATATTCCAACTGTTTGAAAAATACTGATGAGAACAAAAATTCTATAAAAAAATGAAAAAAAAATACCTGTCGACTTCTCCTTTAACCTTCTTGGAAAACTCATTAAAAACACTAAACTCGCGCCTCACCATATACCCATTTGGCTGAACATACTGCAACCTCGTACATCTACTTGAAACCTGGTACAAATCAAAACATTAGTAAAAAAAGGTCATAAAAAGTATGTAAAATATCTAAAATGTTTAAAAAATAAATTAAAAAGGGTATAAATATGGCATAGTATTATGAATAAAGAAACCTGTTGAGGTGATAATAGCTGACGAAATAGGGGCTGTTTGGATAGAAATAAATCGCGTACTAGTTTTCTGCTAGCCATGGAAGAAGATGGGTTTAGCTTAAAAAAAATGTTGAGAAAATAAAAAAGAAAAAATCGGAGGTGGGGTGTGCTGGGCTTTGTTTGGCTTTCTTATATATATGTTTGGCTTCTTTTCTTTCTTGCCCTAACTAGTTGAAATAATATTAGTTTCTTTTGAGATATTTTATTAACTATTTTTTTTTCTGTTTTCTTTTCTATTGGAACCAAAGGCTTTTACTTTTCGTGTCCAACTTTTGGGTTTCGTGAGCGGCAAAATAAGGGTTTTGGGTTTGGGCCAAACCCATTTGGCTGAGCTGTGTTTGTCTTGGCGGCTAAGCATGGCGTTTGGCGTCATTTAGGCGGCTAAGGCCATGTATTTTTTTTTGTTATTTTATTCACGGGAGGTCTAAAATTATAAGACATAATTAACAAGATTTAAAATTTTAATATCTCATATATACAACAAGTAATATTACCACTAGGCCAAAACCCTAGTGGCTAAGACAATGCATTTTGTGTCTTGCATTGATAATCGTGTTTTTCAATTGATATTTGGTTTTGCTTCTCCCCATGATGTGTTTTGCTACGTGGTTTCTTGTTCATGTTTTCAACTCCTGCTTTTTGGCTTTGGGTTTGTGTTGTCACAACTTGGACACATATCAGATGGTGCCAAATTCTAGAGGTAATTTTTATCATTTTTTTAGTATAGTATTTTGCTATGTGTAGCACTTAATTTTCACATTTAGTTAGTAATTGGTTTTGAATATCATTCTATCATATTCCTAGATCGGGAATCCAAACTTTTAAACAAAATTAGTATTATAGGCTTAAAACCATTTGGGCCTCAAATTAATTATCCAAAAATAGTTAATTCATTTATCATTTAAACCCACAATAATTATTTATAGACTATATATTTAATACTTCTCCTACCGATGAAGACCATCACTAATATTGATTTCTAATTTCTGGATTCTGGTGTTGGACTTCCAGCCAAATCTCGTGCTTGGGCTTTTGTCGGTTATGCTTCAAGTGCACTATTTCGGGTTGGCCAGCATCTTGTCTAGTTTCTTTTTTTGGGGTCTTGGTGCTTGGACATTTGCCTTGTAATTCTCTGTAGCCGAAGATAAATAAGGAACAATGATTTTGCAAGACGTTTCTTGGGGGAAAATCTTTTAATTCTTGATTTTCAAGCTAAATTGCAGCATTTTTAGCTAGTAATAAATCAGTCTTTGAAGATATGCATTGTTAGTTTTTTGAATCATTTCCGGAGCTAAAGATTGTAATTCTCAAACCGAAATAATTTGGAGCATCCTCAAGATTAGATATCAAATACTTATAAAGTTAAACTAATATTAAACGGATTAATTATATTGAACAGGAAAAAAAAGAAAAAGGATTTTTTATATCATAAAGTTTGTACTACAAAAGGGATCGATAACAAGTTGTTTCCATCCTCAAAAACACACAATCCACACAAATAACATATGGGCCTAGAAGTAAACAACTTAAACTGGAGAAGTAAACAACTTAAACTGGAGCTGCCATTAAGGTTCGTCGTACATGAAGGATGCGTTAGGGCCTAAAATCAGGACACAAGGCACAAAAGCAACGTCTCCTTGCATACTATGAATTCCAAATGTTCATGATCAATCGAAGCAAACTCTAAATACTAGATCTTGGGCCTAAGAAACTAATCACAGGCCTCATTGGCCTCACGGAACTGTTGGGCTTGAAGAGCAGCAGACTCTTCAGAGACCAAAGCTTGGATCACCAAAGTTTTAACTTCCCAGGCCGAGTATGGGTAGCCCTTTCTAGCATATGAGTTGAGCAATGCTGCAGTGGACTCCTTTACAAGCCCAGCAAAAACGTTCTCTGCGTCATCGTTTCGTGATGTCGCTTCTAATAAACTCAGATCATATCTGTACCGTTCAAATGCTCTTGAACCAAACACGTTGGACACTGTTGACATCTGTGGCACCATCTTTGGCCATGACTCTTGCCTGCTGCTCCAATACCTGCACCCACATATTTCAAAAACTTCTGAGTTCACGGCATACGGGATTATTAGATCTCTCGTAACGCTTATAAATTTCGTAACATTATAAGATATTTGAATTATTAATTGTTAGATCTCATAGCGATAAAGTGACGATGACAAAAGCTTGAATAAATCACTTTTCTAATTTGTTATTAGGAAAATTAATAATCGTGTGGATATGTAATAATTTTGTAGCAAGAAATAAATCCTTATAAGAGTATAATTTATACTTGCAGAATTTAAAGTACAATGTAGCATAAATTAAAATTGCAAACCGGTGCAGCTCCACTCACGTCAATTTTTTTCTAAAATTTGTATTAATATGGGTAATTTTTTGACCTCTTATTATTAACGTCTGATTTGCCTCAAGTGCTCTTGACCCATGAATCACGATGCGCCTTCTTTAAGATATTTTCGGATATTTGAAACCCACCATATATACTAAAAAGATTTCTTATCAAATATTATAAATAGCACGTCAACCGTCACATCACAAAAAGATAATTTATTCTTTACTTAAAATAACTACTCATTAAATTTTTATTATACTTTTCGTGCTCTGACGCATTTAACTGACTTAATAATCGGAGGAGATCTCCGACAGTGCCTTTGTTTTGCAGGTCAAGTGCTCAGCTCGGACAACAAACTTATACCTTGACATGTATATTTTAGAGGATTTTAATGTGAAAATTTGATTTAACCTCATTAAAAAAAAATTATTCAAAATATGAGTGGTAAGTTGTGTGTTTTTATTCCTAACTGAACGAACATCCTAGATCCGAGCCCGAAAGTGGACTTGGATATGTTACAAATCTACACACACTCATAGATGAAAGGAAAATTACTTGAAAAAGAAAGAAAAACAGAAAGAATCTTCTTACTGGGGAGTGCATCTTCCTCTGTCTCTAGTGTAGATGAAGCCAGGCCTGCGCTGTTGGGCAGCTGCCTCTGATGATGCTACGGCAAAGCAAGCAGCAACAAAGAGAAGAGGAACGAGTCGACTCAGTGGCTCAACAAGTCTTTCCATCTTCTTCTATAAACCTACGAGATGGAGTCTCTAACCTTTCATTTTCGACAGAAAGTTGTGTTGTAAGATTTGGCGATATTTGGTCTGGTCCTACATTGCAATTTTTTTTTTTTTTTTTTTTGTCCGACCAAAAAAAAAAAAAAAAGACTTACTTTTTTGGTTGGTCGAAACTATCGCTTTCAATAGTTTCTTGACGTGTTTGCCCTCGGCTTACTATTAAAGCAGCATAATGTAATTTTGTGCAGCAAATTAGAATTGACACGGTGCCTTGATCCCACGTGAATACTTTCGTATCTCCAAAACCAAATCATCCATGTCACAACGTGGGTTGAATTTCAAACCACTCAACCGATCATCTATTCACTCACAAATAATGAGTCTCACATGTGATTGGTCTGAAAAATTCTTTCACTATAAGTATCAGTTGGGTGGCCACATAATTGATCGCAGAGTCGACGTCATCGCATAATTCATGGTAAACTATTTAAAACGACTGATAAACGTAAAGTCGTCTAATAATAGGGCCCACCTCCATACTTTGTCAAGCCATTTTAATAATTTTTCATAACTCACAAGTGAACAATTTTATTTTTTTGGTTTATAAGGTTATTTTTAATAGAATTTTTAAAATATAAAATTTTTTTAATTTGGTATTTTTAGAAACTTCAGTCTCTAAAATTAATACTATTTATGACAAAAGTACGTAGGGTTCACTACTTTTGACTTAAAAAATATCAATATAGAGACACAATCTCTATTTTTATTAACAAATTTGTGAAAGAAAATGGAGACTGAGTTTCTATTTTAGTATCTTTTAAGTTAAAAGTGATAAATTTTACATACTTTTACCATAAATAATATTATTTTTAAAGACTAAAATCTCTAAAAATACCTAAATTTAAAAAAAAAATTATTTAAAAACTTTATTAAAAATGCCCTAAAGAGACAAAGCCAGTCAACAATTATTCTCGGGGTGGTACACATAACACACTTGTTAGTTTTCACCAAACCCCGCAATGAGTCTGGAGCTTCTCGAATAAAATGGCTCCCAAAGTGGTCTAGTCAAAGCAAAATTTACTAATCAATTAACATATTTGTTTACTTCCGGATAAACATAAGTTACTTGAAAACCCAACTTCCTTCTAACAAAGTAAGGTTCTATTAGGCTTAGGCTTTTGACATTCAAAAGTGTTTTTTGTAAATTTAAAAGTTGATATTACTTGTTTAACCAATTTTTAAAAGTATTTTTAGGTAAAAGTTGAACCTGAAAAAAATTAAAAAATAAGAAACTCCAAATTAAAGTTTTTCAAAATAGACTTTTGTGAAATTTTTATATAATACGGGAAGTTATTTTTTTTTTTTTTAAATATATCCCTTCATATTTTTTAAAGTATAATATTACGTTCAAATTTTTTAAAAACTAAATATTATCTAATATAAACTAAACAATCAATAATTTTTATTCAATATTATTTTTAATCAAAACTTTACTATAAAAAATTTATATTTTAAAAGATAAAATTTCACAACTAGCTACCAAATAGAGCCTAAGGCATGATTAGGAACAGAATGTCTCAAAACTTGTGTAAAGTAATTACTATTCCTGTAGCACGGTATTGCGTATTGATCATCATCATGATCATTGTGAGTAATAATGTCATTGGTGAATGGCTAAAATCAATGTGGCGCTGAACTCCACAAGAGTAATTGCAAAAGAGCCACGTGGAACTTCTTTTTTTTTTTTTTTTCTGTTTTCTTTTTACTGTAATAATTAAGTAACCAAACGTAGAAGTGAATGATGCATAGATCACACGTGTAGTATTTTCTCTCTATGCTTACTCTTGAATATTACATGAAATACTTTCTGAAAAATACCTTTCAACGTGTTAAAAAAAGATGATTCGTAACTTTGAAGTGAAAGAAATTTAACACCCTACCGAACAAAACGAGTCGTCTTCTGATTTTATGCCGTATTGTTACGTTGATGGGTTTTGTTCTTGTTATGATTATATATAGCGGGAATTTTTTAGGATTTTTATTTTTTTTTGCTAGTTCATATAGAAACTCTTCCCTTGAGGAGTACATATAAATTTCTTTGGACATATATTTTACCCGTAATTAGTCGTAATTAGTTTTTACTAGCTTTTTTGCGTATTAGTTACTTTATGAGATATATGACACATATAGGATTTCTTTGTATATATATAGACAAAGAAATGAGTCAGAGTGCAAGAGAGATGCAAAGACTGTTAGTATCAGAGAATTATATATTTCTATTTGTTTATGATAGTGAATTTTTTTCACTTGTCCTAAGATAAATTTCAGTTAATAGATTTTATTAAACTATATAAATCCCAACTCAATTTTCTAATTTATTCTTCGTTCTAAGAGTTGATAGATTTTATTAAACTACATAAATCCCATGTATGTCAAATTTTTAATTTATTTTTCGTTTTAAGACTCATTCTAGTTTATTCTTCGTTTTAAGACTTATTTTAATAAGTTCGCTGAAAGTACAAGCTAGTTTTTCAAATGTATTAGTCTAGAACTTATAGTTTAAAAGCACATAAGAATTTGATTGAAATGTGTGAAAAATGAAACATGAAAAGCTAGCTTTTCAAATTTAATTAATTATTACTCTAGACCTTATAGCTTAAAAGCACTAAGAATTTGATTTAAATGTGAAGATTAGAAGCGTACGAGGCACATGAATATTACTAAATTAAAGTTGAAAGCTTTTATTATTTGTTCAAACATGAACTTTCACTCTTCGTACATAGTAATGAAAGACTGATCAATGCCTCTTATTCTCATCAGCCTAAAGAGCTAGTAACAAAACAAAGCTTACATTCTTGTTACATTACATAACGATTCTTAAGCTGAAGCAACCCTCTCGGACCTGTAACGTGACTCGAAAATCAGAGTTTGGTCTCTGCTGAACTTCATCCTCCGTGCCTCTTCGCGAGAAATCTGGTAAGAATTTGCGATGACATCCACAGGCAAGCCCCTCATAGCTGATGTGCGACCACTCAAAGTGTTGATCATGGCGTTGTCGTTGGTGTTGAACCCAACCCACTCGAATCCTCGCTCTCCAGCTTGTTTCACCACCGCGAAATTCTGGGGCACAATCAGAATTTGTCCCTCCCGGACCTTCCCATCATGCACAGCTCGTCCACTGTGGTCGACTATCTGAATCCGCGATTCACCCCTTGTCACATAGATCACATTGTGGCAGTTGGTGTACCAGTGTGGCGCAAAAATTGAGTTCTGCCAAAAAAATTTACCGATTAGGAGTTAAGTCCCGTGATGAAAAGGCCATCCGACCCCATTACACATAGGATAGGATATGGGGTCTGATGTAAAAAGTTTTCGTTTTTCAAGGTTTGATTCCAAGTATATAAGAAAGTAAAATGGAATATATAGTATGCAACTACTAGCATATATATGCATAGCTAATATGCTAATCAGGGCTGTTGTTTTCGTGATTTATAATGTTTTTAAGTCTTACTCTGTAGAGGACGCCCCTCTGAACACTGAGTCGAAGGTAACGAAGAATGGGGAGAGTGAAGCTGTTAATTGAGGTAAAGCGGCCGGCCCGTGGGTTGTAGACATCGGCGCGGGAAGGGTTGTCAATGTTCTGTCGGACCCTGGCGGAGCAAATGGTCTCCTCAATGCCATTGTCACGCCCATTTGGCTCTTCTTCATCTTCATCTTCATCTTCTCCTCGTCCTCTATGGCCAAATGGGGGCCTGATCACCTGGAGACCTTGTTCAACTCTAACAATGTGGCCTCTTTCGTCTTCTTGACCCTGAAGCCTCCTTGCAGTCCTTTCGTCTACACCAAAGGCCTCAGTCAATGTCTCTATGTCGAAGCCCCTGAAAACGTTGCCTGTGCCAAATTGTTTTTGTAGCTGCCCAGGCCTATGATGGTATTGTCCTTGTTGCTGCTGTTCACTTTGTGGGTTTCCAGCGAGGAAGAATCTCTGCATGCATATGATAATGAAAAAAAAGCAAAACTTCACACAATATGTATTGTACAAGAGTTGAGTAGAATGATGGGTATAAAGAATTCAAAACACGGTTTCAACTTATATCATATATCATATAAAAATGAAGTAAAAAAAATCACATGCATGGATTGAAATATATATACCCGTTGGTTTCGATCAAGCTGGTTAGCATTGTTGGCTGTATCAAGCAGAACCACAGCAACAAGTTCTTCGTTTCCATCATTGTACATCCAGTGAGCTGCTCCTGCTTGGATGGCCAGCACATCACCCTGTCGGAAGTGTTCAATCTTCTGATGACGGTCGCGGAATCTCTGGCCTCTCTCACCCCTCTCTCCTTCATATTGTTGAGATTGTTGGGATGATTGGAATGTCTCTGGACAACCAGGCAACAAGATCCCCTGTATACCCCTACCTGCACAATTTAAGGTAAATAGTCAAAAAACAAAAAAAATTCTCCATTGAACACGAGCCTTGACTATAAGTAGATTTTTTTTTTTTTTTTTTTGGTCAAAGACTATAAGTAGATTAATAATAATGAAGAACTACTAAAACCGCTATTCTCATTTTTGAGCTATAATGCGTCTATCATATGCATGCATGGCGAAGATACGCGTTTATATATATCATGACTACACTGTGATAGAAGAGTATTTCTAAACTAAGCATGTTATGTACCTTGAACAATGTAGACAAGGAGGGGGGCATTAGTGTAGGAAGGCAAGAGAAGGCCTCGAGATTGGATGTTATGGCGGAGGGCAGCAACACCAGCACATTGGAACTGCTCATTGTAAGTGTCCCAAAACTCAGTAACACCAGCCTCAGCTTGCATGCGGTAAGTTGGTTCAAGGGCATTGATCGATCTGATTTGGCACTCGTTTTGCCTTTGCTGCTGCTGGCCACCGCTTACATTTCTCGCCAAGCAGCATTGGAAGAGCAAAATACAGCTTAGGATGAGCAGCAATGAGAGCTTAGCCATGGTGGAAGATGAAAAGGAAGAAGAAATGTGCTTGTGGGGCTAGCTGATGTGAAGTGGCGAGTGGGGAGTGTGAGGATTTATAGGGGCTAAGATTGCGTTAGCATTTGACACATATTTGAATAGGTGGAGAAAAGAGTTGTGACATTTTGCAGTTTGCATGGCTACGATGCACCTCAGAGCTTACACATAATAGCATCTTCGTAGGCAGGTGGCTTAATGCTTCTGTGAACATAATACAAATGAGCTTCATGTTTGTATCTGGGATGCTTGCGAGGATATATATTCTGGTGGATTGAGGTTCATCATGGCCTATGGATCTTTGCCTTCACTGATCATAATCACAAGATCGAGATCAGCGATCTAATATAGAGTTGGCGGGAGTTGCAACTTGCAGTTTTTGTTTATTTCCAAATTTTTTAACAAATATATGTGTATTTATTCTGATTTTTTTTAGAATATGTAAGTGTATTAGTGTTATAGTCCTATTAAAAATGATTTTAAATCTGCCTTTCTATTGCCCGAGGAGGTTATTTCCAGTAATCTAATGGCGCAACAAGGTCTGAAGGACTTATTTTTAATGGTTGGTCATAAACGACATTCATTGAAAATTAGGAAATAAACCCACTAAATAAAATTGTGATATGTTGTAAAGTTTTGAATTCGAATCTATTGTATAACAAAAAAAAAAAAAAAAGGAAATAAGAACATCTAAGTCGAGACCAGCCTGGGTCAAAACAAAATATGGACACTAAGGCCCAAGACCATACAATGGGTCAGACGATAAACAAAAACAAACACAAATAAAATGGGGTTGGAGCTCAACCAACCCAAAGGGCACGATAAGCCAAACCCAACCCAAACTGCACAAGGGACTTGGACCAAGAGATCAAGGGATTTATAATTTTTCTCATATCATTACAACATTAAAATTCGATTTCAATTTAAAGCCGAAACCATTATGTTATGCCACAAATAAAAGAATGGGCAAAACAAATTTTAGTCCCTACCCCATCCGTGATGTGTATGATGATATATCGAATTATACCTTATATTTAATTCCATCCACCAGCTTGCCCATTAACAACGTGCACACCATTACATCTCCCTCAACTTCTCCAGATCAAAGAGAAGATAAAAGGAAAAAAAAGAGAAAAAAATAATAAAAAAGATGGAAGTCAATGCTGAAAACAAATATTGAATTTGTCAAGAGTCGAGTGCAAAACTATTGTTAATCCTTCCAACTACTTGTATCAAATATGATCTTCTTTACAATTATTGATCGAGAAAATCTCTCAACATATCTACGATACTTCTAATTTTTTTAAATATTATGCCCATTCTAAAAACCAAAGACGAATTTATACTTGAAGTTGTGAGAATTATAATATTCTAAATCAATCTCTCGTAAAGAGATGAAACAAAATACAAGGTCAAGAAGAGAAGTGAAAATTATAAACAATATAATTTGATATTTCTGATCAGGAGCAAATATTGGTAGTATAACATTTAATTTAAACTACCCATTTTTACAGAAAGATTGAATTGAATCAATTAAGCTAAACTGCAAAATGGGCTTTTATGTATTTACAAAAAAATCAATCATTGTTCCATGGAGTACATATACATGGGTATACTGGGTTTGCTTTTATACCTATAGAAAACCTTTCTCTTCTTGTATGTCCCATTCTCAATGGTCATCACTATGTTCCCTGGTTCTCTAATATGAAAGAAATTTCGGACAGTGTCTGCAATTTTCTTTTCCTGTTGCAGCAAAACCTTGTATGAGCAATCATCGGTTGGGATGAATTCTTCCTTGTATGTCACTTCATATCCAACCATACTCACGTCCCATGTTACTGTCACATCAGCCTAATCCATTTTCATGGAGGAAAAAAAAAATCAATGAATCAATAAGAATTATCCACAGATGCTTAATAGTTTGTCGTTAAAATCTCTAACTAAATCATAGGTGAATATTTTTTCAATTCCACTTAATATTGAAAATATTAAGAGACTTAAATAATTTTGTAGGGTCAGTGGAAGTCGCAACCTCTGCAACTTACACTATAGATCCGACCCTGGCTGGCAACAAGAACCAAAGAATCAATGAGAAATCGGAACGATATCTTATCAATAATTACCTCATTGACAGGGATCTGTATCTGTGTTGTTGCATTTGCTTTTACATTTACTTCGAGGACTTTGTCATTGGTCGAAAACTCGATATCATTTTCTCTGTAGAGGCCATCATATTGCACTGGTACGTTTTCTGGAGTGATATACCTACATGTTGAGCAAAATTGATCGTTAAAATGCACCTGGAAATTGAAAAGATACATGTTGATCAAAGAAGAACAAGTTTCATACTTGAGAAGCGTCCCTGTAACTTTTGCAGAGCGCACGAACACAACCTTGTTCTTGCTTCGTTGTGTAAGAAGTCGCAAATTCAGTGCATGAAACGCCATAAACCAAACTGGAACGTTTATGACCAGCTGCAATACATGCATATTTGTCACAATAAATGCGTTTTATGAATGTAAACTAAGTATCGTAAGTAAATTATTACCGGTTGTTCAGATGCACTTACATTCTTATAGATGAGCCCTGGATAATTTTCTTGAATAAGCGTCAGCATCTTCTTGTGAATCCACTCTACCTCCTTCATGGCAGTGGCAGGTGTATTCTTTAAATCTACAATCTGAACAATAGAGTGAACCTCACCTTCTTTGAAGAAAATCTGTCTAATTCCTCTCTCAATGCATTGAATCCGCCATCTCGTGAACTCTTCATATTTCTCATCCGAGCCAAAGAAACTCTGACGCTTTTCCCTGTCCTTCAACGCCTTGAACATGTAATAACATAATGGACGCCCTTCCTTGTCCTTACCATGCGTACTCCACATGTTTTCATGCTCAGGACTGAGATCTTCATCAAGAATATCATCGATTCTGTGGTCTCTTCGCCATTTCATCGTCTTGCGAAGCATATGGAACGCCTCGGTGGCCTTGTAATCTTTGGCCTTCAAGAACTTCATGAGGACAATGTCTGTTCCTTCATGAGCCTTGCTAGGCAATAAAGGGAGACCCCAGATTTTAACCTCCCTCAGGTTTTCTTTAACCTGATCGTTTTTGCGTTTTCCGTAAAGATTGTTGCTGAGGATTGCATCTTCCACCCTGCAGCGCAATTCTAGCATGGCTTTTTTCTTTGAATGCGTCAATTCAATTGAATTTTGTGTATGGAAATTCTGAGGAGCGTCTTCATGATCGGGCATCGGATCAAAGAATTCTTCCTCATCCGAGTCCTGATCGTTTTGGCTGATGATGGAATCGTCAATTGAGTCTGAGGGGAACACTTTTTCCTCCGGCATTTTCTGATGGTATCGAGCGCCCACCCGGTTTGAGTTCCGGCGCCCTCGCCGGTAACCCAAACCCAAGAGGTGCTCGGATTACAAGGTAAAGAGAGAGAGAAGTGAACGTGAGACGAATTTTTTCGCCTCTCCTATTTTCTGTGGAGCCTAAACAAAGATGGTGTTGAGGGCCTCTTTATTTTCAAAAGCGAGACCGTTGCCTCAGCTGAGGTGTAAATGATACTGATACGTACATGGGGTTCTCTTTCTTCTGATATTAAATGAATTGGTTGACTTCTCGACTGACACGTGTTTTTCCACCATTGCAGATTCAGCAGAAGAAAAATTATATACGTGGAATTTTCAGCGACTCAATTAATGTAATGTAAACGTTAGCTCATTAAAATAGACATCCCCATTGCAGCAAAAGAGGATATAAAGAGAAAATATTGTTGTTTACAATAGGTAAATGATAAACATATGTACACACATTCCTTGTCCATATGCTTCACTTTGATGTCAGTTCTTGTAAATCTTGTATTTAACTCAACACATGCTTTATTTTAAAGTTAATCCCTGTAAATCTTATGACTAACTCATTCAAATTATGTCTCTTCTTTTCAACGGGACCATATATCCCAAGATTTGAACCTGAATTTTACCCCAAAGGACTTCTCAATGACAACTTCTGCCCCTAGCCCCTTCCAACACGCACACAGACAGATTGATAAGGATTGTTTTAAGAATATGTGGACGTTTTGTCATAGGAGAGTGGAGGGCAGAGATATTTACCCTAAAGAGACTATTATTGTTTTCCTAATTGATCTTGCTTAGTTGACCTTGAGTTTCCAAATGCTCCTTATATCTTGGCACCATCACTAAATTTTGTTTGAATCGGATCATTAAATTGGATTCCACACAAATGATAAAAATTAATTGGATTTTAGCATTAGAAGTGATAAAATGAAGATTCAAATTCAAGCATGAACAGAAATCTGTAATAAATAGAAGAAATGCAGAAGGTAGCATATACATTAAGTTAAAAGCAACAATATCATGAAGTAAATGGAAAAAGAAAATACAGGGAAATCGTGGAAGCATGCTCCAGATTCAACTGTTCATCGTTTGAACCATATGACAAAATGGCCAAACAGATATATCTGTGCAGAACGGCTTGACCAAAGACAGGCCGACGGCGCAACTAAGCAGAAAATTCATAATTCATCGTCTCAGGTAGGCAAAAGTCTATCACGGTTTCAGCATGATTAACTAAGCATCAATACATATAGGCTAAAAGTTGACCGGCAGGATTAGAGACTAGAAGCAACCACTCTATCTGGTATAGATAATCTTCCACTCTTATTAAGGCTCTTTTGTTGCAGAAACTGTACTTTTGGTTTCACTGCTGGACTCAGTTTTATCATCTTTTAACAAATCTACTTTCTCAGTTCTGCTATGATTTTCAGCCTCCAAAGATGATTTAGCTTCATTCGAATCAGATCCATCTCGCGTTTCTTCTGCTGCTTCAGAATTTTTAGGCGATCGCGACTCTAAGGCAGCTACAATTTCCTCATACCTGGAATTGACTTGTTGAAGCTCATCATGGAGATTTAGAGCATCAAACAACATTACCTCATCATCCGAGGTAGTCTGAATGATTCTCTGGATAACAGGAAGTGATTGCTTGCACTTCTCGTACATGCTCACAGTGAGCTCTTCCTGTAGATACTCCAGAAATTACTAAGCAGTCAACAAGTTTTGAAAATTATCTACACCATTGGTAATATAATATTTTGCAATTTGTGATGCAAAAATTAATTGATTGATATAATCTACGTAATGCATTTACGCAGGTGGCCGCTAAAGAATTGGCTTCAAATTCAGTAGCTCCAAATAAATGCAGTTACTAGAAGATCACAGAGTTGAAATGCCATGCTACAAGTGGGTATTTAGTGTCACCTAACATGTCTAAAAAGAAACTATGCATGTTAAGAATAATTTATCATGACAAAAGTATTGTTCTGAAACAGATTCAGAGCTGACAAAGAAGTATAAATATAATTCAGAGAATGAAAGGGAAAAACTAAAACTCTTTACGAGGAAAAAAAGGTCACATTTGATGACTAGTAACAAGCAGATATTGATGTAATGGAGCACAATCAAAAGAGTCATCACAGAGAGAATAAGAACAGAACTAAATCAACGAAAGCAATTAGAGACCTTAAAAGAAGTGGACATCTTTTAATCACAGCAAGAGAGACTAACAGGAAGGAACAAGAAATAGTAACCTTGACAGGTTTCGGTTCAGCTTCAGAGTTCAGTATACTGGAAAGAATATCAAGACTGTTTCGAGTTACTACAAGAAACTCTTTCTTTTCTTCAACTGATTGAAACCCATAGCTGACAAAAGGGATTGGCTCTGCATCATGCAAACCCGTATCAGGAACAGGGTATCTCTCTGGAGGTGATAGCGGCTGTTCATCAAAATATGACTCCAAATTGGCTGGTGTTTCTGCATGTATCTCTCTCGTCTTCAAGTTCTGCCACATTTAACGGAAGAAGAAGAATAATTATCTTCAAATACATCAGCCAAGCACACAAATCACAAGTAAAAAATTCAGTCCCACCACATTTGCAACATTCAAACTGAGGGAAGAAACGAAAATTTAGGAAGACACTGAAAACTGTAAATATAAGAACTTAATATAGTATAAAGAACAAAAAGCTTCTTAGAAGCATAAATTACATGCTTTAATGAAGATCGTGGGCGATTTATCCCCTCATTCAAAGAGGACAATATAGGAAAAAGGACACTACTGCTTTCAATGTGCTTGTTCTCTCTGTGACGCATAAGAACCAGGTAAGGGAAAAGAAGGCGAGTACTAGAACATGACTCAAAGTATAATTTAACCGAATTAATATCAAATTAAGGATGGACTGAATTTAACTAACACAGAGAATGGCCATATTAGTAGTACATAACCACTGAGTCTAACCTAAAATGCAAACTGCAGCAAAACGTGTTAACTAAAATGTCCTTCTGAGGACGGCAGATATAGTGTCCTTATATGTGGTAAAAAATCAGGCCTGAATTGAATGTAAAATAACTCTCCAGAACATCACCAACCAACATAATAAATCATAAGCAAATCATCAATAAGCCACCCTACAGATACACGGTGTAGATGCTCACACAGCTATAAACAAAAAAAGGGACAAAAAATTCGTTACTTGGGCAAAAAATACCCCATACTTTCATCTAAAGTACTAACTTTATTAATTAGGTGACCCACGTAGAGGTGGGGGCCCAGAAGGAGGGTACACCTTGTGTAGCTAAAACACCTCTATCCCACTTAAACGTCCAAATGAACCTAGGTGGTCCTAAAATCACCTAATCCAATCCCTACATCAAAATTTTATATACAAAATTAAAGGTATTATAAACTGTTCTCTGGGCAACTTATTATTCTGCACAAAATTATAATTCTTCCCACGACCAATGACACACTAATTTTTAAACACCAATAAAGAAATTTTACAATTTCACCAACTCAGTAGTTCCCAAGCAAAGCCAAATTATATCAATGCCATCAACAATTCCAACTCAGAGAACATGATAAATTGCAAAAAAAAAAAAAAAGTGCTTTACCAAAACCAAAATCACACCTTATACCATGCCGTACCATAAGAATCTTAAATTGCCAATAGTTTATAATAACGTGATGATAACGGCAAGAGCTTTTCTGCGACATTCTTATGAAATATAGGAGTTACTGATGATAATGGCAGTAGGATTTTTGCGACATTTTTATGAAATTTAATATTTATTAGATCGTTACTGCATATATAACATACAACTTCAACAGAACACTAATTATTTTTACACTTTACCCCTAAAAATATTACATAACAATTAGTAAAGACCGACGAAACTCCCACGTTTCAACCAATGTCAATTTTCACATTCCATCACAAGATAATCTAATATCGTCTATAATTCATAACACGGTGCCTCCCGGTTTCGCGACATTCTAATAAATTTACCGAGTTATTACATTATTACTGGGCGTTGGAGTTTAACGCGCAACTTCAGCAAAAAAAACACGAGCTTTCTTACAATTATTAAAAGTAAAAAAATAAAAAAAAAATGAAACAACAAAGTGAAGCGCTGACCTCATAAGTTTGACGAAAAACAGGCAAGTAAGCAAGCTCCTCAGACTCGCCCCAGGCCCTAATCAGCTGCAACGCCCTCACTCGATTCCCGTGGTCCGTCTTCGTATCCTCAATCATCTTCACCATATCTTCCAACACTTTCTCAGACGCCACCTCGGACGAGACCTTGTCACAATTCGAAGTACACGCTTCAAGCAAATCCAAACACAGCCGCTGGCTAATTACGCTTTTGCCCATCATCTTCTTCTTGATTGCTTTCACGATTTCGGCGCCGTTGATCTCTTCGTTGTTGATCATGGCGCAGATGCGGAGGTTGAGTCCCCAGTTGGGTTCCGGTATGGTTTCCAACGTGGCGTCGTCGACGAGTTTGGACTCCGGTGTGGGCCCGGTTAGGAGGTCTTTGACCTTTGTGCTCACGATTCGGCTCATTTGGGCCCCACTTGTTTTCAATCTCTCGCCTATTGATGATGATGCAATTTTTAGCTTGTCGAATTTGTCCATTTCTTTTTTTTCTTTTTTTTTGGAGTTTGCGAAGCAGAAGAGAATCGATAGATAGATAGATATTAGTGTGTGTTGTGTGTGTGTTTTGTTTCAGCTCTTCAAGTAATGAAATGAAACTGCGAAGCGTGGTCTAAGATACGCGTGGCTTGTTTTTATCAGTTTAGTCACGTCATGGTCCCATCCACATAAATTATCTTCTTCTTTTCTCCGTTTTTTTGTTTTATTACCCAATCGCCCCAACAAATATCTTTGAGAAACTCTTTTTTATTATTATTATTATCTTTAGAATTTGATTTTGGAGAATTTCAAAGAATGTGTGTAGTCATTTCTCATATGTGAAAAATTAATTGATGTCTAAATTTATTTTCATGAGTGCATAAAATTTTGATCATCAAATTTTGACCACAAAGATATACTTAAAAAATTGAAAAGCAAAAATTTATTTTCTTTAACATGCAATATAAGGTTTATCAACATTATGTAATATTTAAAATTAACCATGTTAACTTGTATTGACTATAATTACAATTGTGTAATATTTTTATACTATTTTTTAGTAGAATCTCCATTATGTCACCTGAAATTTTTCCTTATTGTCCTTTTAGTTACCATTCAATAGTCACAAAATTGTGTCACTAGTTTTTTTGTGATCTTATTGTTAAAGATAGATAATGCATTGAGAAACCATAGGAATAAAATAAAATAAAATAAAATGTGTTACGATAACAATAGTACTTCAATAATTCTTAATCTTTGGCATTGTAATTATCTCATGATTGTAGGAATATATAGGACACCCATTCCACTTCGTATAATTTAATAAGATAGATGTCAATATTATATTATCCTTTATACTACTTGTCATTATTTTGTTATCTTCTATACAGTAGTATAGGAGCTCTTACTCATTTTCTTCCATATTTATATTTTATGCATTTTGTCTCATCTTTTTTTTTTTTTTTTTGGCTAAGCCAGTAAGATATGTTTGTTTCATCTTTCTTTTGTTAAAATTAACTAAATATGAATTTAGCTCTTGTTTTGAGATTCATGCCCTTTAATTTTCAATATCAATATTTATTTTGTCATTTTTTCGTCTATATGTGAATTGTTAACTTACCCAACTCAATCATCGGCTTTTATGCGGCCTAATACTTATTTCATACATGAGTTCTCTTAGTTGCCATTTTGTGGTTAATTTTTTAAATATAGAAAGAATACAAAGATAGATTGTAAGAAGACAATGGGATTATTTTCCCATTTAGAATATTAATTAAATGTAGTTATAAGGTTAGAAAATTTGCATAAAGATAATATAAACCATAGGGGCTTCAAGATTTGGATTCATTATTTTTGCCACCATTAAAGCAACAAAGTAGTAAAACCAACATGTATCAAACACAACTTGAAAACTCTTTGCCAATAAAGGTCACCATTCAATCGCTAACTTATTTTGTAAGTATTTCGAGATTGATTATTGAGGATAATGTCTTAAATGATGTAAAATTGACTTAACCCTCTTATAATTTTTTTTTTTTTTAAAGTAAGCTATTTTGACCCAAAATAGTAAAAAAGGAAAAAGAAAAAACAGCTTAGCCAAATACCCACCCTACCCCTGACCGAGAAGACAAACTCAGCACATCCCAATTTTACACTTTTAGCCACAACTAAAGTCCGTTATTACAAAACGCCCCCTTATCAGCGTCGTGTAAAGCACCGAGGCACATGCCGCCCTGTAACCTCGTTGATAACACTCACTTGAAAATAAAAATAAAAAAATGCAAACACGCCATTGAGAGAT
Source organism: Ehretia macrophylla (assembly GCA_037974665.1). NCBI lineage: Eukaryota > Viridiplantae > Streptophyta > Magnoliopsida > Boraginales > Ehretiaceae > Ehretia > Ehretia macrophylla. The sequence goes on from CM075780.1 coordinate 23,146,615, forward strand.
ATAAAGATATTTACATATACCCATATATTTATATATAAATACACACACACGCTATTCTAGAACTTTCTCTCGTTACCGCAGCAATGTCACGAGCAATCCATTTTATCGCCAAAACCGTTCCTGGTACATATTCTCTTTACCTCGGAAAATTTTTCTTTTTACTCCTTATATATGTGAAATTTTACAATTTTTGTATTTTTTTTTTCATTTATGTGGATATATATGTTATCATTTATAAAGTTTATTTTTAAAAAAAAAATTTTAGGAGGTTGTTATAGTTTCTTTTGTGGTTGCTTATCATGTGTTTGATAAAATGTTTACTAAATGGTAAATGAGTTTTTTTTTGCTTGTCCATTGTTACTACACTAGTACGTAATGGTTGAACTGTATAAAAGCGCAGGTCGGTACATGCAACTCTCGCTAATGGGGCCACTTTGGCTGTATTGAATGCGGCTTTATTTTGCCCTTCCCCGAGAGGCTATTCGACTTGAGCTGTATGATTACCTAGTTTTAATTCAAAATTATCCTACGAGCTTGCACAATTACGCTACATGTTTACTTTTTGGGGTTCTTTGTCCAATAAATAACGGATTGAAAATAAATATTTGGTGTTGAATTTGTTAAACATTAGTTTAATTGTTTAAGATGCTTTGTTGTGCTATTAAAATATTTGCAAGAAGGATTTAGGGAAATGAATCTATAGTAGGCTCATAAACCCTTTCCTTCATTCATCAATAAGGCCCTAGTTGGTCACTTTTCTGGGCCGGGATGGATAAATTAGTGTAATTTGTTTAAGATGCTTTGTAGTATTTTAGATGCATCTATGCAAAATACAATGAATGGACTATCGATTGTAACAAAAATTAATACAGTTGTTTAGGGAGCTTTATCCAAAACTTCCCATTTGAGACTTGAAACATCCTTGGTAAAATTTGTTGGATTTCTGAAAAACGCAAGACGGATGTGCTGTGATGTTAGTCTCCTTGGATCTGTTTGCCATTTTAAAGACCAGTAAGTGTAGTGGCATTAATGGCAGAATGAAGCCTTTCTCTTGTTAGTTTGTTTAATATGGTAATGCCTGATTATGAAGATTGGCTTGTTCTTTTGTGCAGAATGAAAAAGCTAACTAGCAAAAGAATTCCTGCTGATTTTTATCTCAGCTGGGTACTGTTTATATACTAGCAAGATCTTTATATAAGCATTGCCTATATAAGTGTTCTGTTGCTGCCTTGCCCTTCATCAGCTTATAAAGGATTGGCTAGTTTACTTTCCCGGAAATATGTTACCCGAATGTGTGGATATTAAACTTTACTTAATCTCCACTTGTGATTGCTTAAGTTTTTATTGCTGAAGGAAGAACCTAATGTTGTTGAATTTAAACATGCAGTGAAGTATAACGTGTTTATATCTGGTTGGTATGCTCACGTTGTTTAGTATATATCATAATTCATATCAGCTCAAGCTTTAGTTTCCTGGAGTAAATGGTCTGGCCTGGCAAGGTCGTTAGGTATAGTTGATGTTGATATTTCTTTCTTCTTCTTCTTTTTCTGTAATCTGGTCCTATAACTTGTTATTACAATGCAGCAAGTTTTGGCAGAGACATGTGCTTATTAAGCAAAATGTTTGCCTTGAAGAATGATTTTTCATTGACAACTCATTAGTGACAATAGAAATAATGTTATCTTTTATACAGATATGGATTAAATGCTTCACCATGACATAACCTGTTTCGCTGTAAAGTATTTCTCTGATGATATGATCTCCATCTTGCAGTGTAATTACGGGGATTTCGTCCATCTTTCTTTTCCTCGTCCCCCCTGCTCCCATTAGGCCTGCCCTTTTTTCCCCTTCTCTTTTCTCCTTTAAGTTTTATAGGGGTGAGAAGGGTAGACGTGCTTTCTCTTTTATGTTTGGTTTTATTATGTGAAAAATTAAACTAATTGTCGAAATGGTAATATGAGTTATTCACCTGTTTCCCTCCCGTGTAGTAATCTCTGCTGGGACTCATTTATTAAAGCAATGACACTTTTGGTACCGACATGTAAATAAAGTGTGGAAATTTTACTACTACTTGAGTCTACCTAAATCATAAATACTTCCATTCATGCTTTCATGGTTGATCTTAGGATATGGACCACCAGACGGCAGATGTCTCCCTTGTTCTGGAGTGTCTGGAATAGCAGTGAGTGCATCACAATGTTCTTCTCGTGCTGACCACAGACACGGTCAAACACTCAAGATTTTGACTCTGAAATGCACTTCTAGGAGCACATCTTATGTTTGCAGTGCAAATTCGAGTGGCCACCGGAGAAACCCCGACTTCTCAAGGCAAAACAAGCAAGGATTCTCGAGGAGCAGGAACAGGCAATATGAAGAAAGAGATGGTTTCGAGAATTTTGAGGACTCTGAAATGTTCACTTCAAAAAATGGGCCAATCCTAACAGGCTCCGGTAGTCCAAAGTTCCAGGCTACTGCAACTCCAGGTCCAAGGGAAAAGGAGATCGTCGAACTTTTCAGGAAGGTTCAGGCACAGCTTCGGGAAAGAGCAGCAATGAAGGAAGAGAAAAAAGTTGAGGAGGCACGAGGAAAAGGTAAAGAGAGTGAAACGGTTGATTCTCTTCTGAAGCTCCTCAGGAAACATTCTGTTCAACAGGGTAAGAAAAGTAGCAATAGCATAAGCAACAGAGACTTCATATTGGACCAGCCTCAACCAAGCCTTTTTCCTGAAGATAAAAGCACCAATATCCTTGGCCCAAATATTAGTTTGAAGCAGGAGAGGCAAGATAGCAAAGCTCCAGTCACTAACCGACCAAGATCAGTCTTCCAGCGAAGGTCACCAATTCATCAAGTGAAAACTCAGCCTATCTATTCTGATGTAGAGACTGTCAATTCTGTCTCACATACTAATCTAGATGACAAGAAGCCTAAACCTGTCCACATTTCTGAACTTGAGATGGAGTCTGAGGTTGAATCTGACACGGAGCAAATTTTGTCAGATGAGGAGGAGGGTGTGTTTGATGAGATGTCAGAAGATGAAACTTCGGAAATCTATGAGACTGACAAGGATAAAGAAGAAGCTGAAGTGCATGATCAGGTTGAGTCTAATGACTTGAATGAAATGAAGTTACCTGAACTGAGGGCACTTGCAAAGTCGCGGGGTGTGAAGGGATTCTCAAAGTTAAAGAAACGTGAACTCATTGAGTTGCTTAGCGGAGGTTAATTGTGATAATACCATTAACCAAAAGGAGAGCCACCCCCATTGCACGAGAATTTTGTTCTACATACTGCTCCTTTGTGTTGTTATGTTTATCTTTCACGTAGACTTTTCACTGCTTGAAATCTTGATGGTGGAAATATCGAGTTACTCTTTACAGAAATTTTTGTAGCGAATTCGTAAAGATTTTTGCAATTCCACCTGCTTCCGCTTGTGCAACTCTGTGTGACGGCTGTGTCAGCAAAACTGTAAAAAGGATTTATGTTGCTTGGTTTCATGATCTTCCATGAGCACCGGTTTGCAAGCTTCTCTTGCGATCATGAAAGATTGCGGGGAAAGTACGACCAAGTTGAGAATTGGTCTTTCATCAGGTTAATGGTTATCCGGTTTTCTCACATCATGCCCACTTTTTTATTTCACAGCCCAGATCACTGTTTGGCTTGAGGGGAGAATTTTTCCCAAGGCGATAGCAGTCCCCTCTTTTCTTTTTTTTTTTTTTTTGCTCGGCAAAAGTAATCTTTTTATTTTCATATCAAATCACAATACATCGAGGTTACAGACAAAAAAAAGTAACCTCAAGAGATACAAATATTTTAGTATTTACAAAAGAGTGAGTTTTTTAGAGTGTTAGGATATTTACGAATTAAACTAACCTTTCTCCTCACATCAAAGTTAATTTTTTTAATAATCTGTTCTTCAGTTTGTGGAGTAGTATCAAATACTTTAGCCTTGCGCTCTATCCAAATGTTGTAAATACAAGAGTTGAAAGGTGAAACGCTCACTTATTTCATTTCTCAGTGAAGCGGGCAAGTGTGGGTTTTCCCCTTAGGAATGCTATTAAGTTTGTGTTCTCAGTGAAGCAAGTGTGGGTAAAATCAAACAAAAACAAGTAGAAGGTAACCTATGTTTCTCTCAGCTCATAGTAGAATAATAATATTTTTTAATTAATTTGTAATATTTTACTATTAGCTTCTCAAAATAAAATAAAAAACTTTACGAATTAATACCTAGAAAAGAGTCACTTTTACCCAAAAAGAAAAGAATAAAAAAAAACAAATTGAATTGGACTAGATGTAAGGGAAGAGAATAGCTTTTGTAGCCTTTCCTTCATCATCGGAAGTAGTAGAATCATTCTCAATTCACACCCCATCTCTTCTCTGCTAAGAATCTCTCCAGCTGCTATATGTCAGGTAAACGTACTTTCTCTTAACTACTAGAAGAGTTAGGTTACTATACGGATACGACCCTCTAATACAAAAAATGAGCTCCATATGTGTTCATTTCTTATTTCACGTCCGCACACAGCTGTATCCGTCCTACTAGAAATAATTTCATCAGACCTCCATCTGTAAAACGAAGGTGGACCCCACTTCATGTGAGTCGGTGAACGTCAATAGCTTGTCATTAATTAGTACCTTTTCTGTATTAATTAAAATCTTAAGTCAATTTAGACTGACCGATATCTCTCACGTTATTGAGGGAGTCACACTTACGAGTTTCACTAATTTATGAGAGACGGAAGAGTTTAACGTCAAAGTAATAAAAAGTTCAATTAACTAAGAATTAAGAATTATCCCGGTTTAATAACTATGGAAAACAGATTCTGCAACTTTGGTTAAGGACATCAATATCATCCATTGAATTGTTTCGATGAATTCATTTTTTTTCACACTATATTCAGATTAGATAAGCTTCATATTCATAACACATCAACATATGAATGTGGTACGAAATGCCAAAGCAGACATTTAGAATCACCAGGATGTAAATGTTATGCAATGATTTCAAATTTTTAGATTCTAGATTACAACAATCGGTACGTACAGGATTTGAATCCCAAATAACATAATAATGTTATTAGATTGATCATGTTGAGTGTGAAAATCAAATGATTGCATTATCACTACACTGCCATTATCTCCCTAATAATGTTATTATATTATTAGGGATCCGAATCCTGTACGTATATGTGCTTCTGCTTGTGTACGTGTTTTCCAATAACATAAACGTATTACCACTGATGTCAAGGATTATCTAATGTATTTGAAGGCATACGAGTTGTTTCATTCATGTGAAGTCCATGTCCATTGCAAAGTAGTACTAGCAATTGCATAGTATTGAGTACTATATCTTTATGCCTTTCGATTTCTCTTCGTTTTCCCAGTCGTTACTGAAACAACCGTGATTTGAAGGGATTGCAGAAGCATAGATGTCATGTGAAGATATGGTGGTTTGTTTCAGATAAAGATTATACTATACTCAGATTATTTTATTTTGACTGTAAAGAATACCTATGAATTCAATTCATGATACAGCAAGAATGATTCAAAATACAACCCAAGGTCGGTGAATTTCATCTTGAAATAGGTTAGTTCTCTCAATGGTGAATCGATCATTCAATATCCTTTGACTTTTGAGAGGACGGAATGAAACCTGCAATGGCTATTGAACTTGGGGGCGGGCGGGCGGGTGGGTAGGAGAATGATTCTGGTTTGTGACGGAACATTGGCTTACTATATGATTTCATTAGAGCACAATTTTGATTTTCAGGCATGACTTACGCAGCAGTGGATGGATGGATGACCTGGTAAAACAAGAATACAAAGGATGGCTCGATGAGCCGGCAAAAAAAGAGTTCAATAGATGGATTGATGATCCAGTGGAAGATGAATACAACGGATGGGGGGTACCTCAGTCTGCACTTGCCAACAATTCAATTGAGGATACTCAAATAGCAGATGGTATTCGACCTCAGATTCACTTTAGCAATGGTAATCATACACTGGTTCCTCTAGCTCATTCAGCTCCACCTTTTCCCGACGAGATCTTATATGAAGGCACCAGCCATTATCCATCCAGGGATTCAACCCCTATGGACTTGATGGTTCCTTCTAAAATGCGTGAAGCTTCAACAACAAATGACACTAGAGATGAAAATAGTTCTTCTTTGTGTATAATATGTTGGGAAGGTTTCGTTGAGGGAGCATGTGTTCCATGCGGTCATATGGCTGGGTGCATGCCATGTTTGAACGAGATCAAATTGCAGAAAGGGGATTGCCCTATCTGCCAAGCCAAGATCGATCAGGTTATAAGGCTCTATGTTGTTTGAGTTTGACAATACAAAGTGCCTGATAACCTCTGTTATGGATGCTGAGAGTACAACAATCGCAAGGACTTCACCTATGGGTCACATTTCTCCAGTAAACCCCCCTAGTTACATTTCACCTTGCAATGGGATATTGGTTAATTTGTAGTCCTACATTATTGTTTGTTATTATTATTATTATTATTTTTATTAATTTAACGCGCGATAACGTTGTTTATAGTTACCATTCGATAACAAATAGTATGTTGTCCAGAAAGTTTCCCCTCTTCCTGTCCTCTCCTGATGTACAAACAAAAAAGAAAGGACGGAAATAAAAAGCTAATTGAAACTCTCTCTCTCTTTGTGTAGTTGTTGATTACGTTTGCTCTTTTCTCCATTCTCGTGCAGCATTTCTTGTTTCAATTTTTGTTGCAGGAAGCCCCACTGGTCAATTCAAATCCAAAGTCTACCACAACTCGATTTTTGTCAAAGTTGCATATTAGAAGAATTTTTACTTTTAAGTCTATTTTTGAAGCAACGACTATGAGGCTTGACCCCGAATAACGTGTCATACCTCGATTTGCGTTCCTTAGACCCAAAATTATATGATTGACCTTGGATCACGTGCCCTATTTTGGTTTTCGTGCATACCTCGTCATACGTGCCTTGACCTAGAATTGTGTGCCCTAATCATCAATGTACGTGCGATACCTAGATATACGTGCCTTGACCTCGATTTACGCGTGATACATCAATTCGTGTGCCCTAACCTTGAACTACATGTTTTAACCTAGGTCTAAGAGTTGGACCTTGATTTACGTGTATTGTATTGGTTTACGTGCATTCATCTAGGGATGCGTACATTTACTTTGGAATCCGTGCATTTACCTTGAAGTATGTGTCTTAGTCTTGAAGTACGTGTTTTACCTCGTAGTTCGTGTCTAGCTCGTAATTCGTGCTCTAGACCTAGGAATGCGTGCCTGCACGCTAATATAGAAAGATTCCTGCATAAAGCACTAAACAATAAAATAATCCTACACAATCCACTAACCAATATTAAATTCCCTAATTCAAATCCTACAAATTCCACTAACTATAAAATAACATTAAACTATTCCTAAACATTCCACTAACATTATTTTAATCCTAATTCAAATTCATTACAAGGCAAAATCCTATCATCACCCAAATCATCCCTAATATAATATACCTAATCACCTTTTCCTACAAAACACACTAACTACTAAAATATTATATTCTTCCTAACACACTCAACTAACCAATAAACTATTATAAACCTACACAAAACACTATAATACTCAAAATACTATACCCAACATTTCAAACATACTTTAATCTAACACAAAGCACAAGAATGCATAAAAAATACATACACTACACTACCCTAGCCCTCATTTTTTGACCAAGGCACCCCACATACAATCAAAATTCAGATTTTACACCAAAAACATCTCACACATGCTCTCTCAACTCACCAAAACCGAGCACACACACACACATACACTAAAACTTCATTTTTCCTCTCAAACTCTCCCATTCTCTCTCCATTTTCGACCATGGCTGCCCATTGAGCTCCCAAGACTTCTAACAAGCTCTCAAGGACTCTCAAGACCACTCCAAGCTCGGCCATAGCAAGCAACATAGCAAGAATCTCTCACAAAGCTCAAAACCTCTCATTTTCGGCCATAGGTAAGTTTTGATGGTTTTCTTCCTTGTCTTTTGGTTTCACATACATACACACCTCCTACACAAGCTAACTAAGCTAGGATTTAAGGAAAAACCAGCCATCACTCGGCCAAATCAAGGAAAAAGGGCTATTTGTGTGATTCAAAGGGGCAATCTTGCATTTCCATCCATCAATAGGCTAAGGTGAGGCTTAAACTCTTTTAAAAGCTTTCAAAACTCACATGCATGCTCTCATATGGCTATATTTACCTCTGTAGTTATTGTATATGTGTGTATATGACCCTATCTACTCATGCATGGCTTGATAATGGCTAGAAACTTGAAGATATGTAAACACGTTTTTGGCTGGCAGATTACTGACCTTGTAGAATGAAGTATTTTTGGCCTATTAAAAGTTGATAAAAATGCATTAAAATTGGTAGATAACTATATTTTTCAGTTCTGAACATTTTTGGAAGAAATAGGCTAAGGCTAATTTTGAGTTTAAAGGCCTAAAAAATGGCAAATATCGAGATGTGTATGAATCTGGACAGTTTTGCGTAGTCTCACGGTTTTGGACATAACTCCTAAGTCTGAACTCCAAATGCAGCGAGGTTTGTTCCTAGATTTAAAGTAATCATTAAGTTTAAATTTGAAATTTGTTTCACTCAAATTGGAGATTATTTGCTAGGCTAATTGAATATGGAAAAATAGACCATTGCAGTAGGGTTTTTGCTTAGTAATATGCTTTGAATCAAGTTGTAACTTTACTTGTGGTATTGAATGCTTGGAAATTGTGGCAATTAGAAGTTGTGTGGGCTGTTTTGGTTGGTTGAGGATGCTTAATTGATTAATGCATGGCTTGGGTTTAATTACATGACGCATTGTTGCTTAATCGCATGTGTAGCACAAAATTGAGACCCTATTGCTCATGAATGCTTGCTAAGTGATAATCCTATGGTTAAATGTATTTAATTGATTGGTTAGTAGGCTGCCCAATAAATGCTAAGTATGCTTGAAATGGTTTAAGTGTCACTTGTGATGCTTAGCAACAAAACCAACGCCCGAGCACGACTTTGTAAGCCTTAATGGCCCCGTAGGCTCCCAAGTCTTAAACCATTCTTGTGTGACTTCTAATGGATGTTGAGGATTGTTAATAGACTGCCCGGAATTGTCTTTATAACTCTAAACATGATCCCCGATGTTTGCATGTTGATAAGTTAATTATTCTTGCACCTGGTCTTGGGTAAATTATCGTAGCACGCTTGTGTGATCCTAATACTTGGTATGTGAACTAAATTGGGTAAAATGACTTGTTAGCAAGATGTTACTTGGATGTCCGTTAAATGTTCACATGTTCCTAAGTGTTTTACAAAGTGAATTTACACGTCAAAGCATGCCTCGTATGTTTATTTGTTGATATGTGATCATATTTGTATCTGGAGGCAACCTACTTTGTTGACCTCCTAATGTGAATTGTTAAAAGACATTCAATGGATTATTTTGAACATTATTACTTGGCTGCCCGTGAAAGTTTAATCGCTTTCAAATTGATATATGAAATGATTATATGTTCTTACAATGCCTTATGTGCCAATATGTCAAAAATGTGATCATATACTTGTTCGGAGGCAACTTACTTTGTTGACCTCCAAATGTGAAATGTTAAATGGCATAAATGTGCATTGTATACAAGGTTGTAACCTTTCATTGTGGCATGATAGCGTTTCACGAACGCCGAGTGGCATAGGGCTTGCCGGTGCTCCCGTGACTACCATGGTCCAATTCCCTCTCTCGGTTGGCATTCCACCATCGGAGAGTTGGGTCGTAGGATTTCGGGATACATCCGGAGTACACCCATTTGGAGTGATAAGTGAATGATTGAAGCCGGCCGAAACAATTGTTATCGAAATGAACTTAAAAGCAAAAGCGCAATGTATCCCTTGAACGACAGGAACTAAGTGCTATACGGGGCAAAATACTACACCTGAAAGTGGTAGGAGCTACCTCTTGAGCCCGTAGGAGCCACCTCTAGAGTCCTGTACGTATCAAAACGTATCCTTTTCACTATGTGTTTAAGTACTCTCTCTTGGTTCTAAGAGGACCTCGGCGAGAAAAGACGGGTACATATGTTCATTTATATTTATGTTATGTTATGAACTTGCTTATTTCATATGACATGTTTTCAAAAGGGTTTTTCATAAGAGTAACCGGAAAAGAGTTTTTAAAACGTTATCTCTCGTTCCCCCTCGCTGAGTTCATAAGGACTCACCCTCTTTTATCATCATAGGTGAAGAAGATTTAGAACAGGTACCCGAAGAGAATGTGCCTGTTGGTGATTCCTTGGAGTGATTACGTGTTTTATGTGCTTTGCTTGTCAGTGGCTATTTTGTGAACGTTGTGTTTGCTTTGAAGACTACTTATTTTGTTGATGTAAATGACCCTGTTGTAATTTGGGTCTAATTTTGGCTTGTACTATCTATAACCGGACGAACTCTTTATTTGGTTGTTTGCTTTCATTTTCTTGATTAGGCGTTTAAACCACTAGGTGAATAATCAACTAAGTTAACTCTATCCAATTCCACTTAGGTACTCATTCGTAAGCTAAAGGATAATAGTTATGTGCATGATAGGGGTAAATTGACAAATAAACGGGACATAGTCATCATGCTAAGCTTATTAACCAAATGGGACCTTCAAGATAAATTAGTAGGCATATCGGTTGATAACAAAATAGGAATGATAGTTGGCATCAAATTAATGATTGGAATAATTGAGGCGTTTAGAAATTAGGTCATACTAAAAGGTCCTAAATACAACCGTTATGCTGCCGATTTTCTGGAAAAACTTTTAGAGTTCTAGTTTAACGGATAAGCTTTAACCTTTGTCAATCGGTTATAGTCGTAAAATAACGAGAATGATTAGATCACACCCTAGTCTAGCCTCTATACATCGGGTTGGGGCATGACACCATATTAGAAGGGTGTCACGCCCCAACCAGACCTATAGAGGTTAGACTAGGGTGTGATCTAATCATTTACACCGTTTCACATACTTAATCATTTGTTAAGATTTAACACTTAACGTTAGCCTAGAACTCCAAAAGATTTTTCAAAAAAAAACCGACAGCATAATGGCTGTATTTAGGGCCTTTTTTTGGTTTGACCTAGTTTCTAAACGCCTCAATTATACCAATCATTAATCCAATTCCATTAAGGACTCCTATTTGGTCATCGACCGATATGCCTGCTAGTTTATCTCGAAGGTCTTGTTTGATTTATAAGCCTACCACGATGACTATATCCCGTTTACTTGTCAATTCTTATGGCGCAAGTACCTGCTGATCTTTAGCTTACTATTGAGCACCTAGGTGAAATTAGATAGAGTTACATCATTTGATTCTTCACCTAGTGATTGAGTTGCCTATGATAGTTACTAAATCAAAATAGTGAAAGCAACCCACAAGATAGAGTGTTCGTCTAGTCGTAAACAGTACAAACCAAAATTAGACCCCAAATTACAACAATAGCAACAAATAACATAAGAAATAGTCTTCAAAACAAACATAACGTTCATAAAATAGCCACAGTCAAGCAAGGCACGTAAGGCATGCAATTACTCTAAGGAGTCATCAACAGGCACATTCTCCTCGGGTACCTATTCCTGATCTTCTTCACCTGTAATGACAAAAGAGAGTGAGTCCTTATGAACTCAGTGAAGGGGAACGAGAGATAATGTTTTGAAACTCTTTTCCGGTTAATCTCATGAAAATCCCTTTTTGAAAACATGTCACGTATTACAAATAATAAAGTACGCAAGGTATAAGAATCAAATTGAACAACAGATACAATTACCAATAATTTCAAGGATACAGTGAGCTTTTGCTCTCAAGTTCAATCGGTGAGCATTTGCAATCGATATCATTTTCGATAACAATTGTTGCGGTCAGCTTCAATCATCCACTTATCGCTCCCAATTGGGTGTACCCCGAATTCCTACGACCCAACTCTCCGATGGTGGAATGCCAAGCGAGAGAAGGAATTGGACCATGGTAGTCCCGGGAGCACCGGCAAGCCCTATGCCGCCCGGCGTTCGTGAAACGCTACTATGCCACAATGAAAGGTTGTAACCTTGTATACAATGTACATTTATACCATTTAACAATTCAAGTTAGGAGGACAACAAAGTAGGTTTCCTCCGAGCAATTTCAAGATCACATATTGCCAAGTAAACGAACGAGGCATGCTTGACATGAAATTTCACTCTGTAAAACACATAGAGTTATATGAACATTAAACGGGCAGCCAAGTAACACATATAAATCAAGTCATATAACTCATTTCGAGGTTCACGTATCAAGTATTAAGATTATACAAGCATGCAACAACGTTTACACGAGACCGGGTACAAGAATAGCTCACTTATCAGCATACAATCATCAGGGATCATATTTAGAGCTATAAGGGCAATTACGGGCAGCCTATTAACCACACAATTAAACACATTTAACCATAGGATCATCTCTTAGCAAATAGTCATAAGCACTAGGGCCTCAATTCCGTGCTTACACATGCGATTAAGCAAACCATTCATCAATTAATGATCCCAAGCCATGCATAAACCAAATTAAGCAACCTCAACCAACCACAACAGCCTATACAACTTCCAAGTGCCACAATTCCAAACATTTAATACCTCAAGCAAGGTTACAACATGATTCAGTATCAAGAATGTACCTTTAACAACAAAAGTCTTCTCAGGAAGGCCAGAACTCTAGGAACTAGAGTCTTGCCTCTACCAGCTGGTTTATTCTGATTTTGTCCCCTTTGTCATTTAGGGCAATCCTTAACCTGGTGTTGATCGCTGCCACACCCCACGCATCATCTTGATTTCCTCCAGCATTGGGTCTCAGTGTGACCCTTCTTGTTACAGTAAGAATAGGTGACAGCCTGAGTAGCAGGTGAACTACCTATGGATCCACGGGTGGAAGAGGCTGATGGTGCTTTAGACGGGCCACGGTTGTTGACTGGTCTGTTCTAGCTCTGGCCCTAACTACGACTCTGAGTCTGGAAGTTCCTCTGTTGTCCTTGAGGCTGGTAAGGTTTCTTATTCGGCTGACTCGAATCAGCTCTATCAAGTTTTCTCTTCTCAACTCGGGAAGCAGCAGCAAAGAGAACATAATATGTAGTAAAGTCATGTGAGTCCAAGTGATCTTGAATTTCTGGCCTCAACCCATTCATAAATTTCCACATCTTCGCCTCAGGGGTACTGACCATGTATTGTGCATAGCGGGACAGTCTGTCGAAACGGGCCTCATATTGAGCCACAGTCATGTTGCCCTGAGTCAAGGTCATAAACTCTTCAATCCGCCTCTGCCTCAAAACTGCATGTATGTATTTCTCTTTGAAAGCCTTGATGAAGTTACTCCACAAGTGAGGTGCATGATTAGTTTTCCAAAGTGCCTCCATAGTGTGCCACCAATGCTCAGCATCCCCGTGTAACAGGTACACAACAAAATCAATCTTCTCTTCGTTAGTATAGTCAAGTGGCCTATAAATCCTTTCAATCTCAGACAGCTAAGCCTCTAATTTTTCATCATTAGCTTCCCCGAAGAATTTGGACGGGTGAAAATCAAGGAACTCTCGTATCCTGTTGTTTCTCCCATTGTTACCACCATTCCTATTGTTGTTACCACCAGCTCCGTAATTGTTGTTGTTATGGGCTGCTTCACGTGCTTCTTGACGTTCCATTACTCGCGAAACGCGATCCATAGCACTTGCCATCATGTTAAACATAGTCATGCTGGGATTAGTTTGGTGAGCATCTCCAGCTTCTTGAGGCTAATCGCCTCTATTGGTAATGCGGGTACTAGGGCCAGCCATCTATAGGCACAGATTATTATGCACAATTTATTGGGATACGACAAGACAAGAAATTAATGTATAGAGTATGCAACATACAATTTCACATAGACATATAATTCTCAAAACAGTTAAGACACATTAATCACATAAGCATGTAGAAACAAAGAAGGCATATTTAACATTGGTACACATTAACACACATAAACAAGTCATCATAACTACCTTAGGGCTTCTACCCATGGTCCGAGAGTTAAACCCGACTTAAGCAATCTAAGCTCTGATACCATTAATATAGGGTGTCACGCCCCAACCCGATCTATAGATGTTAGACTAGGGTGTGATCTAATCATTTACACCGTTTCATATACTTAATCATTTGTTAAGATTTAATACTTAACATTAGCCTAGAACTCCAAAAGATTTTTCAAAAAAAATCAACAACATAACGGCTGTATTTAGGGCCTTTTGGTTTGACCTAATTTCTAAACGCCTCAATTATACCAATCATTAATCCAATTCTATTAAGGACTCCTATTTGGTCATCGACCGATATGCCTGCTAGTTTATCTCGAAGGTCTTGTTTGATTTATAAGCCTAGCACGATGACTATATCCCGTTTACTTGTCAATTCCTATGGCGCAAGTACCTGCTGATCTTTAGCTTACTATTGAGCACCTAGGTGAAATTAAATAGAGTTACATCATTTGATTCTTCACCTAGTGATTGAGTTGCCTATGATAGTTATTAAATCAAAATAGTGAAAACAACCCACAAGATAGAGTGTTCGTCTAGTCGTAAATAGTACAAACCAAAATTAGACCCCAAATTACAACGGGGGTCATTTACAACAATAACAACAAACAACATAAGAAATAGTCTTCAAAACAAACATAACGTTCACAAAAATAGCCACAATCAAGCAAGACACGTAAGGCATGCAATCACTCCAAGGAGTCATCAATAAGCACGTTCTCCTCGGGTACCTGTTCCTGATCTTCTTCACCTGTGATGACAAAAGAGGGTGAGTCCTTATGAACTCAGCGAGGGGAAACGAGAGATAATGTTTTGAAACTATTTTCCGGTTAATCTCATGAAAATCCCTTTTTGAAAACATGTCACGTATTACAAATAATAAAGTACGCAAGGTATAAGAATCAAATTGAACAACAGATTCAATTACCAATCATTTCAAGGATATGGTGAGCTCTTGCTCTCAAGTTCAATCGGTGAGCATTTGCTATCGATATCATTTTCGATAACAATTGTTGCGGCCAGCTTTAATCATCCACTTATCGCTCCCAATTGGGTATACTCCGAATGTACCCCGAATTCCTATGACCTAACTCTCCGATGGTGGAATGCCAAGCGAGAGAGGGAATTGGACCATGGTAGTCCCGGGAGCACCGGCAAGCCTTATGCCGCCCGGCGTTCATGAAACGCTACCATGCCACAATGAAAGGTTGTAACCTTGTATACAATATACATTTATACCATTTAACAATTCACGTTAGGAGGACAACAAAGTAGGTTTCCTTCGAGCAATTTCAAGATCACATATTGTCAAGTAAACGAATGAGGCATGCTTGACATGAAATTTCACTCTGTAAAACACCTAGAGTTATATGAACATTAAACGGGCAGCCAAGTAACACATATAAATCAAGTCATATAACTCATTTCGGGATTCACGTATCAAGTATTAAGATTATACAAGTATGCAACGACGTTTACATGAGACCGGGTGCAAGAATAACTCACTTATCAACATGCAATCATCGAGGATCATATTTAGAGCTATAAGGGCAATTACAGGCAGCCTATTAACCACACAATTAAACACATTTAACCATAGGATCATCTCTTAGCAAATAGTCATAAGCGCTAGGGCCTCAATTCCGTGCTTACACATGCGATTAAGCAAACCATTCATCAATTAATGATCTCAAGCCATGCATCAACCAAATTAAGAAACCTCAACCAACCACAACAACCCATACAACTTCTAAGTGCCACAATTCCAAACATTTAATACCTTAAGCAAGGTTACAACTGATTCAGTATCAAGAATGTACCTTCAACAACAACAGTCTCCTCAGGAAGCTCATCGCATTCAATAGCATAAGCTCGGGCCGGAACTCTAGGAACTGGAGTCTTGCCTTTACCAGCTGGTTTATTCTGATTTTGTCACCTTTTCTATTTAGGGCAATCCTTAACCTAGTGTTGATCGCTGCCACACCCCACGCATCGTCCCGATTTCCTCCAACATTGGGTCTCAGTGTGACCCTTCCTGTTACAGTAAGAACATGTGACAACCTGAGTAGCAAGTGAACTACCTGTGGATCAACGGGTGTCAGAGGCTGATGGTACTTTAGACGGGTCACGGTTGCTGACTGGTCTGTTCTGGCTCTCGCCCTCACTGCGACTCTGAGTCTGGAAGTTCCTTTGTTGTCCTTGAGGCTAGTAAGGTTTCTTATTCGGCTGACTTGAACCGGCTCTATCAAGTTTCCTCTTCTCAACTAGTGAAGCAACAACAAAGAGAGCAGAATATGTAGTAAAGTCATGTGAGGCCAAGTGATCTTGAATTTCTGGCCTCAACCCATTCATAAATTTCCACATCTTCGCCTCAGGGGTACTGAACATGTATTGTGCATAGCGGGACAGTCTGTCGAAGCGGGCCTCATACTGAGCCACTGTCATGTTGCCCTGAGTCAAGGTCATAAACTCTTCAATCTGCCTTTGCCTCGAAACTACAGGTATGTATTTCTCCTTGAAAGCCTTGACAAAGTTACTCCACAAGCGAGGTGCATGATCAGTTTCCCAAAGTGCCTCCACAGTGTACCACCAATGCTCAGCATCCTCGTGTAACAGGTACATAACAAACTCAATCTTCTATTCGTCAGTATAGTCAAGTGGCCTGTAAATCCTTTCAATCTCAGACAGCCAAGCCTCTGCTTTTTTATCATTAGCTTTCCAGAAGAATTTAGACGGGTAAAAATCAAGGAATTCTCGCATCCTGTTGTTGACGTTCCATTACTCGCGACACGCAATCTATAGCACTCGCCATCATGTTAAACATAGCTATGTCGGGATTAGTTTGGTGAGCATCTCCGGCTTCTTGAGGCTCATCTCCCCTATTGGTATTGCGGGTACTAGGGCCAGCCATCTATAGGCACAGATTATTATGCACAATTTATTGGGATACGACAAGACAAGAAATTAATGTATAGAGTATGCAACATACAATTTCACATAGACATATAATTCTCAAAACAATTAAGACACATTAATCACATAAGCATGTAGAAACAAAGAAGGCATATTTAACATTGGCACACATTAACACACATAAACAAGTCATCATAACTACCTTAGGGCTTTTACCCATGGTCTGAGAATTAAACCTAGCTTAAGCAATCTAAGCTCTGATACGATTAATATAGGTTGTCACTCCCCAACCCGACCTATAGAGGTTAGACTAGGGTGTGATCTAATCATTTATATCGTTTCACATACTTAATCATTTATTAAGATTTAACACTTAACATTAGCCTAGAACTCCAAAAGATTTTTCAAAAAAAATCGACAGTATAACGGCTGTATTTAGGGCCTTTTGGTTTGACCTAATTTCTAAACGCCTCAATTATACCAATCATTAATCCAATTCCATTAAGGACTCCTATTTGGTCATCGACCGATATGCCTGCTAGTTTATCTCGAAGGTCTTGTTTGATTTATAAGCCTAGCACGATGACTATATCCCGTTTATTTGTCAATTCCTATGGCGCAAGTACCTACTGATCTTTAGCTTACTATTGAGCACCTAGGTGAAATTAGATAGAGTTACATCATTTGATTCTTCACCTAGTGATTGAGTTGCCTATGATAGTTACTAAATCAAAATAGTGAAAGCAACCCACAAGATAGAGTGTTCGTTTAGTCGTAAACAGTACAAACCAAAATTAGACCCCAAATTATAACAGGGGTCATTTACAACAACAACAACAAACAACATAAGAAATAGTCTTCAAAACAAACATAACGTTCACAAAATAGCCACAGTCAAGCAAGGCACGTAAGGCATGCAATCACTCCAAGGAGTCATCAACAAGCATGTTCTCCTCGGGTACCTGTTCCTGATCTTCTTCACCTGTGATGATAAAAGAGGGTGAGTCCTTATGAACTCAGCGAGGGGGAACGAGAGATAATGTTTTGAAACTCTTTTCCGGTTAATCTCATGAAAATCCCTTTTTGAAAACATGTCACGTATTACAAATAATAAAGTACGCAAGGTATAAGAATCAAATTGAACAACAGATACAATTACCAATCATTTCAAGGATACGGTGAGCTTTTGCTCTCAAGTTCAATCGGTGAACATTTGCTCTCGATATCATTTTCGATAACAATTGTAGCGGCCGGCTTCAATCATCCACTTATTGCTCCCAATTGGGTGTACTTCGAATGTACCCCGAATTCCTACGACCCAACTGCTTAAGCAATCTAAGCTCTGATACCATTAATTTATTGTCTTGTCGTATCCCAATAAATTGTGCACAATAATCTATGCCTATAGATGGTTGGCCCTAGTGCCTACAATACCAATAGGGGTGATAAGCCTCAAGAAGCTGGAGATGCTTACCAAACTAATCCTGACATGGCTATGTTTAAAAGCAACCCATAACAACAACAATTACGGAGCTGGTGGTAACGACAACAGGAATGGTGGTAACAACGGGAGAAACAACAGGATGCGAGAGTTCCTTGATTTTCACCCGTCCAAATTCTTCGGGGAAGCTAATGATGAAAATGCAGAGGCTTGGCTGTCTGAGATTGAAAGGATTTACTGGCCACTTGATTATACTGACGAAGAGAAGATTGAGTTTGCTGTGTACCTGTTACACGGGGATGCTGAGCATTGGTGGCACATTGTGGAGGCACTTTGGAAAACTGATCATGCACTTCGCTTATGGAGTAACTTCGTCAAGGCTTTCAAGGAAAAATACATGCCTGTAGTTTCGAGGCAGAGGCGGATTGAAGAGTTTATGACCTTGACTCAGGGCAACATGACAGTGGCTCAGTATGAGGCCCGCTTCGACAGACTGTCCCGGTATGCACAATACATAGTCAGTACCCCGGAGTCGAAGATGTGGGAATTTATGAATGGGTTGAGGCCAAAAATTCAAGATCACTTGGCCTCACATGACTTTACTACATATTCTGCTCTCTTTGCTGCTGCTTCCCGAGTTGAGAAGAGGAAACTTGATAGAGCCGGTTTGAGTCAACCGAATAAGAAACCTTAGCAGCCTCAAGGACAACAGAAGAACTTCCAGACTCAGAGTCACAGTCAGGGCCTGAGCCAGAACAGACCAGTCAACAACCGTGGCCCGTCTAAAGCACCATCAGCCTCTTCCACCCGTGGATCCACAGGTAGTTCACCTGCTACTCAGGCTGTCACTTGTTCTTACTGTAACAAGAAGGTGTCACACTGAGACCCAATGCTGGAGGAAATCGGGACGATGCGTGGGGTGTGGCAGCGATCAACACCAGGTTAAGGATTGCCCTAAATGGCAAGGGGGACAATCAGAATAAACCAGCTGGTAGAGGCAAGACTCCAGTTCCTAGAGTTTCGGCCCGAGCTTATGCTATTGAATGCGAGGAGCTTCCTGATGAGACTGCTGTTGTTGAAGGTACATTCTTGATACTGAATCAACCTGTTAGGGTGCTAATTGATCTAGGTGCTACTCATTTATTTATTACTCCCTTATGTGTTCAACGTGTGAAATTACGAGTTGAATGTTTGCCTTACGAAGTAGAAGTCGGTACTCCGATGGGTTCTAAACTCGTTACTAGCTCAGCTTGTAAAACATGTAAAATCCAAATTAAGGATAGGGAATTCTCAGCCAATCTTATAGTGTTACCTTTTCGAGACTATGAAGTCATCTTAGGAATGGACTGGTTGGCAAAGCATTATGCCCAACTAGATTGCCGGACGAAGATTGTAATATTCTAGATACCTGGTCAACTAACATTGGAGGTAATGGGTCGAAGAGACTTCACCGGGAGTTCCATCATTTCATCCACGAAAGCAGTGAAATCCTTAAGAAAAGGGTGTAGCGGATACTTAGCTTACCTCATCAATAAGCCATCGGACAAAGCTAAGTTAGAGGAGATGCCGGTGATTAAAGAATATGCCGATGTGTTTCCAGTAGAATTGCCGGGTTTGCCTCCGGATCGGGAGATCGAGTTTGTAATAGAATTACTGTTTGGCACCCAGCCGATATCTAAAGCTCCCTATCGTATGGCACCAGCCGAGCTACAAGAATTGAATGACCAATTGCAAGGGTTGTTGAAGAAGGGGTTTGTTCAACCGAGTTCTTCTCCGTGGGGTGCACCAGTCCTATTTCTAAAGAAGAAAGACGGAACGTTGAGGCTATGCATCGATTACCGAGGATTGAACCAAGTGACCGTCAAGAATAAATACCCACTTCCATTGATCGATGAGTTGTTTGACCAACTTCAAGGAGCTAAAGTGTATTCAAAACTTGACTTGAGACAAGGATATTATCAGCTGCGGATCAAGAAGGAGGATGTTCCTAAATCGGCTTTCAGGATGAGATATGGGCACTATGAGTTTGTGGTAATGCCATTTGGTCTGACTAATGCCCCTGCAGCTTTTATGGACTTAATGCATAGGGTGTTTCAACCCTACTTGGACCAATTTATGGTGATCTTTATTGATGATATTCTGGTATATTCAAAATCCGAGGCTGAGCATGAACAACATTTGCGATTGGTATTACAGAAACTTTGGGAGCATCAATTGTATGCAAAGTTTAACAAATGTGAATTTTGGTTGCGGCAGACTGCATTCTTGGGGCACATCATATCCCAGGAAGGAATAGCGGTGGACCCAGCAAAGATTGAAGCAGTGATGTCTTGGAAGAAGCCGGAAAATGTTACAGAGGTTCGGAGTTTTCTTGGTTTAGCCGGCTATTATCGGAGGTTTGTGAAGGATTTCTCAAAAATTGCAGGACCACTTACAAAGCTCACTCAGAAGAAAACAAAGTTCGTGTGGGATGACAAGTGTGAGAAAAACTTTCAAGAGTTGAAGACAAGATTGACGACCGCACATGTTCTTGCATTACCTGAAGGAAGTCAAGGCTTCGTAATCTATAGCGATTCTTCTAAGGAAGGACTAGGTTGTGTTTTGATGCAGAATGGTAGAGTGATTGCATATTCCTCTAGGAAGCCAAAACCATATGAATTGAATTACCCGACGCATGATTTGGAGCTAGCGGCTATTGTGTTTATACTAAAGAAATGGAGGCACTATATGTGGGGTAACAAGTTTGAGGTGTTTACAGATCACAAGAGCTTGAAGTATTTGTTCTCACAAAAAGAGTTGAATATGAGGCAAAGACGGTGGATGAAACTCTTGGATGATTATAATTGCACAATCAATTATGTGCCTAGTAAAGCGAACGTAGTAGCAGATGCCTTAAGCCGGAAGGCGAGCATGGCAAAATTGGAGGTTAAGGTGTGGGAGATGTTTGAGGAAGCATTTTAGTGGAAGCCGCAATTGACCCAAAAAGGGTTACTATTTGCCACTACACAAGTTCAATCGACCTTGTTGTCTGAGATTCAAGAGGCCCAACAGAAGGATCAACAGTTTCAGAAGATTAAGGAAAACAACGCAGATTTCAAGTTTCATGATGATGGTATTTGGAGGTTCAAGAGTCGAATTTGTGTCCTTAATGACCTAGGGTTGAGAAAGAAGATTCTTGAAGAAGCCCATAACTCTAGATACACTATACATCCCGGTGGAGCAAAGATGTACCGGGACTTGAAGCAAAACTATTGGTGGAATAACATGAAGAGAGAGATTGCAGAGTTTGTGGCACGGTGTTTAACTTGTCAGAGGGTCAAGGTAGAACATCAACGACCGGCAGGTTTACTTCAGCCGTTGGAAATTACCCAATGGAAATGGGAACATATAACTATGGACTTTGTCATGGACCTGCCCAGGTCACAAAAGGGTCATGATGCCATTTGGGTCATAGTGGATAGATTGACTAAGTCAGCACACTTCTTACCGATGAACAAAGAAGATAGTCCTGAGAAACTAGGAGATATATATGTGGCGGATATTGTAAGGTTACATGGGATGCCTGTAAGTATTGTATCGGATAGGGATCCTCGTTTTACCTCCCGATTTTGGAAGAGATTACAAGAAGCTTTGGGGACGAAATTGAGTTTCAGTACAGCTTATCACCCTCAGACTGACGAACAATCTGAGAGAACTATTCAAATTTTGGAGGATATGCTGAGGGCGTGTGTTCTAGACTTTGGAAAAGGTTGGGAGAAGTATTTGTCTCTAGCGGAGTTCGCTTATAATAACAGTTATCAGACCACTATCTGGATGGCCCCATTTGAGGCATTGTATGGATGTAAGTGTCGATCCCTAATATACTGGGATGAAGTAGGTGAGACCAAGACTTTTGACCCGACCCTTCCACCAAAACTTATGAAGACCGTTGAAAATGTCCACCTCATCCGAAAACGGATGCTTACCGCCCAAAGCAGACAGAAAAGTTATGCAGACCGACGGAGACGAAATTTGGAATTTGAGGTCGGCGACAAGGTGTTCTTGAAGTTATCACCTCGGAGGGGATTGATTAAACATGGTAAGGGTGGAAAGTTGAGCCCGAAGTTTGTAGGGCCGTTTGAGATAGTTGAGAAGGTTGGAAAATTGGCATATCGCTTGGAACTTTCCCAAAACCTCTCCAATATTCATGATGTCTTCCATGTCTCAATGCTATAGAAGTATCACCCTGACCCATCGCACATCTTGGAACTAGAGCCATTGCAGCTTTGGAAGAACTTGTCTTATGAAGAAAAGCCTATTCGGATCCTAGACGAACAAGATCGGGAGTTGCGCAACAAGTCAATATCGATTGTGAAAGGTTGTGGGATCACCATAGAGTTAAAGAAGCAACGTGGGAAAGGCGAGACCAGATGGAGCAACACTATCTGGCATTATTCCAAAGGTAATACTGAATTTCGGGACAAAATTCTTTTAAGGAGGGGATGATGTGAGACCCGACCTCGAATTGCTTGCGTTACCTCGTTTCGTATGCCCTAACCTTAAACTGCGTGTCGTAACCTAGGTTTAAGAGTCATGTCTTGAATTATGTGCATTCATTTAGGGTTGCGTGCATTAACTTGGAATACGTGCATTATCTCGTAGTGCGTGCCCTAGACCTAGGAAAGTGTGCCTGCACGCTAATCAATAAAGAATCCTACACAAAGCACTAGACTATAAATAATCCTACAAACTCCACTAACTAATATTTTAATCCTAAGTCAACTCACAAAAGGACGAAAGCTCACTAAACACTAAACATTCTTTATTCCTTATTCTATTTACAAAATCCATGCACCTCAAATACCACAATCAACCCACAATAAAATAAATCTTAAAACAAGACAAAAAATGTATCATGCCTTGGCCGACCATGTGAAGGCCTTTGGACAAGCTTTGCAATTCAAAAATGCTCCTAGACAAACTTATGACACAACACAAGACACCATGCATAAAAAAAAAAACTCCTAAGCATCCTACCCCAAGTCCCCTTTCTCGGCCTACACACCACACCCATTCCTCACAATTCAAAATGCTCAAAAGATGACACAATTTTCAGATTTGAAGAGCCCAAGGCCGACATACACACTCAAGCATTCTCAAAATTTCATTTCTCTAAAACCTTATCTCATTCTCTCTCATTCTCTCTCCCTCTCGGCTATGACCTTCTCTTGAACATCCAAGGCTGAAAATTTGCTCTCCATATCACTCAAGCTTCGACCAAAGCAAGTAACAAGCAAGCAACAAAGCAAGACTTCACACAAGCTCACAAAACTCTCCATTTTCAGCCGAAGGTAAGTCTTGATAGTTTTATTCCATTTATTTTGGTTTCACACACATGCACACCTTCTTCACGTGCTAACTAAGTTAGAAATTAAGGGAAAACAAGCTATCTCTTGGCCAAAGCAAGGAAGAAGCCCCCTTTGTGCATTTTGAAGAGCATTTGTGCATCTTTAACCATCAATAGGCTAAGGTAAGGGTTAAACTCTTTTAAATGTTTTCAAAGCTTACATGCTGTCACACCCCGACCCGACCCCGCAAAAGGCCAAGCCCGGACCCGACACACGGACGGAGTCTCCTCTGTACCGCGGACGATCCAAAAACCCTAAAATCAATATAGTACTTACGAAAGCCATAAAAACAATTAAAACAAGCCAACTTTCTTTCAAAACATACATCCTCTTATTAACCAACTTCCCAAACCAAAATGCCATGCATACTACACAAGTATTTATGCCACTAAACAATTAACCATTAGCATGCATTTCCTTACTAGTCACATGAGTATATATTTACAACATTACAACCTTTAATCCTTTACAACATAAGACCATCTAGGCCTCAAAATAGATACTACATACAAGGCTATAAGCCTCAAAATAAAGCGACAACCAAGCATTAAACACATCTAGCATGGCTCACACAAAAGTCTGGCAACCAACCACCAGCAAAGCAAAGAAGTGCTATCACGGAAACACCTCCACCTGCTCATCCTCCTCTATTACCTCAATAGGGTCTGCTTCAACTACTCCTGTAAAAATATAGTATAGAAAGGAATGAGCAAAAACTATTGCTCAGCGAGGGCAATTGGTCTCAAGGACGGAGATGAGAGGAGTATGCAATGCAATTAGTCAAGCAATTCATACAAATATCATATAAAGATACAACAAAGCCATCAATAAAGCAAGGCAAGCATTAAAACTATAAACACTCATTCAAAGGATACGGTACTCTTTTCACGAGCAACTTTCAATCACGAATTCGATGACGAGGCGCCGGCCCAAACCACCTTATAACACCAGTTTGGAATACCCCGGAAGTATCCATCAATCTACGACCCAAATCTCCCTAGGAGGCAACCCAAGCAAGAAGAGGGAATAGGACACGGAGCTAGAGCAACCAACACTGGCAACCCAAGGCTACCCAGAGAGGCCCATTACACCGCCCTGACTCTATGAATGCAATACAATATACAATGCAACAATCGAGCAATAAAGCCACATGTGGGAGAATAACAAAGTAGGTTACTCTCGCACGCAATAGCAACAATTGATAAACATTTCAATCAAATCAACTCTAACAAGCATATCAAGCTATTTTAAACATTCTATAGGCATAATATCAAGAAAACAAGCAAAATCACAAATCGACCCCAACTATCAAAATGCCACTATTTCCAAACGACCCACGAGTTCTGGAAACTGACTTCACCAATCCTCCTAGGTTACCATAAGGCACGTCTAAAGACCCCGAAACCCTACTTTACCCTAGAATTCACGCAAAGCCCCGATTTCCCCATTTGCTCATTTGAACTACAACTATACTAACCAAACACCCAACCAACACTATAATCGCACCAAAAGTGCTTCCATGGCCTCCCGAGACAATGCCAACACGCAAAACGAGAAAATGCCAAACTCGACCTAAACGACCCCGACTTTCACCAAGGCATATTTCTCATTTTTTCCATTACGCAACCTAAACAAACCATGCATTTAGGCATTCTAGCATACCTAGCACATTTCTACATCAACGGAAAGCATAACAGCGCAACTTCATCGTTTCAAGGGTTTACTATTCATATATTACTATTCAATTGACATTTTAAATTACAATCTCAACATTCAACCGCAGAAAATGTTAAAAAGCTATAAATACATGTTCTACAATTGGCAATGAACAATCTTTAAGCACTAAATCGATTAAAACAACAATCTACAGATAAAATCTAAAAATCATAAAGTTGACATACATAACATTTAAATGCACAAATAACGTGCTTCCCTCACCTTAGGCACTCCTAGTCGCTAGGAAAACAACGCTGGATGGCTCGGTAACAACCCCGCACGAGCTCACGTGAAGATTTGAATTTTTGAAGGTTAAAATTTTTTTTTCTTTTCTCTCTGTGTTTCGGCCTTCACCCTTTCTGATTTTAGCTTTTGTTTTTTTTTATTTTGCATTGTTTAGCTTATTTAAGGTGACAACTTGGTCAAAGGTCAAGGCTCCTTGGTCAACTAACTTAAAATTGGTCAAATTGTCTTATTTTTAAGCATTTTAAGCTAAAATAACTATCACCAAAATTAATTCTAGCTAACAACAAATAAAACATAAATTTAAGACACCAAAATACTAGTTTCACTATTAGCTGAGGACTAGAAATCACTCTCTAGCTATCGCTCCCGAAATGCAATGCACTTTGCAACAACTAAGAAGTAACAATTAAATCTAAAAGAATCTAAGAAAATATAATTTTCAGAATAATAAACAAGAAAATTTCACATTCTGGGCTCGGGTATTACACCCTCTCCCCCTTAAAACAATTGGGCCCACACAATTCTTACCTGGTCAACAAACAACTCCGGATACTGATTCCGAACTTGGTCCTCTCTTTCCCAAGTGGCTTCCTCAAACCCATGATGATTCCACAGAACCTTTACTAACGGAATACTCTTTCTGCGAAGCTCCTGAATTTTTCGATCCACAATTCGAATCGGTTTCTCCTCATAAGACAACTTTTCCTCAATCTGTAAAGGCTCTGGTTCAAGTACATGTGAAAGATCTGGATGATACTTCTTTAACATTGACACGTGAAAAACATCGTGTAGTCTCGACAAACTCGGAGGTAAAGCTAACCGATAAGCCAAAGGATTTACCTTTTCGGTGATCTCATACGGACCCACATACCTGGGACTAAGTTTCCCGCTTTTACTGTGCTGAATCAATCCCTTTCGAGGAGAAATCTTAAGAAATACCCAATCTCCCAAATCAAACTCAAGATCCCGACGGTGCTTGTCCGCATAACTCTTCTGATGACTCTGAGCTGTAAGTATACGTTGGCGAATAAGGTGAACATTATCTACCATCTTAATCATCTCAGGTAACACAGTCGGATCAATTGTTCTCATCTCTCCAACCTCTTCCCAATATAACAGGGATCTGCATTTATGACTATACAACGCCTCGTAGGGAGCCATAACTATAGTAGATTGATAACTATTATTGTAGGCGAACTCCGCTAAAGGCAAAAACTTCTCCCAATTCTTCCCAAAGTCTAGCACACATGCCCGAAGCATGTCTTCCAAGATCCTGATAGTTCTCTCAGACTGGCCATCAGTTTGTGGATGATATGCAGTACTGAAGCTCAACTTAGTTCCCATGGTCTCTTGCAACTTTTGCCAAAAACGAGATCTGAATCTGGGATCTCTATCTGACACTATACTTTGTGGCACACCATGAAGTCTCACAATATTAGCAACATAAAGCTCAGCTAGTTTATCAAGGCTATCCTATTTGTTCACGGGAGTAAAATGTGTAACTTTAGTCAAGCGGTCCACAATAACCCATACAGAATCATATCCTCTCGGAGATCTAGGAAGATCGGTCATAAGGTCCATTGTTATATGCACCCACTTCCATTGCGGAATCGACAACGGCTGCAGAAGCTCGGCTGGCCTCTAATGCTCAACTTTAACCCTCTGACAAGTCAAACATCTGGATATATACCCAGCAATCTCCCTCTTCATATTGTTCCACCATAAGTGTTATTTCAAATCTCTATACATTTTAGTACTGCCCGGGTGAATCGTATACCTCAAATTATGTGCCTCGGACAGAATCTCATTCTTCAAAGTCGGATCACCAGGAACACATACCCTGTCCCTGAATCTGAAGATACCATCTGCATGCAATTTAAACTCCGACTCTCCCCCTTTAGCTTTTTCTTGGATTTTCAAGATATGAGGATCAGTCTTCTGAGCCTCTTTGATCTATGCTAGCAACCCTGACTGAATCTGTAAGCTAGCAAATCGAATCCCTACCTCAGTAGCTTCTGGCTTCCATGAACAAATTTCTTCCAAAGTCTCCCAATCCTTGATAATTAAGCTTGCAACAGTAGCCTTTCAGCTCAAAGCATCAACAACAACATTTGCCTTACCTGGCACGTAGTTTATAGAACAGTTGTAACCACTCAATAGCTCTAGCCATCTCCGCTGCCTCATATTCAGATCCTTCTGTGAAAACAAATACTTGAGACTCTTGTGGTCAGTAAAAATTTCAAATCTGCTACCCCACAAGTAATGACGCCACTTCTTCAAAGCAAACACAACTGCAGCTAACTCAAGATCATGTGTAGGGTAATTGACTTCATATGGTTTCAACTTCCTAGAAGCATAGGCAATCACTTTACCATTCTGCATTAAAACACAGCCCAATCCTTCCTTAGATGCATCACTGTAGACAATGAAGTTCTCTGTACCCTCAGGTAAAGCTAGAATAGGAGCTGTAGTTAACCTCTTCTTCAATTCTTGGAAACTGGATTCACATTTAGCATCCCAGTTGTAAGTAAGTTTCTTCCGGGTCAACTGGCTCAAAGGCCCAGAAAATTTGGAAAAGTCTTTAACAAACCTCCGATAGTAACCTGCCAACCCAAGAAAACTCCGAATCTCTGACACTGTTTCAGGTCTCTTCCAAGATGAAACAACTTCAATCTTAGCTGGCTCCACTGAAATTCCTTGATCTGAAATGATATGGCCTAGAAATGATATTTGATTCAACCAGAACTCGCACTTGCTGAATTTAGCAAAAAACTTGTTTTCTTGCAAAGTCTGTAGTACAATCTTCAAGTGTTGTTCATGTTCAGTCTCGTTCTTCGAGTACACTAAAATGTCGTCAATAAAGATCATGACAAACTGATCAGGATAAGGTCAAAAAACCCTCTGCATCAAGTCCATGAATGCGGCTGGTGCATTCGTCAATCCAAACGGCAATACAACAAATTCATAGTGGCCATATCTAGTCCTGAATGCCGTCTTTGGTATGTCGTCACTTCGAATTCTGAGTTGATAGTAACTCTGCCTCAAATCAAATTTGGAGTAAACACTCGCACCCTGCAACTGGTCAAACAATTCTTCAATCAACGGCAAGGGGTATTTGTTCTTAATCGTGACTTGATTAAGTCTCCTGTAATCAATACATAACCGTAGCATGCCGTCTTTCTTTCTCACAAACAACACAGGCGCATCCCACGGCGAAGAACTAGGTTGTATAAACCCTTTCTCAAGCAAATTCTGGAGCTGAATTTTCAATTCCAGAAGTTCAGCCGATGCCATTCTATAAGGACTTCTAGAAATTGGCGCAGTGCCTGGAACAAGATCAATTACAAATTCAATCTCCCTATCCGGTGGTAAACCTGGTAATTCCTCGAGAAATACACCAGGGAAGTCTCTAACAATCGGAACCTCATTCAAATTCAACTTATCAGTAGGCTGATTCATCAAATAAGCTAAGTAAGCTTCACAACCTTTATTCAACAACTTAGAAGTCTTGATCGATGATAAAAGACGAATTCGGGCAGCCCTGCAGTTCCCAACAATCTCTAGTACTGGTAGGTCAGGAACCTGAAGATAAACAATCTTTGTTCTACAATCCAACTGAGCATAATATTTCCCCAACCATTCTATTCCCAAAATGATTTCAAAGTCATGGAATGGCAGTATAATTAAATCAGCAGGAAATTTACGGTTCTCAATGCATATATCACAAGATTTGCAAATAGACTTTGTAACAAATTTTGCACCCAAAGGCATACTAACTTCAACTTCATGCGGCAGTTTATCAATGCAAACATTCACAGATCGTGCACATGCAGGAGTTATAAACGAATGTGTAGCTCCGGGATCAATCAAAACTTTAACTGGCTGAGTATTGAGAAGAAGGGTACCTTCCACTATAGCTGTAGTATCGGGTAGCTCCTTTGCATCCAGTGCAAAGACCCTAGCCTGAACCCTCTGTGCTGGACCTGCACCTGCAACCCTATTCTGAATACCCTGGCCTCCAGTACGGCCCTGAACATTCTTATACTTAGGACAATCTCTCACCCTATGGTCATCACTCCCACAACCAGTGCATTTACCACTCTTTCTCCAACAATTAGCCTCAATATGCCCCGATCGATTACAAAAGTTACACTGCTGATTTTGCCTTACAACAGTGTTTCCCGTAGGTGTGGGGGCTCTGGTAGTAGTAGGAACTGTACCTCCCTGCTGGGGTCTAGTCACAGCTGGCCTAGCCTGAATCTGCTGCTGTGGCTGATACGGACGTTGCTGAGGAACCTGCGCAGAAGTCTAATACTGCCTCGGCTGACTCTGGCTGCTCTGGCCCAAATACTGTTTCTTACTCGGCTGACTGCTCTCCGCTATCATCTCAGCCTTCCGTTTCTCAAACTTCGAGGCTGCTTGGAATGCCTCGGGAAAAGTAGTGTAGGTCTGCCCAGTCAAATGCAACTGAATATCCATTCTCAGCCCACGAACAAACCTATGAATCATCCTCCTAGCTGGCCGCACCAGCTCGGGCATATACCTCGACAGGCTAACAAACCTAGCCTCATACTGTGCAACAGTCATGTTTCCCTGCTTCAGGGCCACAAACTCATCTTCCCGCCTTTCCATAGCCATCTCGAGAATATACTTGTCCCGAAACTCACTCACAAAAATCATCCCACAAATGCGGTACATCCTCACAATCCCACCTCAACCTGACAGTATTCCACCACTATTCTGCGTCGCCCTCAAACAGGAAAGACGCATAATCTATTCTTGCCTCATCAGTGTACCTTAAAGCGGTGAAAATCTTCTCAACACGGTTAATCCATCTCTCGGCTGCCTCTTCATCCGGCTCTCCAAAGAACTTTCCCGGCTCGTGCCTCAGGAATTTCTCCAACTGGTTATTCTCAACCCTATACCCCTGTCCACCAGGATTAGCTTGATTTCCCTGGGGATTATTATTCCTGTCCTGCCTCTGCTCATGCAGTACCTGGGTAATCCGGTCAACTGCAGTAGTCATAGTAGCAATAAACTACTCAGGCAACGGTTGCTGACCCTATTCTGCTGCCTCTTCATCTGTCCCTAGACCTTGAGTACCACGACGTGGCGGCATAGTAGCAATTCACAATAGCTGGCAGCATATAAAAGCAGTTTATAGACAGAAATATAGCACATAAGATTAGATAACACTCAAGTCAATAACAATCAAACATTCTAACACGCAATTCACATAACACAAGATTGACATGCCAAACTAATTCATTTTAAACACATAAGCACTCTAAGTTCACAAAGTCATGCTATAGCACTTTTCACTTAACAATCACACAATAACACTTTATCATTTTAGACCTTTACCCCACAGACCAAGAAACATATCCCGGCTCATGCAAGACTATCATGCTCTGATACCACCTAAAGATGTCACGCCCCGACCCGACCCCGCAAAAGGCCAAGCCCAGACCCGACACACGGACGGAGTCTCCTCTGTACCGCGGATGATCCAAAAACCCTAAAATCAACATAGTACTTACGAAAGCCATAAAAACAATTAAAACAAGTCGACTTTCTTTCAAAACATACATCCTCTTATTAACCAACTTCCCAAACCAAAATGCCATGCATACTACACAAGTATTTATGCCACTAAACAATTAACCATTAGCATGCATTTCCTTACTAGTCACATGAGTATATATTTACAACATTACAACCTTTAATCCTTTACAACATAAGACCATCTAGGCCTCAAAATAGATACTACATACAAGGCTATAAGCCTCAAAATAAAGCGACAACTAAGCATTAAACACATCTAGCATGGCTCGCACAAAAGTCTGGCAACCAACCACCAGCAAAGCAAAGAAGTGCTATCACGGAAACACCTCCACCTGCTCATCCTCCTCTATTACCTCAATAGGGTCTGCTTCAACTACTCCTGTAAAAATATAGTATAGAAAGGAATGAGCAAAAACTATTGCTCAGCGAGGGCAATTGGTCTCAAGGACGGAGATGAGAGGAGTATGCAATGCAATTAGTCAAGCAATTCATACAAATATCATATAAAGATACAACAAAGCCATCAATAAAGCAAGGCAATCATTAAAACTATAAACACTCATTCAAAGGATACGGTACTCTTTTCACGAGCAACTTTCAATCACGAATTCGATAACGAGGCGCCGGCCCAAACCACCTTATAACACCAGTTTGGAATACCCCGGAAGTATCCATCAATCTACAACCCAAATCTTCTTGGGAGGCAACCCAAGCGAGAAGAGGGAATAGGACACGGAGCTAGAGCAACCAACACTGGCAACCCAAGGCTACCCAGAGAGGCCCATCACACCGCCCTGACTCTATGAATACAATACAATATACAATGCAACAATCGAGCAATAAAGCCACACATGGGAGAATAACAAAGTAGGTTACTCTCGCACGCAATAGCAACAATTGATAAACATTTCAATCAAATCAACTCTAACAAGCATATCAAGCTATTTTAAACATTCTATAGGCATAATATCAAGAAAACAAGCAAAATCACAAATCGACCCCAACTATCAAAAGGCCACTATTTCCAAACGAGCCACGAGTTCTGGAAACCGACTTCACCAATCCTCCTAGGTCATCATAAGGCACGTCTAAAGACCCCGAAACCCTACTTTACCCTAGAATTCACGCAAAGCTCCGATTTTCCCATTTGCTCGTTTGAACTACAACTATACCAACCAAACACCCAACCAACGCCATAATCGCACCAAAAGTGCTTCCATGGCCTCCCGAGACAATGCCAATACGCAAAATGAGAAAATGCTAAACTCGACCTAAACGACCCCGACTTTCACCAAGGCATATTTCTCATTTTTTCCATTACGCAACCTAAACAAACCATGCATTTAGGCATTCTAGCATACCTAGCACATTTCTACATCAACGGAAAGCATAACAACGCAACTTCATCGTTTCAAGGGTTTACTATTCACATATTACTATTCAATTGACATTTTAAATTACAATCTCAACATTCAACCGCAAAAAATGTTAAAAAGCTATAAATACATGTTCTACAATTGGCAAGGAACAATCTTTAAGCACTAAATCGATTAAAACAACAATCTACGGATAAAATCTAAAAATCATAAAGTTGACATACATAACATTTAAATGCGCAAATAACGTGCTTCTCTCACCTTAGGCACTCCTAGTCGCTAGGAAAACAATGCTTGATGGCTCGGTAACAACCCCACACGAGCTCACGCGAAGATTTGAATTTTTGAAGGTTAAATTTTTTTTTTCTTTTCTCTCTATGTTTCGGCCTTCACCCTTTCTGATTTCAGCTTTTGTTTTTGTTTTTTGTTTTTGCATTGTTTAGCTTATTTAAGGTGACAACTTGGTCAAAGGTCAAGGCTCCTTGGTCAACTAACTTAAAATTGGTCAAATTGTCTTATTTTTATGCATTTTAAGCTAAAATAACTATCACCAAAATTAATTCTAGCTAACAACAAATAAAACATAAATTTAAGACACCAAAATACTAGTTTCACTATTAGCTGAGGACTAGAAATTACTCTCTAGCTATCGCTTCCGAAATGCAATGCACTTTGCAACAACTAAGAAGTAACAATTAAATCTAAAAGAATCTAAGAAAATATAATTTTCAGAATAATAAACAAGAAAATTTCACATTCCGAGCTCGGGTATTACACATGCATACTCTCATATGGCTATATTTACCTCTGTAGGTGATGTATATGTGTGTATATGAGCCTATCTTCTCATGCATGGCTTGATTTTGGCTAGAAACTTAGAGATATGAAAACTCGTTTTTTTGGCAGATTACTGACTATGTAGAACGAAGTGTTTTTGACCTAGTAAACGTTGATAAAAATGCATGAAAATTGGTAAGTTTCTAGAATTTTCAGTTATGGAATTTTTTTTCAGAAATAGGCTAAGGCTAAATCTGACTCTAAGACCCTAAAAAATGGAAAAAATTGTAATGTGTCTAAAATTGGACAGTTTTGCGTAGTCTCACGGTTTTGGCCATAACTCCTTAATTCCAACTCCAAATGCAGCGAGGTTTATTCCTAGATTTAAATAACTCATTAAGCTTCAAATTGAAATTTGGTTCACTGAAATTGGAGACTAATTGCTTGGCTAATTGAATGTGGAAAAACAGACCATTGCAGTGAGGTTTTGCTTAGTGATCTGCTTTGAATCATGATGAGACCTTGCTTGAGGTATTAAATGTTTGGAATTGTGGCACTTAGAAGTTGTATGGGCTGTTGTGGTTGGTTGAGGTTGCTTAATTTGATTGACGCATGGCTTAGGATCATTAATTGATGAATGGTTTGCTTAATCGCATGTATAAGCACGGAATTGAGTCCCTAGCGCTCATGACTATTTGCTAAGAGATAACCCTATATTTAAATGTGTTTAATTGTGTGGTTAATAGGCTGCCCGTAATTATCCTTATAGCTCTAAATATGATTCCCGATGATTGCATGTTGATAAGTGAGCTATCCTTGCACCCGGTCTCGTGTAAACGTCGTTGCATGCTTGTATAATCTTAATACTTGATACGTGAACCCGAAATGAGTTATATGACTTGATTTATATGTGCTACTTGGCTGCCCGTTTAATGTTCATAGAACTCTATATGTTTTACAAAGTGAAATTTTGTGTCAAGCATGCCTCGTTCGTTTACTTGGCAATATGTGATCTTGAAATTGCTCGGAGGCAACCTACTTTGTTGTCCTCCTAAAGTGAATTGTTAAATGGTATAAATGTACATTGTATACAAGGTTGCAACCTTTCATTGTGGCATGGTAGCGTTTCACGAACGCCGAGCGGTATAAGGCTTGCCGGTGCTCCCGTGACTACCATGGTCCAATTCCCTTTCTCGCTTGGCATTCCACCCTCAGAGAGTTAGGTCGTAGGAATTCGGCGTACATCCGGAGTACACCCAATTGGGAGCGATAAGTGGATGATTGAAGCCGGCCGCAATAATTTTTATCGAAAATGATGTCGAGAGTAAATGCTCACCGATTGAACTTGAGAGCAAAAGCTCACTGTATCCTTAAAATAATTGGTAATTGTATCTGTTGTTCAATTTGATTCTTATATCTTGCGTACTTTATTATTTGTAATACGTGACATGTTTTCAAAAAGGGATTTTCATGAGATTAACCAGAAAAGAGTTTCAAAACATTATCTCTCATTCCCCCTCGCTGAGTTCATAAGGACTCACCCTCTTTTATCATCACAGGTGAAGAAGATCAGGAACAGGTACCCAAGGAGAACGTGCCTGTTGATGACTCCTTGGAGTGATTGCATGCCTTACGTGCCTTGCTTGACTGTGGCTATTTTGTGAACGTTATGTTTGTTTTGAAGACTATTTCTTATGTTGTTTGTTGTTGTTATTGTAAATGACCCCCGTTGTAATTTGGGGTCTAATTTTGGTTTGTACTGTTTACGACTAGACTAACACTCTATCTTGTGGGTTGCTTTCACTATTTTGATTTATTAACTATCATAAGCAACTCAATCACTAGGTGAAGAATCAAATGATGTAACTCTATCTAATTTCACCTAGGTGCTCAATAGTAAGCTAAAGATCAACAGGTACTTGCGCCATAGGAATTGACAAGTAAACGGGATATAGTCATCGTGCTAGGCTTATAAATCAAACAAGACTTTTGAGATAAATTAGCAGGCATCGGTCGATGAACAAATAGGAGTCCTTAATGGAATTGGACTAATGATTGGTATAATTGAGGCGTTTAGAAATTAGGTCAAACCAAAAGGTCTTAAATACAGCCGTTATGCTGCCATTTTTTTTTGGGAAATCTTTCAGAGTTTTAGGCTAACGTTAAGTGTTAAACCTTAACAAATGATTAAGTATGTGAAACGGTGTAAATGATTAGATCACACCCTAGTCTAACCTCTATAGGTCGGGTTGGGGCGTGACACCCCCCACCTTATTAGAATGGTATCAGAGCTTAGTTTACTAACTAGACATTAGTCGGGTTCAACTCTCGGACCATGGGTAGAAGCCCCAAGGTAATTATGATGTCTTGTTTATGTGTGTTAATGTGTGTTAATGTGCTTTAATTGCTTTGAGCATTGAATATTATGTGCCTTTGTGGACCATATGTACTCTATGTCATGCACACCAATGCATTAGTGCCCTCAATAATGCATGCATGCTTTTATACTCCTTCCTTGATACATGTACATGTTATATAACTATGAATGACTGTTTATACACATAGATAGTTAAGATTAGGACTTCAAGGGAAGTGTATTTATGCAAGAAGAACGAAAAGGCTCGGTTAGAGATTTCTCGCATCTTCATAGGTACTCGATGGATCGTATGTATTTTGGATATGCATATATAAAATGCGTAGCATAGATAATATTGTTGAGGTAAAGTTATTCCCTTATCTTTGGAATACCCATACCTGTGATTAAGTTATCAATTTTATAGCTATGAAGTTCTTGATTCCGTTAAACTGTTCTTCTAATTGTTGTTCAAGCATAAAGGTTAATGACATACAACTTTCCTTAAGATATAAGAGTATACTATTGACATATGGAGTAGTATATATATATTCATATGCTTATAATGGAAGTTTGACTTAGAGGTTGCTTTGAATCCTTTTGTCATATCTTAAAATTGGCTTGATAGACTATCTAAGAAGTTAACAATATACTCATACGATTGAATCCTTACTTGATTGGAATTAAGCATTGATGATTCTTTAGTATAACAAGATATAGGGATGTTGAAATCGAGGAATTCACGTAGCTAGAACTTGTGTTCGGAAGAATTACACCTAAAATGTTAGGTCGAATAGAAGTGTAAGGTATTGAATTATGCATTAGATGACTAACGTTACTAAAGGTCCTAAGTTGGATATTGGTGATATTAAGAATCATGGTATTAGTTTGGTACCCTCGAATTTAGTTGTGATTATGCAAAGTGAGTCATTCTACACACTCGTTATTTGGATACCCTAAAGGATGTTAGGAAGCACATATATCCCTAAGTAATACCGATGGACCGAGTATATAAACCATGGAAGTGAGATTAAAGCATCTGGCTACAAGTGGAGTCGTTAGGGTATGATTAGTAATTCTAAATAACTAATAGTGAGTATGCATGATGATTCATGGTAAACCCCAGGACCGAAGGTCGATGAGCCTTGATGCTCTTAGCTAATTGAACATGTAAATGAGGAGAGTAAGACTTCATATTGTTAAGATAGAGATGAATTAGAGTCATGATGACCCAAGAGACTGTTGTTAGATAACCACATTTATGTGCACCGTTTCACATCTAGAAACTAGCCGTTGGTAGACTTCGAATCGTGGTCGTTGATTAGAGGGTAGATCTTGTAGTGATAGTTAAATGAGTGGTTGATTACTTTTGAAGTTATATTAGATTATATTGAAGGATGCCTCGTAGTCATAATTCTTTGATACAGCCTTGAAGTTATTTCGCGTAACAAGCTATTTGGATTAGTATGGTAAGTATCTTATGAGCTACATCATTTCGGTACCTATTTATAGTCCTAGGATTGTTGTTGTACGGCCGGTAACCTAGTAGAGCATTGATATCACTTACATGGCTATGACCCTAGCTTAGTAACACTAATGATTGAAGATATATTGGCAAGCATTAGGTGTTCGAAGGAATGACTAGGTCGCTAAGTGAGTAGGACCATTGTCTTCTTAAGTATGATGTAACTTTGGATTGAGGTGAGTGGAATTTATTTGAGGTTGAAACTATTCGCCTTAGGAGTCTTGGTTAAGATTAAAAGAAGTTCTGAAGCCTCGTGACTTGAAGATAGAGATTTGAATAAGAAAATAAATTGTGGATCACGAGCTAATGAAACTTACTTGTAAGAGTTGAACTAGTGCAACATGATTAGTTTACCCATGTAATTTCGATGGCAATTTGTTGGTAGTACTTAATAAACCTTCGAGTTTGAGTTTAAAGAATCTCAATGGTCTTTCTCCTAAATTATGAGCGTGAAGGTTAACAATTTTGAAGCTAGTTAATAGGATATGTAAATCGGATATAGACCTATCATCTTGAAATTGGTGTATGTCGCCATAAGATCGTGGTATTATTGTGATATTCCTTTTTGAGGTATGAATGCAAGATTGACACAACATAAGTCATGATTTTGGAGTTATAAATATATTGTTAGAATACCAATGTAGCTTTGATTACTATGCTTGGAGGTTCTAACCTTAGTTGATGAACTTGACCTTAAGATCAATTGGAAAGAATAGAGTCGTTCAAAGGAACGAACTATAAATGTAGGGGTCACCCCGAATTAACGATTGGAGAAGGTTTAGAAGTGAATCAGTTTTGGAAAAGGGGATCACAGAGCGAGCAACGGCCCGGAGTAGAAATATCAAAGGCCAGAACCCATCTAAATGACCTCAATGAGTAAGAATGAATTTCAAGACGAAATTCTTTTAAGGAGGGGAGGATGTGAGGCCCAACCCCGAATAACGTGTCATACCTCGATTTGCGTGCCTTAGATTCAAAATTATATGATTGACCTTGGATCACGTGCCCTGTCTTGGTTTTCGTGCATACCTCGTCATACGTGCCTTGACCTAGAATTGTGTGCCCTAATCATCGATGTACATGCGATACTTAGATATATATGCCTTGACCTCATTTACGCGTGATACATCAATTCGTGTGCCTTAACCTAGAACTGCGTGTTTTAACCTAGATTTAAGAGTTGTACCTTGATTTACGTGCATTCATCTAGGGATGCGTGCATTTACTTTGGAATCTGTACATTTACCTTGAAGTATGTGTCTTAGTCTTGAAGTACGTGTTTTACCTCGTAGTTCGTGTCTACCTCGTAATTCGTGCTCTCGACCAAGGAATGCGTGCCTGCACGCTAATATAGAAAGATTCCTGCACAAAGCACTAGACAATAAAATAATCCTACACAATCCAGTAACCAATATTAAATTCCCTAATTCAAATCCTACAAATTTCACTAACTATAAAATAACATTAAACTATTCCTAAACATTCCACTAACATTATTTTAATCCTAATTCAAATTCACTATAAGACAAAATCCTATCATCACCCAAACCATCCCCAATATAATATACCTAATCACATTTTCCTACAAAATCCACTAACTACTAAAATATTATATTCTTCCTAACACACTCAACTAACCAATAAACTATTATAAACCTACACAAAACACTATAATACTCAAAATACTACACCCAACATTTCAAACTTACTTTAATCTAACACAAAGCACAAGAATGCATAAAAAATACACACCACACACTACCCTAGCCCTCATTTTCGACCAAGGCACCCCACATACAATCAAAATTCAGATTTTACACCAAAAACATCTCACACATGCTCTCTCAACTCACCAAAACCGAGCACACACACACACTCACACTAAAACTTCATTTTTCCTCTTAAACTCTCTCATTCTCCCTCCATTTTCGACCATGGCTGCCCATTAAGCTCCCAAGACTTCTAACAAGCTCTCAAGGACTCTCAAGAACACTCCAAGCTCGGCCATAGCAAGCAACATAGCAAGAATCTCTCACAAAGCTCAAAAACCTCTCATTTTCGGCCATAGGTAGGCTTTGATGATTTTCTTCCTTGGCTTTTGGTTTCACACACATGCACACCTCCTACACAAGCTAACTAAGCTAGGATTTAAGGAAAAACCAGCCATCACAAGGCCAAATCAAGGAAAAAGGGCTATTTGTGTGATTCAAAGGGGCAATCTTGCATTTTCATCCATCAATAGGCTAAGGTGAGGGTTAAACTCTTTTAAAAGCTTTCAAAACTCACATGCATGCTCTCATATGGCTATATTTACCTCTGTAGTTATTGTATATGTGTGTATATGACCCTATCTACTCATGCATGGCTTGATAATGGCTAGAAACTTGAAGATATGTAAACTCGTTTTTGGCTGGCAGATTACTGACCTTGTAGAACGAAGTATTTTTGGCCTAGTAAACGTTGATAAAAATGCATTAAAATTGGTAGGTAACTATATTTTTCAGTTCTGAACATTTTTGGAAGAAATAGGCTAAGGCTAATTTTGAGTTTAAAGGCCTAAAAAATGGAAAATATCAAGATTTGTATGAATTTGGACAATTTTGCGTAGTCTCACGGTTTTGGCCATAACTCCTAAGTCCGAACTCCAAATGCAGCGAGGTTTGTTCCTAGATTTAAAGCACTCATTAAGCTTCAATTTGAAAATTGGTTCATGGAAATTGGAGATTATATTATTTGCTAAATGAATGAGGAAAGAACAGACCATTGCAGTAGGGTTTTTGCTTAGTAATATGCTTTGAATCATGTTGTAACTTTACTTGTGGTATTGAATGCTTGGAAATTGTGGCAATTAGAAGTTGTGTGGGCTGTTTTGGTTGGTTGAGGATGCTTAATTGATTAATGCATGGCTTGGGTTTAATTACATGACGCATTGTTGCTTAATCGTATGTGTAGCACGAAATTGAGACCCTATTGCTCATGAATGCTTGCTAAGTGATAATCCTATGGTTAAATGTATTTAATTGATTGGTTAGTAGGCTGCCCAATAAATGCTAAGTATGCGTGAAATGGTTTAAGTGTCACTTGTGGTGCTTAGCAACAAAACCAACGCCCGAGCACGGCCTTGTAAGCCTTAATGGCCCCGTAGGCTCCCAAGTCTTAAATCATTCTTGTGTGACTTATAATGGATGTTGAGGATTGTTAATAGACTGCCCGGAATTGTCTTTATAACGCTAAACATGATCCCCGATGTTTGCATGTTGATAAGTTAACTATTCTTGTACCCGATCTTGGGTAAATTGTCGTAGCATGCTCGTGTGATCCTAATACTTGATATGTGAACTAAATTGGGTAAAATGACTTATTAGCAAGATGTTACTTGGCTGTCCGTTAAATGTTCACATGTTCCTAAGTGTTTTACAAAGTGAATTTATACGTCAAAGCATGCCTCGTATGTTGACTTGTCGATATGTGATCATATGTGTATCCGGAGGTAACCTACTTTGTTAACCTCCTAATGTGAATTGTAAAAAGACATTCAATGGCTTATTTTGAACATGATTACTTGGCTGCCCGTGAAAGTTTAATCGCTTTCAAATTGATATATGAAATGATTATATGTTCTTACAATGCCTTATGTGCCAATATGTCAAAAATGTGATCATATACTTGCTCGGAGACAACCTACTTTGTTGACCTCCAAATGTGAAATGTTAAATGGCATAAATGTGCATTGTATATAAGATTGCAACCTTTCATTGTGGCATGGTAGCGTTTCACGAACGCCGGGCGGCATAGGGCTTGCCAGTGCTCCCGTGACTACCATGGTCTAATTCCCTCTCTCGCTTGGCATT
This sequence comes from Ehretia macrophylla, assembly GCA_037974665.1. Lineage (NCBI taxonomy): Eukaryota > Viridiplantae > Streptophyta > Magnoliopsida > Boraginales > Ehretiaceae > Ehretia > Ehretia macrophylla. The sequence continues at coordinate 23,187,866 of CM075780.1, forward strand.
CCACCCTTAGAGAGTTGGGTCGTAGGATTTCGGGGTACATCCGGAGTACACCCATTTGGAGTGATAAGTGAATGATTGAAGCCGGCTATGATACCCTGAACCCGGCATGCATTTAATTAAGTGTTTAATTAGTTAATCATCCATTTTTGTACTATCTTGATATTTCTTTTAATAGTATTCAAATAATTTTTATATTGAATAACTTAAAAGATTATTACCTATTCCTATTATTTATAGTAATTGGATTTATTTTCTTGTATTTGATTAAGTGTCATCTTAAATGTTAGTATTTAATTACATTTGACTACGTGTTTATATTAACTTGTTTATTTGTATCTTAACATTAATTTCATAATTCTTTAAAATATTATAGAAATAGTTAAATTATTTATTTTTAAATGAATATTGATTATTTTAATAATCGGTTTTAATTTTCTTGCATTAAATTACTCGATTTTCAATTAAATGAGAAAAGTAACTCTGAGGCAGAGTGAATTTTAAACTATTCTACTTTTCAAAAATTATAGTGTTATATTATTGCTCATCATTTGATTAGCGATCGTTTATTGACCTTTCGATCGTAGTATTTCGAAAATGAGAGTTAGAGAAATATTTTTCGAATTTCGTGAATAATGTTTTTAGTTTAATTTAGCTAGTTTTAGTTGTTTTCCATCTAATTGCATTGTTTTAACTTGAGCTAGACCAAATGATAACCAAAATAGCCTTAGTTGACCAATTTAACTTGAATTTTGACTTTGCTAAATGACCATTTTGCCCTTGAGCTTTGTCAACTTATTAAATAGCCAAAAATCAAACAAAATGATCAAAAAAACAAATTGCAAAATGCCCCATTTGTCCCCCCCATGGCCGAATGCTTCCAAGGAGAAAAAAAATGATTTTGCTTCAATTTTCTTCTACAATCATGCGTGGAATTGCTCGGGGGTCGTGGCTCGGGTCCTTGCGGGTCTTCCTCGTCAATCTCTGTGAGGGTTTTCACGCTTTTGTGCATTTATATTCGAATTTGATTTTTGTTTCAAATTTTCAAATTTGATATTTATTGCGTTATAATGCCTATAATTGCTTGGAATTGCCTCTTTAGGGTTCGTAGAGCATTGCTTGTTAGTTATTTAGCGATTTTTACGGCTAGAAATGCAAATTAAAATTAGGGAAGAACGTGAATAGTAAAAATAAATAGTAAAACCCTAGATTTTCGAATTTTTTATCCGAATTGCTATTTCTTGATTTGGATAGGTGTCATTGCTGATAGAAAGATAAAATGTACAATAAAAACAGACCAACCTTTGTTAAAATTGGAAATTAGACAAAGAAACGTAAAGGAGCCGTTTGACCAAGTGTTGACCGTGCTCGAATTGAGTTGGGGGTTTTGCTATTGAGGGCATGGAAGCACTTTTGGCGCTGTTGTGGCTTTGATTGGGTGACCGGTTAACATAGCTGTAGTTCAAACGCAGTAGATGGACTTCCGGGCTTCGGTTGGAAAAGTGAGGTTTCGTGCCATAGAAACGTGCCTTGCGGTGCCTGGAGGAGGGTAGTGAAGACGGTTTCCCAATCCTATAGCTCGTTTGCTTGTAATTGCCTTTGGAAGTTTTGAATAGTGATATTTGTCGTTTTTGTGTTTGAACTGTTATTACTTGTTTAATTGATGTTATTGTTGATATTAATGATAATCATGCTTGAAAAGTTAATTGAATGCTAATATTGATTGTAATGCTTGATATCTCGTATATCGCCACTAATCTGTATTTTTGTGCTATCGCTCGTTTATTGCTTGTATCTCGTATTACATTGCATAGTGTCAGGCGCGTGAGTGATGGACCTCTCTGGGCAGTCTTGGGCTGCCAGGGTTGGTTTGCTCTAGCTCCGTGTCCTATTCCCATTCTCGCTAGGGTTGCTGCCCTGGGAGATTTGGGTCGTAGATGTGTCGGGGTACATCCAGAGCACACCCAGTGGATGTTATAAGGTGGTTGCGCGCTTATTGTCATCGTTGTCAACATAAAGCTCAAGATTGATGTATCACTCGTGAAATGGTACATTGCTCGTATGAGTGAACCGTGACCTTCAAAGTGTGGTATAGCTTTGAATGGTTGTGTTAATGCTCTCTTTAATTGTTTATTGTATTGTTGTTTATATTGAATGCTTTCTTATTGATTATATTGCTTAATTGTACCTATTTGCATTGCACGACTTTCTTTCTCTCCACCTCGATATCTGTCTCGCCCTCACTGAGTATACGTATTGTGTATACTCACTTATCACTACCACATTTCAGGAAATGCCATGTTAGCTGAAAAGTTCGTGGTTATGTGAAAGATCGTGTTTGAAGAGTTGTCTTGCGTGTTATGTGGCTGAGTTGTAGAAAGATGCAAAGATGTATGTTTTCATGTATTGTATGTATTTAGTGTTAAAAGTTATGTAATTAACTTAACTAGGTTTATTAGAATGGTATGATAGCCTATTTTATGCAATAGGTTAGTATAGTTTAATTGCCAAGCATGAATGTACTTGTCAAAGATGAGAAGAGATAGGTTAGCTTTTAAATTGTAAATGTATATTTACTTGTGTTCACTTGTTGAGAACCAAGGCTCGGATGGCCTTGAGGTATTTGTATGGTTGGACATGGTGCTGGTCCACTTATATGCTATTGCAGGTTTTACATTTTGCCTAGAAACAGGGGAGACTCCGTCCGTCTTTCCCTAAAACTTTTGTCTGGGTTTGGAATTGGGTTGTGATTAGATTGATTGATAGAACTCCCGGTCTCGAGAGGGATCGGGGTGTTACAGGTGGTATCAGAGCTTAGTTAGCTCATAAGCCGGGACAGGCTCCTCGGTCTGGTGGGTAGTGATCCTTGAATGTGTGCTTGTTAAGTGTGTCTTGAAAGTGTATGCTTGTATGTGAGATTGTGTGTTTTGACTTGAATGTATGCACCTATGTGATATAGTTATGTGTTATGTGTTAAATGTTTCTCAAGTAAAATGAAGTGACTACTCGTGTATCGAATTGGCATCGTGAATCGAATCGACCTCGTGAATTGTTATTTGCTTGAAGTATTGCTTGTAATGTGTGTATTGGAATGTCTTGAATTGGTTGTGCCGTGATTTGAATTGATTATGTTGTGCTTGACTTGATTGTCGTGCTTGAGTGACTTTGTTGAATAAACTATTTTATAAACTGTTTTACAAACATGTTTGCATAATAGATTAAGGCATGTATGTATAAATGTGATATCTTGGCATTCATACATGTCCCGTTGGAATGGTAAGAAAGACTTCTTCCTCCCCCTGAAGAGAAGTGGTTAGTAGCAGGCCCTCCAAGTTATGTGGATTGACGGGAATGAGCAGCATTTGACTAGCCTTTATTTGGGAGTTGGTGTTTGCTTTTGGAGCTCGGTTATTGACGAATCTCTAAGGTCCTCCTCTGTGCTTAATAGTAGTGAAAGAGTAGCTTTCTTTTGAGGTTCTACTTGGCTGTTCTCTGGAGTATTCTTTGGTTTTCTTATTGGGTATTCTTTGGAGACTTCTGTTGGCACTTCTTGGTAGACTTGGCTATTGGGTTTTCAATCGGACTTACTGTATGGTATTATCTATGGCATATGTATCTCGGTCTTTATTGGTGTGCTACTGGCATCCTTGATTGGAAGTTCTTCAATGGCATTCTATAGAATTTTTAGTGGTCATTTATCTAGTACTTACTTATTGGGCAATCTTTGCTACTTTCTTACTGGAGCATTGTTTCGGATATTTTCTTTAGTGTTCTTCAGTAGGTTTGGTATTTGGAATTCCTATCATACTTATTGTATAGTACTACTTACGGTATTCTTTGGAATTCTTAGTGGGCATTCTACTAGTATTTTCCTTATTAGCACTTATTGGAAGTCTTACACTTGGAATCTTGTTCAGACTAATTATCTCACATTGCTTACGGTATGCTGTGGAATACCTTGGGCTTTCCTGGTGGTAAGTTGTATAAAGTTTGCACCCAGCAGATGGTGATGAAGTCTTGGAGTTTGGTCTTATATGTGCTGCATCTACTCTGGCTATCGTTTTACTTCCTTATTGGTACTTGTTGAACTTCTACTAGAGATTCGTATGTAGAGTATTTCTTCGGCATTCTTTTTGTCATTAATATGTGATGTTAATTTTATCTACAGTATCTCTGCTTCAGTCTTTAGTTGGTATTTTCTCGGCATTCTTGGTTGGGATTTCTATTTGGGATTTTCCTACGAGTATCTTATTCGGTGTCTTGCTCAGCAACCAATGAAGAGTGGTCAGAGTTGGATTTCAAATGATGCTGAGTTCTATTGGAAGAAGAATTGCAAGGACGCAATTATTTTAAGGGGGGAAGGATGTGATACCCCGAACCCGGCATGCATTTGATAGCATTTGACTGCATTTAATTAAGTGTTTAATTATTTAATCATCCATTTGCACTATCTTGATATTTCTTTTAATAGTATTCAAATAATTTTTATATTGAATAACTTAAAAGATTATTACCTATTCCTATTATTTATAGTAATTGGATTTATTTTCTTGTATTTGATTAAGTGTCATCTTAAATGTTAGTATTTAATTGCATTTGACTGCGTGTTTATATTAACTTGTTTATTTGTATCTTAACATTAATTTCATAATTCTTTAAAATATTCTAAAAATAGTTAAATTATTTATTTTTAAATGAATATTGATTATTTTAATAATCGATTTTAATTTTCTTGTATTTAATTACTCGATTTTCAATTAAATGAGAAAAGTAACTCCGAACCGGAGTAAATTTTAAATTATTCTACTATTCTACTTTTAAAAAATTATAGTGTTATATTATTGCTCATCATTTGATTAGCGATCGTTTATTGACCTTTCGATCGTAGTATTTCGAAAATGAGAGTTAGAGAAATATTTTTCGAATTTCGTGAATAATGTTTTTAGTTTAATTTAGCTAGTTTTAGTTGTTTTCCATTTAATTGCATTGTTTTAACTTAAGCTAGACCAAATGATAGCCAAAATAGCCTTAGTTGAGCAATTTAACTTGAATTTTGACTTTGCTAAATGACCATTTTGCCCTTGAGCTTTGTCAACTTATTAAATAGCCAAAAATCAAACAAAATGATCAAAAAAACAAATTGCAAAATGCCCCATTTGTCCCCCCCCATGGCCGAATGCTTCCAAGGAGAAAAAAAAATGATTTTGCTTCAATTTTCTTCTACAACCATGTGTGGAATTGCTCGGGGGTCGTGGCTCGAGTCCTTGCGGGTCTTCCTCGTCAATCTCTGTGAGGGTTTTCACGCTTTTGTGCATTTATATTCGAATTTGATTTTTGTTTCAAATTTTTAGATTTGATATTTATTGCGTTATAATGCCTGTAATTGCTTGGAATTGCCTCTTTAGGGTTCGTAGAGTATTGCTTGTTAGTTATTTAGTGATTTTTACAGCTAGAAATGCAAATTGAAATTAGGGAAAAACATGAATAGTAAAAATAAATAGTAAAACTGTAGATTTTCGAGTTTTTTATCCGAATTGCGATGTCTTGATTTGAATAGGTGCCATTGCTGATAGAAAGATAAAATGTGCTATAAAAACAGACCGGCCTTTGTTAAAATTGGAAATTAGACAAAGAAACGAAAATGGGCTGTTTGACTAAGTGTTGACCGTGATCGAATTGAGTTGGGGGTTTTGCTATTGAGGGCATGGAAACACTTTTGGCGCTATTGTGGCGTTGATTGGGTGACCCGTTAACATAGCTGTAGTTCAAACGCAGTAGGTGGACTTCCGGACTTCGGTTGGGAAAGTGAGGTTTCGTGCCATAGAAACGTACCTTGTGGTGCCTGGAGGAGGGTAGTGAAGACGGTTTCCTACCTGTAGCTCATTTGCTTGTAATTGCCTTTAGAAGTTAGAGATTGAATAGTGATATTTATCGTTTTCGTGTTTGAACTGCTATTACTTGTTTAATTGATGTTATTGTTGATATTAATGATAATCATGCTTGAAAAATTAATTGAATGCTAATATTGATTGTAATGCTTGATATCTCGTATATCGCCACTAATCTGTACTTTTGTGCTATCGCTCGTTTATTGCTTGTATCTCGTATTACATTGCATAGTGTCAGGCGCGTGAGTGATGGGCCTATCTGGGCAATCTCGGGCTGCCATGGTTGGTTTGCTCTAGCTCCGTGTCCTATTCCCATTCTCGCTAGGGGTGCCGCCTTGGGAGATTTGGGTCGTAGATATGTCGGGGTACATCCGGAGTACACCCAGTGGATGTTATAAGGTGGTTGCGCGCTTATTGTCATCGTTGTCAACATCAAGCTCAAGATTGATGTATCGCTCGTGAAATGGTACATTGCTCGTATGAGTGAACTGTGACCTTCAAAGTGTGGTATAGCTTTGAATGGTTGTGTTAATGCTTTCTTTAATTGTTTATTGTATTGTCGTTTATATTGAATCCTTTCTTATTGATTATATTGCTTAACTGTACCTATTTGCAATGCACGACTTTCTTTCTCTCCACCTCGATATCTGTCTCGCCCTCACTGAGTATACGTGTTGTGTATACTCACTCATCACCACCACATTTCAGGAAATGCCATGTTAGCTGGAAAGTTCGTGGTTACGTGAAAGATCGTGCTTAAACAGTTGTCTTGCGTGTTATGTGGCTGAGTTGTAGAAAGATGCAAAGATGTATGTTTTCATGTATTGTATGTATTTAGTGTTAAAAGTTATGTAATTAACTTAACTAGGTTTATTAGAATGGTATAATAGCCTATTTTATGCAATAGGTTAGTATAGTTTAATTGCCAAGCATGAATGTACTTGTCAAAGATGAGAAGAGATAGGTTAGCTTTTAAACTGGAAATGTATATTTACTTGTGTTCACTTGTTGAGAACCAAGGCTCGAATGGCCTTGAGGTGTTTGTATGGTTGGACATGGTGCTGGTCCACTTATATGCTATTGCAGGTTTTACATTTTGCCTAGAAACAGGGGAGACTCCGTCCGTCTTTCCCTAAAAAAATTTTCTAGGTTTGGAATTGGGTTGTGATTAGATTGATTGATAGAACTCCCGGTCTCGAGAGGGATCGAGGTGTTACAGGCGGCCGCAACAATTGTTATCGAAATGAACTTGAAAGCAAAAGTGCAATGTATCCCTTGAACGGCAAGAACTAAGTGCTATATGGGGCAAAGTACTACACCTGAAAATGGTGGGAGCTACCTCTTGAGCCCGTAGGAGCCACCTCTAGAGTCCTGTACATATCAAAACTTATCATTTTCACTATGTGTTTAAGTACTCTCACTTGGTTCTTAGAGGACCTCGGCCAGAAAAGACGGGTAAATATGTTCATTTATATTTATGTTATGTTATGAACTTGCTTATTTCATATGACATGTTTTCAAAAGGATTTTTTATAAGAGTAACCGGAAAAGAGTTTTTGAAACGTTATCTCTCGTTCCCCCTCGCTGAGTTCATAAGGACCCACCCTCTTTTATCATCACAGGTGAAGAAGATTTAGAACAGGTACCCGAAGAGAATGTGCCTTGATTATCAGTGGCTATTTTGTGAACGTTGTGTTTGCTTTGAAGACTACTTATTTTATTGATGTAAATGACCCCCTTGTAATTTAAATCTAATTTTGGCTTGTACTATCTATAACCGGACGAACTCTTTATTTGGTTGTTTGCTTTCAATTTCTTGATTAGTAGTTATCGTAAGCGTTTAAACCACTAGGTGAATAATCAACTAAGTTAACTCTATCCAATTCCACTTAGGTACTCATTCGTAAGCTAAAGGATAATAGTTACGTGCATAATAAGGGTAAATTGACAAATAAACGGGACATAGTCATCATGCTAAGCTTACTAACCAAATAGGACCTTCAAGATAAATTAGTAGGCATATCGGTTAATAACAAAATAGGAAAGATAGTTGGTATCAAATTAATGATTGAAATAATTGAGGCATTTAGAAATTAGGTCAAACTAAAAAATCCTAAATACAACCGTTATGTTGCCAGTTTTCCAAAAAAACTTTTGGAGTTCTAGTTTAACGGATAAGTTTTAACCTTTGTCAATCGGTTATAGTCGTAAAATAACGAGAATGATTAGATCACACCCTAGTCTAGCCTCTATAGGTCGGGTTGGGACATGACAGCGGCAGAGCTAACCCCATAGTAGATGACATAGAAAAGATTGTTGTTGATATCTCCGATCTAAGATTTCAGTGCATTAAGAGAAATGCAAATCGAAATACATACTAGATAGCTAAGAACAAACTAGTGGAAAGTTAGTTCTTGTCTGATTTGTAAACGCTATCTGATCTTTTGCGTGGTAGACTTTATACTAAGTTTAGATACTAAGTGTATGTATCGATGCGTAAATATACATACCATTGCATCGTCAAAAACATCCCTCTTATCTTCCTACTATGGAACTGGCAAAATGTAGATATCATCCTCAACTTAGATAATGAAAATACCAAAATCTAGCCTGAAGCAACTTTGAAGCTTTCTGACAAAAGCTGGTAGTGTTGTCTTTGCTGCAATTCAATATAAACAAACTATGGTTAGAAAAGACCTGAGACAGAGGTCACGCATGTACGTGTGCATTGGCAAAATAATTGCTTATACCTTGTCCGAAACAGATGGACCAATTTTCTCCAAAGCTCGCTTGAAATGTATGTCTTTGATGGTTCGTGGTGCGCCGTCTTCATTAGTCTGTTCGTCTTGAACAGCAGCCATAGCTGCATCATTCATCTGTGTCAACAGAAAATGACCCATTAAGTGGAACGCACATAAATTATAAGCATTAATATTCAGAGTCCACAAATTAAGTAAACAAACCAGGGCAGCAAGATCAGCTCCACTTAGATTTTCACAAGCACCATCTTTTGCAATGGCCATCAAATCCACACTGGGATCTATAGGCTTCTTCCTGGCAAGAGCTTTTAAGATTAATCCACGCTCATCCGGACTGGGCAGAGGAACATATAGAAGTTTCCCGAACCTTCCAGGTCGAAGCAGAGCAGGATCCATAATTTCCGGCCTGATGACCAAGACAGATGTCAATAATGAGGAACTGAAGGCAAGATACCTTTATCCCCCTAACCAAACACCCAACTCTCAGAAACAATTATTTGTACCTATTTGTTGAACCCATAACATAAACACCCTTTCGCTGATCTGCACCATCCAACTCTATAAGTAGCTGCAATTATTATCAACAGATTCAATTTCAGATACGAGGACAGTAATAAACATACAGAAACATCAGAAACACACTTCTGCTAACCTGGTTTACAAGGCCGTCAATCCATCTTCCTTCTCTTCCACGCTTGGGTGTCAAAGCATCTATCTGTGAACCAAATTGGAAAGTAAAAGCAAGACATCAACATCCCATGGCTCCTAGAAAATATAGTGAACGGTAAAGCTCAAGATCGTTATTTTTCTCATCTTAATATCATTCTAAGTATATTTATTCTTAAGGTAAGAGCAGTTAGCCTTCATGTACTTGAGTTTTATATCTGTCATATGAAAATAAAGTACCCTTCAAATCAATCGTTTAATTAGATTAGAATCCTTCGTTTTGAAAGGCATTCGTAAATTGTAAGAGATACTCTTCAACTTAATCACTAAGGAGGAAGCAATTATGTTTTATTAGCAAAGATTTGTTTACTTTCCTATGAACAATATTGATATTGTTCAAAATGACATTGTATGATCTATTTAGGACATTGTATGCTAAATTACAAATAAACTATAAAGGAAGATCATCTTAAACACATATAGGCATTATATGTTTTTCTCCATAATCTCTTAAAGACTGATTGAACCGCACCTTTGGATTTTGGCTGTCAACATGAGTTCAAAAAGACTAGAATGTGATCAGTTTGTTTTGTACATTTTTCACAAGATCGTTGGCGTCATATTTTGTTATCTAATGTCTATATACACACACAAAAACACACACACACACACACACACATATATATATCTAAAGATTTACATAGAACATAATGATCTTGAGAAAGGGACAGGAGTTCATGAAAAACAGGTGCAATGAAGTAAATAAGTTTCAGACAACTTGTGACAATGAAAAATATTACCAGAGATGCCCACATTTATTCCAAAAAATGATAGCATTAAATAGAGAAGAAAAAGTAAAATTGCCAACAATCAGAAGCTGAAGATACCTCATCAAAGAAAATAATGCATGGAGAACATGTCCTCGCACGACTGAATATTGTCCGAACAGCCAATTCACTTCTACCAACATATTTTTTCAGAACTTCCGGACCCTTTAAAGCAAACAATCAGAGGACAGGTCTAACTAATTGGCAGAGTAAGAGGCATCATCTGCACTGGAAGAAATATGGAAAGGAAAAGATGGATAAACCTTGACATATATGAAATTTGCTCCTGATTCATTGGCAACAGCCTTGGCGATTAATGTTTTCCCACAACCTGGGGGACCGTAAAGCAAAATTCCTGTCTCTATATCAATTCCAAAGTCCTGAAAAATACCATAGAGCTTCAAAATCCCAAACTTCCAGTGATGGTCACTATAGAGCAAATACTAAGAAACTCTACACTAGAAACTCATGTTATGGAATTTAGATAATAGTAATAGTTCAGAAGACAATGAAGAGCTAGAGGGAAGGCATCAAGGATCCAGAGTTGAGGCAGTGCCTCAACTGCCATACATAGATTAGTAAAATAGAGCTTATCTTTAGTTGACCATACTTTCTTACTCAATGCCCTGAAATATGCAGTTGTGAAGATCAGTGCAGAAGTTTTACACCTTGCCAAGAGGTAAAAGTAAACTCTGATTGATTGATAAGTCTGAAGACAATTCGTGAAACAACTTAACAATATTATCTTATCATTCCAACATGTGTTAGTGCAAATCTTTTTATGAGTAAAATAAATCATCCAGTATGATAGAACCTAGGAGATGAGACCCATTAAAAAAGAATCCCAAGAAATCGTCGCAAAAGAATCAAAACCTCCCCACTGTCCTTACACCAAAGAATATGACCATGTTTCTTTATTTGCAAAGAGAATAAGACGTTCTCACAGAACCTATTATTTCCTTTTTCAACCTTTCTACCACGGGCTGCATGTCACGGCGCCTCAGCCAACTTACCACATGAGGCAGCGTGGCACAGCATCTCAACCTTCTTACCACTTGCATATCCTGACTACCACGCATGCAGCAAGAGGTTCCTCAAAGAAACATTCATGGAAGGCCATGAAGAGCAATGTCGTCCACTATTTTGATAAAGCAAAGAATTTTAAAGCTGCTGGTTATCTTGTGCAGTGTGCAGCACTTAATTCTCATATCAAATACCAGCCTCAAGTTAACACTTTAACATGGTAATCTAAAGACATACGGGTGGGGATTTGACCATTTAGTTAGAAACTAAGCACCAAGTAAATGAACTATCAGAAAGATTACAGCAGTAGGACCTTGCAAGCAAATACAGTAACATATTTTGAAGTATCTAGGTATCTAAAGATACCAAATTTACTACTTACCGCATAAATGTCAGGATACTTAATACGATGACCTATATATCGATCAAACTCCTGTCTCAGCATATGTAGACCCCCAACGTCTTCCCATTTGACATTTGGAACAGAAGAAAATCCTTCTCTTGTAGAAGAGGGTTGGACCAGTTTCGATGCTTCCTACAGAAATACACAATAAGATTATCAATATCCCCATATCAAATTTCAATCAGGATAAGCAACGTGAGATGGATAGGAACAGGAAAAGAAGAAGTATTATATTCAGACCACACTTGATAAATATTAATGTTTATGATCACTAAGAATGGCAAGACAGGCCTTTCTTTCTCCTGTAGGGAGGTACAGGAGCTTGGTGGTCCCACCCTAGAACCTTGATTTTGCAAGGACCCCTATTACAAGTACAAGAGGATGGTTTCGCAAGTGAAGTCAAATAAAAACCCCCGAAATCTCATCCCATACTATACGAGTGAATGATACCTCTATTTCTAGGGTCTCCTTGAAGGAAAAAGGGGATTTGGGATGATGCTAATAATTTATAAGCAACCAGACAAACTCAAAAATAAACAGAAACAAGCAACCACAATCCTACAACATTTTGAAAATGTCACAAGATTAATATCTATTTGCTCTTAAAACACCTCAAAATCAGCCATGGTGATGTTAAGTTTTTCCATCTCTTCATGTGACCATGGATGCCGCCACCAATCTCCAGCATGTTCTGTATCTACAGGTTGATTGGAAACCTCAGCTTTTCTGTGATCACATATTCTCTTCATTGCTAGGTTACCGGCTTTATATGTCAGTGCGGCCAAGTCTGCTCCAACAAATCCTGGTGTAGACCTAGCTATCTTCACAAGATCAAAAGCACCTTCAACTTTGAGCTTACGTGTAAGCTTAGAGAGAATGTCAACCCTTGCATTTTCATCAGGTACTCCCAAAACAATCTCACGATCAAATCGTCCAGGCCTCCGCAATGCGGGGTCAAGAGCATCAGGTCTATTTGTAGCTCCGATTACCAGTATGTATCCAGGTTTGCCATCAGAATTTGTTGAATGTGCATTTCCATCAGCAGGTTGTACAAGTCTAGTTGAGTTGTCCATGCATATCATCAATTGTGTCACTATACTTCTGTCCCTTTCCAACCGCATATTTTCCCTTTTTGAAGCAATTGCATCAATTTCATCAATAAACACAATAGATGGTGCCGTCCTTTGTGCTTTAGAGAACAGCTCTCGTATAGTATTTTCTGTAACACCTGAAAATTCACCACCGGGAACTTAATAATGAACCTTCTTAATAAACCAGAAGTTTCTTTTCCTGTTTGGAACTCGAGAAAAAGAAAAAGCAAATAGGAAATGGGGGAAACAGCATTTCATATAAGCTCAAATGCTTTGGAACTCATAAGGTCACTTGAGAGTTTGGTAAAAGAAGCTATGAGCTCACCAAAAGCATATTTTAAAAGTTCCTCACCCCCAACTAGGTTTTTTTTTTTTTTTTTTTTTTTTTTGAGATTTTAGCCTCTTATAAGTTACTTTCTCCAAAGAATCTGAAAGTTCACATCACTGGACTGTCCAGCTGTGGGTATGCCCACCCCCACCCCCACCCCCACCCCATGTAGAAAGCCTGACTAGACTGGCGCCTATATATGGAAGATTTTTTCCACTCCAAGAATTTATAAATGTAAGAAGCAATGACTCATCAACAAGAACCAATCTAAGAATCTATAACGTATCCCATGAGCATCGTCCATTATATTGTTAAATGTTATCATATTCACCAAGTAGAGAACATATATGAAGTATTTAATCGAGATCTCATCTAACAGCGAAAAGATGGAAAAATCGAATCAGTAATTAGCTAATTAATGGCATTTCAAAAACAAAAAGCAAATAAAAACTCAAAAATGGAGGTAGCTTTACCTGAGTAAGGAGACACTAATTGAGTAGCAGAAATCTTATAAAATGGAAGCCCAGTCTCATTAGCAATAGCATTAGCCAGCTTCGTCTTACCACAGCCCGGCGGGCCGTGTAACAAAATCCCCGCCATCGGCTTCACTCCTAAGTGCCTTGGCAGCTGTGGATGGTACAATGGCAAAATCACCTCCATAAATAACTCCTCAATCACACCACTCATCCCTCCTAAATCCTCAAACCTCGGTCCAACAATATTCCCATCATTCGACCCGCCTCCTTCCCTATCCTCCTCTGACGTGGACGACAATTCCTCATCAGAAGAAGAAGAATCACTCTTAGCCGCTCTGAAGAATAGTGTGTTTGCAAAGGAAATAGACATGAACTCATTCCAACTTCTTGTTGATGATGATGATAGTGGGCTGTTGTCAATGGTTGGAACTGGAGCCAGCCCATCTTTAGAAGAGGAGGAGATAGAGGGGAGAGAGTTGGTGGAGACATAGAGATAAAGAAGTTGGTTTAGAGCCTTGGTGGGTTGTGGTGGTGGTGGTGGTGGTGGTGGTTTAGAGGGAGAGAAGAAAGAGAAGAGGTGGGCTAAGAATGAGGTGGAAGCCATTGGATGATCAGTGTTTTGAGTGGAGCTTTACAGCTGCTCTTTCTTTCGGTTTTAACACTCCTGCTGGCGAGATCTTCTTCGCATGGTGGCAAGAGCTTCCTCTTTAGATGCAGAGATGTCAGAAATCTAGGCTCCGTTTGTTTACCATAAAATAACTTGTTCGTGAAAAATAAAATATTTTATACGATTTTATTTATTTACCTTAAGATAACTTGTTAAAAAATATTTTTTAATGTTTAGATATAACACGAGTTTCGTAAAATATTTTTTTCTCTCAAAAAAAATGAAAATATTTTTCAAAATTTTATACTAGTCCTAATTATTAATCGAAAAATATTTTCAAGTTGACTAATTTTTTAGTATTACCAAACACCTTAAAATTAAAAAAAAATAACCGCAATTGTTGACAAGAAAATATTTTGTAATTGATTAATTTTTTAATATTATTAAATATTATAAAATCCAAAAAATATTTTTCAAAAAAATATTTTACGACAAACAAACGGAGCCCAATTCTCCTGAGTAATATGTAAATTGCGTTAGAGCTCCTGTAAATTAAAAAAAAAAAAAAAGTTATGAATTCCAATTACGCGCGCTTTTCTTGCATTACAATTTACAAGAAAGAAAAAAGAAAGGATTTAGTAGACTGCGTTTAGAAAAAAATTGGAAGCTTTTGACTTTTTTAATAGAGTGGTAAATCACTCTGATGTTTACTTTGCTCAGTTTTATTTTACAGGTTGGTTACCCTTATATCAAACATGAAAATAAAAATAATGTCATTCCATTTTCAATATACACATTTAGAATTAATTATTATTAACAAAATACATAAGATTAACTCACTCATATTCTTGAGAATGGACACGTTTGTCAAATAAATAAAATGTCATATCAAAATACAATATATGTATTACAAAACTAGCCATTTACATATTTGTTATTATTAATAATAATATTGTTTTTAGCCTATAACTTTCCCTGTCCCCCCTTCATGTTGCGATGCTTTTGTGGGAGGGTGTACCACCAGAAACCATACTTAAAGCCCTTACTTTACCAACGAGTTAATAGTCTTTCAAATGGTTAATTACTGAAGTCAAATCCATATTGCACATATGAGAGACAATGATCAAAATCAGACTTAAATATGGGATGAGAACTTGCTGATTTTGATTCGAGTCAAATCAGACTAAAAGCACCATTTCTTGTGATATTTGACTTGTTCATCAACCTCTTTTTTATAGAACAAATGGTGGTAACTCACCTCCTCCTTTTTTTTCCTTGATTATTACTATCATCAATTGATAAATATATTATATATATGTTACAAAATTTATTTGTCAAATAACTAAAATACCTTTTAAAAAAGTAGCATATTACAAAGTAGCTTTTTATACACATGCTATTATCATAATAATACAAATAAGTATAATATTAACAATAGTAATAATAGCAATGGTAATAATAATAATAATAGTATTATTATTATTAATCATAAATAATGTTAATAAATAAGTTCATTGGTAAAATAAAAAGGGAAAAGAAAATAACTTGTGGACCGGTCCAGATTACCAATTCTAACCAACACAAGGGGCACTAGGAGAGGCCGACGGGCCCCGACCCCCCATCCCCCAATATTTAAAAAAAAATAAAAAAATTTATATAGTATCATTAAAAAAAAAGTTACCATCCTTTATTTTTATTTTTTTCTATTATTAATCTTCTTATTTGAATACTTTAATATTAAATTCTTGATTCCGTCCCTTACCAATATAGTATGCTAAAGCCAAACTCATTACCTACCACTCCTACCTCAAAATTTTCATCATAGATTCCATAGAGCTCGAAGGTATGGGGTGAAATCCTCTAGACACTCGTGACTCGGATGACCATAAGTTTTGATCTGTGATAATTTAAACCAGTGCACATAATGTGAGGCCCAACCATGAATAACGTGTGTTACCTTAATTTGCATGCCATAGACCCCTAATTATATGACCGACCTTGGATTACATGTCTTGTCTTGGTTTTCGTGCATACCTCGTCATACGTGCCTTGACCTAGAATAGTGTGCCCTAATCCCTGACTCACGTGCGGTACTTAAAAATACGTGCCCTGACCTCGATGTACGTGCGTTACCTCGTTTTGTGTGCCCTAACCTTGAACTGCGTACCTTAACCTAGGTTTAAGAGTCGTACCTCGATTTGCGTGCATTATATTGAATTACGTGCCTTGCATTGGTTTACGTGCATTCACCTAGGATTGCGTGCATTAGTCTTGAAGTCCATGTCTTACCTCGTAGTTCGCGTCTACCTCGTGATTCGTGCCCCGTATTGATTTCTGTGTGTGTCTCGTAGTGCGTGCCCTAGACTTAGGAAAGCGTGCCCGCACGCTAATCAATAAAGAATCCTACACAAAGCACTAGACTATAAAATAATCCTACAAACACCACTAACTATTATTATAATCCTAATTCAAATCTCTACAAAATCTACTAACACCTAAATATTATATTTTAAACTCACTATAAGACAAAATCTCACAAACCTCTAAACATATCCTATATTCTATTTTACCTAAAATCCCTAAATACCCAACATTCTCTTACACACATGTTAAAACAATTCAAAAGATGACACAAATCTGAATTTTTGCATGCCCAAGGCCAACATATGCATCAACTTTTGCAAAAGCCTCATTTTTCTCTCATTTCTCTCACTTTCCTCACATTTTCTCTCTCTCCCTCTCACTCTCTCTCTCCATTTCGGTTTTGGCTGAGTTCTCTCCACCTCTTAGCTCATCTTCATCATCCTATGGTGCATCAAGACAAACCACAAGCAAAGAAACTCACCCAAGCAAGCTAGGATGCAAGAAACACACATGCAAGCATTTTGAGTCACCATTTTCGGCCTTGGTGAGTTTTTAAGCTTCCATTTCTTTTCTTCTTGTTCTAACCTCATGCATGTGCTAAGAGATTGATCACTAAGCTAGGAAAAATAGAGAAAAGCTAGTTGGAATCTCGGCTAAGCAAGAAGAAGAAGAGATTTGAGCTTCAACAAGGTTTTGAGCATTTTTTGGATTGATTGCAAAGGTGAGGGTTAAAACCTTTTGAAAACTCTTCAAAAATTCACATGCATGCCCATAGATGTGTGTATTTGCTTCTGTACTTGAGCTATATGGTCGTTCATAAGCTTAAACAACCATGCATGGCAAGATCTTGGCTTGGAAATGATGCTAGGTGAAGTCGAAATTGTTGACAGCTCTCTGACCAGTCTGTTCGAGGTAAGTTTAGCTAGGCAAATGATGTTGAAAATTGGTAGGTGAATAGTTTGGACAGTTTTGAACATTTTTCCCAGAAATATGCCGAAGCTAATTTTGACTATAAGGTCCTCAAAATGGCAAATCTTTAAAATGTGACCAAATCTGGAAATCTGGAAAACTGAAGCAGGTTTTGGCAGATGCACTGACCTTGTGGAACGAACCATATTTGACCTTGTAAATGATGTCAAAAATGTATGAAATTTTGTGTGATGCTATATTTTTCAGTTCTGGACAATTTTGTCAGAAATGGACCAAGGCTAAAACTGACCCTAAAGACCTCAAAAACGTCAATTTCTGAAAAATGTGCAAATCTGGACAGTTTTGTGCTATTCCACTATTTCGGCTATATCTAATGATCCCGAACTCCAATTGATGCAAGGTTTGTTTCTGATTTTAGTTAACTTCTTAAGCTTTAATTTGACATCTTATTCACTGAATTTGGAGATTGTTTGATTATCTGATTGATTGTGAGAAGACAGCCTATTGCAGTAAGGGTTTCACTTAATGTTGTGCTTAGAAAATTGTTGTGACTCCTCTTGTTGAATTAAATGCTTGGGATTATAGCTATGGGATGTTGCGTGGACTGTTTTGAATATTTGAGGATGTTGAATTAAATGATGCATGGTTTGAGATTGACTTTGAGTTGGGTTGAGGCTCAAATTGCACGAATATACATGACATGGAAACCCTAATGACTAGGTAGTTTTGCTAAGTATTGATCAATTGGACATTGTGTGGGAATTATATGCTTAGTGGGCTGCCCGTAAATGTCTTATAACTTCAAATGTGATTTTGACCATTGCATGTTGACAAATAAGCTTTTCTTGCACCCGAACCCATAATTGAAGTCATTGCATGTTGAATAATCGTATCACTTGATTACGTGGACTTTGAAATGAGTTATATGGCTTGACTTGCATGTGTTACATGGCTGCCCGTTTAATGTTCATATGACTCTATGTGTTCTACAAGTGAAATTTCATGTCAAGCATCTCTCGTTCGTTTACTTGTCAAAATGTGATCATATACTTGCTCGGAGGCAACCTACTTTGTTGACCTCCTAATGTGAAATGTTAAATGACATAAATGTGCATTGCATACGAGGTTGCAACCTTTCATTGTGGCATGGTAGCGTTTCACGAACGCCGGGCGGCATAGGGCTTGCCGGTGCTCCCGTGACTACCATGGTCCAATTCCCTCTCTCGCTTGGCATTCCACCCTTGGAGAGTTGGGTCGTAGGTTTCGGGGTACATCCGGAGTACACCCAATTGGGAGCGATAAGGGGATTATTGAAGTCGGCCGCACCAAATGAATCGAAATTGATATTGAGAGCAAATGCTCACCGTATCCTTTTTACTATGTGTATAAGTACTCTCGCTTGGTTCCTAGAGAACCTCGGGGAGGAAAGACTGGTATTCTTGTTCCTGTACTTATATGTAAGTACTCTCGCTTGGTTCCTAGAGAACCTCGGGGAGGAAAGACTGGTATTTCTGTTCCCTTACTTTGTATCCGTTACTCGATTTGTTTCTTATAATTGCGTACCTTATTATTTGTAATACGTGACATGTTCTCAAAAAGAGTTTTCATAAATTGAACCGGAAAATGAGTTTCAAAACGTATTTCTTGTTCCCCCTCGCTGAGTTCATAAGGACTCACCATCTTTTATCATCTCAGGTGAAGAAGATCAAGAACAGGTACCCAAGGACGATGTGCCTAACGATGATTCCTTGGAGTGATTGCCTGTCCCTACGTGCTTTTGTGCTTTGCCTAAAAGTGGTTGTTATATGGATGTTGCGTTTGATTGCAAACTATTCATTTTATTGATGTAAATGACCCCGTTGTAATTTGGGTCTAATTCTGGGATTGTACTATCTATAACCGGACGAACTTTTATTTGGTTGTTTGCTTTTGTTTTCTTAATTAGTAGTTATCGTAGGCATTCAAACCACTAGATGAACAATCAACTAAATTAATTCTATCTAATTTCACTTAGGTGCTCATTTGCAAACTAAATGATAATAGGTACTTGCATGATAGGAAATTGACAAATAAACGGGACATAGTTATCATGTTAGGCTTATTAACCAAACGAGACTTTCAAGATAAACTAGTAGGCAAATCAATTGGTGACAAATAGGAGTCCTTAATGGAATTGGATTAATGATTGTAATAATTGAAGCGTTTAGAGAATTAGGTCAAACCAAAGAGCCCAATTACAGCCGTTACGCTGTCGGTTTTTCGGAAAAACTTTGGAGTTTAGACTAAATCATTAGGTGTTAAATCTTCATAAACAGCTAAGCACGTGATATTACTTGAATGTTTAGTTCACACCCTAGTCTAACCTTATAGGCCGAGTTGGGGCGTGACACATAATATCAACAAAACTTCTATTCCGAACTCTACGCAATGGGAATTTTAGCTAGTTAAGGTTTTGAGCCGTTTAGGCAATTCTTTTATGGTTTTTTTGTGATTTTTCAACCCATGGGCGTCTAACGGTCACCATCGAAATGGTGCTTCAATTGTTCGACTTTTTATAAATGAGTAATATTAGACGCCACCCTTTTTTTATCACCTAATTATCACTTGCTAGTTAGTATGATTAATTGACATGCCAACTAGATAATCTATTTTAATTCTCTCTCTTTTTTTATTAATTTTGTTCTATTTCTCTCTCTTCTTTTATTATTTTTTTTCTCTTTTTATCTCCCTTATTTAATGCCTTTTTGTCTTTTTACCCTTTATCACCTTTACACATTACTCTCTCCTGCCATAAATACCCACATATAGTCATGTTCCTCTGCTTATAACTTTTGTCTTTTAGTCACATATATTCTCATAAGTAAATTCACTATTAAAATATGAACTCGCCAATGATATGAAATTAGGATAATGATAGATAACTGCAATGAAGAACATGATGTTAGTAAAAATGATAATTAGCTTCTTGTCGGATCATTAAATGATTTTATTGGGTTAGAATAGATTTCTATGTTGAACATCTGCTTGTATTATTTTTTTACATTGAAAAGTTGGGTCAAGTACTCAAAGGTTGTAAATTATGAATTTTGCCTCTATTGTACCCACACAAAAAAACCTTGTACTGCTTTTTTTTTTTTTAGATTGATTGACAGTCCTTAATTAGATGATCCGCATGAAAAAAAAACTCATGAACAACACCATCAAATTCATGTGTTAAATCATCAACGTCTTATAACATGGAAATCATATAGAGTGAATATGTTGGATTTCTTGATCAGTTGTTATGTTTTATGAAAAGTTTATGATACCTGTACTAATGAGAGAGGTTATGATTACATGAGGATATGTATGGTAGGAGAGAGAAATGTGTAATGGTGGCAAACAAAAGAAAGGAAAAAAACATTAATTGAGGGAGATAAAAAAAAGAAAAACAGGAGAGAGGACAAATAATAAAAGAAGAGAGAAAAAATTAATAAAAGAATAAAGAAATAAAATAGATTTATCTAATTGGCATGTCAATTAGACATATCAATTAGGAGGTGATAATTAAGTGATAAAAAGAAGATGACGTCTACTATTACTCTTTATAGATTTATTGCATGTATTAAAACATATTACTATAATATGAAATTTGTAGCCTAAAGACTGATCCAATGTGGTATTAGTTCAAGTAATTTCTTTGTCATAAAAAATAATATAAAAAAAAAAAAGAGTAGCACAAGACAGAACACTTCCCAAGGACCAAGATGAATGATACATTCTATGTGATTTATTATCCCCGTATTGGTTCAAAGAGAGATTGTCTTTCTCAATTCACACCCCATCTCTTCTCTGTACCTGCTGCTATATGTCAGGTAAACTTATTTTATGCTAATTAGGAAAAATTATTTCATCAATTAGTAAGAGAAAGTTAAGACATCCATCTAGACTGACGAAATATATTTCCGTTAACCAGTAGTCACTTACTGTTGTCCCTTTACAAAGTTTATATGAAATATACTGCTTTTGATTATTATCATTGTTAAAAATGGATTGCTAAAATGTCACCATGGACTTGAGGAAAACAAAATTTAACGTTAAGGTAATAATTAGTTCAACTAATTGAGAATTAAGAATTACCCCGGTTTAATAACTATGGAAAAGAGATTATTGTACTTTGGTTAAGGACACCAATATCATCCATTGAATTCTTTCGATGAATTCATTTTTTTTCACACTACATTCAGATTAGATAAGCTTCATGTTTATCTATCATTAACATTGTTGAGAAACATACATGATAATTAAAATTTTAATTACGCAGCGAAATAAATTTCATGTATTTGTTCATGGTTATTGATGCATAATTAAAAACATATAATAAATTTAATCTAATTAAATTTAACGCGTAGTTTTAAGATTACCTCTAAGTGCAAAACAATGAAAGATTCTGAGACAAGCTACCCACGTGTAAAGCCTTCAAGTAATTCACACGAGATTTGCGCAACTAATCGATCTAGAGGGATCTAGCCCCCACTAAAGCTTTTAGAGAAAACCCGAAATATTTTGTATCTGACAAAGAATTGTGTGCTAAATATTTCTGTGTCAAAACATTCCTTTATATAGGAACTTCTTATGACCTACAGTCATCTATGGGTCAGTCTAAAATGATCAGTATTGAACTCTATAATAACCAGATTAACTATCAAATTACTACGAGTCTATTAAATTAATATTAGGAAGGCTAATTCCTGAGGCAGAGTAGAAAACAATGTCAGTTATAGGAAGGCTACTCTCCGTATGAATTTTGATAAATAATCAAACTCGTTTTTGTTGAAGTTACAAATGAGAAATTTTTTTACTTGAAAGTAAATTTTTTGAAGCACAGGGAGGGCTTAAACGCATGGTAGATGACATAAAAATAAAAAAAAATAAAAAAATTTGCTGTTGAGATATTTAATTCAATATTTTAGTACGTGAGGAGAATTACAAATAGATTTGCAGACTAGATAGCTTAGAGCACTACTAGTGAAAAGTTAGTTCTTAACCGATTTGTAAATACTACCAGATTTTTGCGTGCTAGACATTGTATTATTTAACTTAATAACTTAATTCTATTAATGAATGAGCTTTGTTTCAACCAAAAAAAAAAAAAGGCTTTTTTCTTTTCTTTGAAGGTGTCAATTCTATTGACATATATTGACAGGCGGATACTCTTCTTGAATGCTGACTACATAGCCAAATTGTATACATTAACAATTTACCAGTCTTTTTCTTACATTAAATTTGGATTCCCATCAAAATCATCCAACTGATACTGAGTTGGCTTTCGGCGCCAACCCCTACCCCATCAAAACCATCCAACATCAACATGCTTAAACCGTTAAAAAAATCGATATCGACTTAATCAGTTGAATTTTTAAGTAAAAATAGTATATATATATTTATATATAATGCCACGGCACTAGCTGATTTGCTCCAATATAATGTCGCCTCTTTGGAAATTGGCTAGACCTTTATATTGGTTTGCTTAAGTAAGGCATGTATTTGATTTTAGAATTTTTAATTATGTAATAACATTGAAAATAATAAATAAATAAAATAAATTCCTTATTAAGAGTTCAAGTTTTTAGATGAAATTCATATTTATTTATTTTTTTCAACAAATAGTTTAAAAAATGCATGCTTAAAATGAGATTCTCTATAATTATCCTTATCTTTTTTTAAGTAACTAACAAGATTGTTGATCTTCATGTTATCTTCAATGTTTGACATACCTAACAAGTCAACAATTATGGGAGTTCATAATTATAATCAGTGCATGAACTTTCAAAGAATAGCGTGATGCATGAACTTCCACTATGTACGTGATTCATAACCATAATTAATCATACAAAGTCAGATGATAAACCTTCTCTTAACAAGTAAAAGGACAAGAAATACAATTCGAGGGTCATTAGAACCAACGACTTTTTGCCTGTGAGAGAGGACCACAACCTCGACTGCCCAAATTATGCATACTCTTGTAAAGCCAAAGAACAATCATATATTCTCATTCCCCATTGCCAACAACAGCCAACTTCATAATCTGCCAACTTAAGCGTCTATTGGATTCATATTTAAAATATCAACTTGTGATCTTCAGTATTTGGCTAAGCAAAACAATGGCCGTCGTTTAAGCCAAACAAATATCCAACATGATAATTCTAAGGTAGCGATTGGTATATTAGAATTAGGAATGACAGTGGTTCGGTTAACTGCGATTTTTTTAATATTCGAAACCGAACGATTTTAAAAATTAATAACCAAAACCGAAACCGATTAAGATTGAGAAAATCACAGTTATCCGAACCGAAACCGATTAATGTTGAAGAAAATATAAAAAATTAATTTGAGTAACAAAATAGACTTAAAGACATAGAAAAATTCAAAAATATATAAGGTAGCGATTGGTATATTGTAATGGGGTTTGAAATAGAATGACATTTCCTACTATTTTTGATTATCATGCTTGGTATGAATGAATGAATTTTTCCCAAGGTAATCTCATTCCCGCATCTATGGGAATAGTAATTCCAGAGCAAATACATGGGAATGACTCATTCCCATATGTTTAGGAATGAACTTGACTACCATATCTCCATATTTCAATAATAATAATAATAACAATAATAATAATTAAGAAATATAATAATTATTATTATTATAAAATAATAATAATAATAATAATAATAATAATAATAATAAAAGAAATATAATCGTAATAATAATAAAGAAATATAATAATAATAATTATTAAAAATAATAATAATATTAATAAATAATAATAATAATAAAGAAATATAATAATAATAATAATAATTAAATAATAATAATTATTATTATTATTATGTTTATATTGTTTATGATTATATTCATATTTATTTTTATTTTTAATACTATAATAATAAAAGGGCAATCCTGTCATATTATACAAGATATTCCTATTATTATTTTTCATTCATGTAACATATCAAACATGTCATTCGCATTTTCAGTTTCATTCCATTCCTTGGCACATTTCATTCTTGTCTAAATCAATTCCAATATACCAATCACTACCTAATATAAAATTAAAAGGGTGAAGTGCATCAGACCTCCATGTGATTAGGCATAAGTGCATCGATCCCCCTGTATTTTAAAAATTAACATAAGTAGTCCATGTGTTTTGACATAAGTGCATAGGACCCCCCTACTGTCCAAAAAATCATTTGTTTTAACGGAGATTGACACCAATGCGCCAGAAATGAAAATGAGGGATGTTTTAATGTACATGTCAGCAAAATAGTTAATTTTTTGGAAATAAATGCCCTTTTCTCAATCTAATTTTCACAAAAATAAAATAAAGAAAATTAAAAAAAAAAAAGAAAAAGAAAAAACCCATCATCTTCCCCACCCTTTACCTTTACCCCCACCCCCACCCCCACCCCCAACCCGAACCCGTCAGCCCCCACCACCCTACCCCCACAACACCCCCAAACCCCACCCTGTCAACCCTCCTACCCTACCATACACCACCCCACCCCACCCTCACCCCTACCCCCACCCCCATTAGCCCCCCAAACCCCACCCCCGTAAGTACTTGTTCAACAATTAAACCCCTATGTTCGATGAATACCATGTCATCACCAATCCAATTGTAAAAAATTGGCTCGACATCTTCATCGTCGACATCTGCCAAGGATTCAAAAATCATTCAAATTTGACAATTGGCTTAGCACATAGATCTGATAATTATACTTCAGTTTCATCACATAATTATAGGCTTGGCAGTTGGCATGACTCTAGAGCTCACAACAATTCAACTTTGACTTATGTGCAAATTTGTTGTATCATAGCATGGTTAATGATAGAGCTGATGATAATATTTGCTGTATGATTTAGCACCCTCAATAGTTTAGGTTTTGTCCTCTAGGTTGGCGCTTTTGCTTAAGATAGCCCCCAGCAAAGCATCGATCGGAGAGGGTGGGTGGGGAAGACAATTGACCATTTTTTTTGTTGAAAAGGGTTTTTTAATGAGGAAAAATATGTCTTTTAATTAAATGAGGGCAAATATGTCTTTTTGTTATGTTTGTTAACTTTGTTGACGGAAAATGGACGGAGAGGGCACGTGAGCTAATTTGTCAAAACATAGGGACTGCATATACTAGTTTTTAAAACATAAGGGGGACCGATATACTTATACCTAACCATAAGAAGGTCTGGTGCACTTCACCCAAATTAAAATAAAAGAATCCGGTGAAAACCTACCAAATTAGAAGCTGACCAAACAAAGAAAAATGACCTTGAATTTGCTAAAAAAAAAGGTCAAATTAGAAAAATAGATCTCAATTATCAGGAAATGATTGTTTTAAATATAAACATGCCTTCAGTTTCTCATAACTGATTCAGTCAATGGAGCAAACAAATATGTGAGTAAATCTCACAGCAAGCAAGCGTAAGTGCAAGAAATCGAGTTCACCAGTAGACATCTTTGGATTCAACTAAAAAAATTATCAAAATAATTAAGTTGTTAAGCTTTTGCTGGTAAAAAATAAATAAAATTAATAGGAGATTGAAAGTTGAAAAAATACAAAGAGAGATAAGGGTAAAACCTGATGAAGGTTGGTTTTGGGTTTGAAAATGATGTGAAGTGAAATCACTGAAATGAGTATAGATGGCATCTTCATCAAACAGGACTTCTATCACTCTTTCGACATGTTATTGTTTGTCCATGTGTTGAGTGATTTGATCATTTTGTGTTGGCTATGGCATTCGGTTTTGCTCTGTTAATCGAAATCAAACCAAGGCCTTGGAGAGAAAGAAGGGAAAGTTCAAGAGATGTTTTTTTAGTGAGAGAGTGGAGTAGAGAAAGAAGATAGAGAAATGAAAATGAAATAAAATGAGAGTCAAATTTGGTGAAATGAAATGAGAGGGAAATGAAAATGAGAGTCAAAGTGAAGTTGAGGAATTCTAGCTTATATTTGTACTATTAGCTAATTTAAAATACATAAAATAATATATTGGACCTCTATTAGGGAACATAATATATATATATATACATATATATATTTAAATAATAAATTAATAATCGAGTTTCGGGTTTTGATTTTTTTTAATGTTAAAAACCAAAACCTATTGGTTTCTCTTTTTAAAATTCAGACCCTAACGGATTCCCCATCGGTTTTTGTTATCGGGTTTTTATCAGGAAGTTATCCGTCAGTTTCGGGTAGAACGGATACCCGTTGTCATCCCTAACTAGAATGGAATTTTGAATGAAATGACATTTTCAACTCTTTTCGATTCTCATGCTTGCTATGAAGAAATAAACTTGAGAATTTCATTCTCAAGGTAATCTCATTCCCGCATATATGGGAATAGTCATTCAACAGCAAACACATGAGAATGGACCATTCTCATGTGTTTGGGAATGAACTTGACTACTATACCTCCATTTTTCAATAATAATAATAATAATAATAACAAAATTAATAATAAAAATAACAATAATAATAATTAAGAAATATAATAATAATAATTATTATAAAATACTAATTATTATTATAAAAATAAAAATAAAAATAATAAAGAAATATAATAATAATAATTATTATTATTATAAAATATCATTTTTATAATAATAATAATTATTATAAAAATAAAATAATAATAATAATATTATTATTATTATTATTATAAAAATAAAAATAAAAGCAAAAACTAAAAATAAAATAAACATAAAAGTAATAATAATAATAATCAATAAAATTAAAATAACAAAATAATAATAAAAAAATAAAAATATTGATTGAAATAATAATAATAATAAATAAATAAAATAATAATAAAAATTTAAAATTAAAATTAAAATGTTGATTAAAAATATTATTATTATTATCAGTAATAATTATAATAATAATAATAACATTAATAACAAAGATAATAATAATAATAATAATAATAATACAAAATATAATAATAATTATTATAATAATAATAATTATAATTGTTGTTGTTGTTGTTATTATTATTGTTCTAGAGTCTCTGGAATAGCAGTGAGTGCATCACAATGTTCTTCTCGTGCTGACCACAGACACGGTCAAACACTCAAGATTTTGACTCTGAAATGGACTTCTAGGAGCACATCTTATGTTTGCAGTGCAAATTCGAGTGGCCACCGGAGAAACCCCGACTTCTCAAGGCAAAACAAGCAAGGATTCTCGAGTAGCAGGAACAGGCAATATGAAGAGAGAGATGGTTTGGAGGAGTTTGAGGACTCTGAAATGTCCACTTCAAAAAATGGGCCAATCCTAACAGGCTCCGGTAGTCCAAAGTTCCAGGCTACTGCAACTCCAGGTCCAAGGGAAAAGGAGATCGTCGAACTTTTCAGGAAGGTTCAGGCACAGCTTCGGGAAAGAGCAGCAATGAAGGAAGAGAAAAAAGTTGAAGAGGCACGAGGAAAAGGTAAAGAGAGTGAAACGGTTGATTCTCTTCTGAAGCTCCTCAGGAAACATTCTGTTCAACAGGGTAAGAAAAGGAGCAATAGCATCAGCAGCAGAGACTTCATATTGGACCAGCCTCAACCAAGCCTTTTTCCTGAAGATAAAAGCACCAATATCCTTGGCCCAAATATTAGTTTGAAGCAGGAGAGGCAAGATAGCGAAGCTCCAGTCACTAACCGACCAAGATCAGTCTTCCAGCGAAGGTCACCAATTCATCAAGTGAAAACTCAGCCTATCTATTCTGATGTAGAGACTGTCAATTCTGTCTCACATACTAATCTAGATGACGAGAAGCCTAAACCTGTCCACATTTCTGAACTTGAGATGGAGTCTGAGGTTGAATCTGACACGGAGCAAATTTTGTCAGATGAGGAGGGTGCGTTTGATGAGATGTCAGAAGATGAAACTTCGGAAATCTATTATGGAAGTCCAACAAGCTCCTTATTTTTTTTCTATAATAGAGAGTAAAATTAGTGACTCTCTATTTTTATACATTCTCTATTTCAGTTTTACTCCAACAACACTCTCTATTCAAACTCTCTATTTCTGAATTTATCTACAAATAATAATAAAACATCATAAATAAATTTAGACTTTCTATTTATGAATTCATCTACAAACAACAATAAAATATCATTAATTAATTTAAAATAAAATATCATAAATCCTAAACAATATGACCAAAAAAAAAAAAGTTATACAATATTCACATATCACTCTAACATTTTTTTGAGTATTTTTTTATATTTTTTTTTAAAGCAATAAAATAATGATTCGATAGTATCATTCTATTGATTTTAATTATAAAAAAAAAAAAAAAGACAAAGCAAAACAAGATGACAGCTAGATCTAGTGGGTAATTTCTACCCATAAAGCTTTTGTGGCGAGTCCAAATGGCTCGCCTCTTGCAGCGAGCATGAGCAAGTAAATTGGCGAGCTATTCATTTTAGAGAACCCAATAGCTAGCTTGTTGGAGTAGTTTTTTTTTATTTGGATCTCTACTTTGGCTAAAAAGCCAAAGTAGCTAAATTGTTGGACTTGCTCTGAGACTGACAAGGATAAAGAAGAAGCTGAAGAGCATGATCAGGTTGAGTCTAATGACTTGAATGAAATGAAGTTACCTGAACTGAGGGCACTTGCAAAGTCGCTGGGTGTGAAGGGATTCTCAAAGTTAAAGAAACGCGAACTCATTGAGTTGCTTAGCGGAGGTTAATTGTGATACCATTAACCAAAAGGAGAGCACATTCCCACGCTGCGCCCCCCCTTCCCCCCTATTGCACGAGAATTTTGTTCTACATACTGCTCCTTTGTGTTGTTATGTTTATCTTTCACGTAGACTTTTCACTGCTTGAAATCTTGATGGTGGAAATATCGAGTTACTCTTATAGAAATTTTTGTAGCGAATTCGTAAAGATTTTTGCAATTCCACCTGCTTCCCCTTGTGCAACTCTGTGTGACGGCTGTGTCAGCAAAACTGTAAAAAGGATTTATGTTGCTTGGTTTCATGATCTTCCATGAGCACCGGCTTGCTAGCTTCTCTTGCGATCATGAAAGATTTCGGGGAAAGTACGACCAAGTTGAGAATTGGTCTTTCATCAGGTTAATGGTTATCCGGTCTTCTCACATCATGCCCACTTTTTTGTTTCACAGCCCAGATCACTGTTTGGCTTGAGGGGAGAATTTTTCCCAAGGAGATGGCAGTCCCCCCTCTTCTTACTTTAGGAAAAAAAGGTGAAACGCTCACTTATTTCATTTCTCAGTGAAGCGGGCAAGTGTGGGTTTTCCCCCTTAGGAATACTATTAAGTTTGGGTTCTCAGTGAAGCAAGTGTGGGTAAAATCAAACAAAAACAAGTAGAAGGTAACCTATGTTTCTCTCATCTCATAGTACAATAATAATATTTTCTAATTAATTTGTAATATTTTACTATTAGCTTCTCAAAATAAAAAAATAAAAAACTTTACGAATTAATACCTAGAAAAGAGTCACTTTTACCCAAAAAGAAAAGAAAAAAAAAACCAAATTGTATTGGACTAGATGTAAGGGAAAGAGAATAGCTTTTGTAGCCTTTCCTTCATCATCGGAAGTAGTAGAATCATTCCAATTCATAGGTTTTCATCCAATGAAAGGAAGGATTGATGAGAAAATCTTTTCTCTTATTTAGATTTACCTTTTAATGGAAGTAAATTATGCGAAATATACTAAATACTAGCCTTTGGATGAAGAACTCTTTTAATAGTGAATTTTTCAACCCCTAATTTGAGGTTTTTTTTAAAGGAAAGAAAAAGTTAATGAGTAAAAAAATTAAATTATCTCTACTACTTTTACATAATTTTAAATATATCCTTAACATCACAATTAATATAAAAAAAAGTATTTAAATAATCTTATGTTTGGAATTATCCTTTCATTCACGAATCTTCTATTATCTCAAATGTATATAGAAAAATTCTTTTCTCCAACTATACAATTGTCTAGCATGTGTATTAGTCAGCTTGACAGTCATATGGTTGAAGGGAAATGTTCCCCGTGGATGTGCCTATGCGTAAATATATACCCTTACATCGTCAAAAACGTCCCTATTATCCTCCTATTCAATCTTTGGTTCCTACCGTTTTGTTTTCTTGCTCGTATTATCATCGATGGAACTGGTCAAATGTAGATATCATCAACGTAGATAATAAAAACATCCATTCAATGATCTGCACCGTCCAACTCTATAAGTAGCTGCAATAATTACCAACAAATTCAAAGCGATGAAATTTTCAGTTTTCGAACCGTTTAGGCAAATTTTTCCATTTTTTGTGATTTTTTACCACGTACTATAGGTCACCATCAAAACAATGCTCATATTATTCAATTTTTTTTTATTAATTTGGAGCATGTAATGGAACGTGCTACTATAACATAAAATTTGTAATTTAAAAACAGTTCTAATGTGGTATCACTTAAATTGAGTTCTTTGTCATAAAAAAAAAAAAAATTTAAAAAGAAGAGAGAATATCACAAGACAAAGAACACATCACAAGATGAATGATACATGCTATATCTATATACCCGTATTGGTTCAAAGCGAGATCGTCCTTGCAAAACTTATACACTTACAACTAAGGTCGTGTACTCATCTGGTACGAGTTTTGCTTATATTGAACCCGTAATAAGGTAAATTTTGACTTTCCCGCCTTTCCTAAACCCGATTTCTAATTGAGACTAATTCTATTCATATCCTCCACAAAACTTTTATCGTGGGCGTTTTGAGAAAGCCTTTCTCAATTCACACCCCATCTCTTCTCTGCTAAGAATCTTTCCAGTTGCTATATGTCAGGTAATCGTACTTTCTGTTAACTTTTAGAAGAGTTAGGTTTCTATACGGATCCCTCTAACACAAAACGTGAGTTCTATGTGTGCCTACTTCTTATTTCACGTTCGCACACAGTTGTATCCGCCCTACTAGAAATAATTTCGTCAGTCTTGATAGACATTCATATGTGAAACAGAGGTGGACCCCACTCCATGTGAGTAGGTGGACGTCCGCCTAAGCTGGTCGAATAGCTTCTCATTAATTAGTATATTTTTTGTATTAATATAAAATTTTAAATCAGTTTAGATTGACCGATGTCTCTCACATTGTTGGGAGAGTTACACTTACGAGTTTAACCAATATATGTGAGACTGAGGAGTTCAAGGTTAAGGTAATAAAAAGTTCAACTAATTATAATTCTTAATTATCCCAGTTCAATAACTATGGAAAAGAGATTCTTTAACTTTGGTTAAGGACACCGATATCATCCATTGAATTCTTTCGATGAATTAATTTTTTTCACACTATATTCAGATTAGATAAGCTTCATGTTCATAGCACATCAACATATGAATGTGGTACGAAATGCCAAAGCAGACATTTAGAATCACCAGGATGTAAACGTTGTGCAATGATTTCAAATTTTTAGATTCTAGATTACAACAATCAGGTACGTACAGGATTTGAATCCCAAATAACATAATAATGTTATTAGATTGATCATGTTGAGTGTGAAAATCAAATTATTGCATTATCACTATACTGCCATTATCTCCCTAATAATGTTATTATATTATTAGGGATCCGAATCCTGTACGTATATGTGCTTCTGCTTGTGTACGTGTTTTACAATAACATAAACGTATTACCACTGATGTCAAGGATTATCTAATGTATTTGAAGACATACGAGTTGTTTCATTCATGTGAAGTCCATGTCCATTGCAAAGTAGTACTAGCAATTGCATAGTATTGAGTACTATATCTTTATGCCTTTCGATCTCTCTTCGTTTTCCCAGTCGTTACTGAAACAACCGTGATTTGAAGGGATTGCAGAAGCATAGATGTCATGTGAAGAGCTGGTGGTTTGTTTCAGATAAAGATTATACTATACTCAGATTATTTTATTTTGACTGTAGAGAATACCTACAAATTCAGTTCATGATACAGCAAGAATGATTTAAAAAATAACCCAAGGCCGGTGAATTTCATCTTGAAAGTGGGGGGCGGGGGCGGGGGCGGGGGCGGGGGTGGGGGTGGGGGTGGGTGGGAGAATGATTCTGGTCAGTGATGGAACATTGGCTTACTATATGACTTCATTAGAGCACAATTTTTATTTTCAGATGTGACTTACTTATGAATAGATTTATTTGTTTTTGTCGAATCATTATTGTTGCATTTTGAATGAAAGCAACAACAGCGTTTCTGCATTTGATTTCGAACATTTCAGGTTTTTCCTTCTCAGTTGCAAACTGCTGTAACTGTGACAAGATTAGTGATGGGAAATAATGCTTCTGTTAAGTCTGCTATGGAGGGTAGAGAACCGGCTATTCCTAGTAATCGTCCAATCCCTGAAGCAAGTAATGCAAATGGTTGGGAAAATGCTACAGGTGAATCTACTCATTTTGGTTGGGGCGCGTCCAGTGGTTCGACTGGAATCAATGACCAAGGGTGGATAGACAAGTCCCGTGAAGCTCAGTATAATGGATGGGGAGAAAGTGCTACCGAGTCCAAGAACAACAGTAAGAGATGCTCATCCAGTGAATGCGCGCCTCTAGAAGTGAGCAGCAGTGGATGGATGGATGAGCCGGCAAAAGAAGAATACAAAGGATGGCTCGATGAGCCAGCAAAAAAGGAGTTCAATGGATGGATTGATGAGCCAGTTGGAGATGAATACAATGGATGGGGGGTACCTCAGTCCGCACTTGCCAACAATCCAAGTGAGGATACTCAAATAGCAGATGGTATTCAACCTCAGATTCACCCTAGCAATGGTAATCAACATTGGTTCCTCTAGCTCCTTCAGCTCCACCTCTTCCTCATGAGATCTTATATGAAGGCATAAGCCATTATCCATCCAGGGATTCAACCCCTATGGACTTGAACTTGTTGGTTCCTTCGAAAACGCGTGAATCTTCAACAACAAATGACACTAGAGATGAAAATAGTTCTTCTCTGTGTATAATATGTTGGGAATCTCCCGTTGAGGGAGCATGTGTTCCATGTGGTCATATGGCTGGGTGCATGCCATGTTTGAACGAGATCAGATTGAAGAAAAGGGATTGCCCTGTCTGCCGAGCCAAGATCGATCAGGTTATAAGGCTCTATGCTGTTTGAGTTTGACTATACAAAGTGTCTGATAACCTCTGTTATGGATGCTGAGAGTACAACAATCGCAAGGACTTCACATACATGTCACATTTCTCCAGTAAACTCCCCCTAGTTACATTTCGCCTTGTTCGCCACTCACTCGTATGACATTGCTCCTAGTCTGGCAAGGTCTTGTTCATTCAAATAGCAAGGAAAAAAGAAAGCTGAGCAGTCAAAAGAAAGAACTGTGGGATATTGGTTTTCTTTTAGTCCTAAATTATTGTTATGTTTGTTTTTTTTTTTTTTTGTTAATTTAACACATGGTAACGTTGTTTATCGTTACCATTGGTTAGAAGATAGTACCTTGTCCATAAAGTTTCCCCTCTTCCTCTCCTCTCCTGATGTACAAACAGAAAAAGAAAGGACGGAAATAAAAAGCAAATTGAAACTTTCTCTCCGTGTGTAATTGTTGATTACATTTGCTCTTTTCTCCCTTCTCGTGTAGCATTTCTTGTTTCAATTTTTGTTGCAGGAAGCCCCACTGGTCAATTCAAATCCAAAGTCCACCGCAACTCAATTTTTGTCGAAGTTACATATTAGAAATAATTTTTACTTTTTAGGTCTATTTTACCCCATAATAAATGACATAGAAAAGATTGTTGTTGATATATCCGATCTAAGATTTCAGTGCATTAAGAGGAATGCAAATAGAAATACATACTAGATAGCTAAGAACAAACTAGTGGTAAGTTAATTCTTGACTGATTTGTAAACGCTATCCGATTTTTTGCGTGCTAGACTTTATACTAAGTGTATGTATCAATGCCTAAATATACATACCATTGCATCGTCAAAAACATCCCTCTTATCTTCCTACTATGGAACTGGCAAAATGTAGATATCATCCTCAACTTAGATAATGAAAAGACCAAAATCGAGCCTGAAGCAAATTTGAAGCTTTCTGACAAAAGTTGGTAGTGTTGTCTTTGCTGCAATTCAATATAAACAAACTATGGTTAGAAAAGACCTGAGACAGAGGTCACGCATGTACGTGTGCACTGGCAAAATAATTGCTTATACCTTGTCCGAAACAGATGGAGCGATTTTCTCCAAAGCTCGCTTGAAATGTATGTCTTTGATGGTTCGTGGTGCGCCGTCTTCATTAGTCTGTTCGTCTTGAACAGCAGCCATAGCTGCATCATTCATCTGTGTCAACAGAAAATGACCCATTAAGTGGAACGCACATAAATTATAAGCATTAATATTCAGAGTCCGCAAATTAAGTAAACAAACCAGGGCAGCAAGATCAGCTCCGCTTAGATTTTCACAAGCACCATCTTTTGCAACGGCCATCAAGTCCACACTGGGATCTATGGGCTTCTTCCTAGCAAGAGCTTTTAAGATTAATCCATGCTCATCTAGACTGGGCAGAGAAACATATAGAAGTTTCCCGAACCTTCCAGGTCGAAGCAGAGCAGGATCCATAATTTCCGGCCTGATGATATGTACCAAGACAGATGTCAATAACGAGGAACTGAAGGTAAGATACCTTTATCCCCCTACCCAAACACCTAATCCTCAGAAACAATTATTTGCACCTATTTGTTGAACCAATAACATAAACACCCTTACGCTGATCTGCACCATCCAGCTCTATAAGTAGCTGCAATAATTATCAACAGATTCAATTTCAGATACGAGGACAGTAATAAACATAGAGAAACATCAGAAACACACTTCTGCTAACCTGGTTTACAAGGCCGTCAATCCCTCTTCTTTCTCTTCCACGCTTGGGTGTCAAAGCATCTACCTGTGAAACAAATTGGAAAGTAAAAGCAAGACATCAACATCCCATGGCTCCTAGAAAATATGGTGAACGGTAAAGCTCAAGATCATTATCTTTCTCATCTTACTACTATTATTCTAAGTATATTTATCTTTAAGGTAAGAGCAGTTAGCCTTCATGTACTTGAGTTTTACATCTGCCATATGAAAATAAAGTACTCTACTGGTGTTCTGGTCAAAAAAATATCTGCTAAACTACCCTTCAAATCAATCGTTTAATTAAATTAGAATCCTTCATTTTGAAAGGCATTCGTAAATTGTAAGAGATACTCTTCAACTTGTTCACTAAGGAAGCAATTATGTTTTATTAGCAAAGATTTGTTTACTCTCTCTATTAATAATATTGTATATTGTTCCAAATGACATTGTATGGTCTATTTAGGACATTGTATGCTAAATTACAAATAAACTATGAAATGGAAGTTCATCTTAAACACATATAGGCATTATATGTTTTTCTCCATAATCTCTTAAACACGGATTGCAGTTGTTCACACCGCACCTTTGGATTTTGGCTGTCAACGTGAGTGCAAAAAGACTAGAATGTGATCAGTTTGTTTTGTACATTTTTCACAGGATCGTTGACACCATATTTTGTTATCTAATGTCTATACACACACACACACACACACACACACATATATATCTAAAGATTTACATAGAACAGAATGATCTGAAGAAAGGGACAGGAATTCATGAAATACAGGTGCAATGAAGTAAATAAGTTTCAGACAACTTGTGACAATGAAAAATATTACCAGAGGCAAATGCCCACATTTAACACAAAAATTGATAGCAGTAAATAGAAAAGAAAAACAATCAGAAGCAAAAGGCACCTCATCAAAGAAAATAATGCATGGAGAACAGGTCCTCGCACGACTGAATATTCTCCGAACAGCCAATTCACTTTCACCAACATATTTATTCAGAACTTCTGGACCCTTTAAAGCAAACAATCAGAGGATAGGTCTAATTAATGGGCAGAGTAAGAGGCATCATCTGCACTGGAAGAAATATGGAAAGGAAAATCAGGATAAACCTTGACATATATGAAATTTGCTCCTGCTTCATTAGCAACAGCCTTGGCGATTAATGTTTTCCCACAACCTGGGGGACCGTAAAGCAAAATCCCTGTCGCTATATCAATTCCAAAGTCCTGAAAAATACCATAGAGCTTCAAAATCCCAAACTTCCAGTGATGGTCACTATAGAGCAAATACTAAGAAACTTTACACTAGAAACTCATGTTATTGACTTTAGATAATAGTAACAGTTCAGAAGACAATGAAGAGCTATAGGAAAGGCATCAAGGATCCAGAGTTGAGACAGTGCCTCAACTGCCATACATAGATTAGTAAAATAGAGCTTATCTTAGTTGAACATACTTTCTTACTCAATTCCTTGAAATATGCAGTTGTGAAGATCAGTGCAGAAGTTTTACACCTTGCCAAAAGGTAAAAGTAAATTCTGATTGATTGATAAGTCTGAAGACTATCCGTGAAACAACATAACAATATTATCTTATCATTCCAACATGTATTAGTGCAAATCATTTTATGAGTAAAATGAAGCATCCAGTATGATAGAATCAAGGAGAATAGACCCCATTAAAAAGCTAAACATGTGGCAAAAAATTGTAAAGTGATTAGATCTCAAAGAATCTCAAGAAATCGTCGCAAAAGAATCAAAATCTCCCCACTGTCCTTACACCAAAGAATACGACCATGTAAAGATTTGAAAGAGAATAAGATCTCACATAACCTATTATTTCCTTTTTCAACCTTTCTACCACGGGCTGCATGTCACAGCACCTCAGCCAATGTACCACATGAGGCAGCGTGGCACAGCATCTCAACCTTCTTACCATTTGCATATCCTGACTACCACACATGCAGCAAGAGGTTCCTCAAAGAAACATTCAGGGAAGGCCATGAAGAGCAAATGTCGTCCACTATTTTGATAAAGCAAAGAATTCTAAAGCTGCTGGTTTTCTTGTGCAGTGTGCAGCTCTTAAAAGTCATATCAAATACCAGCCTCAAATTAACACTTGGACATGGTAATCTAAAGACATACATGTGGGGATTTAACCATTTAGTTAGAAACTAAGCACCAAATAAATGAATTATCAGAAAGATAACAGCAGTAGGACCTTGCAAGCAAACACAGTAACATATTTTGGAGTATCTAGGTATCTAAAGAAACCAAATTTACTACTTACCGCATAAATGTCAGGATACTTAATACGATGAACTACATATTGATCAAACTCCTGTCTCAGCATATGTAGACCCCCAACGTCTTCCCATTTGACATTTGGAACAGAAGAAAATCCTTTTCTTGTAGAAGAGGGTTGGACCAGTTTCGATGCTTCCTACAGAAATACACAATAAGATTATCAATATCCCCATTTCAAATTTCAATCAGGATGAGGAACGTGAGATGCATAGGAACAGGAAAATAATAAATATTATATTCAGACAATAGCATTATATTCAGACCACATTTGATAAATATTAATGTTTATGATGACTAAGAATGGCAAGACAGGCATTTCTTTCTCCTGTAGGGAGGTACGGGAGCTTGGTGGTCCCACCCTAGAGACCTAGATTTTGGCAAGGACCCCTATTACAAGCACAAGAGGATGGTTTCGCAAGTGAAGTCAAATAAAAACCCCCGAAATCTCACCCTATACTATACGAGTGAATGATACCTCTACTTCTGGGGTCTCCTTGAAGGAAAAAGGGGATTTGGGATGATGCTGATAATTTATAAGCAACCAGACAAACTCAAAACTAAACGGAAACAAGCAACCACAATCCTGCAACAGTTTGAAAATATCACAAGATTATTATCTATTTGCTCTTAGAACACCTCAAAATCAGCCATGGTGATGCTAAGTTTTTCCATCTCTTCATGTGACCATGGATGCCGCCACCATTCTCCATCACGTTCTGCATCTACAGGTTGATTGGAAACCTCAGCCTTTCTGTGATCACATATTCTCTTCATTGCTAGGTTACAGGCTTTATATGTCAGTGCGGCCAAGTCTGCTCCAACAAATCCTGGTGTAGACCTCGCTATGTTCAGAGGATCAAAAGCACCTTCAACTTTGAGCTTATGTGTAAGCTTAGAGACAATGTCAACCCTTGCATTTTCATCAGGTACTCCCAAAACAATCTCACGGTCAAATCGTCCAAGCCTCCGCAATGCGGGGTCAAGAGCATCAGGTCTATTTGTAGCTCCAATTACCAGTATGTTTCCAGGTTTCCCATCATAACTTTCTGAATTTCCATTTCCATCAGCAGGTTGTACAAGTCTATTTGAGTTGTCCATGCATGTCATCAATTGTGTCACTATACGTCTGTCCTTTTCCCACTCCAAATCTTCCCTTTTTGAAGCAATTGCATCAATTTCATCAATAAACACAATAGATGGTGCCGTCCTGTATGCTTTAGAGAACAACTCTCGTATATTTTTTTCTGTATCACCTGAAAATTCACCACCGGGAAGTACTTAATAATGAACCTTGTTAATAAACCAGAAGTTTTTTTTTTCCCCGTTTGGGACTCAAGAAAAAGAAAACGCAAATAGGAAATGGGGGAAATAACATTTGATTTAAGAATCATTTTGCATCACCATTTACCATACCAAGTAAAATATCAATAGCAGAGTTAAAAGAAAAGCATAATAGGCTGAATACGTATGTACTCTGCTTACAATTTCCAAATCATTCTTCATAACAAGAATCCATGTTTGTTTATTCTTCTTAACAAGATCGATGGAATTGGTAATTGTCAAACAATTAAATTGCTAAAGAAATAGTTCCTCCATATATCCCTTGTAAAATTTTCTGAAGATCGTGACCAGGGAATAACAAAGTTTCAAATCTTTTAGACGGTCTTAATTTGGCTAATCTAATTATAAGCTGGTCAAAACAATTTATAAGCTGTTTGGAACTCATAAGCTCACTTGAGAGTTTTGTTAAAGAAGCTATAAGCCCAGCAAAAGCATAGTTTAAAAGTTCCTCACCCCAAACTTAGTTGTTTTTTTTTTTTTTTGAGATTTTAAGCCCTTATAAGTTACTTTCTCCAAAGAATTTGAAACTTCACATCACCGGCCTGAGTAGGGGGTGGCCCCACCCCTAGCCGTGTAGAGAACGGGACTAGACCGGCTATATATGGAAGATTTTTCCCACTCCAAAACTTTATAAATGTAAGAATCAATGATTCATCAACAAGAACCAATTTAAGAATCTATAATTTGTCCTCTGAGCATCGTCCATTATATTACTAAAGTGATAAAGCCATTTTCCCCCATGAGTTCAAGCATAAATCCCAAACTCCCCCATGTATTTTTTGATTTACCCAGATTCCCCCATATCCCTTCACACCGTTAATCAGTTAGGGGTAAAAAGGTAATTTTACTGTTTAAAAACCAAACCTGACCCGAAACCCAAACACTTTCTCATTTCAGAAAAAAAATTTCCCAAACCCCAAATCACTCTCGACACCATTATCGATTTGATGTTTTTCTGAACAGGAAGCTGATACTTTATTTTCTCTTTTAGGCATGATATAATTTATATAAGAACTCATGTAGTTACAAAAAATCATCAATTGTAGTAAAATAATAAGCCAATATATATAGATATGATATATCACTTGTATAGATTAAACTTGAGATGTTATAGTTTCAGTTCCTGAAACTTACCTTTAAAGCCTCGTCGGCTATTTTGAAGCTAACGAGAAAGAGTTTAGTGCATCGGCGCCACCCACGTGCGATGTGTGTTTTCGTGTTTTTGTTTGTGTGGGTGTGTTGTGTATGTTGCGTGTGGGTGGTGGTGTTGGTGGGTGGTGGTGGTGGTGGTGGTGGTGTTGGTGGGTGTTGGTGGCGTTGATATTGTTGGTGAGTGTTGGTGTTGGTAGTGTTGGTGGTGTTGGTTGGTGTTAATGGTGGTGGTGGTGTTGATTGGTGGTGGTGAGTGTATCGGCTGGGGAGGGGATTGTTTTTTTTCTTTTCTTTTTTTTTAATGGTGGTGGTGGTGGTGGTGAGTGTATGGCTGCGGAGGGGGGTGTTTTTTTTCTTTTTTTCTTTTTTTTTTTAATGGTGGTGGACGTGTTGGTTGGTGTTAATGGTGGTGGTGTGGGTTGGTGGTGGTGGTGTTGGTTGGTGTTAATGGTGGTGAGTGTATCGGCTTGGGAGGGGTTGTTTTTTTTCTTTTCCTCACATAGATGTAAAAGACTGAACTACCCTCAGTTGGAGGGTTTAAAAGACTAAAATACCCTTAAACTTAACTGATCTGTTAACTCTATTAGATGATATGGGTGAATCTGGGTAAATCAAAAAATATATGGGAGAGTTTGGAATTTATGCTTGAACTCATGGGGGAAAATGGCTTTATCCCTATTACTAAATGTTAACATATTCACCAAGTAGAGAACATATATGATGTATTTTATCGAGATCTAACCGCGAAAAGATGAAAAATAGAATCAGTAATAATTAGCTAATAAATGGCATTTCAAAAACAAAAAGCAAATGAAGCAATTAAAAACTCAAAAAATGGAGCTTAATTTACCTGAGTAAACAGACACTAATTCAGTAGCAGAAGTCTTATAAAATGGAAGCCCAGTCTCATTAGCAATAGCATTAGCCAGCTTCGTCTTACCACAGCCTGGCGGGCCGTGTAACAAAATCCTTGCCATCGGCTTCACTCCTAAGTGCCTTGGCAGCAGTGGATGGAACAGTGGCACAATCACCTCCATAAATAACTCCTCAATCACACCACTCGTCCCTCCTAAATCCTTAAACCTCGGTCCAACAATATTCCCATCACTCGACCCGCCTCCTTCCCGCCTCTTCTCCTCTGGCGTGGACGACAATTTCTCATCTTCATCAACGTCGTCGTCATCATCATCATCAGAAGAAGAAGAATCACTCTTAGCCGGTCTGAAGAATAGTGTGTTTGCAAAGGCAAGAGAAGGGTGTACAACAGGCATGAGTTTATTCCAACTTGTTGATGATGATGATAGTGGGTTGTTGTCAATGATGGTTGGAACAACTGGAGCCAGCCCATTCCTAGAAGAGGTGGAGAGAGAGGGGAGAGAGTTGGTGGAGACGTAGAGATAAATAAGTTGGTTTGGAGCCCTGGTGGGTGGTGGTGGTGGTGGTGGTGGTGATGGTTTAGAGGGTGAGAAGAAGGAGAAGAGGTGGGCTATGGATGAGAAGGAAGCCATTTGGATGATCAGTGTTCTGAGCGGAGTTTTACAACTGCTTTTTCTTTTGGTTTTAACACTCCTGGTGGCGAGAGCTAGAAGTTATGAATTCCAATTACGCCCGCTTTTCTTGCATTACAAGAAAGGAAAAAGAAAGGATTTAGTAGACTGCGTTTAGAAAAAAATTGGAAGCTTTTGACTTTTTAATAGTGGTAAATCACTCTACTGTGTATTTTGCTCAGTTTTATTTTAAAAAGTTTAAAGTGACAATTGGTATTTTGAATTAATTTTAATAGGGCCCGTATGAGTTAAGAAAGGGGATAAAAGTAAGAAAAAATGTGTCATATTTGATGTGTTTTAAAAATAAAGATAGAAATTGACGATGAATTTTAGATTTTAAATCTATATTTGATAGTTAGAGTAGTATTGGGTATAACTTTAATAAAAATAAAATAATTATTAATGGTAATAGTATATAGTAATAATAACAATGATGATATTATTATTATTATTACTAAATAATAAGTAATATTAATAATTAGTAATAACAATAACCATTATATAATCGTTTTTTTCATCAAATTACATTTAAGTTATGTTTTGGAATGACATTTTGATCATTTTACTAATAATATTATTACTATTATTATTAACAAATAAAATATAACTTTTAATAATAATAATAATAAACGTCATTTTGTCATTATGTACATGTTATAATTTAAAAGTGTATTTTGATCATTTAACAAGTGAGTTAATGCCTACATACATGCAAATTAATGGGTTAATCCTATGTGTTTTTTTTGGTCATGAATGGCTAATCAAATTACTTATGAAATGAGATTAACAGGTTCATTACCTCATAACCAAGCACGGAATAAGAATAAAATCAAAATGTCATTTCATTTCCAACATATTCTCAAGCCACCTTTAGGATTAATAATTCCTGACAAAATATATGAGTCTAACCCACTCATATTCTTGAAAATTAACACGTTTGTTAAATGACTAAAATGTCATAGCAAAACACGAAATATTACCAAACTAATATTGTTTTCAGCTTATAATTTTCCCCATCTCCCCCTTATGTTGCAGTGCTTTTGTGGGGGGAGGGTGCGGTGCGCACCACCATAAACCATACTTAAAGCTCTTACCTTACCAACGAGCTGATAGTATTTCAAATGTTGAGTTACTAAAGTCAAATATTAATCCATATTGCACAAACGAGCGACAATGATCGAAGTCAGTACCCATTCCAAATTTCAGTCCAATCAAATGATCGGCGGTTGTTAATATATCTCGTGGTAACAAAAATGTATTGGTCTGGGGTATATCAAGATTTAGTCATCAATCGAATATTGATTAATACGTAATCGATCGAACACTACTTAGTCAAATCAATGAAGTAAGTGAAGGTGCGGAAATAGAGGGATTCGAACCCTCGGTAAACAAAAGCAATTCTTGATCAATGGAGGAACAATATCACCATTTTTTATTACATGACTAGAACTTACTGATTTTGATTCGAATCAAATGAGACTAAAAGGACCATTTCTCGTGACATTTGACTTGTTCGTCAACCTCTTCTTTATAGAGCAAATAGTGGTAGCTCACTTCCTTCTTCTTCTTTTTTTTTCTGGATTATTACTATTATCAATTGATAAATATATATGTTAGAAAATTTATTTGCCAAATAACTAAAATACCTTTTAAAAAATTAGCATATAAATTAACTCTTTATACACATGTTATTATCATAATAATATAAATAAGTATAATATATTATTACAATGGTGATAATAATAATAATCATAAATAATGATAAAATAATTTCATTGGCGTAAATGTGTATTGAATATTTAACTCGCCATGTATCTTTTAGATTTCTATTTGAAGTGTCTTTTCTTTGTCATAGTGAGTTTGGGTTTG
Organism: Ehretia macrophylla; assembly: GCA_037974665.1. Classification (NCBI taxonomy): domain Eukaryota; kingdom Viridiplantae; phylum Streptophyta; class Magnoliopsida; order Boraginales; family Ehretiaceae; genus Ehretia; species Ehretia macrophylla. The sequence goes on from CM075780.1 coordinate 23,231,322, forward strand.
TAGAAATGATGATGAAGAAAATTTAATTTATTAATATTTCAGGGTTAATTTTACAAATAGAAAAAAGGCTAAGTTTGGATTGAGTGATTTGGGGGGGATGATTGGATTTGAGATGATTTTTTTTTTTAATTTTCTTGTTTGGATTGGAGGAATTTGGGGGTGGATTGATTTGGAGTGATTTTTGAAATCACTTAATGAGAAGATTTTGTAATTACTCCAAATTAAGGTGATTTAGGATGATTTCATTTAAGTTACTATAAAAGGTGGATAGCGTCTCTTTTATTCATTACACCTATAACATTAGTAGACGATAAAAATATTAATTTATTTATAAAACTTATTACTTTATTTTATATAATTTTTAAATCTAAACAAAAATACACGTAATCTTTTATGCACCTTTCCAAGATTAATCCTCTCCTCCTTTTCCTTTATTACTTTTCTCCTTCCAAATCCAAACAGGCCCTTAGAATAAGTCTATCCAATATGAAATAAAAAAGTCGTTTCCCGGTAAGCCTTTCTCACTTGTCTGAAAGAAAATTGAATTAAATTAATCACCTGAAACAGGAAAAAAAAAAAATCATGACGACGAAGACGCCATCATCTTCAGGAAGAATCAACATCGCTGCCTGCGCTCAGAAGATCGACGTCGATAACCGAATTCCTCTCCAAACTTACTATAAAACGGCCGATAATATACTCAAGCAGGTTTTCATTTTTTTTTTTTTTAAATTATTGTTAATTTCAATTTCCATATTTTACACTGCAAAGCCTAATTTATTGATCTTTTAAATAATGTTTATGCAAGCTAGAATTTCTTATTATGCAGAGTATTGACTTTACCTTAGTGTAGGATGATGATGAAAAATTTATACATTTTAGCTGAATAATATCAATACAAGTCCCGTTTTCACAGTTAGATAATGTGAAATTAAGCTGTTTGTTATTTATTTATTTTTTCATGTCTCGCCTATATATACATATATGTGTTCTTGTGAATGCGTGTGTGTGTGTTTGTGTCCTCAGTGTATATGTGAAATTAAGCTGGCTGGGATTAGTAGCAACGTGTTATCATTTTCACTGTGAAAGTTCATAAGCGATGTCCTTGGCGGGCTGTGATTCTTTAAGATGAATTTAGCTAGGAAGTTTGATTTGTGAGATTTTGTTAGTTGATATACTTATTTCTGATTCATTAATTATATCTGTATGAAATATGCTCCAAAAATTCTTGCTCATTATTTTGGCCATTAGCATGTCCAACAAGTTTTATATAATGTTCTTGGTGGAAATTGAATGTCACTATGAGGATTATGTACTAATTGTCACTAAAATTACTAAGCTTGAATTGATTCCTGAGAGAATGCTAGTGACTCCTTTTTCTTTTTTCTTCTCAGAGAAATGCTAGTGACTTCCTTTTTTCCTTTTGAGAGAATGGTTTTTCTTGTTATGCTGAAAATCTTCAACCAAACTCAAAACAAATTTTGCTTTGTAGGCTGACATCCTTCGAGCAGAGAAGAAAACTATAGACCTATACATTATGCTTCTTCGGTTCTCAAGGTGAGAGAAGAACTCAGATTGTTTAAACCAAGGTTCGGACTAAGTTATCTATCTTGTTTGCTTCAAATTAGAAAATTGATGTATTCCTTGACTTAGTTGTTTTATGTTTATTCTGAAGCCTGAGATATATATACATGTTTTCTTCTGTTTTAGTTTGGTCACTGAGACAATACCGTGCCACCGAGATTACAATGCAACACTAAAGAAAGACAAAAATAAACATAAAGGGGTAAATCAACACTAGTCTCATGTTTTCTATGATGGAGCTATTTGTTGAGTTCAACTTTTCATATCTGGTGACTCCAACTCTTACCAGTTACATTCATTTATATAGAAACTACTAAGTGCCTTGGCTGAGCTTGAAGAACTGAAACCAGCAGTTCAACAGAAAATCGTGGAGTTAAAAGGAAGGCATGCATACCAAGAAAATGAGTGGGGCAATCAGCATCAGAATAATTCTCAGAAACAACATTCAAATTGTGATGGCATAACTAAGGTACAGTGTTTTATTTTCAGGCTAAATCATCTCTGTAATTGCTATGCAGACCGTAGTCTTTATGTACCTATTATTGCTGTACTGCTTTTCTGGTTACATATCCTGCTCCCATGCATAAAGTTTTTAAACTGCTGTAAATTATCTGACGTTCTGCTGGAAAAATTGAAAGTTTACTGGCACTTCTGTTCAGTCTGCTATGAAGGGTAGACAACTGCTTATTCCTAGAAATCATCCAATCCCTCAAGCAAGTAAAGCTAATGGTTGGGAAAATGTTTCAAGTGAATCGAGTCATTTTGGTACGAACTCATCTGGTGGTTCCGCTGGAATCAGCGACCAAGTATGGGTAGACAAGCAGCCCCTGGAAGCTTGGAAACATGGATGGGGAGAAAGTGCTACTGAATGCAAGGACAAATATGAAAAGTACTCATCTGACAAACCCACACCTCCAGGAGTGAGCAGCAGTAGATGGATGGTTGAGCCGGCAAATGAACTGTGCAAAGGAATTATCTATGAGCCAGCTAAAAAAGAGTTTAAAGGATGGATGGATGAGCCAGTTAAAGATGAGTTCAATGGATGGGGGATGCAGCAGTCCATGCCTGCCAACAATCCAACTGAGAATACCAAAATAGCACACGGTGGTATTCAACCTCTACTTCCCTCTGACAATGGCAATCCTACGTTGGTTCCTCTAGCTCCTTCAGCTCCACCGCTTCCTGAGGAGGTCTTAGATGCAAGCTTTGCAGACTTGGCCATTTCTTCTAAGATGCATGAAGCTTCATCAACAAGTGACACTAGAGAAGAAAACAATACTTCTTTGTGTATAATATGTTGGGAAGCTCCGGTTGAGGGAGCATGCGTTCCATGTGGTCATATGGCTGGGTGCATGCCATGTTTGAACGAGATCAAATTCAAGCAAGGGGACTGCCCTGTCTGCCGAGCCAAGATTGATCAGGTTATAAAGATCTATGTTGTTTGACTATAGAAAGTGCCTGATAAACACTTTTTATGCCTTAATGACATTGACTGGTAATAATGATCTTAAGAGGTTACATTTCTCCAATACCTTACCCCTATTTCACCTCTTTCCCCTCTCTTACTTACATACAGACTGAAGTCTAGCACGGTCTTTTTCAATCAAATGGCAGAGGGAAAAGAAAGCTGAGCAATCGAAGAAAAATAGTGGGATATTGGTTTATTTGTAGCCCTACGTTGTCCTTTATTAGTTTGTTGCTATTTTAGTGCGCGGTAACATTTTTTAGGGACAGGCTCCCAAATGATCATCTTATTAGAATGTGTCGCCCGCGCACCATAAAAACAAACGATCAGGGCGTTTGAAACATTTTCCAATTTGTTATAGTCACCGTTAGTGGATAGCGGATAGTATGTTGTCCAGAGTTTCCTCTCTTCCTTTCCCCTCCTGATGTAAAAATAGATAAAAAGGACGGAAACAAAAAGCAAATTGAAACTCTATTCCTCTCTGTTTGTAGTTGTTTTGGATTATTTTTTGCTCTTTTCTCCATTCTTGTGCAGCATTCTTGTTTCAGTTTTTGTTGCATGAAGCTCCACTGGTCAATTCAAATTCACAGTCCACAACTCCAATTAAGACAAGAGTTAAAGGGGGCATAGCATGACTATATATTTGAGTAAGGATGTTTTCGTAATATCATTATATTACAAGAGGAATTTATTGATTGTGAGCTATCCATTTTCATATAATAGATGACAACCAAAAATAAATAAATAAATAATGCCGCGGCACTAGCTGATTTGCTCCAATATAATGTAACCCTGGGAAATTGGCTACACCCTGTATTCGTTTGCTTAAGTTATGCATATATTTGTTTTTAGAGTCTTTAATTATGTAATAGTGTTGAAAATAATAAATATATAAAATAAATCATTAGGTGGTAATTTAATATAAACCCAAACTCCTAGTTAGCAAATAGTTTGGATTCATATTTCACTGCTATCTATTTAAAAACAAAAAAAAAAAAGAAATTTGTCAAGTGTCTCAAAGGCTCAAAACGATTTCTGCTACATGTGAGAGGTGTGTTGAAAACAATAAATAGAGAAAGATTTATTATATTTATTTGTTTCATTTAACAAATAGTTTGAAAAATGCATGCTTCACATGAGATATTTTATAACGATCCTTATCTTTTATGAGGTAACTAACAAGAATGTCGATCCCCATGTTATTTTCATTGTTTGACATACATAACAAGTCAAACAATTATGGAAGTTCATAATCGTAATTAAAGAATAGCGACATTGCATAAACTTTCAAAAAATAATACGGTGCATGAACTTCCACTATGTACGTGATTCATAATCATGATTAATCATACAAAGTAAGAAGATAAACCTTCTTTTATTAGGTAAAAGGACAAGAAAATACAATTCAAGGGTCACTAGCACTAACGACTTTTTGTCTGCAAGAGAGGACCACAACCTCAACTGCCTAAATTATGCATACTCTTGTAAAGCCAAAGAACAATTTATATTCTCATTCCCCATTGCCAACAACAGCCAACTTCACAATCTGCCAACTTAAGAGTCTATTGGATTCATATTTAAAATGTCAACTTGTTCTTCAGCATTTGGCTAAGCAAAACAATGGCTGTCATTTAAGCCAAACAAATATCCAACATGATAACTCCAAAGGGTTAGTCTAACAATAGAGCGTTTGAAATATGAATAAAAGAAATTTTTGTAATTTCGGGTTCGAACAATTTCGGTAAATCTTAAATCTAATTTGAACTATACTAAATTTAAAAAAATTATGTATTTTAAAATTTGATACCATGATATTTCGTGTCTCATGTAAGATTATTCTAAAAAAGGGCAACTAATGATCAACTGTCTGGTGGGGAAGGAGGTGTGGACAAAAAGCAAATCCAAAAGAATTATATGCCACCTCTTTACAAGAATTAAATATAAATATACAAATATATTAGACCTCATTTATTGACCCAAAAAGAAATAAATAAAAAAACCTCATTTGACTTTTTCAGATTTCACGTTCAGCACTAAAGCGCAGCAGAGAGAGAGACGTGATCTTTGCTTTTGGGACATTGCTAGTAGTATCATTTCTTTATGCATGTCCTATCCTAATTAATTTACTTTTACTTAAATTATTCTCGCCTTTTATTGACTTGTTATGAAAAGAATGTTGCAGGAGAATTCCACAAATACAGTTAATAATCGGTCAAACTCAAGGTCACATGATTTTATTATTAGAATAATACAAAAAATATATGTATTTTGGTCAAATCACAAATGATATTATTTTGTTCATTCTTATATATTTATGTAAGATAGACTTTTCAAAATGTCTAGCGAATGTTTTGTCTTTTTTACATGAAATGGACTCTATATGTATAAAATTCACCTACACTAATCTCACAGATGTTCATTGGTATATTTTAGAGTGTTTTTTCTTTATTTAGTTTGCGGGAGACAAATGCTCTACACTCTCTTTAGTTGTTTGGCACCAGGTATGAGAAAGAAAAATGGAGATGATAAATGTTTGATGGAAAAGAAAAATAAGAGAAGCACTCATTCTCCAATAGTAAGCATATACATGCAAACTTTTATTACGCCTCTGACGAAATAAATATATATATTTTTTGTCTAAATACTTTATTACGTAAACATAAAAAGAGAAAATGAGAAAAAGAGAAGCAAGTGGGGCAAATATATATACATATATGCACCACGTGATCTTTTTGTACGTCCTGATTCACTTTGCCAGGGCCTGCTGATGTGTTTCAGCATAATGCAATAAACAGTGTAGCATAACCTTTTATCTAATTCCTGCACTTAAGAGTTCGACAAATTTAAATTATCTCATAAAAGATTTATGTAGTAGAATTAATAAAAAAAAGTTTGAGTTATTCAAAGCCTAATTATCCATCTGTGAATTATCTAGCACCTAAAAATACGAAAATAAGGTAATGAAGAGTAGTCAGATCCTAATTTTGGAGACTTGGTATTATGTATGTTATTAGTAAGCTAATTGTCACGGATTGAGTATAAATTATTCGTGAAATGCTCAATTCACAAAAACTAGAGACGAGACTAAAAAATCACACTAAGGGCAACAAATTATTCAAAAATATCAATATAATAGTCCAAATCAGCTGAAAAAGATCCAAATCTCATTCGAATATAAAGAAATTATCGTATGTGACATAATTCTTTATTAACTAACTTGAATTCCTATCCGATATTAACTATTTTCATAATCATATTTAGTAAATAGTTTCACCACATGCTTAATTCATGCAATTCTCTCAAGATTCATTTTTATGTTTCCACTAAGCCAAATATTTCTTTTCCTAGAAACAAAAAAAAAAAAGAAGGAAAATCAACAATGTAAATAATCCCACTACAGAAGAAAAAGACAAAAAGGAAAAATAAAAAAAAAGTAACATAGTTTTACTTTCCTATTAAAGAAAATGAGGGATATATTAGTCATTATCTTAACACCATGTCTGAAAAGACAATCATGTCACTTGTCTGCAATGTTCTTGGATATCATTTTTTTTCTTTATCTGTTCATTAAAACAGGGTCTTCACTTTTCTATCTTCTCCTAATCATCACCACCTAAGATTCCTTAAATAAAAATTTGTCATCTCACCTTAATTTTCAATTATTTAATCATCTCATTAATAATAAATTAATCACAACAGCAAATACCCAAACATGCAACCATAACAGGGGCCCCACAAATTTAACCCTTTTAAAAAAAATAAAAAATTATCTTCTTTAATTTTTTCTTTTAGTCCTTTTTTTTTTTTTGTTTGGTTACATATTCTTTTAGTCCTTTCCCAACACACTCTTCTCTTTTTTATGAAAAGGGTTGACAAGAAATCTTGAAAAAAATTCATTGTATTGATAAAAGATATGAAATTTTTCATGTTAAACATCTCACTGCTTTCTGGGGTTTCATTTTAATCAAGATCTGTTCTTGTTTTCTCCATTCAGCTTTAGGTACATATGCTGAGGTGTATTTGAATTCAACCCTTTATGCATTTAAATGTTTCTTGTGATTCTTGCATGATAATTTTCTGTTTTGATAGGAAAGATTCAAACTTTCTTGAACTTTTTTGAATTTTAGCATGTTATCTGCAGACTGCATTTCAATGTTTTTGATTCATGTAAACTGTTTATGAGGCTGTTTTCTTGGTTGAATTTGTTACTGTTGCCATACTTTGTTGAGTAGAGGAATCAAGAAAACAATTTTGAAGGATTGGTGGATTTATCTTTTGTACAAGTGCTCAAGAGAGTGTATGCATGCAGTGAGGAAGGATCTTTATTCAATAGCTGTTTGCAAAATGCTGATAAGTTGTTAAACTGTATGTTATTGTCCTTTAGCTATTCATAGAAAAAGGGAGAACTTTTTATTTTTATGTTTTGGTGTTGAGGCGGGGGAGTTAACATGATCTTGCAAGTGTGTTTTCTTTGTTGGAGCAAGTGGAGAAAAGGCAAATTCTTGTTGTTTGTTAACTAGCAGTATTCAATAGTAAGTGCTTCACACCATTATCATTATTGGTGCAATATCTCTGAAGGTTTACGACACCAATATCTACCTTGATTCTGTGAAATCCTCGTATGTGTTTCTAAATCATAAGTTCGGAACCTTTTTTTACTGAATTTTCGTTTCTTTAGTTGTATTAGCTTCTGCTCCGTGTTAAATTCTTTGCTTTTTGTGTTTGTGACCCATTTTTAATGATGAGATTCAAAATGAATTGCTTCATTCTGAGGTATTAACTATTGACGATCATGTGTAGGTGAAAGTGGTAGCTATCATAATGTAGTATTTTCCATTTAATCTGCCATAGTTCTTTAAAAATTGAGAGGGTTTGAGTTTTTCCATACTAACTCATAAGCTTCATTGTATTAGTTTCTCAATTTGGAAAATTACATTCTACTTCGTTTCCTTTCCTTCCCTCTGGGTGAAGGGAGTAATAGGAAAGAGCATCTGATAGGAATAGGAAGCAGTTACAGCTAACACAGGCATCCCGGTCTTTCAGTTCAGCAAAAGCTACATGTTATCATTGACTTTTATGTATATATATTACTACTGAATCAGGCAAAGGTAAATTAAGGAATTGATCATATAATGGTATCAGAAACAGAGAGCTACCTCGATTATGAGTTGGTTAGAGGTGTTTGGCTTAAGTTTGCTACTTGTAGATGAAGAGGTTCAGAATACTTCCAAATTCTTGTGAGACTAGTGAAATTATTCTGCTTTCTGGTCAAAATAGAGGCTTTTACAATAACTTCTAGCCTGACCTTGTGAAGTTTGGCCTTTTCTGGCTAAACTTTCTTGAAAGCATTTGTTGATGGCCTCTGATAGGAAAGAAAGAGCAAAATTTTCCTGCCAAATGGAGCTAAGTCTGATTGCTCCAGATTTTTGACATTGTTTCCATTGTCCACTGTTTAATGAGTTTCACTTGATAATATTCCATCTTTTGGTATCCTTAAAACACGTCTTCTGCTTAGACACTTATGGGAGAACTTCTTTGATGTTCCCTCATTACTCAGACTTTAAACGCATTTTGGGTCCTTCCATCTGAAGTTCACCTGTTGTGTTTCAGTCACAGGAATGGACTTCAACTGCAAGATTCTTTTCTACGCTTTAGAGTTGGTCAAGCTCATGAAATTCCTCTTTTCCTTTTCTTATAATTACTGGAATTACTTATATATATATATGTATATATGTGTGTATATATATATATATGTATATATGTATGTATGGGTGTGTTGGGCAATTAGTTATTATGCAATGAACCTGCTAAGTAGGTCATGTGCATGTGTGCTTAAGATATCTATCGTGGATAAGGAGTTAGGCATTTATTAAATTTATTGAAGATGAGTTTTTAATATATTTGCTGATCCCTGCAAATTTTGAATCAACTGTATGGAAGACGTTATACCTTCATATAATACTTTGTTATGCTCACATCTAATCTAGAATTTTGAGCAATGTAGTCATATTTTATAACTAGTGAAGTGATACGTGTTGTACATAAATGTTATTTATTTAAGATCTCTGTTAACAACTTACCATGCCTTTATGCTTCTGTACAATTCCAATCTCCTACATCTGCACATATCTATTGAAGTCTTCAAATTATAATCTTTTGACTAAATGCACAGGTCCATGGAATTAACATCGGTAAGATGCCTTATAAACAGCATATCTCGGTTCATCCATCTTGCAACATGTTGTACATCAAAAATGCCTGCACAGAAGGGTTTCAGAAATGTCGCTAGTTGCTTGAAGAATTTGAAACCACTACTTGATAATATTATTGATAACGAGATACCTTCAGATGAAATTGTGTGTCAAGAATGCGAAGAACTGGATATAGCTGTTAATGAAGCTAGAGAATTCCTTGAGAAATGGTCCCTGAAGATGAGCAGGACTCTATGTGTAAGTACCTTCACTTAACTCAGATTTCTTTATTAGGATCAGATAACTTTTGATATAGGAAAAACGACAAAATGTGTACTGGATGGAGGGGCCAAATAAAAGAATGACTTTTCAGGTTGCACTACTCATTTACTCATTAAAATATATATATATATATATATATATATATATATATATATATATATATATATATATATTGATAAGGTAGAGGGCAATACTTATGTACCCTTGGGATCAATGCTGACCTCACTTTCAATGCTTTTAAAACTTTATCAGCAAATCCAGAGTTGTAGAAGTCTTTTCCTTAGACCTGTTCTTGGGGCATGTTCATCTAAAAAATTTTGTATCTTTATGGACTCAAACGGAAAAAGAAAAGAAAAGAATTTCAGATGATCATTCTCATTGTGTCATCATCTTTATGTCAATATCTAGTTCTCATTATTTTTCTTTGTCACGTGACCGGTTAAAGAATATACCACCAAATGTGGTTTTGTTAGAAACGGATAATAAAGACAGGGAAATAAAGTCTCTGTAAGCGTAATCAATTGTTTCAAACTTCCACTGGAATCTTTTTTAATTATTTGATATCTCTAGGTTCTACAAAGTGAGCAATTGGTGGTGAAGATCCAAAGCTCCTCTCTCAAAACCTCTTGCTTGCTACAAAAATTACTGGAATTATCTTCGTCTACTTTGAGCCAACCTGATGCTCAGGTAAGGAAGAATTGAATTCGACTCTTGCTTCATTTCTAAGGTATTAATTTTTCCTTGCGCTGAGCTTAATCATATATTTCCTTACTTTGAGGTTTGGGCTTTCATTCTGGTTATCTTTTTTGCATTCAGTGTCTTGTTTATCGCCCTGGCAGTGTAACTACATCTTTGCCCTTGTATTTTTATCCAGCTACTTTCAACTGATTTCAGTACTCTGTTTCAGCACTGTATGCAGGAATTTCAAAATCTGAAGTTGGATAAAATATCAGAACATATAGAAGAGGCTCTTGAAAGTCAAAGGCGTAGAAAGATTCCTCAGGCAGAACATCTTAGGGCAATAGCGGAATCACTAATGTTAACATCAAAGTATGAGCTGTTGAATGAGTGTATTGCCCTGGAGAAGGAGAGAATCAATGCTGAAAACAATAATTGGAAAGGAGATTTAGACAGAATCAGCCACGTCATCTACCTTATATCACACATTGGTGATTACATGGCTAAACTTGAAAGTTTTACTACCATAAATGGTACTCAGATTCCTTCATACTTCCGCTGCCCGCTGTCTTTGGAACTTATGGTTGAACCAGTTATTGTGGCTTCAGGCCAAACTTTTGAGAGAGCGTCTATACAAAAATGGCTGGATAACGGATTAAATGTGTGCCCCAAAACCCATCAAAAACTCTCCCATACAAATCTTATTCCCAATTACACAGTTAAAGCTCTGATAGCAAATTGGTGTGAGGAAAACAAAATAAAGCTCCCCAAAACTCCTGAATGTCCGAGTAGCTTCTCAGTTCTGTCCTGGTCTGCAGATTCTGTTAATGTGGATGTGGATAGTTTCCAATGTTCTTTACAAAGCAATAATTCAACATCAAAGTCCTCTAGTCAAGTTGGACATAATTCTGAGAAGTTGAAAAATGGCTGTTCTGGATTTAATGAAGAAGAACTCAATGTGCATCGAGAGCTGGGAGCTGCAAAGTTTGCCCATTCATCCCCTGAACATTCATATAGTCACAGCAGGAGTGGGTCAGTATCGAGTGCCGTTTCTAGCATCGATTATATCCCTGCAATATCAACTGATGTCTCAAGGATATCGAGTAAACATGATAATGATAGTGACTTGTCAGGAGATATAACATCTGATAGCCGCACCCCTTCTTTTAATAAATATTCTGAATATTCTCCTTCTTTGTCTGCTAAACCATATTACAGCTCCAAGACATTAGATGAAATGGCTGTGAATGGGAGGCATAGCCTCTCCAGAAACCTCTCATACCAGTCTGAATCAGGTTCTGGTGATTTGACGACGACTTCCCATGTCGAAAAACTTGTTGAGGATTTGAAGAGTGGGTCAACTGAATTGCAAACTTCAGCTGCTGCAGAATTGCGGTTTCTTGCAAAAAATAACATGGAGAATCGAGTCATTATAGGTCATTCTGGGGCTATTGCTCCATTGATTTCACTATTACATTCAGATATCCAGATAATGCAAGAGCACGCTGTCACTGCCCTTCTGAATCTGTCAATAAATGAAAGCATAAAGGCCATGATTGCAGATGAAGGTGCTGTTGAACCACTCATCCATGTCTTGAGAACAGGAAATGCTGGGGCAAAAGAGAATGCTGCAGCAGCTCTTTTCAGTTTATCTATTCTGGAAGAGTACCGGATAAAGATAGGTCGCTCTGGTGCTGTTAAAGCCTTGGTTGATCTTCTTGGATCAGGTACTCTCAGAGGGAAGAAAGATGCTGCTACTGCTTTATTTAACCTATCAATCTTTCATGAAAATAAGGCTCGTGTAGTACAGGCTGGAGCTGTGAAGTATCTTGTCGAGTTGATGGACCCTGCTAAAGAAATGGTTGACAAGGCTGTTGCGCTTCTTGCAAATTTATCTACTATTTCAGAGGGATGCACGGCTATTGCTCGAGCAGGGGGCATACCTGCACTTGTTGAGATTGTTGAGACAGGATCTCAACGGGGAAAGGAAAATGCTGCTTCAACAATGTTGCAACTGTGCATTAATAGCCCTAAATATTGTCGACTTATTTTGCAAGAAGGAGCTGTCCCACCTCTTGTTGCATTGTCACAGTCTGGCACTCCAAGAGCAAAGGAGAAGGTATGTGTCTGTTCTTTTTCTTGGATTGTTAGTAGCCACATATTCTGTACCTTATTTGTCCGTTCCTCCATCACTTAACATATTGTTACTGAAGCCATGTCTGTTACTCTGTAATATTAGTAAAAAAGTATAACAACCCTTGCATTAGCAGTACTCTCTCGTTTAAAATACCACAACAAACCCCTTTGCATACAGACGAGTTTTGATTTGATTCTTAAGTCTCTCTTTTTTTTTTTTTTTCAATTAATGAAGAGATGGGGAACGGGAAAGATGATACGTATTGCTGTTTTTCTCTTGTCATGACAGGCACAACAGCTTCTCAGTCACTTTCGCAATCAGCGCGAAAGTTCTACAGGGAGGGGAAAGTAATCAAAGGAAAGAATCATGATTAAGTTATTCATTTGTGAGTTTTCCTTATAATCATCATGTCAGCGGTTATCTTCGGCAGCTGTTTCTAGAATATTCTTTCTCTTTTTTTTTTTTCCAGTTCATATCTGTCTTCGATACCATCACGTTCACTTAATATGCAGGTTTAAGTAGATTATCTCGTACCTTGCACACTCAGCAACTGCTGGCTGAGAGGTTTTACGTTGTCTAGCCTTGGTCTTTACTGTAATGTTGCAAGTAGAGTTGTATATATGCCTAAACTCAATGTAGAAAGATTTTGTACATGTTCTTGTTAGGGATGCTTGCAATTTTGGATTTTGAACTCTTCCTAGAAAAGAGTTTATGTCTGATATTCACGAAAACACTTGCAGCTACATTGATGCTTGGGGCCGACCATGAGGCCATATTTTTGCCTGACTTGGGGCCAATGTGCATGAAAGCTGGACACATCCCTCCATCGTTCTTGAGCGTGACCCTCGTTAGTTTAATCGTTTCAGATGAGAACACATCGCAGACTCTTGGTTGGATCATCTGCTCACTACAGGTCCCTAAATGTGTTGTTTTCTACCTCTTGTTATTGTTACAAGAACATTCATACATTAGGTCAGCAACCCCAGAAAGCAAACTTTAAGCAACCAGATTGGAGAACATAAGGGCGAAAACTACAACACAAGCAAAAAGATTACCCTGGTATTAATGGTATTGCCGAAGCCAGTTACTATCAATGGTATGAAACATTGAATGTGCTTATGTCATGCTAATATAAAAGACGCTTTCAATATGAATTAGTGGTGTCAATTCATATAGTTGACCCTATGCAATGGGTTAATAAAGTTTAGTTTGGTTTGGTATGCTTATATCGTGTGATCCATTAGGGAGAAGTAGGCAGGTATACCCTGGATTTATGATATGGTTTCACATGTTCTTGTTTTACTACAATCATAAATAGAATTTTGGCAAATTAAGCCTTTGAAAAGCAACTTATTCGTAAAAAAGCTCAATGTGGCGATGAGGAAATAGGGTGTAATTGGGATGTGGAATTGAGAGAGATCTTGAATTATTGATAACTCTTAACTCTAATAAATTCGTTGCTTTTCATTCGTGGATGTGGCTGTGTCAAATCACGTAAATTTTATGTGTCTTCTTCTTTATTGTTTATTTTTCGTTACATTTCTCTTTTCTTTTCTAGGCCTTGTCATGAGATTAATAAGAAGGAAATAAAATTCAAAGATTTGTACGTACAAAGTGACAACTACGTGTTCAGCTAACTTTCATTATAAGCTGGCTTTATCAAAATAAAATCAAGTTGTTAAACCTTAAGATGAGATGATTTGGGTTCGATTACTACCAATCAATATATTAAATTTAATTAATTGATTCAAAATGTTTAAATTGATGGTAATAGTAACTGAGAACACAAGTTATTAAAAATGAAACGTGTAAAATGTTACGTAAGATCCCAAGTTTTAAAAGCTCGGGGACAAAAAAGAGAAAATCTGGGCAGCTTTTTCCACTTTTGGCTGCTGCCCGGACAATATTTAGATGAACTGGAAAAAGATAATATTCCATATGTAGTGCTTAAAGGCGATGAAAACACTTGCGTGATTTGCATAATCTTCCAATTAACGAATCTAAAAGATCACATGTATAGTGTTAAGAATAATAATGAAACATGTTACGAAGATTACAAGACAAGAAAACACTCTTTAACTCGAGAATACGAATACCATATTGAACATTATTCTTAGTTTCTTTTTTGCGGTCAATTCACTACAATATTTTAATTTTTTTTTAATTCTAACACTTAAATTGAAAAATAAAGAAACTGTTGCAATAAGTCTGCTATTGCAACTGTTTTAATGGTTGCATACGGCCGTCAAGGTTTTTTTTCTTACATTCTGTTAATAGATTATTCATGAGATGATTTTTTCGCAAAGGTAAAGTTATTTGTAATATTCTTGGTAGTTGTAATATTTTTGGCACTATTACCATTATTCGTGTAAAAAAGAGCTAATAAATATTTTTGTCGCCTATAAGGCTGTCTTTTCTGGTATCGTACAATTATTACGTAATATAATTTATTTGGTTAAACAAAAATCCATAAAGTAGAGATTAAAATCACCAAAAGTGGGCCCGGGTCTCTAAAAAGTAGAGTCTCTAAAAATGTTAATAAATTTGTTAACATTTTTAGAGACTCTGTACTTTTTAGATACCCGGGTCCACTTTTGGTGATTTTAATCTCTACTTTATGAATTTTTGTTTCACCAAATGAACTATATTATGTAATAATTGTACGATATCAGAATCTCTATTTTAAAGACTCTGATAAAGACAGTCTAAGACAAAGCAAATTGTCTGCTCGAGAAAGCCATTGTACTATTGTTATCCCCAAAGGTACGGTGCTATGAAGATTATAACAACAACAATTATTATTATTATTCTCATTAATTTATTATAATAGAATTTTTTTTTAAAACGTCTAAGGGTGTTTAACGTTTACAGACTGAAGATGTGAATTTTATTCTATCGCGTAATTTCACGCACCAGACTAAAATGTGTGACTCGCAGCCGGTTTTCATAACATTCCTTATAGTACAATTATTGACATATAATTAACTAATTGTGCATGAAATGTATCACGCCTATAGGTGAAAAACCAATACTAGTGTTTTGAAACTCCATTAATTATCAAGCATAATATAAACGTGCAGGACTTGGACAAATTATTATTTCTTTGTTATTTTGGGTAATACATTTATTCAAGAATATGCACTTTTTACGAGAATAGCGATAATTTTTCTCATTTTCTATTGCATTCAGAATCCAGATGATCAATTCCATTTGGTATGAGATAATCAGAGACTTAAAAGACTCCTATTATTAAAATGAGCGCCACGTAAACCATGATTCATTAATTTATATATATATATATATTTTTTTTTTCTTTAATTTTTTTTTTCTTTAATGAGTAACTGAAATCGTCTAAGTGGTAGAAGATAAATTAGTTGCAGAAGGGAGGAAACCAATCTCTATAGGCAATTGATTGTCAGAGCATCACCTATGATTAACTACATTAATTTTCCTGATCTCACAAGCAAATCTCATAGTGGAGATCCTTTTTGGAGATTCACGTCATTTAAAAAATGAGAAAATCTATAAAGGAGGAGGATCCTTACACTATTGGGCTAAAAATTCTGAGGTATATGGGATTCATTTTATAAGTAGGCATCAAACTAATATCATATGTTTAAGAAATAAATACAATCATTAACTAATGCTCGTTGTTTACAAGATTTTGTAATTAAGACCTAAATATATCAGGTTTGAATCTGCTCATATTATATAACGTTACAAAATATATATATATATATATATATGTATATCCAAAAGAGGAACTGATTGCCAAGAAGAGTTAGAGTTGAGTATAATTTATGGAGAAGACATATTAAGATCATGATGGAGGGCCCATGGTCTCTACAATATATGTTCTTCGGATGCTCTTTGCTCCCCCTTCAACTTTAAGCCATTCCTTTACGTACCATTTCATTAACTTTCCCTTAATAAGTCTACTCCATTATTCATACTCAATTGTTTAATTTTTTACGTAGCTTATCGTAATATAATAGGGGTTTTAATTTCAAGAATTATATATCTTCGTTACATAAATTTTTCAGGATCTCATTTTAAAAAATAAATAAATTACTGTTCATAAAATGATACATTATGGCAAATAACATATTTCGGAATCTTGGTTTTAGAAATAATGATACTCCTTTCGTCCCAAAACAAATGTCAAGTAAATTTTACATTTTAATAAAATAACATATTATTTGGGACATAAAAAAAAAATTAAAACTTTTAATTTAGAGGAGAAGAAATATAGGAAATTCGATAGGGATTAAGTGACCGCTTTATCTAAAAGTTTAAGTTATTAGAGAGAGATTTATTATATTATTTATTATCTTTATATGAAATGGTGGTCATCCATCTCCTTAGTATACAAAACTTAATATCGTAAAATCATTTTAGGAAAACTCCTTTTTCATTATGAAATAATTAGAATTCGGATGATAGATTTCTGTGGACTGTGCTCAACTCCATTAAACATAAATATATAGGACATACAAATGCTTAAAAAATCATTCAAATATTTAAGTCAGTTGCAATAGTTAGTGCTTTATGATATTTATATATAGTATCCTTTATCACTCTAACTTAAGTTCTTAGCCAAAGTGGTGTACTTTGCATATGTATTCTTAATTTTATTTTCTTTCCTTTTTGAGATGTTAATTAAGTTTTTTATTAGAAACTTTCAGAGTAATTAATTAATGCTAAACGTATTAATAATCTCAAAAGATCGAAGAGCAATTTTTTATTTTTTATTTTTTTTATTTACCCTATTTCGTTTTACTTGTTGGAGTTGTTAATTAGTTTGCTTCTTGTTTTATCCATTAACAGGACAAATGCGTGACAGTAAATACATGGAAAGAGAGAACTGAAAATTAAAATTCCAATTAATCTCAACTTCAATAATTTTTTTTTAATGACGAGAACCTCACTATAAGCATAATTTTATTAATACAAACAACGTGATAACATCGCATCCCATCACATGATTCAAATCAATCAAGAGTATGACAAAATTTATGATGGAGAGAATATAATTTCAAATTGGGTAAATTCCAGTTTGATCCCTTATCTTTAGAGTTTGTGCTATTTTAGTTTTTATTTTTCAAAATGTACTATTTTAGTCATGTATCTTTACTATTTGTCCCAATTTAGTCATTATCTTTCAAAATGTATTATTTTAATCCCGTATCTTTATCATTTGTCCTAACTTAGTCCTTATCTTTTAAAATGACGGAGCACTAACATGAACTATAATGACAAAGATAAGAACTAAGTTGGGATAAATCGTAAAGATATAGGATTAAAAAGATACATTTTGAAATATAAAGATTAAATTAGAATAAATGGTAAAAATACATGATTAAAATGATACATTTAAAAAAAAAACTAAATTAAAATAAATTCTAAAGATAAAAGACCAAATTAAATATTTATACTTTCAAATTTAAAACCTTTAATCAAAATAGGACAAAAATCATTTTAGTCCCTGAGGTTTGTTTTAAAGACCAAATTGGTCCCTTAGGTTTGCAAAAAGACCAAAGAGGTCCCTCCAGTTAACTTCTGTTAGCCAAATATTAACAGTCAAAGAGTTGATCGAGTTAAAAGACCATTAGATCCTTATGCAACATATATTATAAAATAATATTACAATAAAAGTCTAAATCAGTCTAAAAAAACATAATTCATATCATTCACGTAAGAAAAAAAAACAAAAACTAAAAAATATCCGTTCAAATATAAACAAATTAAAGTCAGTAATATATCGTTAAAAAATAAATAATCACGATTCATCATCTTTTCTGGTTGGTACCCTCGCTGCTAATTATGTCGATGAATCATGATTGTTCATTTTTTAACGATATATTATTGAATTTAATTTGTTTATGTTTGAACGGATATTTTTTAGTTTTTTTTTTTCCTGCACGAATGATGTGAATTATGTTTTTTTAGACTAATTTAGATTTTTATTGTAATTTTCTTTTATAATATATGTTGCTTAAAGATATAATGATTTTTTAACTCGGTTAACCCTTTAACTGTTAACATTTGGCTATTGAAAGTTAACTGGAAGGATTTCTTTAGTCTTTTTACAAACTTGAAAGACCAATTTAGTTTTTAAAACAAATTTTAAAAATTAAAATGATTTTTGCCCAATCAGAATATGTCATTATTCAAGTATTTAACTCGACCCCAAGCAACTTCAATAATTTTTAGTCATGAATGCTAGAGTACTTTGGTCACAGATGTATAGAACTGTCAATCAACCTAGTGGATGATGAAACAATTCATGGTGTGCCCTTTATTGTTCTCCGCCCATTCTTTAAGCTTTTTCCTGTCTCCATCTCAACCTACTGTCTACACTCTACACCCCCTTTTTC
Organism: Ehretia macrophylla; assembly: GCA_037974665.1. Classification (NCBI taxonomy): domain Eukaryota; kingdom Viridiplantae; phylum Streptophyta; class Magnoliopsida; order Boraginales; family Ehretiaceae; genus Ehretia; species Ehretia macrophylla. The sequence goes on from CM075780.1 coordinate 23,250,036, forward strand.
ATTTCCACAAAAGCCCCAACACAGTGATCACCCCCTACCCCTCTTCACTCACTAAATAAAACCATGAAAACAAAAAAAAAACAAAAAATAAGGGGGGTGGTCAGTTGCACCCCCCTGATTAGGTAAAATTCAATTGCTCAAACAATTCAAGTTAACAGTGGCTACTATATATCTTCCAAGATTTTTTCTAGTATTTGCTCAAACAAAGAAACTCTTAAGAACACAAAAGTTTCTTCTTATTCTCCCATCTGTCTCATCACCCATTTTATCAACACATCTTCAACATCAAACTCTTTTTTCTTCATTTGTTGCTCCACTTCTTTCTCTATCTAGTCACAATCTCTTATCACATATATGGAAATCTTTTGATGTATCAATCAGAACCTAGAATTTATTTCCTTCTCTTGTTTTCCTACTTTTTACTGTTTCTCATTATTGATGTATTGTTTTCGAAAACTATAAGACTCATATCAATCTTTCGCGTTTGACTCACCAAGACTTTTCCATAATTTCACTAACATCGGGCTGGATTATGATCTAGACTTGCATAGTTTGGATCACCCCACCCCAACCAAAACACCCTCACCCCCATCCTAACCTTGCCCTCTCTTGCTTTGTTTCCGTACAGTCAATGAAACCCTAAACGATAAATAGTGAAGCAGCTAGGTCTAGAAAAGTGAGCAAGAAGATAAGTAAGTAAATATATCGCCATCACCAGCAGGTCTAGACATTCTCTGCCTTCAGAAAGATCCAAGAAATTTACTCAAAGCAACAACCCTTTATGGATTCATTTCAAGAGATAGTGAGTTCACACTCTGAGAACACTAGCATCAACATAGCCAGCAACAACAACAACAGCACCACCACAATCGTTAACTCCACACGGGTGCCTTCATCTGCAACGACAACATCGAGCCGATACGAGAACCAAAAGCGTCGAGACTGGAACACTTTCGGGCAATATCTAAAGAACCACAGGCCACCACTGGCTCTTTCTCGCTGCAGTGGCGCTCATGTTCTTGAGTTTCTTAGGTATTTAGACCAATTTGGTAAGACCAAAGTTCATATCCCTATTTGTCCCTTTTATGGTCACCCTAATCCACCCGCGCCGTGCCCTTGCCCACTTCGCCAAGCTTGGGGAAGCCTTGATGCCCTCATAGGCCGCCTAAGGGCTGCATATGAGGAAAATGGAGGCAAGCCTGAAACTAACCCTTTTGGGGCTCGAGCTGTGAGGCTTTATCTTCGTGAAGTACGTGATTTGCAATCCAAGGCTCGGGGAATAAGTTACGAGAAGAAGAAACGGAAGCGCCCGCAACAGCAGTTAGCTGCACCGCCGCTACCTCTACCACCACCACCAGGTGAAACCAACATGCCACTCTAAAGTTGTCGAGCAATTTGCCGTTACTCTTCAGTTTTCTGTTGAGATCTATCTCAAATTAGATCGCTATAGCCATGAATTACCAAAGGTTTGCCTACAAGGATGGGGACAATTAGTGAATCAATCTTCTGCACCAATAGTTGCTTAACCTTTTTATGGGTACTTCCTCTTGGTCTCCATCTATATTAAGCAAGCTAAATCATTATGTAGGGTTAGTTAATGACTTTTTTCCTCAAGTGTTGCAACTGTTTAATGTTTCTTCTGTCAATTATCTGCAAGCCAATGCTTTGATCTGGGGGCTCACCTTTCTGCTCCTTTTGATGCAAACAGTGTTAGTGTTAGAAGCACTATTTTACCTTTGTCGTCTAGTGACATTTGTACTAAAACTGCCGATGTTAAACGCACTCTCAATGGTGATCGATCCATGTGGACATGAGCATTTTTATCTGATCATATTACCTCAATCCTCATGTATCTTATGCAATGTTAATGTTTTGCTTCTGCTCAGTCAATGTTAATAAGTCATCTAGGCATTTATCATTATGTCTCGTAACATCAATTATGAACTGTTTATATTATTTCATTATAACTTTATTAACAATTTATAACCGTTACGAGCAAGATCCATTCCGGTATGTACAATACCTGTATATATATATACTTGGTGTTATAGTATTGTTCTTGTTTGTTTGTTTGTGGCAGATATTCAGAATCTTTCCTCCTGACTTTTTCTTCTCTCTTTTTTCTCTTCTGTTGCCAGAACTTTTAAAAGCTTTATTGTTTGAGAAATAAATATTTCTTGTTAAAGATTGCAGATAAAGATTCATCATTTACTACAAGTTTGTTAAGTGAGTACGTTTGAGCTCTCATGCAAAGTAAGTCTCTCCAAGTGCTCATGAATGGTCGATAAGTCTTGTAGTTTTGGTGCTGTCATATCATCCAGAGAGTTGATGAAGTTGGCAGACATTGTGGCCCTTAATTTAATGCCTTTACGGTCCTTATTAGAAAATGCAACTTGAATATATTTTTCAATTTTTTTTTTTAATTTTGAAAAGCACAAATGGTGAAGCTACCTTAATGTGAACGTTAAAATAGTGAATATTCTTAATTTTCTCTATTGATTAAGCTATCTTCATAAAGGCAAAAAGGACAAAAAAGTAGATAAAATTAGTGTCACATTTGATGCTAGTCACGAGAACTAGGTCAAATAAATATATGCCTAAGATATAATTAGTAATTAATGTACTACTTAGGTGAGTATTTCTAAAATTATACTTGTGGTTCAGAGTTGTTTCCTTGCTCATTTATGACGGTAGCCATTGATAACATTAGAGTGTATTTAATGACACAGATAAATAAATTAACACTTTTAAGACTAATATATAAGATTTTAAGGTTAACTACTTGATAAACCACTTTATACTAACATTTTATAGATATGGCCTAAAGATATGATCTATATATGTGTTAGAAACTTGCTTTTCCTTTTATGTTATTTAATTAGTGGGTAATCAACACGCACTTTGGCACACCAAGGATTGGATCCATTAATTTCGCACTACTAAATCGTATAGGATTCCTTGAGATTGATTCTAAATATTTCACAAATAATCCTTTGGGTCCCTCTATGTAGTGATTAGTTAGGAGAAATGGTCAAACTAAAATGATTTCTTCCTGATTTATTCATAAAAGTAAATGTGCATATCATAATAGAACCACACACACACATATATAATCATATATACACATATCCATTCTTGTATCATATGCCATCTTAGAAGTGGCTTGCTTGTTCCATTTTAAAAGGTTCTTTCTGTTGAACTAATTCTTGAAGATCTTCGTTACCTATGTATTTGAAGGTTGTGTGAAATTTTCAAATGTACATATACTAATTTTTAAAAGCTTAATTATCTTTTGCTAGATCTATGGGTAGATCAACTTGCAAAAATTATAGAGGAAACGTGAGTTTGTTCTCATAGTCTTTTGTGTTGCATATATAGTCTTTTAATTGAACTTTATTTGGGCATTAGTCGTGTTTTATTTTCCTTAATCGTCAAGGTACTGAACCACAACTTAAGCTTCTATTGTACCAAAAAAAAGTACTAATAGAAGGGTTTTTTTTTTTTTTTTCCTTTTCCTTTCTTTTTCTTTTGGGGGATTGAGGAGCCTTTACTTTATGAATATATGCTTTGAGAGCTTTTACTGATATTTCTACGACTACTACAAGGATTAGATTCACTTTTTTCTCAAGTAGCATTACCAAAATAGTCTTTGTCGTAATATGCAGCTAATTTTGCTTGATGAGTCAATAAATGAGTAGAAGATGCAAAGTTCTATAGATAACTTGTCATTTCAGGTGGCAGAAACTCTAGCAGCCCAAGAAATCTTCAAAACTAGATATGGATTTACTAGTAGAATATTGACACTAATTAATTAATTTGATAAGTTTCTTTTTTGGTCTGAATAAAATCGACGCGCTTACTTTAGGTTTTATTAATATTGAGGATGGTTTGAGTACAAATCAATTAGGCAAAGATTGTGGGTTGGCATTTCTGTTGTACACCATTATGCTTTATTAACGAATTTTCTTGCAACAAATATACTCAAAAACAAAGTATTGGTTTTTTGCCTGAACACAAAAACAAAGTTGTATAATCATACTGACTGCTATTTCTTTGAGTAATGCATGTTAGAACGTGGACATTCGAGTTCTCGTGAACTACTATTGGAAACCTACTTTCATTCGAGTTTTATGCCTAAATTAAGTTTTAAAATATTCAATTTAATTTTACAGAAATCATGTTAGGTCATAGGTTTTCTTAGCATGTACCATGCCTTCACACAACAAATTGCCTTCTTCAATTCCTATCAGAATAAGGAAACTCAAGCTATAGGGAGTTAAAATTTTGAAATGGGATCACGAATTAAAGCGAAAGCCTTCTAATATTCAAGTAACTACTGGTGCAAGCTACGACCTAAATAAGAGATCATTGGAAAGTTGACATGAATTTGCGCCAATGCGATATCCCTTTTACATATGTGATATTGGAACTTAGTTTGGTGATAACCGGATGCGTTTGAACAGTCGTGTTAAAAATAATAAATAAATTTAACAAATTCATTTTTCACAGATTAGGCTTTTGATTATGGTCACCCAACACTGCTAACTCCTTTATTAATTCTTAGGTAGTGTGGAAACAAAAGGGTGCTAATGACAAAATAGACCTCTATTAATTATTCCTATAATATAAGTATATAACTGTCAGCTTAACTAGTCAAAATCTACTATAGATTTTTATGTGCTACAATATTCCTCTGTCATGCTTGACTTTTGTTTGGCAAAGTAAATAAATTTTGAAGCAGTAATTCATATTGATTCATTTGATTTTTGAGATATTGATAATATATTATATTCGAACTACTAGCTCATGAAACATTTGTAGTTTTCAAACTTTAATACAATAAACGCCAAATATTGGTTTAGAAAAGAGTTCGTTTGACTAGAGAAAGGAAACTATGTATGGCATTCAATTTGTAGGGAAAGGAGTAAAAGTTCTATCAAGTACTTCATAATCTTGATATTTTTCCCCTCATGGGAAATATAATTAACAATTTGCACAAAAATTCACCCACTAAAAAAGATCATAGGGGTTGAAGATTTTATATAAAATACCTCTTTAATAGCTTAATCTTTTAAATTAGGCAATTACTTTAATATATTACAACACCAGGAACGTCATCCAGGTATCGAGACCAATTATTGTTGTTATCCATTTAAAAATACTTGTGTGTACTAAAATTTATGCTTGGCAAAAATGAGAGTATGTGTGGAAATTAAAATAAATTCCTCCCGAAGCTTAAACCTTTGAATTACTATGTCAAAAGTTCTTTCACAAAATATTTGTTCCAAATTAAGAACCATGAAGGATGTTCATTTGTAAGTTATTCTATTTAATTTAAGAACACTAAAAGAACTTAATTAATTATGATCTCTTTGTTAAGCTAAGCCAAAGACCCTATTACTTACATGTTCGTCATACAATTGCATGCTTTCACTCAACATGCCTCATCGTATGTCCATGGAATTCTTAGATAGGTGCTTTGATAAGTTACGTTATTACGAAAGAGATTAATAGTTAAAAACTGTTAAGATCATTTCATTATAATTGTATCAATAGTTTACTATTATTAAATCTTGTCTTTTACGTTATAAATATATCCATTTCCTAATGATCAATTACTTTTTTGATGACGTGAGAACTTATCTGACAGATTTTAACCATCAATTAATAAATTTTTGGACAATAGTGTACTCTCACACAAGCACTAAATTAGTCAAAAATAAAATTTCAGAAAAATGAAATATATAAAACTTATAATTTTGTAAGAATAATTTTATTCTACGATCGATGAACCATCACCTGTAGCAATGTTAAAGTATGTTTTCGCTATGTAGTTTCTCTTCATAGGTGTTATTAACGAAATGATATGCTAACGGCGACTTGGCAACAATGGTCTGTCAAGACTGAAATTCATACGTAGCCGACAGGTCAGCATGTGATACAAAGAAAACTCACGGGAAAAGCACTAACAAAAATGTTCCGCCTCATTCTTCGTGCATGCTTGATTGTGAAATGTGAATCTTCATTATATTTTGTTAGATAGAAACCAGGGTACGGAAAAATGAGAAGGAAAACAATCACTATTAACTTTTCAATTTACATAATATTGATTTAATATAAACAAAACAAAATAAATGTATCCTCACAATCTAAATTTTCAGATGATATATGGTAAGTTTATATTTTATAAGAATTAAATCTTTTCTTTGATCTAAAAACGAGGTCAACTATAAGTTCTAATTAAATTTGTTCACTTTTAAAGTTTGAATCAATTAAAAGTTCATTTTTTTTAAATCAATTCTAATGAGTGGTATATAATTAACTTAAGTCATGTGTCTTCCAAATAAAATCATATGTTACATGATTAAAATTTTTTTAATATAATCCAAAAAACTTCACTCAAAGAACTTCCCGACCGTCATACTAAAGAGTCTTAATTTAAATACATTCGCCATTTATTTTTATAAAAAAAATTATCTTTCTAAACATGATAAATCTTGATAAAAATAATAATATAAAATAAAATAAATTCAAACATAACAATTAAAGAGTCTTAATTTGAATACCTCCACCACTTATTTTTATAAAAAAAAATTATATTTTTAAACATGATAAATCGTGATAAAAATAATAATATAAAATAAAATAAATTCAAACATAACAACTAAAGCTAGCTCAGGCTTGAAGACTACACGTGAGCTTGTGGTCACTAAATTCAGAGGAAGACTGGTACGAGAATCCCGCATCCTCCGGTCAATCCGATGGGACTTCAGATTTGACTGATGAGAAGGCTACCCACATTTTTCCGTTAGTCCCGACCTATGCAATTCCTTGCACGTGTATCTCTGTCCCTCATGTCGGGTACAATGGATCCACACCCCTATGCACCCATTCGCTTTTATGTAACGATCCTCTCATATCGTTATAATATTATGTGTAAAATTTAAAAATTAAAAATTATTTATATTATTTTATTATGATCATCTTATAAGTATTTTTTGTATCGTTATAATATTAGTGATAGTATTTTCTTCTATTAATAATTTAATATAATTAATTTTTTTTATAATATTATAAAATCATGGAGGGATCCATTCGTAGCCATAATTGAGTCCAACAACACTCTAACCTAATCCAAATGGACTACTATGCGACGTGGCTGTATCTTACTGCAACTTCATCAGCTGTTTATTGAGCGTGGAGCGTACGTAAGACCTTGTCTCGTCCACATCAAACACCAACTTCATTGCCGACTTAAAAGAGAAAAAAAATGGAAAAGGAAAAAGCCACTGAGATTCGTGGGTCCTATTGATTGTCTTTCTTTCCTCCACTTTTTGAACACTGAAAATTTGAAGTTAATGGGTTTTACAGATGTTCATAGCATAATTGATTAGCTCTACCAAAGATAGAATTACGATTCTAGTGGTTGAGTGTGGAGATCGAGTAGTGATTCGTTTTGATTAAAAATTTTAATTTTAAAATTATAATTTCATTATTAATATTGTTAGGCTCTTAGGTGGTGATTAGTATGTGAAAATAAGTTGAGAATAAAATTACATTTTTAATTCTATTTTAATTCCCATATTTGGTATGAGTGAATGAACTTGAGAATGTCATTTCCAAGGGAATCTCATTCCACATACATGAAAATAGTCATTCCAGACTAAATATATGGGAATGGTCCATTCCCATATATTTGAGAATCAACTTGACTACCATACCATATTCCCATGTATTTGGGAATCAACTTGACTACCATACCTTTATAAATAATTTGTTTTACAATAATAATAATAATAATAATTAAAAAATATAATAATAATAATAATAATTATTATTATTATTATTATTAAGAAATTAAAAATAAATAATAATAATAATAATAGTGATTAAATAATAATAATAATAATAATAATTAAAAATATAATAATATTATTATGAAAATAATAATAATAATAATTATTATTAAAAAAATAAAAATAAAAATAAAATGATAATAATAATAATAAATAAATAAAATAATAATAAAAACAAAAATAAATAATAATAATAATAATAATTAAAATAATAATATTATTATTATGAAAATAATAATAATAATTATTATTATTATAATAAAAAATGATAATGATAATAATAATATAAATAAATAAATAAAATAATAAAAATAATAATAATAAATAATAATAGTGATTAAATAATAATAATAAATATAGTGATAAAAATTATTATTATTATTATTATTATTTATGTTTATATTGTTTACGATTATATTTATATTTATTCTTAATTTTGATACTATAATAATAAAAGGGCAATTATATCATATTATACAAGTCATTCGCATTACTACTCTTAATTCCTAGAGCATACCAAACATGTTATTCTCATTCCCAAGTTCATTCCATTCCAATTTCATTCCATTCTTTGGTTCATTCCATTCCTACCCAAATCCATTCCAATGTACCAATCGCTACCTTAACTATGAAATACATAGTATTAGAGTGAAATTAATTTGATTCAGTATAAAATAAGTTCCTTTACATGTTAGAGATATACGAGCATGAGCATATTAACTTTGAGTTTATCTAGCACCCTTGAACATTTTCTCTCTATATAAATTCCATAAAAGATTTATTTTAACTATCCTAAAATTTTAGTAAAAACTTTCATGTACATTTTGCATGAATTTTTTGAATGAACTTTGGATATTTCTTTTAGTGGTGAAAGCCACTGAGATTCATGACAAAAGTATTCAAAGGATCGTTTCAGGTTTTCAAATGGTATTATTGAAGAACATAAAAAATCTCCTACGAATTAATTCTTACAAAATATGAAAATAAAGTTTTTCTTAAACGGGACAAAAAATCGTCCGTCTCATGAACATTATTAATTTAAATACCTACTAAACAACGGGAAATTATTAGTATGTGCACCACCGGGTCTTAGGTCTAGTGATATGTCTCTCGCTATAAATACGAGATATTCTAGTATTAATTTTTGTGGACGACATCATTTGATATACGTTGTATACATAACTTAAGCCTCATTTGAATTAAATATTAGCATGTGCCTAAGAGCAGCTTTAACATTATTAGTATTAGCGAATAATATGAAAAATGTGCTCGAAAATGACAACTCTAGGCGTTGTATACTGCAAGTAATGCTTCTAAGCCTTACTAATATTTCAGCGATTTATGGATGGTTCAGTTCTTACAGAGATTATTTAATTCAATTGATTCCGATACACACAACGAAAACTGAATCATCACTTCATCAATTGCTGGACGTTGTAACAGGGATACTCGGTCGTCCGGACCTCACATGGGGTTTGTGTCAGTCCGGCCTTCCGGATTCAAGTATTTTCTATTGTAATAATATGAACTTCGCAGCCTTCAGCACAGCCATTGCAGCGATGACTTCTGCATTGGAATGAATACCAGTCCGTTAATTAATTGACAGTACACATATACGTATTTAATGTGCTATATCTATTTGTACTTTTTGACTAATGGCTAAAAATGAGAGAGCTAGTCAAACATTAGCGTTGCTCAAGTTTGAATTCTAGTTATAAAATCATATTATTAAAGTGATCTTTTAAATATTTCAAATTAAAAGTATTTTAAAAATATTGTTATATTAGAAAAAATTTCGTGATCAGTGGGGTTGCAACCCCCAACCCCCATTGCCCCCGATGTGCATCCTCCCATGACCATAATCAATTCAGATCATGTATTGGATCCTCTTATAACATCATTATTGTGAAACAAAATAAGTATGTTGAAACTAAACCAAGAAGCATGCAAGATGAAAAGAAACTGCAAATAAAGAAGGAATGTTTTTCTTCTTCTAGGAAGAAACTCTTTCAAATATTGCAGTACTTTCATAATGTCTGAGAGAGCATATACAAACCAATCTTTAAAGAATACATCTGATACACACGGAAAATGGTCAAACCCAAACGACTCTCTATACAGGTGGGGCTCACATCACCATTTTGCGAGAGCCAATAGCAACCCCACAGAGTGGATTTAAACTAACAGAATTCCACAAATCTGATACTGAAACTGCATTAGCTTCTTGCCACCGATAGCACTCCATGACCAGCATTCTAGGAGTACGAAGGTCCTAGGACAAAAAATGCACGTTCAGAACAAATTCTGGACTACAATATTATACAATAGCAATCATCATATCTATTAAGCCATCCTTCGTCCTGCATCCAGAAACTGGCCAGATAAGCAATCCAGAGTTCGTCGTTCGCCATTTTATGCCACTGACATTGGCGTGAGAACATCCCACATCCCTCAGTTCTCAGTCGGTAACTGAAAATGCTGAAACCAAGCATAATAAGTCGACAAGTCAACACTTAAATGCAATATCCAATCTATGATATGACCTTATAACTTACAAAGGTGATCAATATCATGGCTACTCATTCTCGTCATCACTAAGAATAATAACATCAACTCGATCACGTGATAATTTTTCTGCTACATTTCTCACAGAAGTGTTATCTTGAGTTGGATTGGAACATTTCACCATATTTTGCCTACTAGATTTATCATGTGCCTCCACTGCAACTTCTTTCCCTTTGTGAGGTTGAGGATTTGCACTAGAAACTAATACTGTTTCCTCCTTCAATTGAGACCCACGATCTGATGTACCATTTTCATTTTTAGAACCGGAAATCACATCCAAGTCATACACGCTATTACCTGAACTGACTGTAGGTGTCACTCTCTTTGCTCCGTCTTCCTCTTCATTTGGCTTGAATGTTGCATTTTCAGATACACCATTAGGCATTGCAAGATCAACAAAATTTGACGTCCTCTGCTTCACTGGGTTCATTGAAGGTGATTCAAGACCATGCCTGGGAGGACCTCCAGCATCTTTGGAGAGAGAGCCAATTTTTTCCCTAGCCCATCTATTGAGTGCTGTTAACTTCCCTTCCAGAGCTTCCGCTAGGATATTCAATTCATTGATCTCATATCGGAAAAGGAAATATCTGGCAGTCCAAGCACAGGAACAGAGCTGCTTTGCATGACAAAGACAGGTATATTTGTCCGGGGAACATGAACAGCTTGCGGCAGAAAGATGCAGATCATATAGGCATATACAGCACACCCTTTTAGTGGTAGCATCAAAGTCATCCTCCATTTTCCTTGACAGAGAAGAATTGCATAGATATTCCCTCCTCCTGCTTTCCCACTTGATGCGTGACTATCCAAGCAAAAGCATACATTTCAAAATTCAAGTTTGACATTGGAGAAATCATAAAAAAGCATACATTTCAAAATTCAAATGTGAAATTGGAGAGATCATTCCACTTTAATAGAACATAAAAACGGGGCTGTAACAATCCTTATTGTTCTGATTAAATTTAAGAACACACATAGCTTTAATACAAAATTAGCCAGCATAAGGACTCTAAATAATATAGTTAAAGCGCCTAATCAAGAGAAGAATGAAGTAGTTCTGACTTGGGAAAATTCTCCCTCCACCTTCCCCACTTAACCACTTCTTTGTAAACCCTAAACACAAAGCCCAAGAAACAAAAAAGGAAGGATAAGGAAAAAGAGCGAAAGACTCAATACTGACAGTACCGTTGCTATTTTGAGGCTGAATTATGCAGCACTATAAAGGAAAGAAAGTTGATCTTCTATATTTTGAGCCAAAATATGCCACTTACAATGTCCTACAATCTCCCATTGCATTCTCTCCATACAGTTAAGACATTCTCAAGTTATCTTTCACTTGCTAAATTTACGTGATACCAACTTTTTCAGGATTTCCAGCAACAAAATGATGGTCACAGACTTGTGCTGTCTCCTTGATACATCATCTATGTATGTGTGTCTGTATATATGTATATGTTTCACTAGTCTCTGTAGGTTATTATACACCCTTCTTCCTTCAGTTCTTTCTTCAGGAAGAAGAGAAAAAAATGAAAAAGGAAAAAGGAAAAAGGGAGAAACAGAAAAGCAAGGGTACTGTACACATGATATTATTTGTACCTCACCAAATAGTGGTCATACTCACTGGTTATCATAAAGAAAAGATCCAGCAAAGACAAATTACAAAAGAGAAAGAAGTTTAAGGAGACAATAAAAATATAAAAAGTTGAATATTTGCAAAATTGTTGACTATGAGTTCCAAACAAGTTTGATCCAGATTCCAGGTTAATATAAATGTAGTGAAATATATAAAATGCATTGATGATCATGATACCAGTCTTAGTTTCTTATGAAACCAGAGCTATCTTTAAAATCAAAAGGAATAGAAAAGAGGAATATAGAAGATGGAAGTCAGATTATTTACTTCCCAAGCACTCTATCAGAAATCGTATTATTTGGGGCATCATAATCACTTAAAAAAATTTGGTTGAGAACCTATAGACATTAGAAGATATATGATGCAATAACAATAACAGCATACAAAAATCCATTTCTACATTGAAGAAACTAAAAATGGAGTTCAGGACAAATACTAGAAATTACAATCTAGACAACAATAAAAGCTCTAGCATAGGGGCCATAGATTAAACTGAAGTCAGGAATGCAGGGGCTTACCTTAAATGCTTTTGCTAAGACACTATCCTTCCCACAGGCACTACTCCATCGTTCATTATCTAAAGATTTATCTTCCACTGACAAAAGTTCCCACTGCGCCCTCACAGCTCTCATAGCTGCTCCTAACAAAATTTTATCATGGGAGATTGATGTCTTCCTGCGCTGCTCACTATACAGTTCTATAATACTCTGACCATGAGGCAACCAATCCAAGGGAGCAAAATTAACTGCTTCAGAACAATTAAAGCCACAATTGAACTCTGAATGGTACACTCCAGGGAAGACAAGAATAAATTCCCTGGGATATTGCAAGCAACGATAGACAGGTACACCCTCAGATGTCAGAGTAGAGGGGGAGAGTTGAGTTACCTGTATAAAATGCATACAAGGAAAAAAATAAAGTAAATACCAAGACTTCTCCCTTCCAATACCCTAAATCACTCAAGGTTTTCTTCCAAATATATAATACAAAAAGCTGCTTGAAATATTTTATTTCAAATAGGAGCAGCTTTAATTTTACACCCTAAGTATCATAACTGTGTCTTGTGTAATGTGTAGACAGAACTTTTTCCACTAAAATTAATAAAGTATAAACACCACTAGACCTTTCTCCCCAGATAAAAAGAATATGATTATTGCCTAAAGGAGAAAAAAATACTTTTAAAGGAGGTAACCAATATAAACAGCAGACTCCACACGAAGGTAATTCACCATTTGGCAGACACAAAATTTCCACTGGTATTTAACAGCATGAATGGAGAATGATCTGAACGAATAGCAGCAAAATTAGACCATATGCAGGGTCTTAGATTTGTGAAAGAAATATCCTGGTCACTCATGATTATGAGATTCACAAGTGGTTGGCAGTGAGTTAAGGTTTTGGGTGCAGTAAATACAACAGACATGGAGCCCATTATTAGGTTTATTGATCTTTATAACATCAAATATATTAATGATCATACCATTGAGTTTGGCCAGATTTGCTAGCAAATTGCTGAATTTACATTCTGGAGGTCATCAATAGATTATTTAAAGAAATTGAAGCACCATTAAAACAGATGTGATCTATCACTATTTAGTTTTGCAAGGATATTAAATTAGAAGCAGGTTACAATTTCCTCTATATAAATACATAATAAATGAAAGGTCGAGTGTACAACATTGCTTCTCCTTTTTCTTTTTCTTTTTCTTTTTCAGATACAAGTAAAGAGAACTTACAGAGCTAGTTCAAGCAATTGAGTACTGCAGTAGTGCACTGAGTAATGGAACCCAGCTCAAAAAATATGAAAAAGAAGAAAAACCCTTCTATTAAAGAGCGTATTTTTTCCATAGTAAAAATACTCCTCAGCTCTCAAACTGTATAGAGACATAATTTGATTTTTTAGGGGTAACTAACAAATGCCTCTAATACAATTCTTATAACTAATAAGTACCACAGAGAAAAGATTTGAGAAATTCTTTTAATATATGTACAGGAAGAGTAAACCTTACAAGCTTATGGAGCAGCTCAGGGTGTTCTGACATTTGCGGATAGTGCTTTTTCACAACTTCCTCAAATTTAGCGCGATACTTTCCAGGGATGCAATACCATATTCTAGGAGCACCCATATGCGAGTAACATAATGAATACAAATGATGCTCTTCAACGTTCTGCTTCAAAGTCAGATATTGTAGGTGATTAATCTATGAACTTTCTTAAGATAACAGTAATAACATTCCATGCTCTTGGGCTGCACCCCCTTGGTGCATATTAACAAAAATTATTCACTTCTCACCTAGACAACAATAACATTTTTAGGGAATAAAAGAACATTTACAACAAACAGATTAGAAGATCATGGCAAGCATATGATATGAGTAAAAATTGAAAACAAGCATATGGATAACCTAAAACTTCTCTCCCAGCTAGCAGCCCCCCCAAAACAAAAGAATAGAAAATAAAAGAAACAGAGTGGGAGAGAGGAAGCGAGATGTTTTTAGCTGGTCCAGTTGTGAATAGTGACTCTTACCCAACAAAATGAGGAAAAACACATTCCTATAGAGAGTCGAGGAAATAAAGTTGGAGAAGTTTCACAGCTTTCAAAACTAAGGAGAGAGCCAGGAAGCTTAGGTATATTATTCAAGTTCCAATCTGATTTGGCATATTCATGATACTTGGGCACCTCTACAGAACTGGATTTCAGTGGAAACCCACTTCCAATTAACCTGCTGTCCACATCAATGGCAGAAAGCACCTAAAATATCGAATCAGGATAGAGAAGTAAGCGTCCTGATAACAAGAACGTAACTAGCATTGAAGTACCACGATGATGGTACTTAAAATAATGTACCTCAATTTCTTCACTAGGCTTCTCAATGACTCGCCAATACTCGCCCTCAACATCCATAGCTGAAGGTCCGTCAAGCTCTCTGAATACAATTTTGCTACTGCTAGAATCTGCAACCTCATCTTTCTTGCCAAAGTATTGCCTCTGGAAATCATCAGCATACTTCTTAAAAGTCTCCAGTGTGAAATCTGGCCCACTCTCAAATCTAAAGCTCTCATCATTCGATCCATCTTCATCAGCATCTGTAGTAAGTGCTTCACACGACTCACAGTCCAAACTCTTTAGCACTTTTCTCCTTTTACATTTAACACTTTCATGAACTCCACAATACTCACTCTCCAAAGAAGGATTTTGAAGTTCATTAATCCTTTGAACACAGGTATTAAACTTTGAAGATTCCCATATATTCTTCTCATTGAGAAGGCATGGTGGTTGCCAAGAAGCAGGAGGAACAATGCGGCATATTCCATAAATCTCTCCTTTTGAACGTATGCTTGAAACATAGTTAAGTGCATCCTTAAACTCCTGTCATAATATTTGAGCTCATGCAACTCATACAGGCCAAAGCACTCCATATTGAATGAAAGCACTGAGAAGATGAGAGGCAGAGAATGTGAATTTTACAAAAAAATAATACCTCATCGGTAGGGTGGAATACAGGAGCCTCTTCAAGTACAGGCATGCAGGATTCTTCAGGATGCCAGCTAGCCATGACCTTTTCAGAAGTTCCACCAATAAATCATGATCATCAAATCAAAGCACAGAAAATAAGGATAGCTCCACAAACTACCAACATGTCTTTAGAGTAGAATGGGAGAAGTTTACAAAAAGAATTAGACAACAGAAATCAAATTTCAAGTTCATAAAGCACAAGGAACCTTTTGGCAATTCTCGCAACTTGGACATCCTCGAATCACTCCTTTGGGAAGGCAAGCTCTCAAAGGGACATTCTGCAAATGAAATCAAATATTAGCTAGAATTTTAAGACCTAGACTACCAAGAAATCCTACCAAATCACCAAATGAACAATATTCTTCAATGATTTATGGGAAAGTTAGCCACCTTGCATGCTCCGAATAAGATGCACACACATAAATCTCCAGCATATCACTAGAATTCCTAGAAAACAATAGTATTGCCTCTAGAGTTAACCGCTATTTCATATAGATACTGAGTTTAACTACTCCAGTCTGCACCTGCAAAATTGGATTTATAGAATCTATGCCAAAGTCTAGTATGCACATTATAAGATAAGGTCTGACTATTGGCAAGAATCTAATATTTATGCATGGATAACAGTTCACATATGATCAGTGAGAGAGCAGCATGGACCCCTGTCAGAACAGGCTACAGCAAGCTACCAAGTACAGTACAAAACAAAAAAGAAGAGCCTCTAGTAAACAGATATGAAGACAATAAATTTCACAAATATTACATGCTAAAGAGTAAAAGTATTTTTCTAGCCTATTTCACCATTTTTCACTACTATGAAAAAAACTATTTTAGCTCTTCATCAAGGTAGACTTTGTGACACCACATCAAATCATATTAGATCAATTAGATATACTTCAAAATTTTTGTCTTATATTTCACTACAGTTGTCTTTGAACAAGCTATCTTCATGATTATATTCATAGTAAAGAAACAAACTTGTGCTTCTTTTATCAGCAAAACACATGACAAATTAGCATACTACACTCAAACTCCATACTAAAGATGTTTTCCAAATATTTGATCAATGTGGAAAGCATGATGCAACAACTTCACATCAATGGCAGGGGATTTTTTTGGAAGGAGGAGCAAGATAAATGACCACATCAAACGGAGAATCAGATTCCATTGGGAAATCATCGAGTTGATTGGGAAGGATCCATGGTCTATGCCTGAGAGACCCCTTAAGCTTCGCAATGTCAACAATGTATGGTGAGGCGTCCAGCTGGTTTGTCTCTGCTTCAAGCTCATCCCCAACTGCCGAAGAGCAATGAGTTTCTTCACTGTTGTCAACCCTCTTTAGTGTGAAGGATGTCAGTGAGACAAAGCCAGGTGGAACTGAGATCTCTTCCATGTTTTTTTTCTTAGCACCACTTCTTAAACGTTCTGCTCCCATTAGCACTGAAAAATTAGAGAAGATATCAGTAAATACCGAAAATATCATGTCAATGTTCTGTTATGAAGAAATTACCTAACAGAGATGGAGCAACAGCTACCTGGTAACTTCTTTATGCTCCTAAAGAATAATTTGATGATATCTGCTGCTTGCCGAGTTATCTGCAGCAAGAGATGACAAAATGGTCAAAACAAGTTCTGCAGGACTCCTCTTTGAAATTAATTAATATATATCGCACAATTCATATAAAGGGGTCAGCCTGAAGGATTGCTCAGCTTTTTGTTTCTCTTGGACAAACCACAAAATCAAAATCATCACTGTAACAGTTATGTATGAAAAATTACATGGCCATTATACTTATTCTATAAAATGTTTTCCTCCATATCATGTCGGAATTTTCCTCGCAAATTCGAAAATGCATTCCACAAACTCATTTGCCATAACAGTTCCTTTAGGACATTCCCTACGAAGCCTCATCTCTAGAATCCAAAGTCCCGGTTAAAATCTCAACTACACCACGTACCACAAAAGGTTCCTCGGAGCAAAATGAAAATGACACAAGTAATATTAAAGATAACCAGCACTTGATATGTTTCAAAGTCGACCCTCTATAACCATGCCTCCGCCTGGTGATCAATCAATCTTCTAACCACAGCCGCACAACAACAAAATTCCGCTCCTACGTGCCAAAAGAATTGTACTTCTCTCTCTCTCCCTCTTTTCTAACTTGCACACGTGTATGCACACACACATTTCACTCTTTACAAAACTACCAGCCGTGACAATATAACGATATGTAAGCCAATTACATGATAGAGCCTAAAGTAATATTTTCATGTCAAAGTCTCTCTCTCTCTCTCTCTCCCCTTAGACGGCATTCCAAAGCACGAAGCTCCTCCTATGCGCGGAGTTCGGGGAAGCATCATACCGACTTTGCGATCATTTGAATGTATACTAATCTTATATTTTTGCAAGACACTGTTTTCACCGCTCGTTACCTAACCTCCACGTCATACAATGATAACTTTGCCAAGACTCCACTTCATTAAATTAAAAAGCTCCACACAACTTCGAAAAAATAAAGAAATGATATCTCGAAAAATTCCTCTTATACTAAAAGGCATTAAGTATTGTATAATAACAGGCATTAAATCCCTATGTGATCAAATATAAGCTAAATAAACTCCTAACGAAAAAAGCTCTTAACATAGTTAAACAAAAAAATTATATTCCATTTTGTTAAAACTCTTCCAATTATAGAAATTCTAACATGCCATTTCATAATTACAGCGAGTATCTCATGAAGCTCACCGTTAAAAAACTAAATTAAAAAATCAATTGAACTAGGTAAGCAAAATTAAAGTATATTATTGGCGAAATGTTAATGAAAAAATTAACATTTACCTAGAAGAAGCAATGAGAGTTACAGTAGCTTTTGCTTCGTGTTTTTTCTGTAATAATTTTTTCTTCAGAAAAAAAGCAAAGAAAAAAAGAGTTGAATGAGGAAGGCCCTATTCTGGTTAGAAATGTTATTATAACCAATTATGTAGGCCCATTTTGACAAGCTCTATATGAGGCCCAAATCAGGCCCATATGTATTTATATATATATATATATATATATTGTTGGTTAATGAAATTTCTTTTTTTTTTTTTTTGTCAAAGGTTAATAATATTTCATTTAGCATATATTTGGTCTCTTACGTTTTTAAATAAGGAATGTAAATTACACATATATTGCATGAAAAGATAGACATGTATCTTATCTAGAGATAACAGGAAGATAGATTTTATAGGTATCTACCTCGTCTTTGCTCTAAATTGGGAAGAAGTTGGGGTGAGAAATGGGGACGAGGCAAGGGTAGGTGTGGGTATTAACATGTAATTTTCACGCATGGACGAGACACGAATCAGGGATAAACATTTTCTGTCTTAGGTAACCCATCTCACCATGTAAAGTTATTTTTCAACTTATATTTCTTACTTATGTATAAAAATCTTATGGATATAAAAGCCTAGAAACACTACATTATACAAATTTTAATAGAATTGGCGAATCAGAAGAGTGTTGTAAACATTCTTTTAATCAAAATAGTACATGTTATTACTTAACTTTTGAAATCATTTTATACGAATCTCTTTTATTCATTATTGATAATAGTAGATTAAAGAAATTTGTCGGTAATTTATGACTGTGCTTCAAAATAGTTTAAAAGAATAAAATTAAGGATAATTCTCAAAAACTTATGAAGTAACAAAATAGAAAACATATAAATTTTCAAGAATAGTGTTGCTAAAACTACTGATACATGGACATCTAATAATAAAAAAATATAATTCTTGGGCTCCGTTTGTTTGCCGTAAAATAACTTGCTTGTGTAAAATATTTTCCGTGAAAAGTGTTTTCCTAGAAAATAAAATATTTTACATAGCTCCGTTTGTTTGCCGTAAAATAACTTATTGAGGGAAAATATTTTATTGGAAAATAGAATACTGAAAAATATTTTCTGGTGTTTGAATGTACGGTAAGTTCGGTAAAATGTTTTCTTATCCCAAAGGACATGAAAATATTTTACATAATTTTGTACTAGCCGCAATTGTTAACCAGAAAATATTTTACGGTTGACCAATTTTCCGGTGTTACCAAACACCGTAAAATTAAGAAAAAGCAGCCGCAATTTTTGACTGGAAAACATTTTACGGTTGACCAATTTTCCAGTGTTACCAAACACCGTAAAATCCGAAAAATGTTTTCCGGTAAAATATTTTACAGCAAACAAACGGAGCCTTGATAAAAACTTAGGCTCCGTTAATATTTTCTGGATTTTTCAGTATTTGGTAACACCGAAAAATTAGTCAACTGAAAAATATTTTTTGGTCAACAATTGCGACTGTTTTTGCTTAATTTTTTGGTGTTTGATAATATCGAAAAATTGGTTAACTGTAAAATATTTTTCGGTCAACAATTGCGGCTAGTACAAAATTGTAAAAAATATTTTCATGTCCTTTGGGAGAAAAAAATATTTTACATAACTTATTGTACATCCAAACACTAGAAAACATTTTTCAGTATTCTATTTTTCAAAAAAATATTTTTCCCCGACAAATTATTTTATGGCAAACAAACAGAGCCCAGAAAAATATTTTCTAACAAGCAAATTATTTTACGGCAAACAAACTAAGCCTTAATAAGAAAATATAATGCAAAAGATAAACATACCACGAAAAAGTAATGAAGATTTACAGTAGCTTTTGCTTCGTTTGCTCTGTAATAATTTTGGCTTATGGAAGTTCATGAGATTAGAGTGATGAAGGCTCGTTGCAATTGGAATGTTATTATAGCCGATCACGAAGGCCCATTTGGAAAATCTCTATTTTCAGCCCATTGGAGGTCCATATATTAATGGACGTAGCTCTAGGCCTAGTTAGGTCGGTCCAAGAGTCTCGTACTCTCTGTACTTTTTTTTTTTTCTTGCCTTTAAAAAGGAAAAAAATTAGAGAATCGTGTATGTTTAACTCATTGTTTAATGAATTAATACCATAGTCTGTAAACATTTTTTAACTTTTCACTAAATGATATATTTTTTATTGGTATAATGGAGGCAAAAGCTGTAACGCTAAATGATATTTTGGTATCTTATGATTTATTTTGTGTCCTTTTGGTTTTTCATGTTTATACTTCCACAATCATTGCACATTGTTCCTTCTAAAAATCTTAGTAAACTACACGTGTTTTATATGATAAAATATAGATGTATTTTTTTTTTACTAAATAAGTAAGTGACTCTATTAAAATTAAAAGTTCTTATCGTATAACTTATCTTTAATTTTAGGATGAAATTACTACTTCGACTAAAGGAATCTCGTTTAAAATAAGAATAACCAAAACGCATGAAAATGGAATATTGGAGACCAATATATGATTTTCTAGAAAGTTAAAATATTCAATATTGTATTGTGGTATTTATCCCTATATACTATTTAGTTGACATGAACAAATAAAAAATTATTTTTTTATTTCTTTTTCTTCTTTTAATACGCCAATTAGATATTTTTATAAAAGGTAATAAAAGTGAGATAAAATAAAGTAGTATATAACGACTCCATAAAGCACGGCTTCAACCAAAGTTTTGCGAATCTTTTATAGTTAGGTTGGTATAAAATATAGCAAGAAAGCAGAAGTGAGCAAATATAAAAGAGATACTCATACAAACACGTATGATTTTGTTGAGATTATAGTGATACTCTGATATCACCAAACTACATACTTTTTCATTTTTTAATCAGTGTATTTATAGACATACTTCATTGTCCTTGTCTATTCATTCTTCAAAAAAATTATTGGCTTATTGACAAAATTAAATATAAATACTTTCACCATCAATATATTTTGTATGTCATAGTTATTTGTTGATTTTGTCTTGTTTTCACATTTAAATATTGTTCTGTACACATGCTTCATTGTCTTTGTCTATTCATTCTTCAAAAAAATTATTGGCTTATGGACAAAATTAAAAGATAAATACTTTCACCATCAATATATTCTGTATGTCATAGTTATTTGTTGATTTTGTCTTGTTTTCACATTTAAATTAAATGTGATTTATTTTGGCAGAATGCTATAATTTTTTTCTATTATTTGTTTGATGAAATCATTAGTTTATGAACAAAAATACCCTTAATTTCGACCTCAGAAGTATCCTTCCCATCATATTTTGTCATTTATTATCTTTTGACAACTTCATTCCAACCAAACCTAATCGTTTTTTTCCTTTTGTAAAAGGAAAAAATATAGAAGTGGCCAAAGATCTCGACTTTGTAAATAAATGAAGTGCTTTCTTATACTTTCAGAGTAAACTTCCCTAGAAGAATTTACCAAAAGCATGTAGCACTCTTTAGTTTTGAAATGAATTAATAATACAATTACAATATCCTACTACTTCACCACGGATCAAACTTCCCTAGAAGAATTTACCAAAAGCATGTAGCACTATTTAGTTTTGAAATGAATTAATAATACAACTACAATATCCTACTACTTCACCACCGATCAGGGGTGAACCCAAACACTTAAGTTTAAGGTGTATAATCGTACAGTGAGAGAGGTCAGAGTATATATATTCATCCAACAAAAATGTCTAATATAATAATTTTTTTTTTCTAATTGAGGGTGTATTCCACGTAAGTCCGCCACTGCCAGCGATTATCGTGATTGGAAATATCTTAGCAATTAGCCAATTACTCCCACCATCTAAAACTAATTTATCGTGTACTACTTTTTAAGTGCTTAGATATTTTAAAAGAAGAGTAACTCAAACTTTAAGGCTCCGTTTGTTTGCTGTAAAATATTTTGCTGGATGTTTGGTAGGATATAAAATTTAGTCAAACGTAAAATATTTTTCAGTCAATAATTGCAGCTGCCTTTACTTAAATTTACAGTGTTTGGTAACATCGAAAAATTGGTCAATTATAAAATATTTTACGATCAACAATTGCGACTAGTAAAAAAATTTAAAAAATATTTTCATGTTTTTTAGGAGAAGAAAATATTTTACGGAACTCACTGTATATCCAAACATTAGAAAATATTTTATAGTAATCTATTTTTAAAAAAAATATTTTCTCTCAACAAGTTATTTTATGACAAACAAACGGAACCTAAGTTACTAAAACTTTTCTCGGCTTCCATAATGTCTAAAAATATATGAGGCATATAATTCCAGGATAGAACGCAAAACATGGTAAAGAAAATTGTTGAACGACGGTATAAAGAATATGGCAGCATGTAAGAGTCCTTTATTGTCTTTTTCCTTTTCTTTGTTTATCTCAAGTTAATTACTTGTGACAAGAAATGAACCAACTTGTTTTCTTGTCGATCGTTTGGCTCTTTTTGGGGGACAGAAGAGTGTTATGATTACATGTTACCCTTGTAAAATAAGATAATGTTAGAAAATAATAAATTTTTCTCTAGCATTTTGAATTTTTAAATGTGATGATAACTTAATAAAGTCTTATATCTCAAGTTACCAAACAATTTTGAGTTGAAGTTTCATTGCCATCCATTTAAAAATATTAGAACAATACATGTGCAATGCTTAAAAATGAATCATTGCACACCGAAGGCGTGTAAAAGATAATTTAATAAATATAATAAATTCATTTATAAATATAAATAAATATTATTAATGTATATAGTTACAATTTTGTAAATAGGTTCGTTATTAGTTTAGGCAATTGTCTAGTTTTAGGATATTACTTAATTGATTTAGTTTTCTTATAGGTTACTTGATAATCAAGACATTCAACCCTATAAGTAGGCCTTCCTTATACATGTATCATATATATACATATATATATATATCAATATAAAAAATTATCTCTCTAATTCTCTCACCCTTTCTTTACTTGTAAGTTAGATAGTTTTAATTCAACTTTATACGTGAACGTAATTTTTACAATTAAGTAATGACAAATTTTAAAATTACAATATTCAATCAAAAAATTTAAAATTTTTAAATAAAATAATTACTTAATAATGTTAGAGTCACTGTGACAATGGTGGCTCTAGGTTATTATATTAATCGCCACCACCGCCAATTAATTTGTGTTTTCACGCTACCGCTAACAAAATAATTTTATATCACTTTCACGATCCACCGGATACCTTATCCCACAATTTTCACATATCGACCCATGTATCAAAAAAGAACCACCACAACTAGAGAGAGTTTTGAACGCAAAATCAACATATTCTGACATCATAGCGCCTTCACGCGCGGCCCAAAGAGATGGTCGTCAAATCCACGCATGACACGTACAACGATTTGTCAGCCCTAGCGTCCATGTGGCCGGTTCCAACTTAGCAAACACGGCACACTCATAAGCCATGTCACTGCCACATCATTAATCACATCATCTATGATATTATGTTAAAAATCATGGATTTTCATACTAAAATTAGTTGGTACATACTAAAAACTCAGAATCTTATATGATGATCTTGAAATTTATGATTTTTTTATGTGTGAAAAGTGTATACTGTAAATTATATAATAAACATCTCTCTAATAATTTAAACTTTTAAATAAAATAATAACTTAATACATAAAATATAAAATAAAGTATGAGCGATACAATTTGAGTGATATAATGTTAGTGGTTAATTTCAGACTTGGAACAACCCAAGATCATCATTTTATTCAAAGAAAATTCGTATCGTGTAAGATTAAAGATTTGAATTTTAATTTATGAAAGAGAACGCAAACAGAATATTATCACCAGCATATTCAAACTGTGAACTACAAATTATCAACAACACAATTCCTATTACCTAAACAACCCTATGAAAAAAAAAAAAAAACACTATTGTATCTTATATTTAACATCACGTAATTCCTTTCATAAATAAATAAAATATGCTTTAAATTTTTTTTTTGTTTCTATATCACACTTTAGAAGAAAACTGAACTGGAATCTTCTGCAAATCTGATATTCTCAAGTGTTGATGGTGGTGCAGTATCTCTCAGATTTGATTCTTGAAAACTCATATCGAATAAGAATCCAAATTCATCTTCACACTTCGGGTTTATAATCGGGTCGGATGGAGCTTCAATCAATCGATCATGTTGGGTTAACTGAAGATTATGGTTGTCTAGCATAGAAAGATTCAAGAAATTGCTTGTGTTTTCAACTTGATGTGATGGATTCTCCTCGGAGAAGTTGGAAAAATGGAGATAATTATAAGGCAAGCTATCGTTAAAATTGGGTGGAGATGCTGCCATGGTTGGAGAAGCGCCGCCATCAGCTTTTACATCGTACGCGTTTTGCGGGCTCAATTTGTTGCTGTTCTCACCTTTGGCTTTTTGAAACACTCTGCATAGTACCCAATCTTCCTGCGATTGATCATAAAACAACGTTTGTTTCGTTCTATGATCATGAAGGTTTAATTGCATTACTGAAAGAGAAACAAGTTTGCATGCATAAAATTCATTAATTTGCTAAATTTGTTGCCAATTTTTCTCACCTTTTCTTTTTTTCAAAGTTTAAGATGGGAAAAGAATCTAATTATGGTCATCTGTCCTGTCTCAATGAGGTTTCTAAGAAGCTTCTTCCGACAAGATTGTCAAATTGTCACATGAATAACTTTACCTTTTTCGTCACTACGTGATATATTCATTATAGAACGCGTATAATCAACACGTATTTACATGTAGAGTTGACAGCTAAAAAGTGTATGATCAACACGTATTTTTCATATAGGGTTGACAGCAAATAGGATTTAAATTCAAAACTGACGAGTATCTGAATCGATAACGTTGAGAAACATGGATAAACATACCTTAGGAGGTGTATTAGGGTTCTCGAGGCGAAATTCATGCATGATCCAACCAGTTTTAATCCCGTTTGGAGCTCTATTTTTGTAGAAAACCAAGGTCTTTCTCATGCCTACCACAGCTCGTGTTCTGGGATGAAGCACCGTGCGATCTTTGCCAGTGGCTTTCCAATAACCAGATGTTGTGGCCCTGTTAGTTCGATAGCCTGTTGCATACTTGCGATCTCGAAAGCTAAAGAAGTACCACTCGCTTGAATTGAGCTTTGCCACCTCTACAAGATATACCATGCATTGATAATTAACATGATTAGATAAACATCGTGACCACAAAGAAAAATAAATGCATCTAGAGAAACTTAAATCTTTAATGAAGTCATATAATGATCTCCTAAGTGTTAAAAAATATAGGATTCCATCCTTAAATGATTAATTGATATTTACGTGGAGTACTAATCCTGAATATTATATAGTTATCTAAAAATTTATGATTAGAATTGAGAAGAGAGGGATACGAGAACTGGGAACTGATGATGAGGAATAGAGTTATTAAAAGAAGGTAGATCACATGTAAATAGATAAAATTGGGCAAAAAAATCCAATTCTAAGTACCATGTTGACACTAACATGCATGTATAAAACTATATTTGCTCATACCACTAATCATTTGATCTAGTGGCATAAATCTTACTTTAGATGCAATGGGTCTCGAGATCCATTCTCGTTTGTGATATTTTATATGATATATATAAAATGCCTTAAGAAACCATTAAATAAAAATTACTATATATGCTCATACATAAGCCACCGTGACGCAAAGGTAAGGCACTATAGTCAAAATAGATTCTCAAGGCATCTTTCTGCTTTCTTAAAGTTAATTAGTAAGAAAGTTCAGTGAAAAGATAAGGGGTTTATCCAAATTTTTGCAATAGTTGGGAAGACTTTGGACGTTAGCAAGTCTCTATCACCTCGCGTCCTTACCTAGACTACAGAATAAAAGAATCATTAGACTTGTAGCTCCATCAAGATTTTTAATTTCCATTTCACCTTCAAAAAGACTTTTTTTTTTTTTGGTACAATAAGTACAAAGTTATTTTTAGTACAATAATTAAGTACGAAGTTATGATTTAAACACAAAATATATTTAATTACAACATATCGTTACCGACCATTTTATACCTCCAAAAACTTTCAAAATTCATGCAGGGATGTAAAAAAATGTGTTGGGATAAGTTGGCAGACTGCCCAAATCAAGTAGGTTATAGAGTATTGACCGGGAACGACCATTTTCGCACCATTTTGCTATAAAATGGGAGTACAAAATGGTGAATTATTAGATGACATTTCGTTTTAGGGAAATATGAGATGCCCTACCTCCAACACCCCCTCATTTATAACACATGACATGCCACAAGACACTACCAAATAGGGACTGTGTCGGAAGGACATAAAGGGTGTATAATGGCGTCACAGAGAAAACAGTGTATGTCATGCATGTTTTATGGCTGAGGAATGACCAGATAAGAATTAAAATACATTCACTATAGTTACTTTTACATCCCAAGCTCGCATCTTAGATATATCAAGCTACACGTACCAAAACCTCCTACCCCAAAATCAAAAGTCTTATATGTTAAATGGGATACTCATTTATGTCGAGAATTATTTCATTTATTAATATTATTCAGGGTAGATCTCGTGTGTCCCTGTCACCGCCCCTTCCCCCAAAGGAAAAGAAAAAAGAACATTTTGAAAAGAAAAAAAATCCTTCTTCTAGGTTTTGTTCTTCATGCACTCATATTATTATTATTATTATTTGAAATCAAAGGCCTAGAACGGATATATAACATAGCATACATAAATCTGAAAGTTAAGAATGGTTTACCTACCGTGCATAGACACTAAAGTTTCTGCATGACATTTTTCACTCTTAATTAATCTAAGCCTTCGACAAGAAGGGTGTATGAGTCCCATGACGTCATGTTCTACGAAGGGATGTATTCTCTGTCTTGGCCTTTGCAGAGGAAAAGGCAGAGAAGAAAACGTCCTTCACGCAAGTTTCATAGTTTACACAATTATGAATGCCATTTTCCTTAAACTGAGCTATAAATGGCTGAAAACAAAGGTGACTTAAAAAGAAAAAGTTCCAAAAACACTATAACTTTCTTTTCTTTTAATTTAGTTCTTTCTCTTATCATACAAAAAGCTGAAAGGTTTTATATGTATTGTTGATTTACACATGTCAAAGAATTAAACCACATCCATTGAACCCATATGCCCACCCTCGATACTTAAACATACTTCCATTTGAAGTAATTACCAGCTTAAAGCAGAGCTTTCTTGAACCGCTTCTCACTTTCAGGAGAATTGTCAAAAGCAAAACACAGTACAAGGTTTTATATATATATATATAGATTAGTTTTGAAACAACAAAAGATAAGGATTTGATTACACAAACTTACATCATATTAGCATACTATTTATGTATAAAGAAAACATCAATGATAAGGTAGCAGATGTGATACCTCAATTTTTTTTTCTATTTTTCCATAAAAAATTACTTTATCAAAATGAACTTATTTTTCAGTTGTACACTCATGCCTGTCGAGCTCTCGAACTACCCCCTCCCCGCCCCCCGCCCAGCCCTAAACCCCAACCCCGAATTCGCATCCTCTCATATTATATGACGTTATGACAGATTTTTTAATATGATGATATGTCTCCCGGCCCTAAGAAAAAGGAAAATAAGGAAAAGGAATAGAGGACAATATCAAAAACATAAGAAGAAGAAAAGAAACAAAGAAAACTAGTCATTGCTGCCTATTGTCTGCTTATATAATAACATAATCTCGCTGTTTTCATCGTCTTGTGGGTCCTATACACTAACAAGAACAAGAGACTCTACCTCAGTGTCTGAAGATGGTTGCTTACAAAAATTCATGTTTTTTGGTGCAGAAGAGAAAAGGAAAAACAAAAAAAAAATGAAAAAACAATTAGGAAATTAACTCAATATATATATAAAAGAACCAAAGAAAAAGAAAAAGAAATCGTTAAACGTGAAAACAATTTGAAAAATTTCTGCTGCATCACATAGAGAGGGATCGATCGATGAGCTTGTTTTCCCCCCATGAAAATAAGACTTCATGCATAAGAAAAATATAGAACCTACCAGGAAGCTGCCATGGCTCACAAACATGGAGGTCAATTTCCACCAAAGTACCCTTTAGAACTTCTTCATTAGTAATCTTTTTTTGAAGATAGTGGCATACCAACTCTTCATCACTAGGATAAAATCTAAACCCTGGTGGCAAAGTGGCTCCAATATCTTTCAACCCCATTGGTTGTTTTGTTTTAGGAGGGAAAAAGTGTTAATTAGGTGATGATATGATATATGATATGGTAATTAATTTCCTAAAGTTTGAAAGTCTAAAGAAATATTTCTATCAAGAATTAATGAAGGTGGAAGTTGGTGGGCATGAAAAGAATATTTCAGTTTGGTTCTTATTGTTTACGCGGATTTAGTGTAACGGAGGAGGGTATGTATATATATATATATATATATATATATATATATATTATAAATATTGGAGAGTGAGAAAGAGATAGAAACAAAGATAGAAGGATTGACAAGTACCTTTTCCGAAAATAATTTTATACGTCATTCTAGTAGTTTATAATGCTTGTGTAGTTCGTTATGATTATATGTGGGGAACGTTCAAGAAAAACCAATTTCACAAGAAATCTCTTCTGCGGGTTTAAGGGGAGAAAGCTTTTTGCATTAAGTTTTGTAATACAAAATCATATAATTGGGGAGAAACTACAAAATGCTCCTTTTTACTACTATTATTATATAGATTTGTTAACTTGGTGCAATGGTTTGAGCATGACCTTTTGGGCATGGCACAAATACAAACACATCAAGACAAAATTAAGGATATAATTTATTGTTCAATTCTGCTTTTCTTTTTGCATTTTGGTACAAAAAAATGCTGAAATCATGATTCGAACTCAAAATATTTGAATAAAAAAAGTTACTATTTAATTATTCCACCAAACTCTTGGTTTACTTTTTTTTGGTAATTCAGCTTTCGTCTATATACCTGTATATGGGTTTTTCCCCTTTTTTCGGTATCATTTGAGTGAATTATAGTTAAATGTTTTAATCGTAATCAGATGGATGGGTTATGCCTTCTATATATGTGAGAAACCTCGAGCACTTTCTATGTTATTTAGACTAACAACTGTTAAATTAATCATCTCGTTTAAAAGTTTAACTTATCATAAATTTTTCATGATTATTTCTTTTCATGTTGTTAGAACCTTAGGAATATGATAGTTCTGGACTGAAAAGGCGAGATCAGAATCGGAATCCGTATTTAGTTACAGTATATGATGGCAAAGAAAAGAAAATAATTAAGTGGACTATATACTGATGCTTAAGTTGGTCAGTAAAAATAAAGGAAAAAATTAAAGAAAAAGAATACTACTAATAATACATTCCAGCTAGTTTTTATTGGAAAGCTGTCACCACCGAGGTTTAACTTATTGCGATAATAATAGAGAATCAAGTCATTATAAACTCGACACACGTCTTTTATAAAACCACTATAGAAGAGGTGTTACAGGAGGACTTAAGGTTGTTTCTATGTCATTATTTATTTATTTTAGTTTGAAAAGAGGCCTAGTGGATCTCTAATATGAGATTTAGCAAGCCGATAGTTTCACCCAACTATTCGACTACCAGACGGAGGATATTTTATCTTTTCTATCTAATTTCTTGAGTAGAGGGAGGAGGCCATTAGATGCAACATCCATATATATAGTCGCACTTCTTAAAAGTTATAATAGGTCGAAATTTACAAGCTAGTCCGCCCATCAATTTACTTCTCTATGTCATTATTTTTCCAAATCAAAACTTTAGTATAGCAATAGCTATTAACTGATAT
The DNA here is from genome assembly GCA_037974665.1 of Ehretia macrophylla. NCBI lineage: Eukaryota > Viridiplantae > Streptophyta > Magnoliopsida > Boraginales > Ehretiaceae > Ehretia > Ehretia macrophylla. Next base: position 23,280,316 of record CM075780.1, read on the forward strand.
ATATCTATATATATCATAAGCATATGATCAAAATATGTCGAAAGAAAATGTTGGCGTCGGTATAAGAAATATCCTTAGACCCCGGTATGCCTAAATGGAAAACCTAAGCTTACTCATAAACCTGCCTTGATCACAAAGATTAGCCAAGTACTAGTTCTGTTGTCTGTCAAGTGTCATCCATCTTGTAAGCATATGAATATGCATCAATCTGCTTTGAATTATTAGATTGTTATTCATGGCTCTCTATAGGCCATACACATTTATCAGAGAGGCCAGTACTCCATTCATCTGATCTGGGACAAAAACACAGAGCACACATTCTAATCAAGTGAGGTATCCTCTTATACTTAAACACTAATCATGCAATAACAAGTCTATTCCATCCAGTCTCGATGTAGAAGAAGAAGAATAATTTTAGATCTACACATAGGTAGGCCTCAAATTTTGTGTGTGATCGGGGTCTACCAATGATGAAGCACATCACATCTATCATGTATCTACAAATATATAACGATTGATATATATATCGATCGACATGCAATTTTTTAACAATATTTTTTTTATAGGCTTTAATTTGTTGGCAAGGCAATAATCATGAAAATGAGGACAAAAATTCATACTTGTCACAACCTGCATCATCAATGATAATTATTAGGCCTTGTATACGCTAACTAGTATCATGACACTGATCATGATATATGGGTCCATTATACTTGGCTATAATATCAAATAATGGAGGTTCACCTAAGGGTAATAACGCGTTGTAATCAGGGGTTATGTATTTGAACTACGGTTTTAGTATTCATTATATATAAAAAAAAAAGAGTAAATGACTAGATACTCTTTTGTATTTTGTCAAAAATGTATAATACTCTTATATTTTAAAATGTAGTTGATTACCCCCTATCTTTTATAAAAGTAGTTGAATACTTCCATGTGTTTTAAAACATAGTTGATTACTTCATTGTGTTTTAAAAATATAACTGAATACCTTATGTTAAAAACATAGGGTTTAGGGTTCATTTTTAAAACACAAGGGAATATTCAGCTATATTTTTAAAATACAGGAAAATAATCAGTTATATTTTAAAACACATGGAGTATTCAACTATTTTTATAAAACACAGGAGGGTAATCAGTTACGTTTTAAAACACAGGGGAGTATTATACCCTTTTAACAAAACATAGAGAGTATTAAATCGTTTACTCTAAAAAAAAAAATTATAATAATGGTGGCTCAAATGAATAATATTTTGTCTTTGCTTCAATGTTTCACCTCTTTTTTTGTATGGTAAGATCATGTACTGAATGCCTATTCTCTCATACACATGATAAAAGTTTTGCTATAAAAAAAATAAATGGAGGGATGATATATAGAAATGGTGGGTTCAAACATAGACCTCCCCTAACGTCCGCATCACAGTGCCACGTTTCAGAGCTGCACGTTCTGCGCCGTCATCTACGAAAATATTGTCCGGCTTATCTGGCAATATTACAGCACCAAGCAAAGTCATGAGGTTTTTTTTTTTTTTTTTTTTTTTTCATGAAATAGATAATGTATGGTTTCTGTTTCTCATCAAGATATAGATGGTCCTGTCGACAACAGACAATAGCCAATAGGTGTTGTGTGTGCAAGTGTGGTGAGTACTCTTTCATCCTCAAAGAATCAACTTCAAACCACGCCCTAAAGCAAGTTTGGCCTATGTTTACCAAAAGCCACAGAAACAAGCAAAATGTGTCTACTTTCAATGTAAAAAGAGCACTGCGCGTTTCATGTAAATGATCCTCTAAACAAGCAAAAGTGTGTCACGCTACATGTAAAACAACGTGAAAAATGCAAAGCTAGCTCGTTCTGTTTTTTTCTTTGTTGCAGGATAGGAAACTTCCGTGAGGAAACCCTTCCGGCTCACAACAGAGGTGTCAAACTCTACGACACATGCTCAGAAAAGTTTGGATTTAAATTAGCCAAACACAAAACAGCTCATTCTTTCTCTCTTATATTGTCACGTGGAGTAACAAAACTTGATAGGCAATAGATTGATTTTACATATACTACCAAAGAATGAGATTAACTTTGATTGATATCGTATCCTTATAGGGTTTAGCTGCGAGTACAGCATTGAGGTTGTTCATTTTCATCCTAAAATGGAGTGCAAATAAGGGAAGTTCACGTGAAATACAATAAGAGCCCTCTTGTGAAATTTATCGTACGCGTTTCCTCTTACCTACACTAGCAATTGTCAATCTTGTCTGCTGAGACTGACATCAATTCCTGCAGTATAATATGATTTTTAAGTCAAAGTTCCAAGTCATTTTTAGTACGTCGTTAATATGTCTTATTCGTTGAAGGTAAAAAATAAATTTAATAAATTTTATTTTAATAATTCAAAATTTTAAATAAAGTGATAATTTAATATAATATTAGAGCCTAAATTACTAAATCGTGTAGGAATTAAATCTCGTTGCGACCCATTTAAAATATTAAAATTGTCTACTTGCAAAGTTAAAAAACTAATCCCTTAAATGATCTGATAATTTAATATTATGAGGAAAAGAAATCTTGAGATCCATCAGTCAATTTTTATATACAGTAGAACCTCTTTAAATTAATAGTGTTGAGACCACCAAATTTTATTAATTTAGCGAGATATTAATTTATTGATAAATTAATAACTATTAATTAATAGAGATGTTTTTAATTTTTTTGGCTTTATAGTAAACATATTATGATTATAATATCTTTTTTTGAAAAGTGACTTGTATTTTTTCGGTCCAATTTGAAAAGATAAGTAATGAGAATATAAAATAAAATTTAATTTAGTAGGATTAAAACAAAGTTTTTCTAATCTCGTATCCAAGTGCTTGTAGGATTAGGATGAGAACTAATTTATCTAATCTTGTATCCTAATCCTTGTAGGATTATCTCAATTTTTTCTCTTTAAATAATTAAATATGAAATTCAATAAAAGACAAACTACTCTTGATTCATATTTTAAGAAAACCTCATAGTCAATTTATTGTGTACTTTTTAGCTAATTATTAATTTATGCAATATTTGGGTCAATAAAATACAAAGAAATTTTTTTAAAAGTATTATCTTATAATTTTATCGAATTTATCAACTTTTTACACTGGTCCCAAGTCGGGACCGGACATTTTTATTAATTAAAAGAGATTATTAATTTATCGAGTATTAATTTAAAGAGGTTCTAATGTATTTCAAACATTAAGTAGAAAACAACTCTGGGAGGAGTTGAAATTAGAAATAAAAATGTCCTTCACGAAACCACAAATTGAGAAAACTTAAATGAAAGTAGATCTTTGTCTAATTAAGTATATGAATGTGAGAGTCTAATGCACAACGAAATGATTTGTATCTTGACGTTCGAGATATTGTTATGTTGATAAAATTATGATTAATTAAGCAAAAACCCACATATTGTGAGAGATAGTATACAAATTGCAATCACCACTAACAAATAAATAAACCAACCTAGATATAGTACTGGAAGATATACTAATATATAATTGGACAAAAATCTATAATGTTGGTAAAAAGAATTTGATATGTGTAATAAATCCTCATGACCAAAGAACAAACAAGTTGAACATCGATCTGGTATTACCGTCCAGGTTGCGGGCAACCCAAGCAACACCTAAGTAGGGGTGCGCGTTGCTGATCGTCCGACGTCCTAGACTATCAGGGATAACAGAGACTGAACGGAATGGCATATTTCATGACTGCTCCAAGTATTCCCTAAAGACCTCGATAAAGTGTTAGGGTGTTTCACAAGTAAGGGTCGCAGTACGCGGAAGAATTGTCGAGTAAGATTCCATTCCTCATGTTAAAGTAGACCTCAGGAGAGGGCTAGTACGGCCGAAAATAATTCTACGAAAAAATAGTATAAATACGTCTTTCACAACACAAAAATGGTAACTCATTTAAAACACCCTCACTTCTTTAAGTTTATTTTGTCTCAAGTTTAGAACGATCACTGACTTAATCGTCAGAGCTTATCCCACAACATTGAGTTTGCCTTCTTCATTTTGCATGTTTTTAGCTTGGATTGTTATTCGAGAGTAACATTCATATTTTTACCTTATGAACCTAATGCGACATAGTATCAAGCATAACCTTAACTAAAAAAGTAAATTTAAAATAATTAAACTAAATGCCATATTAAGTAATTAACGTAAGCACGACTTCCTAGTCTTCTTACACCTAACCAATTTGCAGTACATAATTTTCTCCATTAATCTTTAATTTGTTTTATAGCTAATTAAATTTATCTAATTCAGTATTAGTGTAATGGATATCAGCGTACTACATTAGAAGAATATTCTTTTCCATTGTAATTTGAAAACATATGTTGAATCTCAAAGTGATAGTATTTACTTAAGATGAACTTATTTTGCAAGATCTGTGCTATTATATATATATATATATAGTAGTATTTATCTTCTTCTAAACTGGAGTTTCCTTCAATCTTTGCTTGAGAAATATAATGTAACAAAGTCCTCACATTAAAGACATCAACTTATAAATAAATCATTTGTATGTTTGGTCATCAATAATCAATTTATACCAATTGCAGATATTAATTAGAGTTTCTAAGAGTGTTGGTTGTTTCAGATGACCTTAAAAGAGAAGGCCATGAAAAGTTGTTAATCCATGTATCTACCAGGCTATGTACATGAATGATCACCATTTAAAACTCAAATTAATTATACACTTCAATATATCTATGAGCATTGATATAAATTATCCGTGAAAAAGCTCTGTCCTCCCTCTCTATCTATCCAAGTGATGCATGGAAGGGTAGACACCTAACTCTATCGGGAAAATAATTTTTTTTTTATATAATAGAGAAAGGGATTTGGATATTATTCAATTCGTCTTACCATATAAACAAAAATTTTGATATTCATAAAAAATAGAATAACACCTGAATAATTAATCAACCACTTAATTATATCGGCTTCGTTGATTCACTGAATCACACCCAAATATATATAATTAATGGGTACAATCTGAAGAGAAAATAGTAGGGCAGATGACACAATATAATAGATAAATAGATAGATAGATCAATGTGTATTATCAAGATTTAGATGGAAAAATATATGATGTGATATGTAGACACGGCAATAGATCACACGTCATGAGGGGCTAGCTTGGCGTATGGATTGTTCTACTTTAAAAGAGTCATGATTATCATAATTCCTAACAAAGGAAGAAAGATATGTAATAATTCATGTGAATTAATTCTAAGGTTAGGGTTTATTCCTTTTCAGGGCATTTTCGGTTAGGTGTGGGATCGATGGATGTTGGTGAAAGAGTGACGGCTTGAGATTCTCATTTTTGGAGCCAATTATTTCTCTCGGCGTCATCAAAGTGTCAATTTTTGCGATATTTCACTTCCATAAGTTATGGGCTGTTTTTGGGGACATGGGGACCATTCACATATTCCATATCTCATTATCTACACTCAGGCCATAGCTAGATTATATATTTATAAGGGTAAAAGTATAATTTAGTCCATTATTTTTTATGTAATTTTTATTTTTATTAATTATTTTTTAAAATGAATTTTTTAGTCCATTATCTTTGGTATAAATGACACTTTCATCTATTATATTTCAAAATGAATCTTTTAGTCCAATATGTTTCACATTAATGACGCTGTTAGTTCAATATGTTTCCTCTAATATGTTTTGAAGTTAGACTAACAGTGTCACTGATGTGAAACATATTGGACTACAAAGTTCATTTCGAAAGATAATGGATGAAAGTGTCATTTATACAAAAGATAATGGACTAAAAGGTTCATTTTAAAAGATAATGGATGAAAGTGGAAATTATATCAAAAATAATGGACTAATTATATATTTACCCTATTTATAATCAAGATTTAGTGATGCTTCTAATCGTCATTATAATATTTTACTTCTTTTTTAATATTCTAATTAAAAATAAAAAATTCTTATGTCTTATTTCAACTATTAATTTGTAGTTTATACAAAGGTTCAATTTTTTTTTTTATCACGTTTTGAATAATTTCTCATGAAAATATTATATAATAATAAACTAAATGCAATAGTTTTTTAAATCGTTGGTTATAATTTACGAAAACTCATTACAGTAAAGAATTTGTATCGGACCGAGATTATATGTATCGATTAAATCCGTTTACAATCAATTTTAACCTTTTTACAACAGTTTAAGTATTACAACAAATCAAGAATGTGATGCGGCACAATTAAGATTAATTCCCCCTAGTTCCCCTGGGATATAACACTATATATAAACAAAATTCAGAACCTAAGGTTTCATTCACCATTGATGCACTAACCTATATAGCCTTACTCCTCATAACGTAAAGTCTCATTAATATATAGTAACATAATTGCATGCATAGCCCTTCTACCGTTGTGGAAATTGGCTTTTTAACGGTTTAACTTCCATGGGTTATTATGCAATTAATAACCAATCATATATCATTATGAGTGATATTTTTTTACGATGGCACTCACTTTAAGATCTATATATTATTCATGTTGTTTTACTTTATAATTTTATAAGAGATTATTTACAAAACTCCAATGCACGACTTTCAAGCTTTATCGTAATAATTTTATTATTACGTCAAAACTCCCTTTTAATTATTTATTGACAATGTGTGGTTTAGTCATTTTTTTTCCTTTCTTTGCTCTAGTTAGGTCCACATAACGTGTATTATTCATACTTAAAATCACAAAAAAGTATTAATACAATCAGTGCATAAGGGGAAAAAAAAAGTGGTATTAAATCCAAATCAAGAGTAATTAGCACTTAATTGAGCCCACTAATTAATTAAAGAAAGGCATTACCGTGTGTGTAGAATGTTGTCGTTCATTAACTATAATATCTGAAATGCAAATCCACTTAGATATTGCCATGTTAGAGCTAAAAAAAAAACTTGGCCCCCATGTCATTATCTTGCCGTTCCTTTCATTTTGCTTTTGTTGAAATGGTTGGTATCAAAATTAATGTTTTATTAATATCTGCTGCTATCTTCAGATTTGTTGAGCAGGTTGTGTTTTCAATCACTTCAATGGCTTTTGTAAATAAACACACACACACACACACACTTACACTTTCTCTCCTTCTCTCTCTCTCTCTCTCTCTCTCACACACACACACAAACACACACACAAACACACACAGTTGGGCGTAACATTAGATTCTTTAGATGATATCAGGATCGAGCTTGGGGCATAAGCTAGCTTTAAAGCCATCAAATTAAGATAATAGTACTTTCAATCGTATTGTATTGTCAATAAAGTGAGAAAAAACTGTAGACTTTTTGACAAAATAAGACGCACCACCTTTTTTGCTTGCCTCTGCTTTACTTTGCATGATTCCCTGAATCGTTCCTAAAAAGTTGCTGGCTTTTGGGATGCTATACTTTTCGTTTCACTACGAAGCCTATCTACAACATTAATCTCTATTCATGTTCTTGTAGTAATAATTTGATAGAGAAGGTCCTTACACTTATTTAACACGTAGTTATGGTGGCTTAATGGTTATGCTTCTAAACTTGACATCTTACTAATTGGACATATAAATGCAGTGACCATGACAATTGGATAAAAAAATAGATAATATCTTCTCTAATATCTTTGCTAAACATAGGTCATGTCACATTCCATGTCTAGAAATTCAAGCTCGCATTCGAGATTAGTATGATAGGTTTTTAAAAAAAATTCTTCTGAGCCTTAATTCTATTGGAAAAAAATAGTTCGTTCGAATTGTTACTGAAACTCACATAACACTCACTTAGGGAATCCACTCTCAATTTATGTTATAATCACTCTCGTTAAAGATCTAATACATCCTCGCGAAGGGCACAATCACTAAACTAGCACTACCTATGAGTACCATTTTGTTGCACCCGAACCCATAATTTTAAGCCTGCAAGCCAGTGGCGGAGCCACATGGACTGGGAAAAAAAAATTGGTAAAAAAAAAATCTCCTCTTATTGTATGAGTATACTGACTAACCCCTCTCGTTGTATGGGTTCAGCTGCTGACTCTTAAGTCTTAATTCCCACCCTGCCCCAAGCGAGACTAGTTAATTTCATATATAGGTTTAAGAATTATTATTTTGAGCCTTAAATTAGCGATAATTAGTTATTACTAAGCTCAAAATATTTACTCATAGACCACTTTAATTCATTACTTCAAGTCTTGCACTAACGTGAGACATTATAAATCTTTGTGCGGAAGCTGCTTATAGCTAGCTACATGACGACGGATCCTTCCTTTTTAAGAAACCTATGTAAGTATTCCAAGATGAAGAAGAATACAAGACCAATGTCGCAAAAACACTACAAACCGCAAAACATAAGCTAGCTACAAGACAACAGGAACCGATCAAAATCTGTTTTTTTACATTATGTTGTTGCGACAAATTTTTTCACTGTGGAATTTGGTATGAAGCTAAACGCCCCTTTGGCTGTGTGGGTTCCCCAACGCAATCACACACTCGAATGTGTGCCCCCATCTTCACGCCCAACCACGAATATGAAAAGGAAATTAAAAATAAAAAATACAAAAAGATAACGACCATTTAGGCACATGTTTAAGCATATATAATAATTTCTTCAGTATATATCTTTAGGTATGTTTTGAAACAATCCATTATTTGTGTATTATTTTCAGAGAAGAGGATAATTTGTCATTTTTTGCAATATTTCCATTCATTAGGCTTTATGACTTGCGAGTATTCACCATTTCTTTCTCTGTTAAGCCTAAAAGTTAAAAAGAGTTCTGTTATTTCCAACTTCTTTGTTTGTAGTCTAGTAGAACTATATATTTTAGTAAATTTAAAGTAGGTTTATATTTAAGTAATAGAAAGAGGTGCATAAGGTTATGCTTTTTTACTTGAGAATATTTACAAGAGTGAAGCCTCAAAAAACATACGAGTGCATCTCTCGTAGATGAATACCGACTTACCGAGAAAGTAATGGTAGTGAAGACCCTAGGTACGGAGAGCTAGGAAACAGAAAGAACTTTCAGGTGGTAAATGAAACATTTTTTGTATGAGGTTATGAGTTTAAACAACGATTTCGACTTTTGTAATTTAAAAAAAAAAAAAAGTGCCTAGTGCACCAATGATTCAGCCAAAAAGACACATTTACTAGCTTAAGCCCTTCCATAATGGACGTGCCTTTTTGAGCAAAGTCAATATACTACTACAATTATTTAACAATTCTAACGTTATGGACATGAGTTAGTTATCTATGAGTCGATTCAAATCACGATAAAATCGAGTCTACTTTATGGTTAACTCTATTATAATTGTGACACGTCAAATCTTCGACCAAAAAAAAAAAAAAAAAGACATATCAAATCGATTGTGATTCTTAAGCAGGATCAGTCATTTGTTATCTAATTATGGAGGGATTAGATATAATAATTGATTTGCGATAAAAAATTACTTTTTTAAAAGATGATGAGAATCTGCGACCCATCAAGAAAAGCAATTTACCTTTAGATAACTTCATATCAACTTCCTACATCACATTTTTATGATTGTTAGGGATCGGAGGCATCTTAAATTTCTACTTTTTTTCTTTAATTTGATTAGAGGGAGAGTTAAACAAATGTTACATTACTTTCAAATGATATATAAACTTTAAGAATCGATCTTAAAACCCTTTTTATTCTTTTTTATTATTATTTAATTGTTGCGCGACATGATAGGATATATTGACATTACACACCCAAGTAATTTTCCGTCCCTAGGAATGTAGCCTTCAACCTATTATATGGATAATTGCCCTTCACCTAATTGAACTTCACTCCTTTACTAATCACAGACATTTTTAAAGATTTCAAAAAACCAATCATCTTCATTACATTAAAGTCATAAATATCTGTTGTTGCAGTTGCTGTTGTTGCCAAGAGCACCTTTCAATTCCACAAGCGTGGGAACCGCAACATTCAATTTATTGTGCTATTTATTATCTAATTAATTGCCGCTCTACCACTGGATTTTATCTCTTCCTTTTTCAACCATGAGTTAATATTTAAGAATATGGATGTCGATTTATTACGAAACTTAAAGGAAATAAAAAAATTATTGATATGAGATGAATTCCCGACCCCATACACAATTACCAAAATACCCATGAGATGAAATATATGGGGAAGGCCACGGTAACTTCGGCCCGAGGTCCATTCTCCCCGAGGCCCGAGGTTAATGATATCGTGTTTATCAAGCACTTGAGGGCTCGGGTGTGAGATCCCAGAGACCTTGAAAAAAGTTGTTGTAACTAATTCTGATACAATTCCAGAAAATCAGGAAAGAGAGAGAAACCAGAATTTCACACAAAGGTATAAATAACACTCATTCACTCAAATAGAAGGTAACACATACACTCTATACAATTTTTCAGATTTATGTGCTAACGTGGGCTCAACCAACAACATTCTTTTTGCAGGATTCAGTCCAATCTAGCTCTCCGGATTTTGTATCTTAACAATTATGATCATAAAGTTGGGGTTTTGGAGTTATTAAACAATTTGAACTCTCTTTGAATACTTTGGTATATATCTTATTTTGGTTAAATATCTTCCTTGGGTTTTAAAATTTTGTTATCGATTAGACGGAATTTAAGGCTAGATAATTAAATGAAGAAGATTATAATAATCCAAAATTTGGTCATTATTCAAGAATATTATTTTATTTTGTCACAATTTACATCATATCTTTCAAGTCGCGATACAAATTACTAATCACGAAATTAGAATGTCGATTAATCGACTTAACTTTCAATTCAATAATTACGGGCAAAGCATTTGTTTAATTTCGGAAACTTGTGTCATTAGGAGTGAAGCAAGGAATTCAATATTAGGGGGCGAAGATTTAAATAAGAAGATTGATGATAGAGGAGGAGGGCAGTAATTTTTTTTAACGATACTACATAAATTTTTTGTTTTTTTTTTGAAAAAACCACCTTGGGAGTCGACCCCCTAGCTCCGCCCCTGTGTGTCATTACTTCTATTATCGGTGACAACAGTTTCCCAACTAACTAGTACAAACATTGTCTAAATAATTAATCTTTCATTATCATAAAACTCAATCAACTTCTTTCATTTTTGTTCTTTCACTATATATAGTCCCATGCAAAGAGAAGTACACGAGTGAAATAGTTTCAGGCAAGTCCACTTCAAGACCCCATAAGTGGAACTAATTAATGAACAATAACGTGAAAGGAAAAAGGAGACAAAGAGAAATGGGTGCGATGTAACATTATATAATTACAATTACAGTTGTTCTTTCCATGTTGTCTGGTTAATTAAAATGCATGTCGGCACCATTCTTCATTCCTTAAAAAGAAATGAAATAATTTATGATTGACAAATTGTAGAGTACATGAAAGGATGATTATTCACATCGTTGACAATTTTAACCTTTTAAATGAAGCGATCATTAATTAGATACAATAGATTGCGTCAGAACATTGACGACTACTTATATTTTCTGAAAAAGTGTGGTCTGGCAGGTTTCAATGTAGGTTGCATTTGTATATATGTTCTTCCTTTTACATTCACCTTAGAAAATGGTATGCAATTAATGGCAGGATATCATAAATGGTAAATCGTGCAAATTCGAAATTCTACACAAGAAAACTGAATCTTATTAGTAATTCAATTATTGAGTTAATTTGCTCAATTACTTGCAGACGAAATTTGATTTCTCTTGATTTGCAACCTCAACAAACAGATTTGGCGTCGATCTTAATAGCCATTACTACATAAATTAACGATGGGTGTTGATTCTTTTTCAGCTGGATTTGAAACTATGAGGAAGATTAATAACGGTGATCATGAAGCGAAGATGTAGTTGCAGTCTAAATTATTTTACCATAAATTATTATTTCACTACTGTAAATCTCGCTCACAAAGTTAAGGAATCAAAATCCTCGGTGATAAATCAGGAGCTTTGCTGATGGAGGATAAGCATGGGGGAGAGAACCAATATATATATATATATATATATATATATATATATATATATTAATATAGCAGAAAACAGCAAATTTCGAAACGCAGAGAAATACTCAACCATTGTGTGCTCTACCAACATTTGTACTTACTCATTTTAGAAGATTGAATTCGTAGGGAACACAAGCCATCACGTAAACTCATTGAAAAACTATTATAAGTCTTGGGCATATTCATGTCTAAATAGGCGTGTCTGAGGAGCTAGGCATAAGCATCGACATATGTGTTTATGGGCGAGTAGGGGCTTTAGGCCCCCTCCCCCCCTAATCTCAAATGCAAAATTATTAAAGAATGAGTTGGAGTATATAATTTTTAAGGTATTTTTAGGATGAAAATTAAAATCAATTTAGTTTCTATTAAAAAAAAATTATTCATATACGAGTATTAAATTGTATATATTTGTCTCTCACTAAACAAAAACTTAGATCTGCTCCTAAGCGTAAGCACAACTGAAATCTTTTATGTATAACCTTTTGAAAGATTCTGCTGATGGCTTGAAAACATGGGAAATTGTTACCCACAAGTACAAGCATCATGGATCACGTATAATATCTTGTTTTCTTGGAAAAATATAGAAAATTTTAATTGATCGTCGTCATGGTTAAATTCCAAATTCATTTAGATGCAACAGTGAATGCCTCAATCAAAAGATATTATGCATGCTACGTTGCATCAGTTAACTCGATGGCAGATGAATTTAAAGTTGTGTTCATGCAACTAATTATTAAAAAACTTGTAGGGACATAGATGATTAATATTGGATATGAAGGGCACGTACATATCTATGTGGTGGCATACTTCATGTGGTGACACTTGTTAAACTATACGATTATAACATCACCTCTTTTGATTTGGTGAGAATGCGTTTGTCTCGAGTTTTTGTCACAGAATCACTAATCGATGAGAACTTGATTGGTACTCAATGTTAAGGCATTGTTGGATCAAAGGTGTCAGCAGCGGATACAGGTAGGCATAATTAAGTGAGGGTGCAACTTCTACCAACATCATAAAATTTAAGAAATTTTTTAAATATATGAATAAATTTAGTTTAAAAAATTAATTAATTTTTGAGATGTTTAGATTAGTGGAAATCCAAGAACTAGCATAAGAAAGATGAGACAAAACGCATCCTCTGCAAGCCCTATGAAGAAGCTTAGAAGCAAGATGACGGGCCGAAGAAAAGCAATTGTAATGATAGTTGGCATAAAGCACCTCGGTACCACGCGTTAGAATAGCGGCTTGGATACGTTAGTGAAATGACCAGAAATCTTGAGCCCGACAACCAGTAAATAATCATGATATGCGTACAAATGGATCGAAAACAATGATAGATAATCGTGATACAAATGTATTAATCGAATGGCTATCATTGAGCCTCACAGATCATAGGGATGGGAACACACCATCAACTCGGCCCTAGCTGGCGAACTAATAGTCCTTTGTTGCACTAGCATTTAATGCTCTGATGTACGTGAAGTTTGACAAAATACTAAGGATAATGTGAACATGATCGCTCCAGTCATCCTTCGGGCAATAAGGGCCCTTATGTGGAAACGAAGATGGCCACATTTGTTGATTGTGACTCTATATCACTTATACCAACTAATGAGAAACCTGCAGTTATAGTCACTTAATTCAATGCGACTGCATCAAAAAATCATCAATCAATCAAGCTTCAAGAATTAAAACTAACGACATATGTAGAACACACCCCACAAGACCTATATAAAGGCAACACCTCAATAACAAAAATAATAATTAAAAAAAAAAATAACACCACACGCGCGCGCAAGTATATAGATAGTGTCAACAAATAAGGTCATACGCACTCATGCACACTCTATTTCTTACCACATCCCCCACTCATCCAGTTTTGTGTATGGCTGACCCCCATCCCCGAGGGTAATTTGAGGCCCGCTAATATAAACAAAATAAGGATTAAGAGGGTCACCGGTGCTTCCCAATCTTGATTGTTGATTCACATGGATCTACAATTCCTATTCAGTAAGAAAAGTATTATTCGTATGTGTGTCAAATTGTGTACTTTATTCTTTATTAAAAATAAAAATAAAAATCTAGATTCACCTCTCTAATTTAAGATATAATTAACTTCCATCAACTGTGTGACACTATTGCTATATATATTGTATATATATATATATTTCATTCTATGTACTTCTAGTATTCGATAAATAGCTTTAAATTGTTTTGTACAAATTTAATCAATGCACCTTTGAAAGAATAAGCTAATATACGTATAGACATTGGACGTGTAGACATACAGTCTAATTGGGTACGCGAAGATACACGAAAACAGAGAGGAAAGATTCTTGCCTATAAGCTAATTAAGCTATATGTGTCCACCTAGCTAGCTAGATCAAGATTATCACTCAGCACATTGTTCATGACCCTTTTTGTGTTTTTTTTTTTTGATAATCTTAAATTTTTTTTTGATAATACCCTTTTTGTGTTGATATAAACACATTACACATTACATCGATACAACCAGTAACCTTACGTGGATAATGAGTGCTCGATGCATTATTGCTTGGTGTTCAGCACATCAATGCATTTCAATAGGTTTAACTTTTGCGAAGCTGATAACTTAGTACTATCAATGATAGCTCTTGCCAACCTACTCTCTCTCTCTCTCTCTCTCTCTCTCTGTGTCTCTCCTCATAAGCTGTTCTTTTCACAAGTTTTTCGACCCACTGTAACACTCTCAAGTTATAATTCTTTTGTCATTAGAGCATATTAACATACAAATTAATAAGTATTTTGATTTTAAATCCAAACAAATGAACTGTTGGATCAAGGTCTCACGCAAAAGATCGATTATAGCTTGGGTATGTGTTTGAGAGGGTTTTCTAAATTCTTTTATTTGTGCCAAAAGATATAATTATGACATGAGGGTTTTTATCTTTTCCGCACCTATAGTCAGTTGTAACACTATTGAGGAATAGTGTATTACATTATACATGTAAAAAAATATTGTATTTTTTTCGCAATTTTAATATACGTGTGTGTCCTCGTACCGACATGAACAGCCTAAGGCTTTTCGATATAATAAATAAGAACGGTTGTTATCGTATGACATAAGTGATAAATCGAATAAAAACCGTGATCTTCAAGTTACCAAAGCCGCTATTTCCTATTTCCAGCAGCCAATATAATTAGATCAATAATTTAAAAGAAAATGAAAGCTTCAGCCCTACAAAATGAGCGACGTTATTGGGAGACAATTATAGGTTTTGAGCTTGAATGTCCACTCATAAAATAACGTGTGTGTTTATACAAGATATATTCTTGTTAATTAATAGTACTGTTCATTTGGATGTAGACAAATATTTGATTAATAAATCTCCAATCATTCTGTATGTTTGCTTGTCTCTGAAAGAGTGTCTCTGTCTTCTATTATCTAAACAAAAAAAAACGAGCACAATAAAGTAACTGTCTTATTTTATCCTTCATCTCTTCATCGTTCTTTATATAGCAAGACTTTATTTATTAAATATTAAATATTTCACGAATATTGTCAAAATCTTTTCAAATGGAAAAAGTATGAAAAAGGGTAAAAAAATAATATATAACAATGCTCGATTAGGTTAATTTTATTAATGAATGAATCGAAGGATGAAAAACCATCTAAAGAGGGCACACCCCTGATATTTAGCTTCCTTGTTAACGCACAACTACGATCTCCAGTTTTTCTTACTATTCCTCACAGTTTTTCGAGACAGATTTACATTTCACTGCACAGATAACTAGGTTCTCTTCCAGAATTCAGATCGAACAAGTGGAGATTGTTGAGGTGAACCAGAAAAGTTTGGATAGAATGAGATCGATACAAATTTGACACGACATAGGAGAAATTACTCTTTAAAATTTGAACTAGCACAATTTAATTGCAGAGGTACAGTCTGACGGACCGAAACGTCTCTCACATAAGAGATAGACCCCACACACCTCTACACTAATGTGTTTCGTTCCGTCAAACTAACCGAAAACTTTTCCTAATTTCATATCAGTTTAGCATATGATCATATGAACCAGCAAAGAACAAAGCTGTCTCCTCATCGACCTGCAACATTTATTCCCCATTGCTTTCTTTCTAGTAAACTTCCATGCATGCACTAAACGTGGCTACTCAATTAAAGTAATTAATGCTATATACCATCTATTTTTTAACATCCTTATACCATTTCTTACTTGGCATACTAACATGACATGTTAAGTTGCCAATTTTAATTTTTATCTCTTATTATTTATTTTTTTCTCTCCCTTCTTTTATTTATTTTTTTCTCTTTTTTCACTCTCTTCTTAACGTTAAGGTAATTAAATACTCAAGTCCTAACTTCTAAAGGTTTGGGTACAGGAAGATTTGCAAGAGATAAATAATAGAATAAAGTTTGAATATTCACAGAGGTTCACAGACTAGAAGCAAACAATTCTAACACGAGTAACCAAGACCATCTTGCTAGGATACAGATAATGTGAGTTCTAAAGGATTTTTTCACGGTGATAGTAGCTAGATTGGATATATATATATATATATATATATACACGTATGTAACAGTAAAGTAATTTAACAGAAGAATATGCGAATCAACCATAAAGATAATGTACCAATATTAACACTCTCATTCATCTTTTACAACACCAATAAGTTAAGAAGAGGGGAATAAATTTGAGAGGATGTAGCAGTGGACAATAGAAGAGAATATGGGACTTCATTTTTGCTGAATTGAAAAGGGGACTTTTGGTTAGGGTTAGCAAGAGAGGAAACGTTAACATCAAGAAGAGAGAGAAAAAAGAGAAAAAAATAAATAAAAGAAGGGAGAGAAAGAAAATAAATAATGAGGGATAAAAATTAAAATTGCCAACTTGACATGTCATGTCAGCATGCTAAGTAGGAGGTGGTATAAAGGTGTTAAAAAGTAAGTGGTATATAGCATTACTCAATTAACTATCATGATAATAATTTGAATATTTTTTTGTTTATCATCAGATAATTCAACAATAATTACTGAACGGATCAGAAACTCTTGTAGAGAGAGATGAAGTGATTTCTCCGCATTTCATAACAGGCGAATAAGGTTTGAATGAAGGGGTGATATATAATAAAACTCTTTCTCGATTTTCAAATAGTCTGACCCAACAAAAGGATGTAAATAAAAAAAAACATTACACCATTCACTCTCCACTTCCCTTCTTGAGAAAGTTAACCATTGTTATGAAAACTAAGTTTCAATCAGCAGCCCCTCAGCTCAAGAGGTGTATAAAACTAAGATATTTGTCATTGTCAAGGGAATAAAAAGATCTCTACAATAACAGAAGGATTGGATATAATTGGGAAGCTTTCAAGTCCAAAGTTTAACGTCACGCAGAATAAAAAACTTATACTTAGCAGAAATCTTAATCAGATTAAATATTGGCATGACATGATTGTAATGTCCCACTGGTGGAATATTAATTATTCTGGATCAGTTTTGAAACTCGAGTGATTATTTTTTATACCTATAACCCTAATCTCATTTACAAAATTGAAATTTTAGACTCGGAACATGATCGACTATGATCGATATAGTCTTTGTCATAAACAATTCCAATAATGCGTGACAAAATACCCTCAACTGATGATATGCCAAATCACACACACAGCAGCAAATGAAGTCTGAAGCTTTGGCATATTAAATTATTGAACTTTCTTGTATGATTGTATTTGCTATCAAAAATAATTGAATTGAGTACGTAGGATCAAATTATGTTATATACACGTGAGCAAAGACACTGGAACCAAGCTGGTTTGATTCCCTACGTGATGGTGACTCATCTCACATCATCTATAATCCTAAAGAAACCTCAGATCTATAATCCCAAAGAAACCTCAGATCTTACTTCTCCAAGGAATATCCTTAATCTGCAAAAATGATAATGTAAACAATGTTTGTTGCTCCAATTTCACTTCTCCGAGCTTTTAGACTATGAAGGCATATTCCCGTGAACTTCAGCTGAATATCCTTCAAACGGATCTTGTCCCACCCCTAGCCCCCGACTTGAAACTCAGAAATATAAATAAATATACTCAGGAACTACTAAAGAAGACAACTCTCGATAAAAATAAGTAACGTTATTAATTTCACATGACCGACCCCACCTAATAGGATGTAGGTAGAATTTGCTTGGTACTCTCTTTCAATGAATTGCCGGGAAATGACTATTTAGAAACTATTAACCCCACTTCATCAGATAACACGTACACAGAGGAGAGAGGAGGCCCCGAAAAGAGAGAAGGGGGAGGGGGAGGTGAGGATCACAGACATGTCGTGATCGATCAGAAAAAGATGGACCATAACTGTACCTGGCAATGAAACAATGAGGCAAATTGAAATGGAATAATAATTGGCATACACGAAATGCAAAAGTTATTTACATAGTGTTTGGAAACTTGTACTATGGAATTCATATGATTTATAAATAAATTTTATAAGAATTTGTATTTATAAATAATTTCTCTTATTTAGAATAGTAATTTACAACACATGTGAAATTAAAATTAAAAATTATATTTTACTCAAATACCCTTCATTCATTCTATTAGAATTAATAAAATTTAAAAATAATAAATAAAAACTTTTGAACTATCTAACAAGTACTAATATGGACTGTTGATGTCCTGACTTGTTAATCAATTATTTTTTTCATGTTTTATTGAAAGAAGAATGATGAGGGAAAGAGTTTGAAATATATTTTATTTTTTTATCTTTATATTTGAACCAAAGTTAAATTTAAGTGTAAAAAAAAATTTAAAAAGTAATTTTGTCCTCAAAAGAAAAGAACTAAATTAAAAAACGTAAATTTGTAAATTCTACCTCTTAAACAAAGATTTGAATAAGCGTTGAACAAATCTAAGATTTACAAATCCTAAATTTTCAATTTTTTAAAATAGTACTTCCAAACATAAAAAATTAAATTTGTAAATAAAATTCGCAAAATTTTATAAAATTCATTTATTAAAAAAAAAAAAAGAGCCACAAATGAAAAAAAAGTAACCATGAATAGTAATCATAAGAAGAATTATCAAGACTCAAGGAAGAGAGCTTCACATTAGAATTTCACATCAACAATTTTCTTTACGTCCAGGAAGGGGGAAAACCGATCAATTCTAGTAACTGGAATGATTCTTTCCGTAATATCCCACATCAGTGGGAGATTACAAATTTATGTAATTTATAAGTGAGTATTTTAAGTATAAGGAATAACTTTGGTTAACTATTTTGAGTCAATTAATTAGAGGCTCAAATAGTTATTTTTTATGCTTACAATACTAATCTCGCTCACGGGTCTGGGGCTTTAGGCTCGAACTTGGTTGAAGCTATTCTTTAACAAAGGATGGCTAAAGAGTAGTCTCTTCAATAGGGTAACCCACTGCACGAACTTGAGGAAAGTTCACACTTGTTTAGTGTCTATTTTCACGCAGATTTGGAGAAAAATAATAATAATAATAAATTGCTTACTGCAAGAATTTATTATGCAGCTGAAGGTTCATGAGTATTAAGATGATTGAACTTATTAAACTTGTTTCCCCCTCGACTTGCAAATTGTCATTGCCTCCTCTGGAGCTTCATTTGAGGATTGCTTAAGCATAACACAAGCACCATACGTCGATCAATCACTAAGGATAGACTTCAAACGGCACTCCACATGGATACTAAGGATCCGGTGGGTCACTTCCCGTTATCAGGCAATTGTAAAAAATCATGGCCCTGCAACCAAATTCTTCAGGTACTTCAAGAAAGCCACAAGCAGAAACCCAGAACACGTCACCGCCATGGATGCTTCAGGTTAGAACACCATGGTTGTAAGAATGCAGGATAAGCTCGCAGTTCTAGACACCATGGCCTCTTTGATCAGGTGGCTTCATGGGAACGGCATAAAAGAATACCGAAATGAAGTGAGAGGCAGGAGCCACGGAAATAGTCCAGCCAATCTGAAAATCAAGAAGATGCCACTTATTATAAGAAAAGACCACAACAAACTATACATAGCATTCAGCACCACTGAGAACTTCAAATCTTCTGTTTCCACAAGTGATAAAGTAAGAAGTTGCACGCAATAAAACAGTGTTGAAAGGCTAAACAGCCCAGCAACGACACTGAAAGCATCTGTATGGGAGATCCAGTACACACCTGATCTTCAACATTGCATAAGATTAAAAATCACATTCCAAAAACAAGCCCTAGATAAGTTGATAATGCAGAGAGTGTACACTGCCCAAAGGGCTTATCTGTCAGACCTAAACCCACATACCATGTGATATACAGAGAATCACGTTATTTGCATGAATCCTCCATTCTCCTTTGTACTATTACAATGTGAACAGTTGCATTGCATTTTATTTAGACTGGATAATCGGTCAATCCATGCAGCATATTTTAATGAACTTTGCTGCTTAAACTATACAACCGTGCCACCATGCACGCATCACCACTTGACAAACACAACTTCTAAAAATGATTTCTCTTCAACATAGAGAAAGTAATAGGCAGAAAGGATGTACAGCATTGTCATCTGATCTAAGACCTTAACAGATATAGTGAATCTGGGTGAAGTTTATTTGTCTCCACAAAACTATTTTTGTAACTAGCATTCTAATGCCATCCTGGTATATTATCTTATCACAAATCGAAACAGAGAAATCCTAAGATCCAAACCAGAAGCGAGAGAGGTGAAGAGCAAAAGAAAAAGGCCTGCAGTTATGTTGGAAGAACTGCAAATATTCTCAACTGATGAGAGAAATTTACAGTTGCCAGGTAAACAGATACTAAGAAATGGAGAAAGCGCCCATATTTTCCACATAACCCGAATACACTGATGGATGCAACTGCCTAGATATTCGTAATTTGTTCTTTAATTTTAGTGTTCAATGCAAAATTTAACACATTAAAAATTTTCTGAAGCTATTTAGTCTACGCTAGAACTTGAAAAGTACTGGAGAATGATGTGCGTTTGTGCAGACCTATTTGGAACAAGTATCTTACCGGGATTTCAATCCTTTGAAACACGTACTATTATACCACTGGGTGTCTGTGCGGTTTTGAGGTGACCTGAGCCAATCAAATCTCGGAGGTGAAATCTCATATCTAATGGAGAAAGTCTTAAACGCTTCTTCTCCAAAGAAGCCAACAGCATCTCCTTGTACTTCCTACGGTTGAGAAAAGAAAGAAGTTCCTTTCTTCCCTGAGATGGTTTGCATTGAATATTAATCACACCAGTAAGACCAGCTTGCCAAAAATTTATTACCCCACATAGTTTGTAACAAGACATTCTTCAACGAATCAGTTAAAAGAGGAACCACCACAAACTGGAAAGAAACTATATTTTCTATTCTCTCTAGCTTTATTTAGACAAACTATTTTTTTTTCGGTCTCAGATGAGTACTAAAAACTTGTTTGAAAGCTTAAGTTCTGTTTATTCCACAAGGTATTCAATTCTAGAGGCAAAATATTGACCTGTGCTAGGCCCTTCAGCAATGAACCGATATTTGGAATCGCGAACCAATACATATCCGGATCAATAAGTTGGCGAGTCTAGAGCAAAACACATGAAAAAAGAAATCATCATCATGGAGTATAACATGCTGGAAACTGCAAAGACATGGGAATAGAAAAGTAACGTGTAACATTGGCATGCAAAAAACAGCCATTCATGAACCAACATAGGGAAGGAAAAACTCCCTACAGTAGAAATTATATATAAAAAAACAAGAGTCATAGTTTTACAGGAACCATTAGACATGAGAATGCAGATATGGAGAAAATGAATAATGCTTACACACAAAATAGCCATTACAGAATAGCAAATTATGCTTCCTTTATATTTTCCTTTACTTTTAAAGATAGAGAGTAAGATGTAAAAAATGCTAAGATGATTATCTGAAGGGTCTTTCGTCCAAAAAAAAAAAATTATCTGAAGGGTCTCATAATTTTCACAGTGCTTATTGTTTCATATCCACAACACTTGGCTGCTCCCATCTATGCCAAGATATATACATCTTAGAAACAAAGACACCCACCAATTAGCTTCTTGACCCCCTTTTTAATATCTTAATCATATTAATACATAAATATATTTAATCAATCTCAAGCTACTAATAAATTTAGCTACATCAAGTTCTTGCCCTAACTATTCAGTTTTCCTCCGATAAGATAAAGCTAGGTCCAGGGACGGCCTCTCACAAACTGAGATATCAGGACAACACTGGATCTGGTCCTGGCTATCTGATACATGGCAGCTGTCTTGATAATAATTCCAGACTGGAATTAAAGTCAGAGCAACCACATACTTCTTTTACTAAGGTCAAATATAATGTGATATTAGGACAAACATCAATCCTGTTTCTAAAGGGACCACTTTAAGCAAACACAGAGTATGATCTCTTATTATAACTCTAGCTTCTTAACAAGTTTGATGAGAAAATCTCTACCAAGTTAAATTGAATAGTGAAAAGATTATTACAGAACCAATTCTAACAGTAAAAAATCATTTTGAATCCACTTACAAGGAGGCCAGCATTAATCAGAAGAGATATGTGGTCCTCTTTCACCTTTCCTGCCAAAGACAGAAGCGAACACTGCAGAGCAGCCAAGAATGGGCGGAGGGATAAACATTAAATTATAAATAATGTAAATAGTTGTGTGCAGGAAGTACATAAAGCACGTAACACGATATCTTTTTGAAACTTTCATAACTATAATATAAAATTTAGAAGTTGCATGGACACTCCAATTTCCCAGATTAACATTAGCAATCTTTCTTTCTTAGATAAATCTCAACGAGTTGTATGTGAGTGTATCTCATCATATTTCCTGAAAGACTGTTTTTCTAAAGGTTAGTGCTGTTATGGGAGAGGAAGGTGTAATATGTGCATAAACTACTAAATTAAAATTTAATAAACTGTAACATCAGAAGAAGATTACTCACAAGTTCTTGATGTCCAATACTTGGATCCAGCTTGGAGTGAATGACATGTGCTTTGAACCATTCAAAAACTGAAAGATCGTCTTGCTTCTTTGCTTCCATTCTTTTTACAACACGTTCAATCTGAATAAAGTTGGAATGCAAATTAATCACTTTTGATGTTCAACTTCACAGCAAAACAATTATTCAACTCCCTAAGCACAAGTGTTAATACAAGAAAAGAAGACTATGCAAGGCTTACTGAGATAAACTCATACATCAACTCACTCCCCACACATACACCCATAAGGACTAAAATAATACTTGTATACTAGTGCACGCAACATTATATGTTCAAGCATGAAAGAAAATCATGCTCAAAATAAGCTCACTAAAGAAGAGCATAGTCTTACGCAATACAAGTCATCAACAATTTATAGAAATAAATTCTACTAACCTGATTTAAATAGTCGTCCACAAACATTATTGCATGATCATCTTGTCCAGTATTTAATTTAAAAATACGTAGAACTCTCTCCCTCCTTAAAGACTGCACACAGTTAAAAGGTTAAATAAGTTATCGAGCCTGAGAGAGAGATAGAGAGACTTCCCAATAAAGGACAAGACAGTAAGGTGCAAGGTATTTCTGATCACCAAACAAAAATTCCATATCTTTGCCTAGGAGACAACGAGAAAAACTATAAAATAGGATTCTTGATCTACATGACTAATGCTGCATCTCATATTCTTGAATTGATACTTCGAAATCACAAACTTATCAAATAATTTTATCAGTCACCTAGGGATCTAAAGGTTATAAAAACCTCCCTGATGCAAAATTTTGCCTAAAACAAACCTCATTTTGACTAATCACTCCATTAGTGAAAGAGCACATTAAGAACAAATTAGTTTCATTTGGTCAAGGGAGATTTTCACAAATTACAAGACCTAAAGGGAAGTTTCCGTGATGGTCGGAGATCCATGGAGGCAAGTCAAATTGTCCCTAAGAAAATTAATAATAACATTAAGATAAAAGCTGAGAAAAAGAAAATGAAAAAGAAAAACGGAACTTGTCAACTAAATTTAGAGATGAAAAGGGAAAACACAACTCAAACACATATCTAACACACACTCTCACACAGACAGATATATACAGTGCAAGAAAAACTGCAGAAATAACAAAAGTGATTCACAATAACCCATAAAATTTACAACTCCAATAACCGTATAGAAGTAAAATATATGAAAGGCTACTAATTTCGCTATATACCTCAATCATTTGACCATTTTTAAGGAATTTTTCGGCAGGAACAAAAGCGATTAACTAGTTAAGGGAACGTTGATAAAACTTAACTAGTCTTTTCAGCCAGAGGATTTGAGTCCAAGACAGTTATTTTTCAAGCTCGTGACATGGTATCACCTTGGGAACCTAAGGTTCTGGGACTCAGGTGTGACACAAGCACTTACAGGATTATAATCTAACAGAATTTATGGATGAAAGCACCATACCTCTAATTCCCTGTCCACTTGAGTCCTGTCCTTTACACTGCTGTATAACTGTGATCTCAATATAAAGGGCTGAACGGAAACCTGTAGAGGGATACATTATATTCAGATAATGGAATCTCTCCCTGAAGATGAATAAGCACTAAAACCAACCGCATATGCCTACCAATGTCAGAATATGGAGAACTATAAGCATTCTCTTATACCCCATTAAAGTTAAATCGAAAAAGAAGAAGCAGGAATTGCAGCGGCAGAACCAAGACCCTATGATCAGCAAGCGCAGTCATAAATTCAAGGTGGATCCTTAACTAAAATCTAATATATGTAATAGGAATTTTTCTTTTGATAGAAAAAAAAAAAAAAAAAAAAAAAAAAAAAAAATCTTTTTCTCAGTCAGGCACACACTCAACAATACGTGGCTTCGCGAGAAGTCTGAAGTACGTGTTAGACTCTTGGTTACTGTAATAATTTTAAATCAAATGCTATATAAGAATGTGATAAAGAACCTCCAGCTGTTATAGACACTATAGGCAGTGAGCAACATTCTCATAAATCATAGTTTATTAGATTATAACAGTATAACATAGTTTATCGTGTAACTTTGACAAAAAGATATACTTTTTATGTATTACCAAAAAGAAAAGATTCCTCGAAGTTAATTTAAACGAAACAACAAAGTAGTATGGATACCTTATCAATGCGAGGAAACTGAGCACGCATCATCTGAAGAGCCACCAAAGTGTCACTAAAATTCAAATTATCCTCTGTAAAATCACCAGAAAATGAAAAAAAATAAAAAAGGGGGGGGGGGGGGGGGGGGGGGGGGGGGGGGAAGGGTGGGGAAACAGATTCAATTATAGACCTCAAAACGAAAGGAAAAAAAATGATTCCAAATATTGAGAAGAGAGGCAGAAGCTTACCGAGTGAGAGAGATTGATTTTGGCTGTCTTCTTCTTCTTCTTCGTCTCGTTGGCGTTTTCTGCTTGTTGATGTCGAATTCTCCATCTCTCTTTTATTTCGCTTTTCTTCTTCCATTTATCTCAAGTGTTTTCAGTATGAGGAAGAAGAAGAAAAGAAGAAGGGTGAGCTTCTTTGGGACTTCTCTCTCAAATTACTCACCAACTCCGACAGAAATTTTAATTAGATTTCAGTGGTCACACGTGCATACCGCTAACATCCCAACGTTATGAAAGTAAATTACTCCACTTTGTAACTCAGAAGTTTTAAGTTTATAGGCACTGCACTTATTATACGTTTAAAAACTCCGCTTATTACCCCTGCCGTCCACTTACCGTTAGAAATTTAATGGAACATATTATTATTCCATACTTTTGGACACAAATACCCCTATCACCCAACCCCGAACCAAAAAAAAAAAAAAAGAAATGAAAAAAAAGTCCAAACCCCCACGCCCCATTCCAAACACACGCCGGAAAAGCACCACCCCCATTTTCCTCTACCTTCCACCTTCCACCTTCTTCATCATCATCCCCACGCATCCACCTTCCTTACACCTAACATACAAAAGCATACATCAAAACACACAGAGACACACATACACATCAGTCACACACACACCACACGCATACATATTAGTCGCGCACACACACAGTAACACAAATTAGTTCTCTGAGCATTCATGATCTAGAAACTAAGATAGTTTCGGTAATTAGTATTCCATCATCTAGTGAATCTAACTAGACCTTATTTGATGAAAAATAGATACTTCAAAAGAAGCAAGAGACCATTAAAGGAGCACTTGTTGGTTGTGCAGAGAAAGAGGCCATTATGCAAATGAGTGTCCAAAGAGAAAAGTCCATATTGGAGATTGCACTCCGCAATGAATTTGTCCGAGAAATATTTAATGAAGTCGAACTAAAAAACACACACATAAATTTCTTCTAACATCATCATCTTTAAGCCATTTTCCCAGAAATGTTCAATCTTCTTGCATAATTTTTCAGCTTTACCATCTCTACCACACACACACCAGTCACGCGCGCGCGCGCAACACACACTTCACAGTAATACACACACACACGACAGCAACAAAAACACACAGAGACTGAGCAATGGGTTCGGGGTTGGCGGTTGGTTTAAGCCGCGTGGTAGGTTGGGGGTTGGGAGTGGGTGAACTGTGGTTTGGGGTGGGGGTGGTGGTGGGGGTGTCGGCGAGCCGTGCGTTGGTGCTGACGTTTGGGATTAGGGATTTGGTTTGAAAGGGTTGGGAGTTGTGATTTTTTTTTAAGCCGAGGGTAATTTAGGAATTATGCATTGTTTGTTAACAGAATTTTAATTATGTTAAAAACTAAGCGACACCTAGTGTTAATAAGCAGAATTTTTAAATTTCGAGGTTAATAAGTGTCAGCGTCTATAAATTTTAAGGTTACAAAGTGGATTTAACTCTAATATTAATAATTTATAATAATTAAATCTTATTTGCAATATCATAATCTAATGAGCAAATTTATTACCAATTCACGGGACTTGACATGTAATAAAAATAACCATTGATATAAATCTTACCTATAAGGAGCGTTTAGTTCATTAGATATTACAAAATTCTTGAGAATGTGAAGTATGGAATATGATATTTCTATGTTGATTTGCGAAATGAAAAAATATTCTTAGAAATATCACATTTTTTATAATATAATATTCTTATGATTTGGTCCATTTCTATTCTCATATGAAGGGGTGTGAATCTCTCATTCCTAAGTTGTGAGAATATTTTTAAAAAATCAAAAGACACAAATACTCATATTAAAAAATGTAAAATTAAAATAAATAAATAAAATAATTCAAAAATTAAAATATAAAATAAAAATAGATAATAAAATTTGGAAATAAAGTAGAAAAAAAAAAGATAAATTAAAAAAAAAAGGAAAATAAAATAAAAAAAATAGATAAAATAAGAAAACAAAATTAAATAAAACTAAAATAAGATAAAATAAAAAATAAAAAATAAAAATAAAGTTAAAAAATAAAAATAAAATAAGTATAAAATAAAAAAATACTTATAAAAACTAAAATAAAAAAATAAAAAAATAAAATGAAATTATTAAAAATTATTAACTTTTTAAGTTAAACTAAAATTTTGTAATTTAAATTTACATATACTGCTAAATTCTAAATTTTAAAATTTAAATTTTAAATTAAATTTGAAATTTGAAATTAAAAAAATAAATAAAATAATTTTAAAATTTTAAAATTTCAAAATCTTTGAAAATAAGAAATTTAAGTTTCTAAATTTTGTTCGCATATTAGTAAAAGTATACAAAATGTAGCGTTATTTATACACATTTTATGATATTTTTATTTTTCTGAGTAAGGGGTATTATTGAAAAATTGTTCAAAATTTCTATGAATATTGAGTCTAAACCAACCATAATAAAATAATATTCTTAGGAATTTAACAAAATTTTCATAAGAATATTTTTAACGTACCAAACAGTTTTAATGACATTAACGCCCCCTAAAATGTTATGTCTTGTGAGCAAATTTATTACCGATTTACAAAACTTTGACATGTAATAGAGCCACCATTAAATTGTGTTTATAATATCATAATGGCATAAACAGAACCTCCTTAGTAATCTTATTATGGTAATTGAATTTCTCATATTTTATCATCACTGGATATCTCTTGTATATTATCATTTAAGTGTCTTTCATGAGATGTAATATTTTATTAGGTTATTGAAGTCCATGTTCATGATTAAAAAAAAACAACAAAAAAATATAACTGAGGTTGAAAGTTGGTATTTGTATCACGTCTAGAGTCTTGGGGCAGCTCGCTTCGTCGCGGCTTTGATAAATGCGCTTATGCGCATTTAAGAATTTTGGTAAAATTTAGAGTCTTTGATAGCAGAATTCATGTTTAGTAAAAGTTAATAGAATTACTAGTTTTTAATAAACGCGACTTTTCTGCATTTTGGACTCAAATGGGAATACAAATTTGAGAGGTCAAACACTCATCTAAACATGCTCTTAAATTCTCAAAATACCATCTCAAATGCACCCTATATGTTTTAGAAAATTGACATCTGGTTATTAATTCCAATCATAACTCGCTTTATTGTCTATTGAACACACCCTTACCTTGTATTTTATTAAAACACTATTTACACAACTCAAACCATACACTCCAAATCACACGGCGATAATTTTAGCATTACACCAAGGTTTCCCATGGTATAACTGAGCTTCATTTCTTAAAAACTAGTTCACGATGCAGCAATTCGTTGTAACGTGTAAACAAAATTCTGATGAAGTAATTTACTGAATGTGTGTAACAACAGAATTGAATTACTATCATAAACCTATTTCCTTTGAAGAACCTTCGTCGTCTCAAAGTCGATGTTAACAAACAAACTCTAAAGTCTTATGCAGATTTTAACTTAGCCGATGCAGAAGCAAGATGCGAAAGGGTCCTGTGTCCGACGAACATCAAGAAAACTCCCAAGAATCCAAGTGCTTTCAACGTTGTGAATAGATCCAACTGCATTCACAGAAATAAACGTATGTTACGATCAATTTGGAGAGAAACAACACAGTATGTTGCAATCATGTGCCAAAGACAAAACAGCGCGCGACCATAAAATCCCTGCTCGCGTTGATTGAATGGTACAGCGCTAGAAGATCTTCCATGGCTCTCCAAAAAGAATTTGAAACTCGCATATGTTGCAATCATGTGCCAAAGACAAAACAGCGCGCGACCATAAAATCCCTGCTCGCGTTGATTGAATGGTACAGCGCTAGAAGATCTTCCATGGCTCTCCAAAAAGAATTTGAAACTCGCATAAAAACATTATACGATTAAGGGCACACGTGTGAAAAGCAAAATGGTCCGCTCAAGTTGGTCAAAGGTGCTACTTCCTTGTGTACACGCATTTATATGTTTACATATACACAAATAACAATGGAAAACCTAAAACTCTTTTATCAGAATGGGTCCATCTAAATTCCAACTTCTTAGAAAAAGTCGAGACACTGTCGATAATGACAAAGCATGTAAAGCTGAAGGATGCGGGTTAAAAATATTAAGACAACCGTTAACATGGTACACTCTTAAGACAACTTCATTCTGACTGTGGCATAGGCATTGCTGCTAATGCTGGTGGATGCAATTGTATCATGACAGTTGCAAAGGGAATCATGCCAACAGGAGATCTTATTTTCTACCAACCAGGTCCTCCCCCAACCCCCCACCCCAGCGGGCAAGGCATGTTTCTCTCCCTCCTTTCTGTCTTCTGATGGTAGTATGACCATAAGCGGAATAGCAAGGTGGTAAAAGCAAGTTGGGAAGATGTAAACAAAAGACAGGAAAAAAGTTCCCAATTTTTTTCGAGAAGTGGGAAAAAAGTTCCCAATGCACATGCTTTCTCGAAAAATGACCAAGAAAAGAAAAAACTTAAACCCTGATTTTAACTTAGAATTTAGTATAAAGCCCCGATCAAGAAAATAGCTAGGACATAGCAGAAAATCTCCCTCTACACAGGCACCAGGACAGAGCAATCAAGGGTCCAAGAAGACAGAGAAGTGCAGAGCGCAAGACAAACCTTCAACCAGAAGAGCAAATATAGTGAGAGAACAGCTCCAATGCCAAGATGGAACAGAATGGCAAATACAGCAGGTACTGTTGCTGTAGGGAAACTCTTCAAATTCACCCGAAGGCGCAAAAGCTGTCAATATAAAGAAGATGATATTAGTCAATTTCTTACATTTGGTGAATCCAGTGAGCATCAGCAGATTTCATCTACTATATCTCTCTTTTCGTCAAAAAGACGCAAGTCAAGTGTTGAGAAATTCACACTAAGGGAGAATGCCTTAAGACCTACCCCAACCAAAAATCCGAGGAGTGGCAAAAGAACCAGACCCAAGAAGGCAAGACTAAGCTCTCTAGGAGGTCTCTTCTCTGGAGCCCTGAAGATATGGCTGATCTCTGCCTTGGGACCATATCTTGAATATGGGTCAACAGGTTGTGCAGGAGGGCGAGGGGCCTTCTCAGGTGGATCTGGAAGGTCTAACTCGATATGGCCCAAAGGTTGTAAGAAAGAATTTTCCTGAACAAAAAAGAAATTCAGCTTCAATCATGCGAAATAACTAGAGAAGAGAAATGGAAGGAAGCAGTGAGAGATGAGAAGGCTTATACCATGGCAGAGTCACCAACAGTAAGCTGAAGGTCATATCTGCCTGACAGGTAATAAAATTTCTCAACCAGTCCGAGAAAGTCCTACAAGAAATTATACAATTAGTACAGACTACAGAGAAAATCCTTTTGGTGATGGTACAACATGATAAGATAAACTTACTAATATTATCTCAAACTTTTTCTCTAAGTTCCCCACCACAAACATATGCTCAACATTGCTCTCATGTCTCAACTCGAGGAATGCCTGCACATCAAAGGTTCATTACGATTAACTACACAAAAAATGAATGTAGCCCAAAAAGATAAGAACTAATAGGTAACAGCCAACCTGGTGTGGCTTGAATGCATGTCCAAGAGGAGTTGTCAATTGAAATGATAAGCGCAGTTTCTGGAGGTGGTTTGCTGATAAGGCAACATCATTTTGTCCCGTTAAATCCAACCTGAATGGCACAACAGAAAAAGATTCCTTTGTTAGATGTGTTGTCAGAAATACTGAGTATCATACATGATATTGAGTTGGCATCCTAAAAGTACCCTGCCAAGATTTAATGACCTTATGCAACTTGTACCATTCACCTTTTTCACTTCAAAAAGCCAGTGTCACATATGGCTGTGACATGGCCAATCTCTCCTCACAAAGTACATACATGATAACAATGTTGAGACGTTGATCATCATGCATCTAGTCATGAACCTAACAATAATTCAGGTTGGATGGGGAACACAATAAAATAATAAGAGGCAGGACACAGATATAAGAGATTAACCAAACCAAATAAGAAACACCACCTAGACCCTCACCACCAGAAAAAACAAAAATAAAGGAACTATAACATAGTTCAATTCTTTAAAGGACGAGCCACAAGACACCACCTAGAAGACTGCTCCATGGACCACTCCTCCTCCCTCAAACATGAAAAAACAAAAAAAGAACTCTTTCCCAAAGTCACTAGTAACAAAAACATACTTTTTCTGATTTTCTACACTTCCAAGATCACTGTCAAGTATTGCAATTTCTGCATTATCGACTTTGATAACTCCTGTGACATAAACAGGTACTCTTGTTCGTCCACCAGTAACATAGACTTGCTTATGTTCTGAATCATGAAGCATAATCTGCCAGATGAAGAAAAAGAAATTATCAGATATCAGAAAACCAGTTCTCACCTTATAGGCTCAAATAGTTGAGAAGAAGAGAATGGAGGAGGCAGCAATTAAAAAAGGAAAAGAAGATTACCTCAAAACTGAAAATGTAATTCCCCACATCAATACTATCTGGCAAGGCATCCATGATATACAATGCCCTGTTTGAGTTATAATTCAGCTCCTGCATCATACGAAGCCAGAGTCCCACAAGTCAGAGAATGAATGAAAAAGACATAATGGCATTATCAGAACTTAAAGAGATTAAAAGCGACCAAAACAAGAAAAATTAATGATCTATAACCTGGTCAATAACTGAAGCGTCCTTCGAACCAGAGCTAAATATTTGCCTCAGTTTGACTGACAGAGGAGGTGCAGCAGATCCTAAAACAGTACTCACTCGGACCTGAAACGCATTCTAGCCAAATCAATGGATATCCACGCGACTAAGAAATGTGAAGCATGCAGTTCTACTTGTTAATCCACATTATAAAGTTTGAAGTTAGCAGAATCTTTCTTTTTTGCCTGATGGATTTAATTTCAACATCCACCCTAAACATACAGACAGAACAACTGACTCAAACTAGCATCATTTATGAAATAAGTGTAGAAAAGAAAAGAAAAGAAAAGGAAGAGTGGGGGAACCTTATCTTCATCAAAGTCAGAAGTAATCGACAATCTGGTCTT
Organism: Ehretia macrophylla; assembly: GCA_037974665.1. Classification (NCBI taxonomy): domain Eukaryota; kingdom Viridiplantae; phylum Streptophyta; class Magnoliopsida; order Boraginales; family Ehretiaceae; genus Ehretia; species Ehretia macrophylla. Next base: position 23,312,819 of record CM075780.1, read on the forward strand.
TTCACCACCCTCCCTTACTCTCTATCTTGTGTTGTTCACAACAAGCTTTAACATTATTTTGCTCTTAAACTAACCTTCCATGATAAGACTTAAAAAATTACATCATGCAACAAACTTATCATTGACCAAACCATCGTAATACTTAAGCAGATACATGAAGCATATCTACTAATTATACAAAATGAGGGATAAGGGAAAGCAACACACCTTCAGCTGGTCTTTCCTAGTTAATGAAAGAACTGTAGCTGGGACTGATAATATCAAAGGAACAGAAAACCTGTGCATCAAACGAAAAGGTTTCACATAAATTTGAGAATTAATATATAGATCTAATATCAAAGGGAAATAAGTGAGACAACTATTAAAATGAAAATAGAGGCAGTAACAAGTCCACTACTCACATGTCTCTACAGATTAAGATTTCAAGAAATGAATTTCTAATGTGTCAGATTCAGCAGTAGATTTCTAACACATCCCAAAATAACATGCCAAATAAATAAAAATATGAAAAAAAAAAAAGAAGACACACCACAAAAGGTCTGCAATGAGTTCTGAGTAGGCAATGGAACAAACTTAAGCAAAAACTTGCCTGTTGTTCTCCAAGCAAGCCAGTGCATCTATTTGGTAATACAAGTCTTTTGAACGGCCTGGAACTCCAACAGCAAGGAAAAATTTTGCCAAACCCAGTACTTTGTCCCCAGGAATCTATATGTTTAGAACCAAAAGTTTAAAGGGCTTGCAAAGGAAAATAAGGGGGGTGGGGGAGGGAGGACAAAAGGGAATCCATCTAGTACATCCAACTGATAAGACGGCTTAATCTCCACGCACATTTAGAGTTTCGGAAGTGGCCATTGCAAATGCTGTGATACCACGAACTACAGAGGATGAAGCTGATAGAGGACCCTGATATCCATGAGCATCAACAAGTTTTTCATCAAAGTAACAGGCCCCATCATCTGCAAATCCCAACAATGACATACTAAATATATAAGATTTGGAGAATATACTTCAGAAACAAAGAGTGACTCATCATTGAACAATTTAAGACAGAGTATCTCATTGAGTAGGAAAGTGAACCACAAAGAAATAAACTATTAGATGATTTAGTTTCAATAATTTTCACTCCATGTTATAAGTAATTGTCAAAGTTACTGAAATCCATCACCACATGTGCATGATCAAATCTATTGACAACAAAATCAAGAATACAGAGTAACCTTTTCTCTTACTTCTTATAGCTACCTTTTAAGCAATCTTCCATGCACCATAAAGTAATACTAAAAAAAAGAAGAAGAGAGATTGAGGGTTTTAAGGCCCTTCTTTTTCATTATATTCAGAAGGAATGGGGCAAAAGACACTAGTTATTCTTCTTTCCCAAAAATAGGAAGCTATGCAACAAATTTTGGGGCAACAATATACTTCAAAATCTATGTATTGCAATTTAGAAACAAACGGAAAATAACATATATAATCAGAAAAGAGAGAGAGAAAAATAAAATAAAAAGCCAAGTTTCACTTGATATCATTTTTTTTTTTTTTATGCACCACAAGGTGCACCCACGTGTGAATGGCCAAAGAACTTAAGCAGGAAAGGGCGAAGAAAGCACATACCATATTTCTCAATTCCATCAAAAAGCTTCAATATGTCATCTTTCAGTGTACCAATCTGCCACAAGAAGCGGATGTCAGAATAGCATGCGGATAATGACCCTATCACATATTGATGCAATAAGATTTGGGGGATATAATAGAATATGAAAGAAAGAGAGAAGAGAGATGAAGAGGACATAAAATTATAATGCTAGGGAGATTTCTAAAATTACTGTAGTCACGTTTAGATAATGACCCTATCACATATTGAAGCAATAAGACTTGGGGATATAATAGAATATGAAAGAGAGAGAGACAGACACACACACACACACACAGAGACAGATGAAGATGACATAAAATTACAATGCTAGGGAGTATTTCTAACACTCATGTTTAGAAAAAAGAAATCAAACAAATTTATATAGCTCAAAAAACTAGATGAAATATCTAAACTGATCTGGATATTTAGGCAAAAGATAAGGGGGCCTTGCTTTTCCATAATCTGTAAAGATCAGCATCTAATATTCATAGCATGTCACCAATTGCCACACAGAGAAGAAGAACACATCCGCTTACCAGGGACTGATCGATCTCTGTAGATGCCAATGAAATAACTCCAGCAAGGGTCTCAAGTGCAACTCCTGCAAAAGGTAAAAATCTGATGAGAACCACAGTACTACAAATTAATCAATTTAAGGTTTGGGAATGCACAAAAGAATAATTGCAGCAGCCTAAGAACTACAAGGCCCTTTCTTTTATAAAATATTCAATATAGAACACCCAAAAGCTAAAGACATGATAAAAAAATAACTACCAGCAGCGTAAGTGCTAGATTCTGGGTTATTAGAATTATAACGCCATCTTCCATCGCTTTGGCTGAGTGCCTGTCAAAAATGTGCAGCCTTATTTAGTCATTCACAGAAAATTCCTCATAATGCATTAGCACAAAGCCTAAGAGAAAGGAAAAAGTAGAATAACTAAAATATTCCACAGAGATGGACTTAACCTTTATGGAGCGCAAAACTCCATCAGCATCTCCTAGATGCACATCAACTTCAGAACTCTGATCCTGCAAAATAAAACAAAAATAAAAATAGTAACAGAGTCATGTAGAGCAGGTAGAAAAATGTATCGCTTCATATATTAGGAAAAATAACACATATTTCTACATAGGGCAGCAACATAAGCATTTAGAACATGTAAAGTCTACATTCACGAAAACTGCAGGAAGTAGTAATATTAGATATAGGTTCTTTCCCTTTTAATCTAGGCAGAGATGTTATGTGGACACAAAATGTGAAACAAAATAACCAAAAGAATGTTCCTTTGTATCCATTACCTTGATAAGTCCTAAACTTCCAACTATGTAATAGAAGTCATGGAGTGACCTTGCATCATTGATGGAATCCTTAAGTCTTGAAGCAATGCCCTAACAAGAAGAAAGATTCATATAGAACAAGAAATTAGCATATAAATGAACAATTATTACTAAATTAAGAGCAAACACTCAGAAAAAGGAGCTCCAAAGTACCACAAAAGCTTCATCATTGAGCTCGCATTTCAGTATCCCATTGACCTTTAGCGCCTGAAACAAATCTTTTAAGGCAGAAGAAGGGGACCAAAGAATATCCACCACGGATTTGCACGTGGAATCCTTTATATCTGTCTTTTTCTCAATTCCAAGAACCTCAAAGGTTCTCAAAGCCTCGTATGTTTCTTCTAGGCTGGAAACAATCAACACAAGTGAGACAAATATTGATTGTATTCCAAATTAAAAACACAGATTACAGGAAAAGAATAACATTCTAAAGTGTTACATCATTGACCAAATACTTAAATTACACAAAAGTGACGTGTAGAAATAGATAGGGGGTGTTTACAATTTATGAAGCAACCCAGTAAATCTTCTTAATATTTGCTTTCGTTTGGAAAAAGAAAAAAGAAAAATAAAAATAAAAAAAATAAGACAAATCAGCCTTATTAGTTTCCTCAAAACTGGGAAGACGGAAGGCTGTTCTCCAGTGTCAATTCTCTCAGTTTTAGTTAAATTGCGAAATAAGTCATTAATTAATAGAAATCAAAAAAACACGTCACATTAGACTTAACCTTTGTCCACAATTATGAAAAGAAAAGAAAGCAGAAAAATACATCAAAATGACATTTTCCATCTTTCTGAATATACAAGTGATCAATTAGATCTATTCAAGAAAGCATTACAAACGACCAAAATTCCTGAAAAAACAAAGCTAAACTTAGCACATTGTACAGTAAATCGAACCAAAAGCATTCCATTTGAGAACACAAACATAATCAGCTCAAAATGAGCAACGACGAATAGCGTCTCGTTAGGCTTAACCATTGTCCACTATTATTACAGGAAAAGCAAGCAAAAAAATACATCAAAAATTATATCTTTCCATCCTTCTAATTCTACAAATTTTCAGTTATCTAATCAAGAAAAAATTACATATGACCAAAAGTTAAAACTAAGCTAAACTTAGCACATTGTACGGTAAATCAAAACAAAAGCCTTCCATTTCAGAAGACAAACATAATCAGCTCAAAAATTAGCAATGAAGAATGGAGTCAGATTAGGCTTCCTTTGTCCACAATTATTACAAGAAAATAAATCAGAAAAAATGCATCAAAATGACATTTTTCATCTTTCTCGGCAAATTTTCAGTCATCTAATCACTAAAAAATTATAAAACATTGTACTTTTCATACGTTTCCCGCAAAAATTAAGCTAACTTTAGCACATTTTATGTAACCAATCCAAGAGCATTCCTTTTGAGAACACAAGTATATAATCACCAAAATTCTAACTGCAATAGGTAAAATTCAAGCTCGCAAGTCACATCTGTCAAAACAATAGCATCTAAATACTTAATTAACCTCTATAAATAGAATTAAAATATAAATGTACGTACAAATAAAATCAAAATCCTAAGCACTGTAGATAATATTCAAGCTCGCAAGTCAAAAATTGGTCAAAACACCAGCATCTATATACATAATCAACTTCTATAAGTAAATTTAAATATAAATATACATACGTATTACAATTGAATATCTAGAAAGGGTTTAGCTAGGGTTTAATATCACCTTCCGTAAGATCCATCGGCCGGCGACGCAAAGAGCTCTAATGCGGCGGATCGGTGCGCATCGGAGATCGGGTTGAAGATTGCCGCCTCACAGACCGGTCCAATTAACAATAATAATACCAGAAATCTATAATTTCTGGCCATTACTGCAAAAAAAAAAAAAGTCAAAATTAAAACTAAAAAGAGAATGTGTTAAGTGAAATTAGAGAGAAATAAATGAAGAAAAAAAATTCAATTGGTAATGAGATCGTACGGAAAATGGAGAAAATGAGAAGCTCAAAGTCTTCGACTGTTACTGACTGCACTGAGGAGAGAGAAAGAGATGGCTCCAGCGTTGTCGCAAACGCCGTGACATAAACGTTCGAAATATGGGCTTTTCTTTTGGCCCAATATCAATATAGAGGAAGAAAAAAAACTATTGGCCCAGCTCCACTCCGTCAAAGAGCGAAATTCATTCAAACATTGAAATTCTTAGAAAATTGCAGTTGTTTATTCGGTCCGAATTAAGGAATCCCTTATATTAACTTTCTCCTATACTTATTCTCTTGTTGTTAAGATGGGGTGTATTGGATCATTTTAAATTACAATTTTTTTTTAAAGATAGTTAGAATAAATTTGAAATAAATTGTTGAAATTTTAAATGGATCAAATTTGATCGCTTATAATACACTTTATTTAGATACAAGAATAATAAGTAGAGGAGATGATCCAAACCCAATAAGAAAAACGTGATAAGTATTTTTCAATTTCTATTTTCATTTTTTTTTGTCAAATATTTTGATATATTAGAATTGCTTACTTTGCTAATAAGGTAAGTTGCTTGCTGTGTTTTCTTGATTTCGTTCCATGAACTAAAGTTTCCTTTTTCTTCCAATTAAACCATGATTTTCTCGACATTTAATGAACTCGCTTTTTGAAAGTTACGTTAGAGAAATTCACATTTTGCAAAACTGAAAATTCATAACTTTGAGAAAACATATAGATATTTTTGTATATTTTTCGTTTCGATACTGTGTTTCATATGAAAGATAAATAAATACTTTTTGAAAATATTTCAAAAAACAAAAGATTTCGAAATCTAAGGTAAACCATAAAATATGAAATATAATAATCGTGGAAGGATAAGTCAAATTATAAAATTGCAAGATATATATGGGCATTTGACTAAGACAAGACTATTTATAATTGATAACATAGAACATATACGTATTTGTATTCAACAATCAAAGATACATAACGTATATGTATTCAAAAATCAAAGATACATAATTGCAAGAAAATAATATATCATATAACTTAGAATAAAATCAATAGATTGTTTTATTTTGATTTTAACTTATTTAGTTGGAAATTCTTTGTATTTTAGAAAATCATGAAAGGGAGATTTTGCTTCCATGGTTTTCATGGGAAACAAAAACTTTGCTACAATGTCAACGAGGCTTTGTAATTTTAAAAACTTAATTTGTATTTCTTTTTGTTGACTTCCAAAATGAGAAATATTTCAACGTTTTAATTGAAGTGCATGGAACTTTTAATTCATATTTTTGCATTTGAGACTCAATGCAAAAGTAAAATTGAGAGATGAAACACTTATTGAAATCACATTTGGAGTCTAAACACGCATCTCTCTAAATGTTGGGCCAAATGTATTTTTATTCACAACGGTGAACATCATAATTAACTTAATGGAGAAAAAAAAACAAAACTTTAATTTTACCAATAAAATCAACAATCGAACTATATACAGATTATATAACGAGAGCTTTCCTATTTAGATTTATCCTTCCGTTTCTAGATTATTATTATTATTTCCTAATAAATCGCCTAAGCAGAGTAGAGAGAAATGTAAAAGAAAATGATTATGTGTTCTATTATCAATTGAATTTGAAAGTCTAAAATATTATATGAAACAACCCCCAAATTCCAAATTAGTAACATGATCGGTAACACTTTCAAACTCGTCGTTTTGATTAACTATTGCTATGTAAAATTAAAGGAAAAATAATAGTTTGTTATAATTGGTTTATTATATTATCAATAAGTTGCAAAATTATGTCTGTGTTTGGCTTGTTGATACAACGGATCAATCTTAAATGTGTCTAAATATCGCAATGATAAGTTGAAATTTAGTCAATAGTTATTTACTTGTTTAAGAAAAAATCTACATCGATTGTGACAGATATTGGAATCCCTATATTTACCACAACAATTTTTTTGTCATATGAAGACTACTTTATATTATGAGGCATCCGCTACTTCATATAGGCTTCTCGAATTTATTTCTTACAAACGGATCAAAAAAAAAAGAAAAATATGAACCCTCTAAAAAGAAAAAGGCTTGACTCAAAAGAATCAACTTATTTTTCTTTTCAATGAAATTACATAGTAAAAACCCGCATGCAACAATATAGAAAAATCATATACAGATTGATTAAACATGCGTAGAAATTGCTTTAAAAAAGTTGACTGTTGGGCTAATCTAGTATTTTTTTTTTCTTCGAAAATCTAACTGACGGAATTCGACAATTAATTAGTAGCTCACGGATGCAACAGTGAACCCTGACACATGCTTTAAGTTAATCAAGATCTAGCTAATTTGTACCAAACTTTTTGTGACCAAATGATAGTTGAGACTAAAAAAGCGACAAACAAATTCATTTTATTTCCATAAAGAATAAAATAATTTGAAGGTTTTCAAGCTATTTTAAATCCCGAAATGTCATAAAACTATTCGCACCGTTCCCAATTGATACACCTGCATTTTTTACTTTTTTTTTGTTATCTCTAAATAAAAATAATTATGCATGAGATGAATTTGAAGTTCGAGTTCAAATACAGACTTACTAATATTGTTTGATCTTTAATTACTTTAAAACATAAAACGCATTGCTGCAGATGACTTAAATATGATTTTTTCCAAAGCGAATTCTTCATTGCCAAAAAACCTTGTGGGATCTAACGAGTTTTTTTTTTTGGATACATGAGAATCTAGTTAGCAAAGCTTGACCATCAGCGGATAAATTTCAACTACAATGATACGCAATGGCGGATTTAGACACTTAAATTCATGGGGTGCACTTGTACTGTAAAAAAAGTTAGAATGTGTCATCATACAATAAAAATATATACTATAATAGCTTTTTGAAAAAAAAACTAAAAATAAGAAAAAATATTTTTTTTTCAAGTTAAACCAAATTAATTAAAAACGAAACTACAAAATAATAAAAAATATCAAATTTATAACTTTATATAAATGATATCACCCTACCACATACCTGGTACGGGATCTAACAAGTTTGATCACGGGCAAGCATTGCTCCACGTCCCCTTGAATTGCATTAAAATCAATTGTAACAAAATTCGTGGCGGCATGGCCTTTGGCTTTTAAAACGAGTAGGTGCAGCCGAGATGCACACAGCACACCTCAAGAACTATTAAATCACCCGCGAAAAATACTATCATTTTACGACACCATTCCATAATCAAATCCTCGTAAACAAAATCGAAGAAAAACAATGGAGCATGAATCAAACAGTATACAAGTAAATGGCATGCAATTCTCGTACGATGCCCAAAACCCTCTTTTCTTCGATTTCAGTCTCAACATCTCTCCTGGATCTCGTTGCCTCCTCGTCGGCGCCAATGGATCTGGTAACTACTATACATGTCTTTCAAAAGTTTCTTAATTCTTTTTTTGGATTCCATTGTTTGTTTTGTTAAGTGTAAGTCTCGTCGCCACTGGTTTAAAAGAAATACGTTCAGATGGAAGTCTATTAAAATAAGTGTCCGAATTGGTCGAGCAAAGTGTTGGAGACAATAAATAAATTAATAAAATTAAGTTAGTGTGTAATGACGTATAGAAGAATATAATAAATTAAGTTAAGTCTTATCTTACTAAGTGGGTCTGACTATATGGATGACGTAACTAATTTTTGTCGGATCAAGAACTTTATTTGAGAGTGAAAGGAGATTTGGGAATTTTTCCTAATAGAAGATCAGAGCTTTTTTCCTTGGAGATGCAACCTGAATTGGAGGTAGTATATAAATAGTAAACCTGAGTTACACTTTTTGCATTTTTGAATTGTCGTGTGGTGGTTAATTTACTGTTACAGTTATGGATTTGATTTATACATCTATGATGCTTTGTGTAAAATTGATGAAGAATTTTTAACAATGTGTAGGCATCAATGTAGTAATTTGTTGTTTTTTCGAATTTAATTATAGGAAAGACGACGTTGCTGAAGATATTGGCAGGGAAGCATATGGTGGGCGGAAGAGATGTAGTGAGGGTGCTTAATTCTTCAGCATTTCATGATACCCAATTGGTTTGCAGCGGAGATTTGGCGTATTTGGGAGAATCTTGGAGCAAAAATGTTGGCTCCGCGGTATGTTCTTTTGTCTAATCCTCTCTTATTTGATTGTCATAGCATTCTCTGATACTACAATGATAAGACTTGTGTAAATTGGATCTTTCAATTTTTGTGCATCCGTGAAGTGTGAGTAGAGTTCTTTACTATCTGCCACGCACGTCCAATTTGTAGGCGTGTTGATCTTATGTTATAAACACTGTTTGAAACTATGCATTCAAGGTTCTACTGTGATCTTTTATCCACGTGAATAGCATGCACAATTCTGTATAATTAGTGCAATAGTGATCTTCTCTCATCGTGTTTTGTCGAATTTCAGGGAGAAATTCCGCTCCAAGGAGACTTCTCTGCTGAACATATGATATTTGGAGGTGCATAGATTTCTTACTCCTGTTCACCCTTTTTTCTCTTTTTCTCATTGTACGATAAATGTCTGCCTGTTTTCCAGAGTTTAGAAGACGTATAATGAAAATAATGTCTCAATTTGAACTGCATTTGCACTTGTATGTTCACAGTTAGTTGTGAATATCAATTTATTTTACTTCTGGTTGTCACTTTTTATTAGCTGTGTAATTATGGAGTGAACTTATGAGGATGTGGTGTCTTCGGGTTCATATGCCAACAAAATATGTTTCTATATTGAACTTTTCTCTTTCCGGAAATCTTATCTTCCCACATTGAGTTTCATGGAGGGCGGACAAGCTGACCTTTTCTCCTTCCAATTTTTTCTGGTGATCTAGTTGAAGGGGTTGATCCTGTTAGGCGAGAGAAGTTAATTGAACTGCTAGATATTGATCTGCGGTGGCGGATGCACAAAGTTTCTGATGGCCAGCGGCGTCGTGTACAAATCTGCATGGGTCTCCTTCATCCTTTCAAGGTAATCAGAAGCAATTGGCTTGAAGGTTGCACCGTTCTATTATATTTGTATTTCGAGTGGAGAATATTAGATTTTTTATCATGTCTAACTGTATTCTGATTTCCTCTCACAGTTTTCCTTTTTCTTTTTCGACATTTTGGCGTGGTGTGGAGAAGGGGAGGGTGCATATGGATTTTAAAATTAGTGAATCAAGTTGTCTGTTTATTTCCTTTCTTTCTCTTATCAGTTTGATAACATGACATGGTGCCATCAATTATGTCTATCCTTTAACATTCAGTAGTAGTCCCTCTATAAGTCACCTTATTGGTGTGGCTTGTGCCCCCTATGGGTATGGAAGATATGCAAAATTTTGCAAACTGTGATGCTCAAAACACAACTTCTTCTGGGCAAACCCCAAATGCATGCCTTATCCATCCTGTCCAGTAGATTGTTAACAGACAGGCATTTTGCGCCATCACATGTGCCAGAGAATCGCCTGAGCAAACATTGCATCATGCAGAAACCCATGGTTTGGTTCTTACCTTAATGGAAAACAGAGTTATTTTAACACTGTTTTCATGTTGCACAGAAAGTTCTTACATACCATTACCTTTCTCTTATGGATTTGCGACATCATGATATTAAGGTCTAGTTTGGTTTGGTTTATTTTTTTTTGTACCTTCTCTCCTTTGTCCATTGTCCAGTTGCTCACGTTCATTTCGGTGCGTGTGTTGTCATGTACAAAAGCTATGTCCTTATATAATTAATCTCGGTGTGTTTTCTATTGCTAGTTAGTAATTATTCATTTGCAGGTCCTTTTGCTAGATGAGGTGACTGTTGATCTAGATGTTGTTGCAAGGATGGACTTACTGGAATATTTTAAGGAAGAATGTGAACAGGTATCACTTACTAAATTTCTCTTTGCACTTATGCTCTAGTCTCGGAAGCTGTCATGCATACTGCTGCTGACTACATGCGACTTTAGTGCCCCTTGAGTATGTTCGAGGACATAGGCATTTAAATGACGTGACGTTAGCATGGCCAGCAACATTATGTGACATTAGGTCCAGAGATATTGTATCAAACTTACGTGAATATTGAGAATAGAAATCATATGATATGAGTTTATGTGACTGTCTGACTCTGTCACATGCAAGTCAGTGCTAATGAGACAGAAGTTGTCTCAATTATTTTGCCCGTCTATGAAGGTCTCACAAAGTTCTGATGTTAATTTTTCCAATAATCTTATCACCAAGTGACAGTAATACCTTTTTGAATTATTTAATGGTTACAGAGAGGAGCTACGATTGTTTATGCAACTCATATTTTTGATGGACTGGAAACATGGGCAACACATCTGGCCTACATCCAAGATGGTGTCATGAAGAGGACTGAGAAGTTATCTGAGCTTGCAGAGTTGAAGAGCTCCCCCAATTTGCTTTCAGTGGTTGAGTCTTGGCTCCGGTCTGAAACCAAGTTAGAGAAAAAGAAACCTGCGAATCCTCAAGTCCAAGTCCAAAAATCCTCTCCATTTGATTCTTCTCCTTTTAGATCATCCAGACACATGGCTTACTATCGTTGATTTATTACTTTTGGCTGAAATCCAATAACAGGTAATCACCGGTCTGCCAAACAATAAACAGAGAGAGCACTATTAGGCTGGCCACTTTGTAATGTTTGCTTGTAAAATTCTTTCTGGTCCATTGAGGAAATTTGTCCATCCTACTCTACTACATGATTTATGCCTGCAAATACTATTTGCTGCTTAGGTTTTGAGGAGTTTAATTTTCGCAAAATTATTACAGCCTTGTAGATCTTATATGTGTACTTGCATAGGCAAGTAATTCTTGTATTTTATTGGCCTTGTAATGTAATATAATTGTATCATTTTTTTGCAATGTCAAGTGTATCATTTCTTTTTTGTGTGATCTGATAGCTTGATAAGTCAAACAAATAATAGCTTGTGTGAGTACTGACTCGTCCAAAGATATATTTCATTGCCTACACTGCTTCTCCAAGAGTTGGAAAACTCTTCAATTAGTTCATAGTGAAGTTGGTATTTTACATATTTATGGGATCTACACTTATAGGTCGTAGCGATTATGTAAGAGACTGATGAATGGGATCCACACGTGTATATTCTACCAACCATATTAGAGTCTGATGAATTAGTTTAAACTAAGTTAATTTTTTTTTCCCACGAGTCATATATATGATTGTATAGTCTGTCTAATGGTCACAATGATCATCCTTGAGAGTGATTTCAAAGGTGGCCTTAGCAGAACAGTGTAGGTAGTGACTGCGATTGATTGGAAGCATACCAACCAAAATTCAGCTATGTTTCACATCTTGATGGTGGTACTCCTACTTTCCAACACAATGCCATCTAACCTGCAGCAAGCAACGTATGGTGTTGTCTGGTCCCCCTTTCCTACTTCTCCTTGGTCTCTGTATCTTCTAAAGACCAGTTCGGTATAAGAAACTTTCGATATGAGCAAGATTTGGAGAAGTGCAAACTTATTTTGACATTTATTGTATATATTCTAACCTTAATTTTTTGCAGGAGGCTGGTTCTATAATTCCAAGTCTCCAACCGGTAATTTCCGAGTCACACAATGATAGTTAGACCTTACCTTGCATTTTGGCCTCTGTTGGTTTTCTTTTTTCTTCCTCATTCCTAAAGACGAGAAGCTTACCCTATGCAAGATTGTATTAGATTCACTGTAAGTTTATAAATATTGTGGTGCAACGGTGCTCTAGATTATTCAAGAGTTGGATAATATTTGTGATGAGAGTACATAAGTTTGAACTTAAAATTTTTAATTACAATAAATTATTATCCAATCATTCTATTTAACGAATTAAACTTTTAATCATAACAAATAACTACATGAACACTAAATCCAACGCTTAGGGGCATTTTGGCCTAAGTTTTCTTCTAATGGATGAAAAATGCACACGACTGCTCTATTTATTGTTGATAGATCATCATGAAGGCTTAATCTGCTCTAATGTCAAGAAAGCGCCAAAAGAGCTCGACAGGCTTTGAGGTCTCGGCCAACAAGCATTAATTGCAATCATTAGTGGTTGATTAATCAAATAGAATCTAATTTCATTGCTTAACTTTCGCTAAAAAATAGATTTTTCTCTGTTTCAAAATGCCATGCGATTATATAAAAGAAAAAACATACACACATGCACAACCATGTGAAGTACTTTGGTTAGTCAACTATTATGTCTAATCAATAATTCTCTACAGTCTACGATGAAACCATTATTTCAAGACTTGGAGACACTAATTGCAATCATGAGTTGGAAGCACAAAATGATTTCATAAATGGTAATAATAAAAAAATTAGACTACTAGGGCTCCGTTTGTTTGCCGTAAAATATTTTTTTGAAAAATATTTTTTGGATTTTACAGTATTTGATAATACTGAAAAATTAGTCAATCGTAAAATATTTTCTGATAAAAAATTGTTGCTGTTTTTTCTTAATTTTACAGTGTTTGGTAACATCGTAAAATTAGTCAACCGTAAAATATTTTACGGTCAATAATTGCGGCTAGTACGAAATTTTGTAAAATATTTTACGAGACTTTGGGAGAAGAAAACATTGTACGAAATTCACAATATATCCAAACACCATAAAATATTTTCCGATAATCTATTTTTTGGGAAAATATTTTTTCCTAAAAAGTTATTTTACGGCAAACAAACGGAGTCCTATAAAATATTTTATTTTTAAAAAAAATATTTTTCACGAAAAACATTTTACACAAATAAGTTATTTTACGACAAACAAACGAAGCCTAGATCAACTCAACTGATCATCGACAATGAGAAGAAAGTTGCACTTTTGTCTAGACAATCGAAAGTAACGATTTATTTATAAGTGAGATTTATATACATGTAAGACTTATTCCGAACAATCAAATATAACGATTCATTTATAAGTGAACTTCACATACATGTATGATTCACTTTATAAGAAAGTCGTTTCGGTTGAATACAAACTTTTTCCATAGGAAGAAAGGAGCATAATGCAGGAAGGATAATTGATGTCAAACAAGTCATTAGATTTCAAAGGTTTGAACATGATCATCAGTAAATAGATTCATAGCATTGTAAAAGAAAAAGTGGTAAGATGCTAAATTCCTACTCATTTTGTGTGTGATAATTTCCACGAAAAGGATTAAACGATATAGGAACTTGAGTAACCTTTTTCCCATTTTTTGTGCCTCAAAATGGAAGTTATGTTCCAATATTATGAGGATAAGAGATTAAATAAATTACTATTTTAATTTAATTATTACATTGCTTCATAACTATTAGATGAAATAATTAATGTTTCAGATCCTCTTTATAACGTTATAAGCCAATAGATATTACTCGAGATTTTTAGCAATCAAATTTCTCCTTATTATATTGCAGATTTGACTCTTTTGAGACAAAAGTAGATGATTTGATAGAGTTTTAAAATAATAATTATTATGCTTAGAAAGTGAAAAAAAAAAAAAGCACAACGTGAAGTCCAATACTATTGCAATCCAACCACAACTCCTAAGAATAGCTTGGCATAAGCATAAAATATCAAATTGAATGAAAAACTCATTATAAACAAAATCATGTTCCAGTAAAACAGCCACTTATCTCAATATGTGCCCAAATCAACCAAACAATATTTATCATGAAAGACATAAATTTGACTCAAATCTTTTACTACAACAAAATAATACCCGAACACCCTAGCCAAATTTTGAAAAAATTAACCAGCTTTTATATATATATATATATTATATAGGAAAACGAATCAAAGAGGCAATCATTAAATCAAAGATTGAAGCAGACAACATTTACTGACGCGCGAGAGAGAGAGTCATCGTAGCTTCCAAACCACTTCCCAACCTGCGATTTTGCCGGAACTATTAACTGTCCTTTTCTTACCTATTTTATATATTTATTCATTTATTAAATACTACTTAAAATTATACAAGAAAATCATACATATATACACTCATATATACATACATATATAGTATTATATTTCGTGGATCAGATTACTCTTTGTCTGAGAGGCACCAAAGGATTTGACGGTGAGCCGATCTTTCTGGTTACTCCTTTGCTTTATTTTTCTTTTCTTTTTATTTTATTTTCTCTGTTTTTTTGCGTGCTTTATTTTTATTTTTATTTTTTTTAATTTTAAAATTATGATACAAAACATATGGGTGCCGAAAATTTTGATCTTGATGCGTTGACTCTTCATGGGTCTTCAACGATCTTTGAGTTTCATGTCTCCTTTTCGCCTAATTGCAAAAGCTCATGTGGATCTTTGTTGAAATATGAGGTCCCTAATTTGACCCTTTTGTTACATGGACATAATTAATAGATAAAATGGTTATTTTATTTATTTATTTTTATCGGTTTTTGTTTTTAATTGTGAAAATTGGAATCTTGATTTTGTTGAAGCCGATAATTAAGGGAGAAAATTGGTTAATATTTTTCCTTTTTTATTAGTTTACGTGTTTGATTGTGAAATTTGGGATCTTTATTATAGAAAACCTAATTATGAACACTAAAAAAATGGTTAATTTTACCAATTTTTATCTATAAGTGTCGTGTTTCGATTGTGAAATTCGGAATTTTGCTTATACGAAAGAAAATATTTTTCATAAGGAATCGGGATTTGTTTTTTTGTTGAATTATATTAATGCCAGTTTGCATACTTTATGTAATCATTGATTTTTACAATTTTTGGAGTATTTTCATTTTTAATGATAGGTCTGTGGCAATTTGGGAATGAATGGTTGTGTGATCCTTTTAGAATGAGGGGCTTCACGGGGGACCGGGGCTGTGTTTGTGGATGTACTGTGTTACTATAGGAGGGGAAATTAGATGGATTCAGCGAGGAGTTGGTTCCAGAAGTTTCAACCAAGGGATAGAATAAGGGCATCAACAAAGAAGAAGGATTCCATGGCTAGTAGTGGAAGAGAAGATAAGTCAATATCGGCCGAGGAGGCCTCCAGCATCACCAAGCAGAAGGTAGAAGCCGCTAAGCAGTATATAGAGAATCATTACAAGGAGCAGATGAAAAATTTGCAGGAGAGGAAAGAGCGGTATGCCACATGTCTTGACATTTTATACAATGATATGAGGGGGCATGTTGCTGTCTTCACTATAAGTTTGGCTCTTCCATTCAGAGGAAATAGTGAAATCTTTATGCTTATGCTCATCTGAGTGCTGAACAAATGTACATTGTAGATGTGCAATGAGCTCACATGCATTGATATACACACATACGTGCATACATACATATATCTCTGTACAAATTACTGGAAGTACACAAAGGATATTAAGCTTCTTTTTTTCTTAGTCTCTTTGGTAAATTAGTTTGGGCACCAAAGTTTAATGAGGTTAAAAGTTTAACCAAATTCCTGCCTCTTATAGTGTGTGGCTCACTAGTACAAAACCATTTATATATAATTTTGAGTCTTACTTTTTCTAGCATATGGGAGTGGATTGTTGGAGTGGTGAAAGCTCTTCCCATTGGAAAGATTAGTAAAACTGGAATTTTAGCTACCATTTATTAGGTCCTAGCTGTTGTATATTTGGGAGGTCATTTCATTATAAGTTACTCATGACACTAATCGTATCCTACAATGTGCAGATAATTTATGTTGTTGATGTAAATAGCTTTGGGTTGCACCCGCTTGGTATTAATAAAATTATTCATTTCTCAGAAAAAAAAAATTGAAGTTTTGTTTTTGCTTTGCTAAATGCATGACATGTGACCTTTTCCTTTCTGTGCAAGCAGACGAAGTTTGCTGGAGAAGAAGTTGGCTGATGCTGATGTCTCAGAAGAAGATCAAAATAATCTTTTGAAATTTTTGGAGAAGAAGGAAACAGAATACATGCGCCTTCAAAGGCACAAAATGGGTGCTGATGATTTCGAGTTGTTGACAATGATAGGAAAGGGTGCGTTTGGGGAGGTATATATCTTCAGCAATTATACCTGCTGTCTTTGGCTACTGACTGGTTCAGCCGTATTTCCAAATCATTAGTTTGCAATTTTCAATTTACGTTTTTGTTGACTGGTCAAGTTTGAAATTTGCTCTTCTTTATACTTTCGGCATCCAAATCCTTTCTATTATAATTAAAAGTAAAAGACAAGGAAAACAAAATGAAATTAGAAGAAAATGGATTCAGTGGTAATTTGCCTGTTCCTCTCCTACAAACTATAGTTTAAGTACCATTTTGTCAAAATTGGTCGAAAACAAAGGAGAATTTGAGAGAGATTACTGTTTCCTTCAACTTCTGCTTTCTTTACTTTTATTTCTTATGATTTAAGTCTGAACAGGAGGTTGAGTTATAGGATGCAAATTGATCTTAGTTTTCCTTTTTGGATTAGGTCGTATGCTTTATATCTGAATTGTTTTTGGGAGTTAACGATTAAGCTTTCTCGAACGATTCAGAGGTTCTGGAGGATGGGTGTTCTAGCATTCAAGATGCCTTGTCTTGTTCAATATGCAATTTTAGGTTATAGCTACTAGTAGACTGACGGTTTCCATTTTCCAGTATGCTCTTTCCTACATTTTGAGAGATACACATCATCTTCATTCATATATTTTCAGTACTGCCATAGTCAAGCTTCAATCTGAGAAAGGCTTTGAAAGATACTGGTTCTCAATCTTAACGTTGCCAATCTGTTTGGTGTTTTTAGTATTTGTGATTCTAGCACTTTAATGAGGGATCAAGTTATCTATTTATTATTTATTTTTAAAAACAATTATGGAAGAGAATGAGTTTACTGTATTTGGATGATGTGAGATGATCATGGTAAGAAGAGCAACTCTCACATTCAAAGGTTGGCCTATAGCTTGCTGATTTTTGACATCTATGGCTGGTTATAACTTTTTCCTTGGTGCTCTTGGTATTCCAAAATGTCTAAGTGTCGTCCGACTGTTGCTTTAGTTTTTTGAGGGATGAAATTAAAGTTCTATTCAGTGGGTTGTAAACATTAAATCATTGAGTTGGCTTCTGAACATGGACTTTTAGTGATGCTGCCCTGAGCGATAAGTGTTACGTATTATTGATGCTATAAGGTATAACTGAACCAAACCAAACCAACTATGCAATAAGGTATATGTGTCCCATTTTCCTTTGGTTGTTGACTTTGTTGAGTGGATAAGGTATGTGGTGTTGCCCTTTATCCTGGTAACTTGTCTGGATAATAGGGCGGTATAGCAATTCCTTATCTATGCTTTGATGATTGTTGCAATTGTTCACATCTTTCAGCTGCAGTATCTGCATGTCAATAGAATATTCTTATTGCTCCAGTTGTCTAAAATATTTCGGAAGTTTGAAGTTAAATGCAGATGATGGTACTTTGTTTCATTCACGTGTCAAAGAGTTTGTATGTGTAACTTGAGTACTTCTACTCTTTGGAAGACCTTGTGTCTCCTTGTTTACTTCAAAAGGGAGGCACAGAAGGCTCTTAATGATCAGTTATTGTTGCTGTATAGGTTAGAGTGTGTAGGGAGAAGACAACAGGTCACGTGTACGCGATGAAGAAGCTTAAGAAATCTGAAATGCTTCGTAGGGGACAGGTGCGTGATTATTGTGTTTCAGCAATACTTCTTTGGTTCTGCTTGCTATATTTACTGATCTTTAGGTTGGTGATCTAGGTTGAGCATGTGAAGGCTGAAAGGAACCTACTTGCTTCGGTGGACAGTAATTGCATTGTCAAACTTTATTGTTCTTTTCAAGATGAGGAGTATTTATATCTTATAATGGAATATCTACCTGGTGGAGATATGATGACATTACTCATGAGAAAGGACACCTTGACGGAGGATGAGGCTAGATTTTACGTTGCAGAGACAGTTTTGGCTATTGAATCTATTCATAAACACAACTATATCCATAGGTTTGTGATGATGGAGTTTCATGCTTGGTTTCTTCTTGTGTATGCTTTAGAAATATATTCAGATTGCAGTTTTGACTTATTATCTCAATGTTTATTTGCCACAGAGACATTAAGCCTGACAACTTGCTGCTAGATAGATTTGGGCATCTGAGACTGTCAGATTTTGGATTATGTAAACCATTAGATTGCAGTACATTACAAGAGAAGGATTTCTCAGGAGACAGCTTTAATGGAATTTCAAGAAGCGATTCCTCAGCTCCAAAACGGACACAACAGGAGCAACTACAGCATTGGCAGAAAAATAGGAGGATGCTTGTAAGTTCCTTTCAATCTGAGCCCCAGTTTTTGTCTTTTGTAAAATTAAAAATGTTTTATATATGTATCATCAAGGTAAGGTTTCTGGTTATTTTGATTTAAAGGGACCTGTCATCTAAATAAGATTTTGTCATATGTAAAATTAACCACTTATTATTTTGTCATATGTAAAATTAACCACATGTATATAAGTGCTGAGATGTATTATTTTGATGAACCTCTTCTTTCTTGCAATCTTCTTTAAATCCACAGTTGAAGTTGGCTACTTGGGACTTTTATTGCATATTTTGCAAACTTTTTAACAGTGGGCCATTTCAGGCTTATTCCACTGTTGGTACGCCCGACTACATTGCGCCCGAAGTCCTGCTGAAGAAAGGCTATGGAATGGAATGCGATTGGTTAGTGGCTTTTCATGTTTGGCCTTTATCCTGCTTCCAATGCAGTAGCTTTTTCCCCTAAGATGTAATTTACATATACTTGAAGGAAGTTTGGAATGCTGTTTTCATGGATATAGTGGTCCAGATTCTTTTATTTTATCTGCTTCTTAAAACGACTAGAGATACTTATCAAGTTTCGAATTTAATTTCCTTTTCTCTTTAAGAAAATCTTACTTTCTCACTGAAAATTGATTTAAATTTTGCAGGTGGTCACTTGGTGCTATAATGTATGAAATGCTTGTAGGCTATCCGCCTTTCTATTCTGATGATCCTATGTCGACATGTAGGAAGGTAAATTAAGATTGCTGCTTATTTAGTTTGTTCATTTGAGGTTTTGTTTGTCCTGCCTTAGATTATTCTTCATCTTGTCTGACCTCACCATTTGCAAATATGAGCACATGACAACATTTCTGTCGACTTAGCTTTCATTTGAGGTGTTACATTATATTATCCTTGCTTTTGCTTTTAAGGACTCTCTTTTAAGCTCATACCTATACTTTGTTTCATTCTCTTCAGATTTTCAACTGTTGAAAATTAAGTTCGGTCAGTTGTGGATTTCTTTTCTTGTTTGCAATAACCTGTTTTACCTTATGACATCTGAACTTATATTTGGGTCATTGAACGATTTTGATATTCTATTGCCTCGTGCGAGTTTTTGGAAGTGTTCACTATTTTGTTAAATAATTCCTTTCAATTTGATGGGAATGCATCAGAGAACATTCCCATTACCCAGATTTAAGCTTTTTGAATCTCCCCCAAAAAAGGAAATGTAACTAATTTGAGGACGGCTTCATTTTTCAAAATGATGAAAATGTTGCTATTACTTGTACATTCAGATAGTAAACTGGAGAACACATTTGAAATTTCCTGAAGAGGCGAAGCTGTCTCCTGAAGCGAAAGATCTTATCAGCAAATTACTTTGTAATGTCAACCAAAGGCTCGGTTCAAAAGGCGCGGATGAAATAAAGGTGTTGTATGGTGTGTGCTATGCTATGTTCTTTATCAGTTCCATGAGTCACTTACAAATTAGGTAGGTCACCGAGATATTTCTCTGTTCAGGCTCATCCCTGGTTCAAAAGAATTGATTGGGAGAGAATATATATGATGGAAGCGGCATTCATTCCTGAAGTCAATGATGAGTTGGACACCCAAAACTTTGAAAAATTTGAAGAGGTATCTACCCCTTGCTTTTCAATGGGTCACTTCCCAGTTTATTTTGTGATTAATTTTTCCTTTTCTATTGGCTAGACATGCTGCTAATCTTTATCTCCACTATTATTTTGCATTCTTCAGTCTGAAACTCAAACCCACACCTCATCGAAATCTGGTCCTTGGAGAAAGGTATGCACTTATCCTATATTTATTTGGCATGGCAGTTCTATTGTGTTTGACATGTATGAAGCCCCAAGATACGTGTCAGGGAGCATCCCTCTTGTATTGATTAGTTCACTCAGGCAAATAGAAGCTCTTGGCAAAAAATTGGACAGAAATTAAGCTTCTTTGACTTTTGAGGTCATACATCTTTATTTCATGTATTACGAGATAGATTGGTTTCATCTTTTAAGTGTATTGCTGAGGAAGCTACACTCTATCCAATTTGGAAAATGAACTGAATCCATTCTTAACATTCAAGTTTTTGTTTGTAAAAGTGGTTTGCAAGTGGTAAAGGGGGGACAAAAATCTCTTTTCAGCTTATTTTTTTCCCATTTTTATGCAGATGCTGTCGTCCAAGGACATCAACTTTGTCGGTTACACATACAAGAACTTTGAAATTGTGAATGACTATCAAGTGCCTGGAATGGGTATCCAACTCTCTCTTCCCCGTCTTCCCTTCCTTCCTCCCTCCTCCCTCCTCCTCCCCCTAATCCTTCTCTTTCTCTTTCTCTTTCTCTGGGTTTCCCTTTTTCCTTTCCCCAAAAATGTTACCTATTTGCGTGTCTGTGCAAACATAAAGCTATCTTTATTATGTTGATGTTTGACTTTCAGGCTTTCTGCAGCTAAGATTTTGTTTTTACACCGTCTGTTAAGAATAGGTTTTTAATTCCCCCTTTTCATTGTATCTTTTATTTCTCAAGAAAAGAATAGATGTCTTAATATGTGGCATGTCTTCGCAAAGTTTCCATGATTTTGACGTGCATATTAACTCTACATTTTTCCTCATTTGAGTATGCCTTGGCAGTTTTCTAAATCAGTAGTGATCACCTTGGGTTGTGAAAACTAATATAAACCAATTAGTGAAAGATGCTGCATGATATATGATTTCGATGGAGATACTAGTATCTTGTTTCATGGCATGAAAAGTAAAGAAAATTAATATGGCGTAGTTCATGAGATCTGATGGAAATTATATTTTAGAATCTGAAGAGTGCCAACTTTTCTCGAAAAAACTCAGGAACGTTGATATAATATGTGAAGATAAAGGGTCCCTGTTTATGAGCTTGAAGATAATCCCAGGGATCTTTTAGGAGGACATGAAAAAGACTTCAAAAGTTGAGCGACTTTGCAGTGTATCAAGTTGGACTCTGTGCATCAGTAGTGAGAAGTCATAAGCTACATTGTGTATCCACTACCTATTATACTCCATGTATTTCACTCTGAATGCCTAGTTGAAAGTATATCTAAAGGATTTGGATTCAACGATTGCAATTATTTTGCAGCATATACACTATAGCAACCTGTGGAAACTTATCGTATCTATACCTTCTAAGAGTAAGCTATACGACAACAAACAATAAGTGCCCAGTATGAAGAGAATGCTGTTTGTGGAATTTGTTACTTGTCTTAAACGCAAATAGAGACCCATAATTTGAACCCTTCTTTATAAGTTGGAGAATGGGCCTGCACATCATTTGAATGGTTTAATTATTATTAGTGTTTGGTTGTTTTGGATTTGTTTTCAAATTTGGTGAGACCGACACATTTTTAAGAAACATGGTGAGCATGCATGCTTTTCATATTTTGAGAGGCAATAGTATTTATCTCCATATATTGAGCTGCCAGCTTATGTTATACCACTATCCATTTATTCATTTTCTAAGTGATATTCAATACTATTTTCTGTATTAGGGCTTGCCGTTTTTCTGATTTTATCAGTGTCGCACGAGTATGCATTTGTTAGAAGTGCTGTATCAGATAGCTTTTTGAATTCTTTTCCCTTTCAATTTTAATTCTTGCCTATTGTTTGATTTCTAAAATTCAATCTAGATATGAAGCATGTTCCTTAAAAGAATGTTGAGCCCTGTTTGCTGAATGGTTCATTTTATTCTAAACATTGGCTACCTCTGAAGAACACATAGGATTCAAAGTTTTATGTAGGTTTAATGAGTGATTTATGAATTTGCTTTTTGTATCTCGTGGCTGATTATAGATTTTATTCCTCTCCTACAGCTGAGTTGAAGAAGAAAAATACGAAGCCAAAGAGACCTACCATTAAAGCGCTTTTTGGTATGCTTACTCATCACTACGCCATTGAAACTTATATCTTGTGTCTCTCCAGTAGTTTTTATTTGTGAATTTGTGGTTCTACCAGAGAGCTTTCCTGGTTCTTGGATCTTAGATGCAAATTAGGCACAAAAGATTAAAACACGGAACAAACCTCCTACTAATTGATGTTTATTGTATAAAGTTTTGCATTTTTTCTGATGCATCAATAGTTTCACTACAGTAAAAGCACAAGTGTTTGCATTGGAATCAATGCCTTTGTTAGGGTCTCCTTCAGAACAGACTCTCAGTTTGTTTCACTTCTACCATTCTTTAACAGATCAAAATGGAAACCAACCCCAAACCAAACCACGTTCATTTTCTTATTTTGTACAAGTATGCATAAACTGTCTCGGATTCCTCTTGACTATTGCATTTCTTGACAGAGGAGGAATCAGAAACATCAGAGGCAGCTAGTAGTCATTCATCAGAAGGGAGCTTTTTGAACCTCCTACCTTCCCAGAATGAAAAACCTTAGAAGAGATCTGCGTAATTCTGCAGCTTTTTCGCTTACGATCTCATGTTGATTCCAGTTACCATAGTCAAATGCAATGAGTTTTACTGATCTGCTTTTAGTCTGCCTGGATCAGTCAGTCTCTCGTCTTTTTTGGTGTTGACCTTTTGAAATGTGACTATTGAGAGTTAAAATTGACACAATTTATTTGTAAATTATTCTTTTCCCACTTGTTTGAAACCACAGTGTTGTGTACAAAAGATGCGCTGCTGAATCGTGGCGGCTGTTGTATCTTTGTTCATGTTAATGATAGTGTACTGATCTCTTCCTTTATTGTCTTTGTTACTACTTGGAATTTTCTGTTTTAGGGGAAGTTGCAATATTGAGTTTCTGGGAAGTTGCTTAAAAACGTTATAGCTGAATGGGTCCGGCTGAGTGTGAGATTAAGTCCCACAAGCACAGGGGATTCGTTCTCCATTCAGTCGAATGATCCAACTGTAATGTTATTAGCATTTCCCGAGTTTCTGAGGTCAACAGTGAACTTTGTGTAGGACGGATGCAGTGTAGGACCAGTGGGGCTTGTAACTTTGTTTACCCTGATTTTTTTATTTTTTTATTTTTGGATACGTGTGCATCTTTTGTGCATTTTTAACTAATATTAGTTTTTACTGGGAAAAATAGTATTTGTATGGTCGTCATATTTTGTATCGTAATTTTCATTGAAAAAGATTCTAAATTTGCCTCTTAGACCACACAGAATTCTAAAGGGAAATTTAATTTGTTTTACGAGGATAAGAAGAAAAACTTCAGAAAAATGTGTATGATGCCTTCAATATCTGAATTTTCATAGCAGTTAATGGTAACTCTTGAGCAGGTGAGGCATCTTTGTCAGATAAATTAAACATTAAAAATCTACCGAGTGAATTAAATCATTGACAACTAATATTTCTTTTTTTAGGGTCAAAATCATTATTAGACTAGTGTAATGTGATTTACGATTCAAATTTTACCAAAATTCTCCACCCTTGATTTGTAGTATAATATTTTCTTTTTATACTTGAACGGTCGATTCATTTTTTGTTTGTTTTAACTTTCTACCTCTACGGATGATTCATTTTTTGTTTGTTTTAACTTTCCACCTTTACTGATGATAGTGGAGAAATTTTCATTGATTATAAATAATCACTTTATTAAATAATTTAAAAAATTAAATAAAAGTTTAAATAAAATCAGATAAGATATAGAAGTGTAAGAAAAAGATTTGCAATTATCCTTTGAATTTAAAAATGAAAATTTGACTACCTAAAAAAAGTTAATATGGAATATCTAGTAATATTATGTAACATACTCTTATTTACAATTAGGTCAAGTCACGCTAATGATTAAATTTCTTGATAAGTGTTAATCAATAGACAATATCTACTACCAAGATTGATGGCCACATTGGGTGGCTGGCTAAAAGGGGTACATTATCTAGCTGTCAAGCAGGGATCTTTCTTAGTGACTATTGGTATCTTAGAACAAATTTAGACAATAATAGAATAAGTTAAAAAATAAAATAAATTTAGTCAAAAGTATGTCATGTTTGTTTTATTTTAGGAATGAATATAAGAATGAATGTATTGATTTTAAACATATGTTTAATAGTTAGTATATCATAGTAGTATTGAGAATGACTTGTGTAAAATGAGATGATGACCATTTGTTCTGTATATATAATATTTTTTTTTTGTTACTATTATTAATTAATAATATTATTAGTTTTCATTACTATTACTATTATTGTTGTTTAGTAATATTAATATGATTATTTTTAATGTTATTATTATTTTTACTATTTTTGTTATTGTTGTTTTTATTATTATTATTTTTACTATTATTATCATTATGCTTATTTTTATTTTTAAGACAATAATATGTTTGTGAAGGACTAAGTCTCATAATATTTTATATTAGAAAGGGTATTTGGTTATTTGACAAATGAGCTCTCTAATATGTATATAATAAATTTATGACACATCAAGATTATTATTATTTATTAATAGAAGTTATGATTATTATTATTATTACTACCATATTACTTGTTAAGATTAATATTATTTGTTAATATTCATTTATATTATTATTGTGATTATTATTACTACTACCATTTTTTTTATATTATTATTATGTTTATTTTCAGTGGCGGAGTCAGGACCCAGGGTTAGGGGGTGTATTACGTGACGAGTCGATAACCGAAGTCAAAGAAATTTATTTGTCCAAATATATTTTATATAAATTACAAAATTAAAAGATTAAGTATTGTCTTTGTGTCTAAAATCATGATTGATCATAATATTTTTTTAAAAAAAAAGAATACGTGGGTATTCAAATTCGAACTCTTTAATAAAGACACAAAATAATCTATTAAAAATAAAAAATCTAAACATCATTCAAAAAAATTAAATTGACATAAATGTACAACTAAACTAGAAAATTTTAAAATAAATGTTAAAAATATTACAAAAATAAACGAATTGAAATTTATATACAGAAATAAACACAAATACTCTTCAAAATATAGAAAATAAATTATAAACCTATGTAAGAATAAGAGAACAAAAGTGAAATATAAAAAGGGGAAAGCATGGTGAAAGATAAAGGATAAAAATATGTGAGTATATATATATATATACATAAAAATAAAAAAATAAAAAAAAATTCCCAAATTTCAGGGGGTGCACTGGTGCATACTTCCCTATGCCCCTGTTAAATTATTTTTGTTGTCAAGGGAATAATATAAATGGCTAGTTTTGTAATATGTTATATTTTAAATAGGTGTTTCGGTCATTTCACGAGTGAGTTTATATTGGGAACATGAGAATGAGCTAATCGCATGTGTTTTATTCAAAATGAGTAATCCCAAATTTGAGAGAATTGGATTATTAGGAAATGAGATTCTTAGGTTCATTACCTCATATTAAACTTGGGAATTGAAAAAAATCGAAAATGTCACTCTATTCTCAACCCATTTCAACATAACAATCACCATCTAAAGTTTATTCACTCAAAAGAGATAGGATAGATAGGAAAAAGACAAGAGGAAATTGAACAAATAGTCCCCATTGTTTATAAATTTTGGACAAATAGTTCCTATTGTTTCACAAGTCATTCAGTTAGTCCTTATTGTTTGCAAAAGTCTCACAAATAGTCCCTATTGTTTGCAAAAGTTCCACAATTAGTCTCCATTATTTGCAAAAGTCACTCAATTAGTCCCCATTGGGGACTAATTGAGTGACTTTTGCAAACATTGGAGACTGATTGAGTGACTTTTGCAAACAATGGGGACTAATTGAGTGACTTTTGTAAACAATGGGGACTAATTGTGAGACTTTTGCAAACAATAGGGACTAACTGAATGACTTGTGAAATAATAAGGACTATTGGTAAAACTTTTACAAACAATAGAGACTATTTGTCAAAAATTTATAAACAATAGGGACTATTTGTAAGATTTGCCCAAAAGACAACCACAAAGCAGTAGTCCAGAGTGGTTGGCATATGGAGAGAGATTTGCTCATATCTCGAGTTTGAATCAAGCACGATGTTAATCTTTATGGGGCCACTTTCAATAGGCCTTGTGTCTGACTAATACAAGACATACATTTTCGAATGAGTTATACGTCTTAAATTTGAACCCTCATGTGAGCCTGAAATGCGTTTACTAGGGTTTTAGCTGTCATCCAAAAAGGAAAAAAAAAAAACGAAGAAAGATGTCTAGTTTCTGAAGCCCTTGATTATCACGGCAAAAATTTTCACATTTTGATGAGCAAGATTTAGCTCACAATTTGATGTTGTTCCCATCGATGCCAAAAAGGTGATTCCAAATTGATCTTGGCTTAAAGTGAACTTCAATATTAATTCCATGGATTGGGGGCTTACCTTGCTCTTAGTTGGTTTTACAAGGATGAATGACAAAATAACATGCACGTCTCTAATTCAAGTACAAGCATAAAATGTTATCACAACATGAAACCTCCATTGTCTAATGCCAACACAGTTTAATACTTTTAGTTGAAGTGTACAAGGCACGTACAAAAGAAGACAAGCCGCTGAAAATTTGCATTGTGGTTAACTGGGATAGAAATTAGTCATAAGAATGTATAGTTTGATGTTTACTGATTGTCATGTAATAACAACATCTCGACTTGTTCTCTTTGCTGTTTTTCGCTTTCCTCGTGTGGTCGATTTTGTCTTTCTTATTTGGTTTCTTAAAAGAATTAAAAGGGTACGTAGTACGGTGCATGAAACTCTCGGAATATTTTTAGATTGATATTTTGAAATCATCAATTCTTAAGCCTGATTATAATCTTTATAAGCTCGTTTGATAGAGACAAGAACGGATATACATGAAGGTTAACAGTAATTACAACGCTTACTGAAAAAGTAAATTATGGATATATAAGTATTAAATAGTTTATTATAGTTTTTACGGTACACAAATCCTAAAGTCGCCCCTGGATAGAGGAGACCATATCAAGTAATCATTTGATGTACACGAAGCCTCTCTCAAATTATTGCATTGCTGCAAGAGCTGGGCTAACCTTTTAATCTTCATGATCATGAAAATTTTTCTTTTACAAAATTACCATGATGTGATTACCGAATATCCGAAGGATTCAGGAGGAAGGAAAAAAATAAATTAACATAATGTGTTAATCTAGAGCTTTTACTTATATCGATTAATAGTTATACATATTAGCGACTAGCATATGCATGCCATGCAATGCTTTAGATGTTGCATGTGATCAAGAAAGCTTTTAAAGTTCTTGCATGTGTAAACCTCATGGATACTATGTCATCCATCATATATATGGAAGTATGTGGTACTTCATGAGTTCGAGTCCATAGCACGAGTTATATGCGCGCATCTAATAGCACGATGTATGTGAGTTGTGCTAAGTTAAAACAATTCTTGATCTCAAGTTGCTGGTTTACTTCTAGTGAGCTTTTAGGCACAAAAGCACCAAATTACACACTATACAAATTATAATATATTCATCTTAAGACTACAAACACTTTAGTGCAATGACACATTTTAACACATGTTTCAATCAAATTATTTTTGTGGTAAAAAAATATAAGTTTAAATTCAAAATTTTTACTTATAATGAGTCGTTATCGACCACACCACCTAACTTGGGCCGTGAACACCTAACGTTTACTTGGTCAAGTCATAACAAGCAAACTTTCTGGTCAGCCAAAAAAATTTGAAGTGTGTTAGTTTCTAGCTGGCTCATGTTCAAAATTTCAAGCGCTCATGAAATTGCTGTCCGTTGTTCTTTCCAAGTCTTTGTAATTCTACTGCAACCTACAATATTTAAACTCTTGGTCCACTCTGTACGTCAAGGCTTAATTTCATGGCCTCTAAACTTCTTTTTCTTTTTTTATGGAGTGATTCGAACTCAGATATACAATAAATCACTATCTGACGTATCATTCTATTTAAATACTATCAAAACTTGAGGTACATTAATTTGAATAATTATCTAATTTCATAACGTCTAAACTTTATATATATATATATATATATATATTTATTTATTTATAATGAAAGTCAAAATTTCGAACTTATATAAGAAATCGCTACTTAACCATTACACCCAACCCTCAAAACGTCGTGGGTACGTTAATTTGGATAATCATCTTGGTAATACGTAAGGAATGACTACCAAACTTGCGTGTTTTTTGTCATCTTGCATTTAACTCCATCCATATGTCCTACTATGCCGGCCAAAACCATAGCAAAAAAATAATCGATTACAGTTCCTGCTCATCAGTGACCATTTCTCAACTCAATTTATAACTCATCCATGGCACATACCCTCATTAGACACCCTCCATAGAAGCTGATTCATTTGATCATCTTCAAGTTTATCAATACTATGAAAGGCAGGTTTGAATCAGTTCATCAGCATGGTCCTCTTGATGCTATACAACCCCACCATGATCATCATCAGCAATGGGATCACTGTACCACTGTAGGCCATGTTGCAGCAACTTCATCAGCTTCTTACCTAAAGCCGCCATTAATGGCTGAAAATCGATCCATGAACATGGAGAGAAACGAGCTCTCTCAATGGGTTGAGAATGTTACGAAGCAGCTTCTTGAAGATTTACCAGAAAACGAGACTGAGATCAGCTTGCAGGACACAATCGTGATGCACGAAAACGACAACACTGATTCAAGACCAAGAAAGATTGCAAAGTACTGCAATGAGCTTGCAGAAGAAGATCATGATCAAACTAATAGCCTGGTCAGTGTTGAGACGACGACTAAAGAGATGATGAGTAGCAGCATAGATGAGCATGGTTTAAGCTTGATAACAAATCTTTTCGAGTGTGCAGTGGCTATATCTGTTGATAATTTAGGTGAAGCTCATCGAATGCTGCTTGAGCTTACTCAATCAGCTTCACCATATGCAGCTTCTTGTGCTGAAAGAGTTGTTGCATATTTTTCTAAAGCCATGGCTAGTAGGGTTATCAATTCGTGGCTTGGAATATCATCTCCATTGATCAACCACAAATCTGTGCATGGTGCTTTTCAGATCTTCAACAACATCTCACCTTTCATCAAGTTTGCACACTTCACCTCAAACCAAGCAATTCTTGAAGCATTTCATCGAAGGCAAAGGGTTCACATCATTGATCTCGACATCATGCAAGGCTTGCAATGGCCGGCATTGTTTCACATACTCGCAACTCGCGTTGAGGGTCCTCCTCATGTTAGAGTGACCGGCATGGGAGCTTCCATGGAGATTTTGACAGAGACAGGGAAGCAACTATCCAACTTCGCAAAGCGTCTCGGCATGCCATTTGAATTCCATCCAATCGCGAAGAAATTTGGGAACATCGATCATACCGCATTGTTGCAGATCCGAAGAGGTGAAGCTCTAGGCGTGCATTGGCTGCAACATTCTTCATACGACGCCATTGGACCTGACTGGAAAACAATGAGGCTTCTTCAAGAACTATCACCAAGAGTGATCACACTAGTAGAGCAAGAAATCGCTCATGGTGGATCATTCTTGGACCGTTTTGTTAGCTCTCTTCATTACTATTCTGCTATGTTTGATTCACTAGGAGCCTTTTTACAAAACGATGATTCAAATCGTCATTGTGTTGAGCATGACCTCTTTCACAGAGAGATCAACAACATCTTGGCCATTGGAGGACCTGCAAGAAGTGGAGAAGACAAGTTTCGACATTGGAGAAGTGAGCTTGCAAGAAATGGCTTCATGCAGATTCCAATGAGCACAAGCTCTATGGCTCAAGCGCAATTGATTCTCAACATGTGCCCTCCTGGTCATGGTTATAGCCTTGTTCAAGGAGATGGAACACTCAGGCTTGGTTGGAAAGATACTAGCTTGTATACTGCTTCTGCGTGGACTTCACCTGCTTCAACATCTGTTTTTGCATGTAAATGACCGGGATTAAGCAAATTAATTAAACCACATATTATTATCTATATATTGGGTATAATTTATGCGTGTTTGATATACTGAAAAAAATATTTACATGCTCGTGTGTGTTTGAAGGCCGGCTACACATCTTCACCTCCATTTGTTTCTTATTCCTTTAGTTCAATAGAAGTTTAAAGAGGTGAATAGGTCCCAAGTAACGAGAGAGAGAGAGAGATGTTCGATATATTTCATTTATTTTAAATGGGATATATATAATAACTTGGAGATTTATATAGTATATGCTTATCTATTCAAATACACTTAAATGGAATATAACGACATAAAAATACAAGATCTATTTAAATAGGTGCGGATGACCATTTCTCATTATAACGGGAATGTATATTTAACCCTTTTACTGTCTTTCCGGTATGGGTTTTAGCTGATATAAACCAACTTACTTTCTATAAAAACAGTACACGCATGTATTACTTACTTGCAAGGAACAAAAAAAGAAAAAAAGAAAAGAAAAGGGTAAATTACTTATTTAGTCTTGTTGCATCTTTACTATTTGTCCTCACTTAGTCCTTATCTTTCAATAAGTATCCTTTTAGTCACGTGCTTATTTCGTTAGATTTTTTGACGGAAAAATGATGGAGGACTAATATGGACCATAATAACAAAAATATTGGACTAAAAGGGTATATTTTGAAAGATAAGGACTAACTTAAGATATATAGTAAAGATACGAGACTAAAATGATATATTTTGAAAAATAATGACTAAATTGGTACAAATAATAAAGATACGAGACTAAATAAGTAGTTTACCCAAAAGAAAAAGAAGAGCCAGTAGTTTTTGTTTAGCGCCACTAGTTAATTTTGTTGTTTCTTTCTTTCTTTTCTGTTGGTTTTTTATTATTTGCGCTGGATATAATCAAACTGATCTACACCAAAAACAAGTGGAGCCTAAGATACATAAAAAGTTGAACAAACCTAAGAAATTAACGTGTCGTTTTTTGTTTTTCTTTGATGATAGGAAACAAAGAGGTTATTGGTGGGGGTTTGTTCCTTAATTAGTTTAGTTTCCTAATACCTAATTTCGCTTAAAATTAAAAAAAAGGTATAATTTTACATTTAATATTTGACATAAGGCTCGCTAAGACTTATCTAAATAAATAATTTATTATATAGCTGATTTAAACGCAAACTATGAACAAATTAATCTCCCCCAACATAGCTTTACCTCTAGACTATCATTTGAGCGAGCGGCGTACGAAAGATGAAATTAAATACGCGTAGTTATATTACTAAGTACAAAAATAAAATACGCCAAGTCAGAGCTAGAATATTCTGAGACAAAACTTGGTGCCTAAGAAAAACTCGGCAAGACCAGATCAAACTTTTGACTTAATTAAAAGTCTAAAACTATATGCTCTTGCCCAACATTAAGCACGAGAAAGTAGCAGCCGTTTTATAATTATTAACGCGCTACTCATTTTCCTTACGCTACCTTCCCGCGAATCTGCCTATCATTTTCTTAAAGCCACCATGCAGTCTACTCCATTCCTATATATATATATATATATATATATATATATATACATACAGTACTTCACCTAAAACAAGACCCCACAATTTCCATTCCTCTTTATCTTATATTTCTTGAAAACTTCAAACTAATTAAATATAGGGTTATTTGATAACTTACGATATCTTCATTTTTCGAACATGGGGTTAGACAATTGGTCGTTGTTAGGCCGGCTAAGGAGGGCGGTGAAGAAGATAAAGTTTCTGTTGAATTACAATGTGAATAGATGGAAGCTGGCTTCAAGAATCGGTGCTTCATCAAGCAAAAGGAGGCTAAGTTTCAATGACCATTCTGGGTTGAGGGCGTTCATGGATGATCAGTACTCAGAAAATAATAATAATGGTGGTTCTGGTTCAGGTTCAGGTTCTTCACATGGAGGACTTCGAAGGACCATTAGTAGTCCATCATCTGAAGATGATGTTGATAAGAGAGCTGAACAGTTTATAGCAAATTTTTATCGGCAGCTTCAGATTGAGAGGCAAATCTCTTTGGAGCTGAGGTATGCTAGAACTCATAGCTTTAGTTCAGCATCTCCAAAATCTCCATGATGATGATATATATTCAGCTCAATTTTTTACGAGCCGTAAAAGAAAGGAGTCTCGGTATTCAATTCGTCTTATTGTCTTGATGTTAACATCTAAACAATCACAGGAAGATGGACGATATATTACGTTTTAATCATTGAGTTTTTGAAAGGGTCAAGCTTGGTGGTTATGGAGTCTTGATTTTTCTGAAAGAATCTCCATAGCTTACAAGTTTTTATTTCGTACGCTTCTTTTGAGGAAACTTTTCTGGGAATGTCTATTAATTTTCCCTTTTCATTCTTTCGGGTGTTGGATTTTTCATGTACCAAGTTATATTTTTTTCTGTCCAATTGATGTGTGTATTCTAATTTTATTTGTTTTATCAATGGCAAAGTCCAGGTTGTACTTTTGAAAATTTTCAATGTATAACTCATAAGTCTAGCTTGTTAAATTAGTGTCCAGATTGTGATTCGTAAATATTGAGTTGTTTTTCAGTAACGAAAGTTCAAAGTGAGCATCATGTCGTGTTCGACAGTTCTTTTATATATATATACTCGGAATTTTAATTAAAAAGTCTTTAATTACACAAAATATACGTATTTTTGTTGCTTATTAACATGTGATTCATATGTAAACAGTGTTCTTATTTCTAGTTCTGAACTTGGCGTTGCGATCTACGAGCCCGCAACAATCATCCTTGTATATGTATGGAGATTAGAGAATCATTAAATGCATTTGGATAAAAGTAATGAAAACTAATATAATTAACTTTAATTTCCCTCTCATCCACAAACAAAGAAGAGCATCAAATCTATTAATAATTACGTTTGAAACATTTTGATCTTTATATGGAATGGATATTCTGGTATGATTCCATTTCCATATGTTTGAGAGCATAAAATAAGCCCCCCCCCCCCCCCCCCCCCCCCCCCCCCCCCCCAAAAAAAAAAGTAAAAGTAAACAACAGAGTAAAGCATAAATATCCATGTGATCGAAAGAAGAATTACTCTAAATTTGGATCACCAACTCCAGCTAACACCACTACTCACTTAAGGTCTCAAAAGACAAAATTTCAAGTAAAAAGCCCTTAAATACTTTAAATCGAGTGAACTGATTAAATAATGACCTATTATAATAAAAATATTTGAATTTAATTTACGTTTTTGACATCTTTTATTAAAAAATATAAAAAAAACACTTAAACTAATCCACATACAAAAGAAAGGGTTTTTTTTTTTTTTTTTTTTTTTTTTTTCTGTTGTGAAAGAAAGGGATGATATAGGTGTAAGCACGTTTGTTGTCAACGGAGAGAGGATGACTTTTTAGTCCGCTAGCTCATCTCTTCGTCATATCATATATACTAAAATATTTTTAATATATAGTGGTAATGATGAATCCAATAATTTTAATCACAAAGGCCTAATTTGACAATGGAAATGTGCAAATTTTTTTAAAAATCGATTTGCAAAAGGGATTTATTTTCAATGTAATTTGAGGCAAAAAAAAAGAAAAGAATATAATATTTAATATCTGAGTGACATATAGTAACATATTGAATAGGACGTGCTATGTATGTGCACAAAAAACATTCATGTGTCATTTGTTGTATCTCTAGGATGTTAAAACCATCATTTAGGACTAATGTTAGTCTATTGCTTTTTTAAGATAATTAGCTTGATAAGTGCTATAAAAATTGTTATTGGTTATAAATAGTCATTTACTAAAAAAGATGATAGCATTTTTCTTGAAACAAATAGTTTTAATGAAAATATCATTTAGGGTAACACCTAACTTTAGTCTCGATCAGCAACCCTTTTGTTGTATAATTTTCTTCAAAAACATGTTCATAGTTTTTTTTGGAAGGAAAAACTAAAACACAACCATTTGTTGTACAAAAATTAATAGCAATTAGTAAGAAATTGTTTAACATTTTTTCCCTATTCATTTTCATAATTTCCTTTATAACCAAATTATCCAAAATGGAATAAAATCGGCCGCCATACTTCTCCTTCAAAAAAGTAGAAAAGCAACCTATTGTCTCTCTTAATTACTCTATTATAATTTAATACACCATCTTTCTATTTATAGAAATACGCCGCTATAGAAAAAAAAAAAAAAACCTCAATGCAAATGCTAACATAGTTTTAGTTATCAACCAAAATTTAATAATGGTTTTGGAAAGAAATTAAAAAAATGACACATTTTTTTCAAGTATTGGTTATTGGTTTTATATTTTTCTTTTTACCAAACATATTTTAATTTTGCATTCTAAGAAAAATTCAAAACAATACCAGAAAAATAGTAGTCAACTTGGCTACCAAACCCACCTTAACAACCCAAATGTTAACATAGTTTTAGTTACAACCCATCTTGAAATTACCAAAGGTGGGTATAAGAGGTTAGGGTGATTTTGTAAATAATTATAATTCGACAACAAAAGGGTGAATATTTATCATAATTTTACAATTATACGATTATACTTTCATTGTAACACAAGAACAACATGTGAAATCCTGTGTGATTAATCAATTTTGAATGTAAATTAACCACGTATCCTAATTGAATTCATTTTAGTTAAAAATAGTATTTTTGAACTAAAAATATTCAAAGTTAACCAACACCACTGTGAATAATTTAACGATCTTGAAATAATTTACCTAAAAATAATTTAATAATTCAAGTAACTCTTTAATGCTTTAACCACCCCCAAGAGCAAAAAAAAAATCAAAACACTTGTGGTATTAAATGTACTAATTCATTATTTGACAAAAAGAAATTATACTATTTCATAATGTGGTTGGTTTTTAATTAAAAAATCCGTTTAGAAAAGAAAAAGAAAAAACAATATAATATTATGGCCAGCTGCTTTCCTACACACACACACACGCACAC
This sequence comes from Ehretia macrophylla, assembly GCA_037974665.1. Lineage (NCBI taxonomy): Eukaryota > Viridiplantae > Streptophyta > Magnoliopsida > Boraginales > Ehretiaceae > Ehretia > Ehretia macrophylla. Next base: position 23,348,798 of record CM075780.1, read on the forward strand.
ACACACGCACACACATCTTTCTCCATATTCAATCAATCATCTATCTCTGTCTGTCTCTCTCTCTCTCCTCATCTTTTGATCCCTCAATCTTGGCTCATTTGTCCCCCTCCCTTTTCAGCCTTGTCTCAATCTTTCTTCATCATTCAATTTCTGGCTTTGCTGCGATTTTATACATTGATTAATTGTTGTTGGATGGACAAATGAGAATTGAATGATGAAGATGATGATGAAACTTAGGGTTTCGATTATCCATCTGTGGGTCATTAATTATAGGGATTGTGTTCATTGAATGATGTAGTTCGATCGGGAATTATTTTTGGCTTTTTCGATTAATTTATGTTATCAATTTGTGATTTTGTGCGGTAAATCGGTTATTATTGATCTGTGGGCGTGATAATTTGGTAAAAGGCATAATTTTGTGTAGTTTGGGGGTTAATTCGGTGGAAATTTTTTGATAATAAGTTAGCCCTACTTGAGGTGGTGGCTGTTTGGTAAATTTGTTGGAAAGTTTTCGGATAATCGAATGGCGGGTATGGATCATGTTGTGGGTGGGAAGTTTAAGCTGGGGAGGAAGATTGGGAGTGGGTCTTTTGGTGAGCTTTATTTAGGTAATGCCTTAATTTTTTTTTATCTTAACTTTATTTCATTCGATTTTCGATAAATTTGATAGCTTTTTCTTTGTATCAGCCGAGGGATTGTTTTTATAAATAATATTTGCTTGGTTGATTCAGGTGTTAATATACAAAATGGAGAAGAAGTGGCCATCAAGCTGGTATAGCTGATTCTGCTTTTTTTATTTTTCATTTTATTTTTAATTGCCGATGAATGTTTCGTATTGTAATTGTTGAATGTATACTCGTTTTAAAAGACATTGTATAGTAGCTTAATAGTAAAATGTATAGTAGCTTAGAAATAGTTTTGTGTGATTTCCCTAATTTAGGCTAGAAATTTGAGCATTATATTACCTTCTGGGATAGATTCATGGATCTGAAGTTTATGACTGTGAGATCGTGTCATTAGTACTTATTGTAACTTTTACCTCCAGGTGTCATTTATTTATAGTGGCAAAAGAGGGTTATTCGCTCGATGATATTGAGAAAGAATGTATTAGTTGAAAGTTGAACCTATGTCATTTCGGAAGTTCATGGGGTCAGTGAGCTCAATGGGTATTCGCAGAGAAATTGAATTAGTATATTCATTCAGTCTACTCATGTAATTCATCAAGAGATTTGTAGATCAACTTATGTATGCAGATATGTGTAACTGGAATATACTAAGTTTGGTAGATTGAGAAACCACTACAAATGGTGCTTCACGGGTAGATTGAGACTTTTGACTAATGCGGGCTTGTTTTTGCTTTATGAATATCGTAGCTTTATCTATAGGTATGGGTGTTGTTGATGAATGATGATGTGTGCAGGACTTAGGATTGTTTCTACATCTTTTGGCTATCTTCTTGTAATATATGGAATTGCATTCGGTGTTTATATTTCAAAATAAAGTTTGGTTCTTACTAAAAATCTTGTTGTTGGTGCAAATGCCAGGAACCCGTCAAGACCAAGCATCCTCAACTGCACTATGAGTCTAAGATATACATGCTGCTCCAAGGAGGAAGTGAGTATCCTCGAACCACCAACACCCCCCACCCCCTCCCACACACCCACACCCAAAAATAAGAATAGAAGGAAGAAGAGAAACAATTTTGTTGTAATAATACAAGAAGTTCGTTTTGATTGACAAACAGCTTCTTTAATTCATACTCAGAGGGAATTTTTGTCCTAGAAATCACTAAATAGTGCCCAATTTAAAGCACGCTATTGGTTTTATTGCTGAAATTAGTTGTCATTTAGGTTATCTTGAAATAAAAAGAACTATAATACAATCAACTTCCCTTGTGCAATGTTGTAGCTCCTGCACAAAAAGATGTAAAAGAAAAAGAAAAGAAAGAGAAACTAAAAGGATCTTGATAAAGTATTACTGTTTGAATTTGGAGCAACTTCCTAAGTAAGTCAAATAGAAGGATTTACTTTTGGAGGTGCTCATGGAAATTAATTTAATGTCATATGATGCAAAGCACTTCAAGTTGGGTTTTAGTAAAGCACTGTTGCTGCTGTTGTTTTATCACATGTCATCATGATTTATATATAGGAATGATACCTTTTTATTTGAGTAGAATTAGGGTTAAGATTTCTTGTTAAATCTGAGTTTGAAATTCATATTTTCTTACTAATCAATCTTGCTGACTTTCTTGCTGCTGTTATGATGCAGCTGGAATTCCCAACCTCAAGTGGTTCGGCGTGGAGGGTGAATATAATGTCATGGTTATTGACCTTCTTGGACCAAGTTTAGAGGATCTTTTTAACTATTGTAATAGGAAGTTCTCCTTGAAAACAGTACTGATGCTTGCAGATCAATTAGTAAGTATTCATAAACTGATGACCATTGTTTGCCCTTATTCTATGCCTTTGAATGCCAATTATTGTTATTTTTGTGGTTTTGTGTAATTGATCGTACATTTCTTAATGCGTCCAGATTAATAGAGTTGAATACATGCACTCTAGAGGATTTCTTCATCGTGATATAAAGCCTGATAACTTTTTAATGGGCCTAGGACGAAAAGCAAATCAGGTATCTCTCCAGGCTTATTTTCGAAATTATAACTGAATTTGGTGCTGGAACCTAGGTATACATGTACATTTTCTTAAAGTTATTAAGTACTGAATTCATGATCATCAAATTACATTTTGTTATAGTGTAGATCAATGGTTCTTGTTTGAAATAGGTTGTGTTCTTCTGTGCTAAGCCTTGTAATACTCCTCTTGAGTTTGTGCATAATTAATACTTCAGGGATTCTGGAGAGAGCTTTGGAGTAACTGTTTATGAATTTGTTTGTTTATTAATTTGGTTTGGTTATTTAGATAAGCTAGAAGCTTTTTAATAGTTTATCAAGATTCATTGGAACCTCTAAGAGGTTGTCCAAGATATGGTGAAAAAGGAAGAAGCTTTAATCCGATTTTATAGTATCTGATGAAAGTTCAAGTATTTTAAAAATGAGTCATTCAAATGCATATGTACATACTGCTAATTATGCCAAATGGGTTATCCATCATGCTTAATTGTGAATATGGTCTCATCCCACTTACAGTTTACGTCTATGCCAACAAGTTTGCTCTACTGTTAGAGTCAATGCCTGTGATACTTGTATATCATACGAGCAAGAACGGTCTCGATTGCATTGCTACTTAAATATCAAAAATCAAAGTTGAATGCTGTGGGAATTTTCTTATGATACCAACCTTGAATTGCTTCTATATAACACTTTTAATACTTGACACAGGTTTACATAATTGACTATGGTCTTGCCAAAAAGTATAGAGATCTTCAGACTCATAAGCACATACCATACAGGTACCACCATGCTATATTCACTATGGGCTGGACTTACCATCTTTGTACATCTCATGTTGAATTTGGCCTTACTAAAATCGCCTTGTGTTGTTAGCATATATGGCTCCTACTCTCTTGAAGTGAAGATATCCTTAGATATTTATATTTTTGCGTAAATGAAATTCATTGTCTATCTTCTTACAATGAGAAAATCTGCTTTAGTCTCTCTTTCTGCATCACCATCAGCATCTAATATTGCAATTCTGAGAGTATTTTCAAAATTTAATGCAGGGAAAATAAGAACCTTACAGGCACAGCTCGCTATGCTAGTGTTAATACGCACCTTGGAGTTGGTTAGTGATATTTTCTACCATTATTTGTTCTGAACTAATTAGATATTGTTATCGATTTTTCCTAATTTCATATCTGATCAAGAATATCTAATCTAACTGTGTTCCATTTCGCTGGCAGAACAAAGCAGAAGGGATGATTTGGAGTCTCTTGGTTATGTGCTTATGTATTTTCTGAGAGGAAGGTTTGATATAAAGAAGTGGAACCTTTTTATTTGTTTGTGGGCATTGTTACTGTGGGTTTTAGTATCAGTTGTTTCTAGAAGTTCATATTCTCTAATTAAGTGTACACTTTTTTTCTTTAGCCTTCCGTGGCAGGGACTAAAAGCTGGTACCAAAAAGCAGAAATATGACAAGATCAGTGAAAAGAAGATGCTAACTCCAATAGAGGTACTCAGCACATGTTTTAACTGCATATTTTACATTTACACCGACCAAAGAACTGGTTTTGCTGCAGGGTTAGTCAATTTACACTATTACTTGATTTTGAAGTCTAATTTTTGGTGCAATTTAGCCCGTTGATTCTGGATTCATGAGTTTCCATTATCTTTAGAGTATCATTGCATTTAAACTTCCACGCTGAAGAGAATCGTTGAGTGTGCTAAGACTTCTTATGCGATTGCCTGAATTGTTATATAAAACTTATTATATGTGAAGACTGAAGATCGCAACCAATTTTCTGGCCTGAGTTTCTCCATTTCACGCCTGTTCAATTCTCCAGAACATGGTTTTCAGCATCATAGTAGCTATGCATTTCATTTATCTGCTCCTAACAGTTATAGGAAGTTCACAAAGTTGCAATTGTATTCCACAGATGCTATGCAAATCATATCCATCAGAATTTATCTCATATTTTCACTATTGCCGATCATTAAGATTTGAGGACAAACCAGACTACTCTTATTTGAAGAGGCTTTTCCGAGACTTGTTCATACGAGAAGGTAATTGAATATACCGTGGCTCGTCTAATAATCCTAGTTTCAGTTTTATTGCACTCTAATGAATCCCCCTTCCCAAACCCAGCAAAAACCAAATGTTAAAATGGGAATCCACCTCTTTTCTGCCGTCTAGCACCTCATGATGTATTAAGTCTTTCAGCAGATTCATAATATATATATTTTGACTTCTTTTTATTGTCTCAGGTTATCAATTTGATTACGTCTTTGATTGGACTATATTGAAGTATCCCCAGATTGGTGCGAGTTCTAGAGGAAGAGTATGTGCTTTTAAGTTATCACTTGAATCAATTATGCTAAAAGAATATGTAATCTCTACTTTTAGTAGCATACTTATTCTCTGTTTTTTGCTTGCAGAATCCCAGTGGGGGTGCAGGGTTAAATGCTGGACCTTCTGCAGAAAGACCTGGAAGGACATCAGGTATCTTTGTCTAAACAAATGAAGAGTTTATAATGTTATCTTTTGTGGATATTGGCAATCTTCATAAGTTTCATCTCGAGATGCAGAAATGAGAATATTCTGAATTCCTCATCTTTCAATTGTTTGAATATTCTGCCTTTCCAGATGTTATAGTTGTTAAACTTCAGATGACATCAGTCTTGTTGTCTACAATCCAATGATGCTGCCAGTGCGTCCAGTAGATTCATTGTTGATTGACTTTGTTGATTTGGTTGTTGGATCCAGTAGGGCAGGACATTCGAGATAGATTCTCAGGGGCTGTTGAGGTGTTCTCCAGAAGACATGCTACAAGTACTGGTCGACGCGGTGAACATTCAAGACATAGGACTTCAGAGGATGTACCTTCATCCAAGGATGTGGTATTGGTTCTTTTCCCAGCTTTACTATGATGAATTAGTACCATTGGGCTTGCTCTTTTTTCTTCCTTTTGTCTACTACTACGCTTTCTTCTCCTCTGTCTCTCTACTGTCTATCGTAAAGAGAACTGCCCTGTGTTCTGTATTGCTTTCTGCTTGTGAGGGTGGAACAATATTTTGCACCATGCTCTCTTGTGAAGAATAAGCTGAAAACTAAGCAAATAGCTATTGGTTTAATCGTGAGCAAATTGCTGAATTTTTTCTCACTATTAACATAACGTGTGGTGTAGAGGATTGTAATGTTAGCATGTTGACTTTTTATCCATGGCCAGAATAGCTAGGGATATACTAGCAGCATAAAAGAGGACTATGATTCTTTATATTGTTTCTCAGAGAATGTATTTTTCTCCTTTTAAACTCCAAGTTTTTCCTTCATGATGCCCATCTTTCTCATATATCGAGCATTCATCCTTGGACTAATTTTTGTTAAACGTTTTCTGTAAAAAGGTCAGTTTTCCATAAAAAGGTCTTGGTTTGTGTTTGCAGCAACCGGATTCTGAAAGGGGCCGAACCTCAGGAAATGGCAGCTCATCAAAAAGAGCTGCTGCCGTTTCAAGCAGCAGACCAACCTCCTCTGGGGAACCCACAGATGGTCGCTCAAGCAGACTAGTGTCGAGCAATGGCCGTTTGTCCACCACACAAAGAATTCAATCCGGGATTGAACCCAAACCTTCTTCTTTCTCTCGTACTGCTCTCTCAAAGGGCAATCGTGATGACCCTCTACGCAGCTTCGAGTTCCTCTCTATCAGAAAGTAATTGAATGTGTTGTAAAGGAAAAAGTTACCTCCATGAAATGGACAACTGGTCTGTCTCTATTTAGGGAGTTTTAGCATCCTGTAAATGGGTAATATGTGTCTTACACAAGTAAATCTCATCAAACTTATCTTGAAATGATAATTTATGTGTCGGTTTTGTCGAGGGTCTCTGGCCATTGTAACGCATTTCAGACTCGTCCAAAATGAATGATGAGTTTTATGTGCAAGAATTTTCGTATATTTATGCGATACTTGTAGTTGTAATAAGTATGTCTATTTAAGTGTTCGTTTACTTCTCATGTATCTGCAGCTCTTGATTTGCATTTCTATTGAGACATGAATTATTGGCTTGAGTAAATTTGTGCATTTAGGGAAAGTTTCCAAAGTATATTTTCTTTTCTCGTGGATCTGTATTCTGTAGTGAAGGCCCGGCATGTATGAGTGAGAATCAACCTGTGTATGTTCTTTAAAAAATGTGAGATGATGCTGAGACTCAACTTTTTTCTTATAGATAAAGGGTGTAAAGCATTACTCTTTTAACATTGTTGACAGCATGAATTTGGCTGATTGCATTACCACTATTGTATTTGGTTTGTGTCAATCACGCGATAAAGTAATAAAAAAATAAAAAAAAATAGATGGATTTTGTTATGGTAATTAACGTTGTTTTATTAAATTAATTTTAAAGATTAAGAAAGTTTATTTTTAAATATCAGGATGTGTTACAACGACGAAACATTAAGAATTAATGGGGGGTATTTACTCTTGTTTTTGTAAAGAAACAAACAAAGTTGATTAGAAAAAGCAAAGAGAAACGTTGAAATTGGTCAAAAACATAAAATGATTCAAGGCTACTGATTAAGTAGGATCCACCAATTTGTTTGGTTATGCTTTTGCTTTTGAAAGTTTGCCTTTCACGTGAAATTTTTTGCTTTTGTCTTCAAAATGGTTTATAGAAGACAAAATGTACGAGAAATATTGTGTATATGATAGAGAGGTTAGGATTGAATACATCGTATATTTATTTATAAGTGTTTATAAAATACCCTGGACTACAGATTACTTTTCTTGCACGATTTCTAATCTAATCTAAAATTACATATTTTCAACAAATTGGTGGATCCTTCTTAATCAAATAATCAATAACATGCAGATGTATATACTCTCGTGGGTATGATCAATAACATGAATATATTTATACGTGTATGTGTTGAAAATTGAGTGAAAAAAAAATGAATATTGGTGGTGGTGGTCGTCTAACAGTGAAAGCTATGTCTGCTCCAAGCTCAAGTGTGTCATGGAAGGCCGGAGATGGAGTCTTCGACAACTTTCCGGCTGGTCTCCGGGTACTTGTTGTGGATGATGACCCCACTTGTTTAAGGATCTTGGAGAAAATGCTTAGAACTTGCCTTTATGAAGGTATATAAAATTTTTGCCTTACTCCAAAAAATAATCATATTTATATATGCTTGAGTGTATGAATATTTCTGCAATTTTACTTTGTTTTTTGCTTTAAAGGTGAATTTTCTTAGTTGGTTTTGATTTATTTTTGTGATTTCTTGTCAGTGGTACTTGTGTTTTTTTCTTGCTTGAAAGTTGATTTGTTTAATGTTGGGATTGATTTATTTTTGTGATTTCTTGTTTGTGTAGTAATAAAGTTCAATTCTTTACATGATAGGCTTGTGTGTATGCTTATTTTTTGCAATTTAACTGTGTTTTCTTACTTGAAAATTGAATTATTTGTTGTTGGAATTAATTCATTCCTGTGATTTATTGTTTGTGTAGTAGTGATAGAGTTCAAACCTTTACGTAATGTTTTTAAATATTGGTGCTACTGTTTTTTCTTCTTTTTGCTTCAAAGTTGACTTGTTTTGAAGTTGGTAGTTATTAACTTTTGTGATGTCTTGTTTGTGTAGTAATAAAATTCAAGCCTTTATAAGAATTCACATCTTTACATGACATGCTTTTTTTTTTTTCCTTGCTTTAGTATGTTGAGATTTAGTTTTGAGCTTCATCTATTGCAAATTAGAGAAATGAAAAAGGGTATGCAAATTTTGAGGTAAAAAGCTTAATTTTAAGGGGGTTGAAAAATTTTCAGTTCTTTGAAAGATTCCAATTTTATTATGTGGAAATCATGCCTCTTCAACTTTGGATCTTAGTCAGCTAAATTTCGGATACCTACAAATTTTCAAAAAGAAAAAAAAAAAAATAGTCTAGTCAGAAGATGAGTGCAGTCTTGATATGTTATTCCATGGATAAAGTGTATGTTTTTCTTTGAAGTATATATGCGTTTGTGTGTCCGGTCACCAGCAAGAGGAGTTGTATTGTTGAGAATTTCTGGATAATTTGTATTTAATTTTTTTTTTTTGGATCTTCAGTCACCAAATGCAATCGAGCAGAGATCGCATTATCGTTGCTCAGGGAAAACAAAAATGGCTACGACATTGTCATTAGTGATGTACACATGCCGGACATGGATGGTTTCAAACTTCTTGAGCATGTTGGACTTGAGATGGATCTGCCTGTTATCAGTACGTACACTGTTTTATTTGCTGTTATCAGTACGTACACGTGTAGGTCTCACTTATACTAATCCATCAATTCGGACTGATTGACGTATTTTTCGATTCAGATTTGAATTCTGAGAGCCTTTTTTTTTTGTGAATGTTTAGTGATCTCAGCGGATGATAGCAAAAATGTGGTGATGAAGGGTGTGACGCATGGTGCATGTGATTATCTGATCAAGCCTGTTAGCATTGAGGCATTGAAGAACATATGGCAGCATGTTGTTCGTAAAAAGAAGTATGAATGGAAGGAAAAGGAGTTTGAGCAATCAGGAAGTGCTGAAGGTAATTGGAAAAACTCAAAAAAGAGAAAGGACGAGGAGGAAGAAGAAATACAAGATTGGGAAGATACATCCACCTTGAAGAAACCACGCGTTTGGTCAGTGGTTTTCTTATTTCTTATATGTCTCTGTTCAAGAACAAGTTGTTTCTTTCAGTAAAAGCGTGAGAATTTCAAAACTTCATGTATAACGAAACGTTCTAAATTAGAAATAACACTTTTGTATATCTAACAACGTTCGTTTTGCAATTATAATGATTATAAATTAATCAAACTTATCTCTTTTATCATGTCAAACATTTTTGTTTCCATGCTACAGATGCATGTTACATGGTCTAATAGCTATGAAAGGCAGGGAATGATTAATCATGCAAGGTTTAAGCATTTAAGAGAAGTATAGATAAAATAGAAGAAAGGCTCTGCAGTGATATTACAAACTCATATTTTTGACACAGGATAGTAATTCCTTCATACATCTTTATCTCATGGGACAAGTACATGGTTATATGAAATTAATGGTGGTAAAAATTCTAGTAAAATGTACAAGGATGAATAACGAGCGCGGAGAAGACAGCTTCCACTGGAGCTCCACAGCTCAGGGATTCCTAAGCGATGCCAACCTCTTTTCCAGATCATCAATGTCCGAACTGCAGGAAATGTGACAGTTTCAGATTGCAAGAAGGGACCAGAAGTATAATAGAACAATGCTTATACGATGAATCTCAGTTTTATTTAGGTGATGAGAAATGCAGTTTTTGATGATGATGTAATAATAATTCAATTTAATCCATAAGAAAGTAAATGACAAATTGGCAAAAACATTTGCGCCTGCATTTCAGACACCTTCAGGCTTAAAAAGAAGACAGACTAGCACCAACAACCACCTTGTGCATGCACAACTGGTAAAAAGGTTCTACGAAGTGGTCACTCTGAAATTCACAAATTATGGGAACTGTGAGGTATCGTGATATCGTATAGTTTAACAAGATTACACCTGCCTAATCCTTCTCTGTCTGTCAGAGGGTTGGGTGGGGGTGTGACTCGTGGTGTGGGAGCGAGAAAGAGAGGAAGCATGAGGAAGGGGCATTAGAATATACCTGCTAACACCTTGAGAATTCTTCCCAGAAATTTTTCCTTTTGGAGCTGTTGACAACTGCCAAGAGTTCAAGGTCTCAAATCAGTTTCAATTCTTAATAACTAATATGCTAGTTCACTACACCAAGAAAAAAAAAAGGATTCTAAAACACGAACCTGTGATGCAACATCAACACCAATTTCATCCAATACCTGAAAGATTCACATTGCAATTAAAATGCAAATAATATAATGAAAATGTAGTTAAAGAACCTGAAAGATTCACATTGCAATTAACATGAAAGCTGATCCTGGACAACTGGGATAACTAAAATATAGGTTTATATCTGCAGATCTACATCTAAAATCATCACAACTTAGAGAAAAACTGGGAGCTCTCACACCAAAGCTGACAATTTAGACTGAATACTAGTTTGAGTTTGATATACAGCATTTCTTTTTCTCTGTGGATAAGTAAGATCATGCACCTAATTTTTTGGTTATGATTATTTCGATAATATAACAAGCAACCCGAAGAGATCAGGTAGAACCTGTACCTTGTACAATCATTTTGAACTCTTGCTTGTACAGCCACTGATAATAGAACATTAAATTTAAACAACAAAAAACCTCTCATCATTGTGAAACTCATTTTGAAAAAGATCACACTGAAAGTTTCACTCGTTCTAGTTAATCGCTTTCCTTTGTGGTTGGTCCTCCAACTTATTCACAAGTGAACCACTTTGACTATTCAAAGAGCCGACTTTTCAAAACAAATATATCTAGAAATCAGTCAAAGAACAAATTAAAGAAGGCGTACCTGATTTGTCAACTCCTCTGTTTCCTCTTCAGCCTCATCATTGTCCAAAGCATCATCTATGGCATCTGACATCATTTCAGTCTAGAAATACCAGAAAGGAGAATGTTATACAGTTGTGCAAGTAAATACCAATAACATACTCTGTCGAGAACACAGTTTCGAAGAGACTGAATCTTACAGTCATATCCATCTGAGCTGATTGCTTCTGGAATTCTTGTATCACCTTTGCCTGCTTTGCAGGAGCCATTTGCTGCAATTGTATTGTTTACAAGATAATAAGAACGATTTTAGTATATCATGAAACCTAATTATTGTATCACCTTTGCCTGCTTTGCAGGAGCAATTTGCTGCAATTGTATTGTTTACAAGATAATAAGAACGATTTTAGTATATCATGAAATTTAATTATAAGCAAAAGAGCTTGTACAGCACTTAGTTCCCCCCAAAAAGCACAAGTTACCTATATTTCGCTTTTGAGCTTATTGAAGGTGAAAGGGATAGATCCCTTGCATTAGCTTATCGAAAAGAAAATCTCATAACAAGAGTGTAATTCCCAGGTATGAGCCAGTATGGGGCTTAGGAAATAAGAATCCAGTTTGCCCTCTCTCCTAAATAGAGTACATTTGATTCTAACGGCTTATCTAGCAGACTTTATCTAATACAGAAGTATTTCTTTTCATTCTGAGTTAAACTAGTATCCCGCACACATATATGTGAGGGGGGCAGGGTATTTGGGTAACCGTATATAAGGTCTAAACGAGTGTTACTGCCTGACCTTATTCATTGCTGACATAGCTTTAGTAGCACCTTTAATGCCTGTAGAAACTGAACATTGGGCGGACATTGCCTGCAAAAGGTAGAATCCTATTTAAGTACCATAAAAATCAACAAACAAAGATTAGAGCAATTATCAAATGAAAGAAGAAGGGGTTAGATCAGTTACCTGGGTGGCGGTTGCTACACCTCTGATTTGAGCTCGACTATTTTGCAACTTAGCTATTTGTTGTCTAAGCCTGACCAATTGACGTGCAAGGATTTTGGTAGCCACCTGAATAAGAAAAGGAAATATGAAGAAACTTCTTAATAGCCTGAGCTGCACAATATGACCAGTATAGACAAAAGTTTTATGTCGTAACTGAATTCACAACCCACCTCATTCCCTAATTTTGCGGTTTTCTTTATCTCCGCAACAAGCTTCTTTTCCTGTCTCATTTTCAGTCCACATAGGAAACACTCTCGTCATCTACACGAATACAAAACTACAAACATCAAATTATACGATATCTTTGTACAAACCTCTGATTGCAATGCTAGGATTTCCTTCTCTATACCTGCAACAAGGTTACAAATCAAGTCAAATAACCTTGTTTCCCTGCATAACTACATCATCCAAACCTCCGACCTCCAATCGATTCAAACACACCATCAATCTTCCACTCGATAGTTCTTATTGGACAGCCAAATACATTACCTCCTCAACCAATGGTATATCAAATTAATTTCTGACTCATGCCCCTGTGCCTACTATACATGACACAACAATCTCATAATATATCAAAATTTGCTCCACACGCGCTGTAACCTCTAGATAAAACCTTCATTCGTACTTATAATGATCATTCAATTCCCAAACGAGTATCCTTATATATACACGCACACATACGCGCATATAACTAACAGCTTTAAGCTCGATGACATTTCAATTAATATTTACAAACAATACAAATCAAAATATAGCAAATGTACATAGTATAACACTCAATTTCCTACTAAATTTTACATATAACAAGAAAAAATAATTAAGAAAAAAATAGTCAACTCATAATAATACGGAAAATAAAAATGACAATTAAAAGTACCTCTGGTAGCATTGGACATTTCTCGCTTACTTTCCCTAAGCGCCTCTGTAATTAAAAAAATAAAAATAAAAAACTAACTATAGCGTAAATTGCAGCTCAATTTTGTAAAATTGAAAGTGAACTACTTCATAAACTATTTTTCACTAATTGGACACAACAATTACAACATTAATTCAGCTGCGATGAATTCATACAAAAAAAAAAGTAAAAATAAATAAAGAGTAAACCTTTGACGGAGGGTTTCTTCGCGAAGATGTTCTTCATGTTTAATGATTTGCTGCACAATGTGAGGCAATATTTTTTTTATTTATTTTTTCTGAGATTTTATGAAATAGTGATAGGCGTATGTATATGTTGGAATTTGAAATGTTTAAGGATTATGCTTTTTTTTTTGGTCAAGTCTAAGGATTATGCAATTTGCCTGAAGTTGTCAAAGTTCTTTAACTTTTCGCACCCGAACGTTGGGATAACTATTATTCGTCCTCCAAGGTCAGGTTAATTACGAAAAGCCCGTTCCTTTCCTTTTTTGAAAAGTTTTTGTGGGTAATTAGGCCATGACGCAAATAATGGGCCTACATGTTTGTAAAACTAAAAATCTCTCTCAAAAGCGGAATTAGAATGATGGGCAAATTGTATTAAGACAAAAGATTTGGACCCACTCAAGTTTTGGTCTAGTGGTAAGGTTATTCGTTATTATATGAGAGATTGTGAATTTGAATCTCGCTGATTATGTTGTACGGCCTTTTAGGCCTTTTTTAAATTAAAAAACAAAAAAAAAAGAGACTTGGAAAATATTTTGAATATCTTTAGAAACATTTTTCACAAGGCTAAGTAGTAGGATTAGTATAGATGCCAAAATCTACAATTACGAATTCGCAGCCACTAGCAACCTGCAAAGACAGAAGGCGAGAAAAACGGCGTAAGTCTTGGGACACCGGTGTGGTGCCAGCCAAAGACACTCCGACGCTCAAGTTAGTAGGTTATCAAATATGATAAGAAAACGAGGAAAGAGGGTAGAGAAAGGCGGAGACTACCGTAGTACCGGCGTCGATATTGAGAGTGTAGGCCGTGGAAATGTAGTGGAAAGAGGGGAAGTAATGCTAGTGTGGCTAGTATTCGATGCCCTTTCCTTATGTAGGTGTAACCTACTTATAGGTGTGGTCAAGCTAAGAGTCACAGACTCTTGGACTTGTACTCTTAGTAGACTACCTGATCGCTTATCGCGTAGGATAAAGGTAGTCTCTATCCCAAATCCTTCGTCGATCATCTGCTTCTCATAGGCTAAGCGAATGCGATAGGTCGAGAGTCACTTATCCTCTAGGACTTGCAACTCGAGTAGACTGCTTCGAGGAAGTAATTACTTATTTCGTTGGATAAGCCTCCATCTGAACTTGTCGATTGTCATTCACTATAGTAGTCTAGTCCCTTAAGGTATCTTTCTCAGTCGCTTATCTGTTACGGTAGGCTAGTCCTTTAAGGACTCTTTCTTGGTCATTTATCCGTTTGCACTCGGCAAGGCCATGGGTTGTGCCCAAGTCCATTGTTGGTCACCTACATGAGATAGTTTGTTCTTTGGGCCTAGCATAGAGGTTGGGGCCTCCGCGTGAGCTCCTTCGGTAGTAAGCTGTGACTCAAGGTGCTATATGTGGGCCTTGGCCCCAACATTAACGTCGTTCGGGGCTAAGCAAACCATTGTGGTTGGACCGAAGGTCCAAGCCCATTTTTTGCATTAACAGTTTGTCCCCCCACTCCCTAAGTCAAAGAGTCTTCGAGTTTGGGAGTAGTTGCTAGTTGGCAAAAAACTTCGGCTTGGTCCTTCTATAGAGAGGCATTTTGTGTGGGCTACGCTCAAGGGTGGACTTTATTTACTTACTATTTGCCCATGGTCAAAAAATAGGTTACATCTCGTGTTACCGTAGCGGGTGGACCACGAGGCTAGGAGCCTCGATGGAGTGGCCTTCAAATCTCCACGCGTGAGTTCATACGGATTATAATTCCCTATGTAAGTTGTTGAGGAGGCTACATGTAAGTTAATATGCTTGAGTTGGAGGGGCTTGCATGGCTACTATGTGATTGAGAGTAGCCTACGTAATTGAGACGTGTTGTTTGTGCATCATTTCGTAACCTACCATTCATTGGTACACAACGTCATACCTTATTGTTTGTTGGTAGGCAATTTCACATCTTACCATTTGTTGGTAGGCAATCTCACATCCTACCATGTGCTGGCAGGCAATCTCGCATCCTACTGTGTGTTGGTAAGCAATCTCGCATCCTACCGTGTGCTGGTATGCAACCTCACATCCTACCGTTATGAAAGAGAATGCCTTGTGCGCGGTATGGGCGCCGATAATTCGCAACCTACTATGTGGTTGGGCAAAATTTCGCAGCCTACCATGTGGTAGTGTACAATTTTGCAGCCTACCATTGGCTTGTGCTCATTTTCGTAACCTACCATGACTTTTCCCAATTCGTAGCCTACACTTTTTGGTCTTGAAATGTGCATCCTACCATCTTTGGCCTTGAGGTTCGCATACCATTGCATCTTGAGATTTCTCAACCTACTACTACATCTTGGAGTTTTACAACCTACCACTACATCTTGGGATTTCGTAACCTACCATCCTTTTTGAATTTGTCATTTTTTGGTTGCGCGTTACTCTATATGTAGGTTGCGACCTCTGGAGTTCCTCTTTGTAGGCTACAATTCGCGAGCCTCGATTGCAGGTGACTCCTTAGTGCCCTTATGTAGGTTTCGACTTTTGAACCCTAATGGTACGTGACCCAGCGACTAGTCGGTTAACCTACCACATTCCCTTATTCAGGTAGGCTACTCATTAGGACCTTTCCCTTGTCATTGAGGTAGAGCTGACACGCCGTAGCTTTTTTGAATAGTAGTCTAGTAGTCGCCAATCAGTGTATCCCCTTGTCATGTACCTTCATTGCTGTACCAAAGTGCCCTTTGAGGGTTAGATTGACTCAAACGAGCCGGCTAGCCCGATGTTCGTGGCGAGCTCGCGGAGAATCCGTCTATTTAGTTTGTCCATCTTCTCTTTTCAATGACTTTTAGCGCAATATGCACTAATGAGTTATGAGGTAATGCGCCCCTAGTACTCCTTGATATATGGTAGACACTGGTCATTCTTGACTTTGATATCTTTAATGCATGTGTGGCGCACATTGCATTTTTGCCTTTCAGTTGCACGGTAGGTGCAAATTGAGTACGACTTTCGGGCCTTGGCTATATTAAAAGCCCCTATGCGGCTTCTATCTTTAGTTATGCTTCGTATAAGCCTTGTCTCATCGTAGCCTTACTTATAGAGATCGGCTACGTGTTTGGCAGCGAGGTAGCCTACTGTTAGGCGAGCTTGATCCGAGAGGGCTACCGTTAGATAAGCTTGACTTAAAGGGACTACTACCTTCGTAGGCTGCACTATTTGGTATTCAGATGAAGTAGTTTGGTTTTCACGGTCTACCATACTAGTAGACTGGTCCACTTAGGACGCGAATAGGGTAGCTTTCCTACCATGAAGTTCTTTAAAATTGAAGCCATAGTTCTTCACAATTGGAGCCTACTGTGTTGATAGTCCTTGTACTCGTAATGCCATCGAATGAGCGGTTGTTGCCTACCGTGTTGGTAGGCTGAAAAAATGCGCCTTTCTGACATGTTAAGTATAGGGCTAAATCAGAGGCTACCATGTTAGTAGGCTTGAAAATTTTAAACATTTCTATCCAAAAAGGTGGAGGTAGCATAAGATCCTACCATGTTGGTAGGCTTTGAAGAACAGATGCGCTGATCCTCTTAGCACATTGAACATTATAGAGTTAGTCTTGGAGCTTGCTATGACATGGTAGGCTCTGAATAGTCGTTCGTGCATCCTAGCATCAGAAACTGTGAGGCATCGCTGGAGTCCACCACGATGGCAGGCTCTGAAAATTTGTTCGCGCACTTTTGTTTCAAAAATGGTGGAGTAAGTTCGGAGCCTACCGTGCTGGTAGTCTTCTAAAATATTTGTGCCTTCTTGAGAAGCAATAGATTGGGGACTACTGTGTTCTCGCGGAGCCTACCTTGTCACTTTTTTGAATTGGCACCTACCACTTGGTCCAAGAAGTCAGTGATGCTTACAATGTTGGTAAGCTCCACTTCTTAAACCTTGTTAAGTGTAACTAATTGCCTTGACTGTGCATGCATTGGAAAAAAGATTTTGACTTTGTAGTTGAGTAGGCTACCATAGTAATTTGGCGTTGCTGCATCCTTGCGATTACCGTGGTTGGTAGCCTCAAGCTTGATGGTAGTTTAGAACCAAGTGGGTTATTACTGTAATAGGTAAGGTTAGATGCGCCAGCGGTAGACCACAAGGATTTCTTAGATTGATGCTCTAAAATCAGCTGGCTTATTTGTTTCCTACCATTGTTGGCATTCTTGAACTTGGTAGAGTTTTCCAATCAAGTGGCAGCCTACCGTGGTCGGTAGGCTCCAAAGAGATAGTGGCATCTTATAATCAAGTCACATTCTTGTCACCTACTGTTACTGGCAGGCTCTCATTAAATAAGTCTTGATTTTCCAAAGATGATGCTGGTAAGTCATGCCTATCGTAGGACTTTTATGTAGGCTGCGATTTTCGAGTCTTAACAGTAGATGACCTTTTAGTGGCTTTACGCAGGCTACGATTTTAGAACCTCGACGGTAAGCTTTCTTTTCGTGTCCCTAGACCCGAACAGACTCATCTGGGCACCCTAAAGTCGTGACCAATGGCTAGTCGGCAACTTAGCACATTCCCTTCTTTAGTGTCACAGAGGTATAGCCGACACAGCATAACACTTTTGGATAGTAGCCTAGTAGCTGGTTGTTGGCATAGTGTCTCCTTTTTGTGATGTACCTCCGTTGTTGTGTTTAGGTGCCATTTGTCGTTTGTAGGCAGGTATATTAAGAGGGCATGAGCTCACTTGTGGAAGATTTCCCTATGTAGGAGGTTTGAAGAGTTCATCGTACCCTTAGGGGGAGAGTCATTCGGTAACTCTGGAAATATAACCGTAGCGTACAGTTGGTTGTATGAGGGTCGGGTCAATTTAGAGGAGCTAGCGCGGTGAGAGTGTTAGCCTTTGACTTCAGCTTGGTGTTTGTAGATATTATGTTGTTAGAACCTCTTTGTGTATATATCATGCATGTGATGTTTTGTAGGTGTATTCCAGTGCAGTAGGTATAGATGACTTACGACTCTTTGTACATCGCGTATGGCGCTCTCGTCTTATTTTCCTGCAGTTGGCACATAATAACTTTACGACTTTGTCTTTTCGAATGCATGTATTGCTCGTATAAGGCTTTCGTCTTTAATAGGCTAGAATTAACTCTATGACTTCAGGGTCTCAAATGTGTTTAATTCACACATGACAATTGTCAACACATAAGGGCTTTGCACAATCAACATGACGAGTGCAACCATACCAGTACAAATACACCGGATCCCATCAGAACTCTGAAGTTAAGCGTGCGTGGGCGAGAGTTGTACTAGAATGGGTGACCCCTTGGGAAGTCCACGTGTTAAACCCCTCTTTTCATTTTTTTTGCCCCGTTCAGCCACGCCAAGATACTTCATCCATCACATTTCTTTTCTCGAGTCCCACGACATCTTGGGCAGGGCAACTTTGCTTCGTAGAAGGGCTGGGCCTGCAAACCGAGGTCGTGGGGCCTGTGACCTGGTCTCCGTCGTTCCGGTGCCCAAAACTTTTGATCCGTAAGGAGTTATGCGCCCCATAGTATACTTTTGGAAAGCTCTCTGGGAGCTCTATGACAGAGGCAACAAGACTACTCGATTGCGCCTATTTTTGGAACCTAAAATTGAACATTTTCATCAGTTTCAGGCCACTTTTCTTCATTTTTCACTTTTTTTTGTCCTGGGTCATTTGTCGTGAGTCGTAAAAAGGCCGACAACCTAACTTGCGGGACATTAAAAGGCCCTACAACGCGTCGATATCATGTCTTAAGAGGATGCTGCGTTGTTGAGGCAGATGGGTTGTCGATAATCCCATTGGGCCTTTTGAATTGGCCGTCTCTCTGGGCTGGGATTGTGAACCGTCAACACATAACGGCTTTTCACCCTCAACATGACGGGTGCGACTATACTAGTAAAAATGCACTAGATCCCATCAGAACTCCGAAGTTAAGCGTGCTTGGGCAAGAGTAGTACTAGGATGGGTGACCCCTTGGAAAGTCCTCATGCTGCACCCCTCTTTTCATTTTTTTTTTGCCCCATTTAGCCATGCCAAGATGCTTCATCGGTCACATTTCTCTTCTCGAGTCCCACGGCATCTTGGGCAGGGCAACTTCTCTTCGCGGAGGGGCTGGGCCTGCAAACCGAGATCGTGGGGCTTGTGACCTGGTCTCTGTTGCTCCGGTGCCCATAACTTTTGATCCGTATGGATTTATGTGGCCCACACTATACTATTGGAAAGATATTCGATAGCTCTATGACGGAGGCATCAAGCCTGCTCGACTGCGCCTGTTTTCGAAACCCAAAATCGAACATTTTCATCAATTTTGGGCCACTTTTCTTCTTTTTATGCTATTTTTTTTTGTCCTGGGTCGTTCGTCGTGAGCCGCGAGAAGGTCGACAACCTAATTGGCAGGACATTAGAGGGCCCTACTATGCGTCGATATCATGTCTTGTGAGGATGCTGCGTTGTTGAGGCAGATGGGTTGCCGATAAGCCCATTGGGCTTTTTGAATGACTGTCTCTCTGGGCTGGGACTGTGAACCGTCAACACATAAGGGCTTTGTACCATAAACATGACGGGTGTGACCATACCAGTACAAATGCACCGGATCCCATCAAAACTCTGAAGTTAAACGTGCTTAGGCGAGGGTAGTACTAGGATGGGTGACCCCTTAGGAAGTCCTCGTGTTGCACCCCTCTTTTCATTTTTTTTTTGCCCCGTTTAAGATGCTTCATCCATCACATTTCTTTTCTCGAGTCCCATGGCATCTTGGGCAGGGCAACTTCTCTTCGCGGAGGGACTGGGCTCGCAAACCAAGGTCGTGGGGCTTGTGACTTGGTCTCCGTCGCTCCGGTGCCCATAATTTAATCTGTATGGATTCTTGCGGCCAACAGTATACTGTTGGAAAGATCTCCAAGAGCTCTACGATGAGGGCAGTTAGCCTACTCGACTGCACCTATTTTCGGAATCCAAAATTGAACGTTTTCATGAGTTTTGGGCCAATTTTCTTCTTTTTACGCTATTTTTTCGTTCCAAGTCGTTTGTCGTGAGCCGTGAAAAGCACGTCAACATAACTTGCTGGACAGTAGAGGGCCCTACTACCCGTCAATATCACGTCTTATGAGGATGCTGCGTTGTTGAGGCAGATGGATTGCCGATAAGCCCATTGGGCCTTTTGAATGGGCTGTTTCTCTGGACTGGGACTGTGAACCATCAACACAAAAAGGCTTTGCACCCTCAACATGACGGGAGTGATCATATCAGAACTAATGCACTGGATCCCATCAGAACTCCGAAGTTAAGCGTGCTTGGGCGAGAGTAGTGCTTGGATGGGCGACCCTCTGGGAAGTCCTCGTGTTGCAACCCTTTTTTCAATTTTTTTTGCACCGTTCAGCCATGCAAAGATGCTTCATTCGTCATATTTCTTTTCTCGAGTCCCACGGTATCTTGGGCAGGGCAACTACGCTTCGCGGAGGGGTTGGGCCTACAAACCGAGGTCGTAGGGCATGTGACCAGGTCTCCATTGTTCCATTGCCCATAACTTTTGATCCGTAAGAAGTTATGGCCCACAATATACCGTAGGAAAGCTCTAAGAGAGCCCTACGACGGGGGCAGTAAGCCTACTCAGCTGCGCCTATTTTTGGAACCCAAAATTGAATTTTTTCATCAGTTTTGGGCCACTTTTCTTCTTTTTACGCTGTTTTTTCATCTTGGGTTGTTCGTCGTGAACCGTGAAAAGGTCGACAACCTAACTTGCGGGACATTAGAGGGCCCTACTATAGGATGATATCACGTCTTGTGAGGATGTTACGTTGTTGAGGTCGATGGGTTGTCGATGAGCCCATTGGGCCTTTTGAATGGGCCGTCTCTCTGGGCTGGGACTGTGAACCATCAACACATAAGGGCTTTGCACCCTCAACATGACGGATGCGATCATACCAGTCCTAATACACCGGATCCCATAAGAATTCCGAAGTTAAGCGTGCTTGGGCGAGAGTAGTACTAGGATGGGTGACCCCTTGGGAAGTCCTCGTGTTGCACACCTCTTTTCATTTTTTTTGCCCCGTTCAGCCATGCCAAGATGCTTCATCCATCACATTTCTTTTCTCGAATCCCACGACATCTTGGGTAGGGCAACTTCGCTTCCCGGAGGGGTTTGTCCCGTAAACTGAGGTCGTGGGGCCTGTGACCTGGTCTCTGTCGCTCAGGTGCCCATAAATTTTAATTCATAAGGGGTTATGCCGCCCATAGTACACTGTTGGAAGGATCTCAGGGAGCTTTACGACAAAGGCAGCAAGCTTGCTCGGTTACGCTTGCTTTCGGAACATAAAATCGAACATTTTCATCAGTTTTGGGCCACTTTTCATTTTTTTATGCTATTTTTTCATCCTGGTCGTTCGTCGTGAGCCGCAAAAAGGACAACAACCTAACTTGCGGGACATTAGAGGGCCCTACTACACGTTGATATCTTGTATTGCGAGGATGCTGCGTTGTTGAGGCATATGGGTTATCGATTAGCCCTTGGGCCTTTTGAATGGCCGTCTCTCTGGGCTGGGACTGTGAACCGTCAACATATAAAGGCTTTGCACCCACAACATGACGGGTACGATTATACAAGTACTAATGCACCGAATCCCATAAGAACTATGAAGTTAAGCGTGCTTGGGCGAGAGTAGTACTAGGATGGGTGACCCCCTAGGAAGTCCTCGTGTTGCACAACTCTTTTCATTTTCTTTTGCCCTGTTCAGCCATGCCAAGATGCTTCATCCATTGCATTTATTTTTTCGAGTCCTACGGCATCTTGGGCAGGGAAACTTCGCTTCGCGGAGGGGCTGGGCCTGCAAACCGATGTCGTGGGGCCTGTAACCAAGTCTCCGTCGTCCCGGTGCCGATAACTTTTGATTAGCAAGGAGTTAGGCGGCCCACAGTATAACGTTGGAAAGCTC
Source organism: Ehretia macrophylla (assembly GCA_037974665.1). Lineage (NCBI taxonomy): Eukaryota > Viridiplantae > Streptophyta > Magnoliopsida > Boraginales > Ehretiaceae > Ehretia > Ehretia macrophylla. The sequence continues at coordinate 23,370,880 of CM075780.1, forward strand.
TCCGGGAGCTCTACGACGGGGGCAGCAATCCTGCTCAGCAACGCCTAGATTTGGAACCCAAAATTGAATGTTTTTATTAGTTTCGGGCCAATTTTCTTCTTTTTACGCTATTTTTTCATACCTAGTCGTTCGTCGTGAGCAGCGAAAAGGTCAAAAACTTAACTTGCGTGACATTAGAGGGCCTTACTATGCGTCGATATCACCTCTTGCGAGGATGCTGCGTTGTTGAGGCAGATGGGTTGTCGATAAGCCCATTGGGCCTTTTGAATGGGCTGTCTCTCTGGGCTGGGACTGTGAACCGTCAACATATAAGGGCTTTGTACCCTCAACATGAAGGGTGCGATCATAGCAGTACTAATGCACCGGATCCCATCAGAACTCCGAAGTTAAGCATGCTTTGGCGAGAGTAGTACTAGGCTAGGTGACCCCCTGGGAAGTCCTCGTGTTGCACCTCTCTTTTTATTCTTTTTTGCCCCGTTCAACCATGCCAAGATGTTTCATTCGTCACATTTATTTTCTCGAGTCCCACAGCATCTTAGGTAGGGCAACTTTGCTTCGCGGAGGGCCTGGGATTGCAAACCGAGGTCGTGGGGCCTGTGACCAAGTCTTCATCGTCCCGGTGCCTATTACTTTTGGTCTGTAAGGAGTTAGGCGGCCCACAATATAATGTTGGAAAGCTCTCCAGGAGCTCTACAATGGGGGCAACAAGCCTGCTTTGCAGCGCATATTTCGGAACCCAAAATTGAACGATTTCATTATTTTGGGACACTTTTCTTCTTTGTTTGCTATTTTTTCATCCCGAGTCGTTCATCGTGAGTCGCGAAAAGGTTGACAACTTAACTTGCGGGACATTAGAGGGGCCTACTACGAGTCGATATCACGTATCACAAGGATTCTGCGTTGTTGGGGCAGATGGGTTGTCGATAAGTCCATTGGGCCTTTTGAATGGGCCGTTTCTCTGGGCTAGGACTGTGAACCGTCAAGACATAAGGGCTTTGCACCCTCAAATGACGGGTGCTATCTTACAAGTACTAATGCACCGGATCCCATCAGAACTCCGAAGTTAAGTATGCTTGGGCGAGAGTAGTACTAGGATGGGTGACCCCTTGGGAAGTCCTCGTGTTGCACACCTCTTTTCATTTTTTTTTCCTCGTTCAGCCATGCCAAGATGGTTCATCTGTCACATTTCTTTTCTCGAGTCCCACGGCTTCTTGGGCAGGGCAACTTCGCTTCGCGGAGGGGCTGGGCCTGTAAACCGAGGTCGTGGGGCCTGTGACCAGGTCTCCGTCGTTCCGGAGTCCATAACTTTTGATCCGAAAGGAGTTATGATGCCCATAGTTTACTGTTGGAATTCTCTCAAGGAGCTCTACGACGGAGACAACAAGCCTGCTCGGCTGCGCCTGTTTTCGAAACTCAAAATTTATCATTTTCATTAGTTTTGGGCCATTTTTCTTCTTTTTACGCTATTTTTTTGTCCTGGGTCATTTGTCGTGAGCTGGGAAAAGGCAGACAACCTAAATTGCAAGACATTAGAGGGCCCTACTACACGTCGATATCTTTTATTGCGAGGATGCTGCGTTGTTGAGGCATATGGGTTATCGATTAGCCCATTGGGCCTTCTGAATGACCGTCTCTCTGGGTTGGGACTGTGAACCGTCAACACATAAAGGCTTTGCACCCACAACATGACGGGTGCGATCATACCAGTACTAATGCACTGGATCCCATAAGAACTCCGAAGTTAAGCGTGCTTGGGCGAGAGTAGTACTAGGATGGGTGACCCCCTAGGAAGTCCTCGTGTTGCACCCCTCTTTTCATTTTTTTTGCCCCGTTCAGCCATGCCAAGATGCTTCATCCGTCGCATTTATTTTCTCGAGTCCTACGGCATCTTGGGCAGGGCAACTTCGCTTTGCGGAGGGGCTGGGGCTGCAAACCGATGTCGTGGGGCCTATGACCATGTCTCCATCGTCCCGGTGCCGATAACTTTTGATTAGCAAGGAGTTAGGTGGCCCACAGTATAACGTTGGAAAGCTCTTCGGGAGCTCTACAATAGGGGCAGCAATCCTGCTCAGCAACGCCTATTACTGAAATCCAAAATTGAACGTTTTCATCAGTTTCAGGCCAATTTTCTTCTTTTTACGCTGTTTTTTCATACCGAGTCGTTTGTCGTGAGTAGCGAAAGGTCGACAACTTAACTTGCGTGACATTAGAGGGCCTTACTACTCGTCAATATCACCTCTTGCGAGGATGCTGCGTTGTTGAGGCAGATGGGTTGTCGATAAGCCCATTGGGCCTTTTGAATGGGCCGTCTCTCTGGGCTGGGACTGTGAACCGTCAACATATAAGGGTTTTGCACCCTCAACATGAAGGGTGCGATCATAGCAGTACTAATGCACCGGATCCCATCAGAACTCCGAAGTTAAGCATGCTTTGGCGAGAGTAGTACTAGGCTAGGTGACCCCCTGGGAAGTCCACGTGTTGCACCTCTCTTTTTATTTTTTTTTGCCCCGTTCAGCCATGCCAAGATGCTTCATCCGTCACATTTATTTTCTCGAGTCCCACAGCATCTTAGGCAGGGCAACTTTGCTTCGCGGAGGGCCTGGGACTGCAAATCGAGGTCGTGGGGCCTGTGACCAAGTCTCCATCGTCCTGGTGCCCATTACTTTTGGTCTGTAAGGAGTTAGGCGGCCCACAATATAACGTTGGAAAGCTCTCCAGGAGCTCTACGATGGGGGCAACAAGCCTGCTTTGCAGTGCATATTTTCGGAACCCAAAATTGAACGATTTCATTATTTTGGGACAATTTTCTTCTTTTTTCGCTATTTTTTCATCCCGAGTCGTTCGTCGTAAGTCGCAAAAAGGTTGACAACTTAACTTGCGGGACATTAGAGGGGCCTACTACGAGTCGATATCACTTATCGCAAGGATTCTGCGTTGTTGGGGCAGATGGGTTGTCGATAAGCCCCTTGGGCCTTTTGAATGGGTTGTCTCTCTGGGCTAGGATTGTGAACCGTTAAGACATAAGGGCTTTGCACCCTCAACATGATGGGTGCTATCATACAAGTACTAATGCACCGGATCCCATCAGAACTCCGAAGTTAAGCATGCTTGGGCGAGAGTAGTACTAGGATGGGTGACCCCTTGGGAAGTCCTCGTGTTGCACACCTCTTTTCATTTTTTTCCTTGTTCAGCCATGCCAAGATGGTTCATCTGTCACATTTCTTTTCTCGAGTCCCACGGCTTCTTGGGCAGGGCAGCTTCGCTTCGCGGAGGGGCTGGGCCTGTAAACTGAGGTCGTGGGGCCTGTGACCAGGTCTCCGTCATTCCGGAGCCCATAACTTTTGATTTGAAAGGAGTTATACAGCCCATAGTTTACCGTTGGAATGCTCTTAGGGAGCTCTACGACGGGGACAACAAGCCTGCTCGGCTGCACCTATTTTCGGAACCCAAAATTGATCATTTTCATTAGTTTCGGGCCATTTTTCTTCTTTTTACGCTATTTTTTTGTCCTGGGTCATTCGTCGTGAGCTGGGAAAAGGTAGACAACCTAAATTGCAAGACATTAGAGGGCCCTACTACGCGTCGATATCACTTCTTGCAAGGATGCTGCGTTGTTGAGCCAAATGGGTTGTCGATAAGCCCATTGGGCCTTTTGAATGGGCCGTCTCTGTGGGCTGGGATTGTGAACAGTCAACACATAAGGGCTTTGCACCCTCAACATGACGGGTTCGATCGTACCCGTACTAATGCACTGGATCTCATCAGAACTCCGAAGTTAAGCGTGCTTGGGTGAGAGTAGTACTAGGATGGGTGACCCCCTGGGAAGTCCTCGTGTCGCACCCCTCTTTTCATTTTTTTTTGCCCCGTTCTGCCATGCCAAGATGCTTTATCCATCACATTTCTTTTCTCGAGTCCCACGGCATCTTGGGTAGGGAAACTTCTCTTCGCAGAGGGGCTAGGCCCGCAAACCGAGGTCCTGGGGCCTGTGACTTAGTCTCCGTCGCTCTGGTGCCCATAACTTTTGATCAGTAAGGAGTTATGTGGCCCACAGTATACTGTTGGAAAGATCTCCGGGAGCTCTACGATTGGGGCAGCAAGCCTGCTCGGCTGCGCCTGCTTTTGGAACCCAAACTCAAACGTTTGCATCAGTTTCAGGCTACTTTTTTTTATTTTACGCTGTTTTTTCATACCGGGTCATTTGTCGTGAGCTGCGAAAAGACCGACAACCTAACTTGCGGGTCATTAGAGATCCCTACTACGCGTTGATATCACGTTTTGCAAGGATGCTGCGTTGTTGAGACAGATGGGTTGTCGATTAGCCCAATAGACCTTTTGAATGGGTCGTGTCACGCCCCAACTCGACCCCTCCTATAATCAGTCAGGACGCAACAGAATTTCGGCAGTATAACGACAGTAAAAAGGATACCGAGGCTCTAAACCAACCTCAATAGAACATTATACATCAACTCCATAAACCATACAACAAACAACTCCTCAATAAAATAACAACATACATCATGACCATATTATACAATAATCATTCCTCGTTATACGCCTTCGTTACAACATAATACATAATCCTTAATATACACTGCAAAATATATTGATACCAACCTAGCAACCTATACATAGACAAAAGAAAGACTACTAAGATAGCATCAACTAATTCATCATCTTTTCAACATCTTATACATTATAAACTACAAAGCATATAAAAGTTAACTAGATAATATACAAGATAATAAGGTGTTCAACACATCAAACATCAAGGATAGGACTCTGGAACATAAGACTCATCCACGTAAGGCACATTTTCCTCTTCAGGAGGCACGTACCCGTAAACCTGCTCTACAACACCTGTAAGCATGCAATAATAGAGAGTGAGTTTATATAAAATAAGCCCAGTGAGGATCCGATAGATCTCTAACAGTATTTACTATACTCCTTGGAAATAATCCTTTGAGCAAGTAAACACACAATAACAACAATAATACTAACATCACATAAACTATAATGACCATTCAATAAAGGATACACTAGTTGGTGTAGCTCCAAATGCCATCACGATCATAACAGCCTTCTTGTGACTCCCATAAACTCATGCACCCGAGGTACCTTACTAGCCTCGCCCTCCATGAGACCTCCGTCATGCGAGCTGAAGGTAGTCTCTGGTAGTCATGCTGTTATCAACTCGACAGCCCGATGCTGCTCGAGAGGTGGCACACACATACCAAAGACTCAGCAATAATAATAAACATCAATCATTCACAGGAGGATAGTCTAGCAGAACTGCCTACCTCCCGGCATCAATCATCAATCAATAATCATATTTTCATCATAATAACATCAATAACCAATTTAACAAAAAATAACTAAGTTAGATGACAAAGTAGGCCATCTAACCGAACATGCATTAAACACACAATCAAACCCTAGTTTACCCATCATCAACTCACAATTCAATCACTCAAACCACACCCGATCAACTAAAGGCATAATCTAACATTTTAAAGAAAGACAACCTAAACTTCAAATAATCATATCTTACATTCTACTAATCCAAACAACTCCAAATTAGTTTCAAACACTCACCCATTCAATCAACTACATTAGCCCCCTCGGAAACCAACCAAAACACATCCAAATCATGCACAATAACCCTAAAATCCTAGTGTGTCATGGCTGAAATTTCCGGATTTTGGCACGGACATCACAATCAAAAATTCGGCATTACAACGGCGCTACCACGTAATTATCAAACTTTTAGAAATCGACGGCAATCGATTTCGATCAACACAACTCAAAATAATCAGCATTTAGCAAATTAATCAACTTTAAATACCCGAAAAATAATAATTATGCTACAACTGTTCAAATCTCGTAGGATTACATATAAATGATCCCTAGCATGCATGGAGCAATAATCTATCATCAGATTAACATTCTAACGGTTCGATATTCAATTCTACGCAAAAACACAAAAGATGAGTTTTGAGATCTAGAATTTTTCTCTCACCTTTGATGCGATATAAGCCTAGGAATGCGTGCAATGCATGCCCAACAAGTGGAATCCAACTCGGCACGAAGTTCTACAGACAAAAACAAGGTTTTTCTTTGAAAATTTACTTTGAAAGCTTTGAAGAAAAGCTTTGGTTTTCTCCTATGAAGCTCTCGGCCCTTTGTGTGTGTTGAGAAGTGTGGTTTATGTTGTGTTTAGTGTGTGTTGGTGATATTATGCAATTAAAAGCTTGGTCAATTAAAAAAAATGCAAAGTCAAAGTAGTTATTTATTCCTTTAATTCATTTTCTAGTCTTTTAAATGCATTTTAGTTATTTCTTTGCTCAAAACAAATATGAAAATCCTATGATAGCTCAAGTAGGTTATTTTTAGGTGACAAGAAGTTTTACAATCAAACAATTTCACCCGAGTCGGCTTAAAACTCGATTTTTGCAAAAGTCGGTGTAAAAACCCTAATAAATTCTTAAGCCAATTTTAAAATAGTTTTAATCAAACACAGGTCTATTAAAGTCCGTGGACTAGGTCTAGAAGGGTTAAAAAGACCAGTTTCAAAATTTTAGCAGACGTGTTTCAAAAATTCTATTCACTAAAAACCGACGATAAAATTTCTGACTCCGTTTTTGATGAAAATTTCATGAATGCACATTTAGCATGTTCTAGGAGTATTAATATCAAAATTATCACATTCTAAGTCATATAGCACATCCACAGGTCAATTCACGCGAAACGAGAATAAACACGCAAAACGAGATAAAGTCAAAATATGGGTTTTCACAGGTCATCTCTCTGGGCTGGGACTGTGAACTGTCAAGACATAAAGGCTTTACACCCATAACATGACGGGTGCGATCATACCAGTACTAATGCACCGGATCCCATAAGAACTCCGAAATTAAGCATGCTTGGGCGAGAGTAGTACTAGGATGGGTGACCCCTTGGGAAGTCCTCGTGTTGCACCCCTCTTTTCATTTTTTTTTTCCCCGTTCAGCTATACCAAGATACTTCATCCGTCACATTTATTTTCTCGAGTCCCACGGCATCTTGGGCAGGGCAACTTCACTTTGCGTAGGGGCTGGGCCTGCAAACCGAGGTCGTGGGCCTGCGACCAGGTCTCTGTTGTTCCGGTGCCCATAACTTTTGATCCGTAAGGAGTTATGCGGCCCACAGTATATTGTTGGAAAGATCTCCGGGTGCTCTACGATAGGGGAAGCGAGCCTGCTCGGCTGCGCCTACTTTCTGTACCAAAAATTGAATGTTTTCATCCGTTTTGAGCCACATTTCTTCTATTTATGCTGTTTTTTATTCCCAAGTCGTTAGTCGTGAGCCGCGAAAAGGTCGAAAACCTAACTTGCGGGACATTAGAGGGCCCTACTATGCATCAATATCACGTCTGGCGAGGATGCTACGTTGTTGAGGTAGATGTGTTATCGATAAGCCCATTAGGCCTTTTGAATGGGCCGTCTTTCTGGGTTGGGATTGTGAACCGTCAAGATATAAAGGCTTTGCACCCTCAACATGACGGGTGCGATCATACCAGTACTAATGCAATGGATCTGATCAGAACTTTGAAGTTAAACATGCTTGGGCGAGAGTAGTACTAGGATAGTTGACCCCTTGGGAAGTCCTCGTGTTGCACCCTTTTTTTCATTTTTTTTGCCCCGTTCAGCCATGCCAAGATGGTTCATCCATCATATTTCTTTTCTTGAGTCCCATGGCATCTTGGGCAGGGCAACTTTGCTTTGCGGAGGGGCTGGGCCTGCATACCGAGGTCGTGGGGCCTGTGACCTGGTCTCCGTCGTTTCGGTGCATATAACTTTTGATATGTAAGGAGTTATGCGGCCCACAGTATTCCGTTGGAAAGCTCTCTGGGAGGTCTACGACGGGGGAAGCAAGCGTGCTCGGCTGCGCCTATTTTTAGAACCTAAAATTCAACGTTTTCATCAATTTTGGGCTACTTTTCTACATTTTACGCTGTTTTTTCATCCCGGGTCGTTCGTCGTGAGTCGTGAAAAGGCCGACAACCTAACTTGTGGGACATTATAGGGCCTTACTATGCGTTGATATCACGTCTTGCGAGGATGCTTCGCTGTTGAGGCAGATGGGTTGCTGATATGCCCATTAGGCCTTTTGAATGGGCCGTCTCTCTGGGTTGGGACTGTGAACCGTCAAGATATAAGGGCTTTGCACCCTCAACTCGACGGGTGTGATCATACTAGTACTAATGCAACTGATTCGATGAGAACTCCGAGGTTAAGCATGCTTGGCGGGAGTAGTACTAGGATGGTTGACCCCTTGGGAAGTCCTCGTGTTGCACCTCTCTTTTCATTTTTTTTTGCCCCGTCAAAGAAGCATATTCAAGATACACATTAAACTATACCAAAAGCTCCAAAACAACTTGAAACCATATTTAAACACACAAGGAGTCATGCCAAGGTCTTAGAAGCGTGAGACAAGCGAATTTGTACTTAAACCCCTTTGTAACCCAACCCGTTTTCCTTCCAAACTCAAGTTATGATTCTAGATTAGCAAGCGGCCTATACCATGCTTCTAGTTAACCCCTTAGGCACCTTTACAACCCTCAAACACATTCAAATACTCGCAATTACTACAAAAATCCCAATTTCCCTCTTATGGCTTTGAACTACACATACCTTAACCGGGCTTCAAACAAGGGTTAACAAAGCTTCTATAGCACCTAAGTAGCCTAAGAATACCAAATGTGAAGCTCAAATCCACCCGGATTAGCATTAACCCCGAAATCCCTTTCAAAAAGTCGGCTATTTCACGTTTTATATAAGTTTAGAGCAATTCGAGGCCACGGGACTATTGGACTACCTTCATTAGCACCTAAGGCATCTATTAGAAGCAATGAATCAAGCTAATACGCACAATTACAAAAAACCCTAAAAATCCGTCACTATTCACCTCGTAAAATTAAAGTAACAATTCCAACCGTTTAAAATGTGAACTAATGACTTAAATATGTTCTCTAGCACTTATATACAATGTACCATAGCATAGATAAGTATTTCAATAGCATTTGATAGCATTTCTAACAAATCAAGAAAAGTGTAACATTTTTAATATGCAAAAAGAGCCATGGAATCCCTCACCTAAAGCGCGTAAGAGCACCTAGAAGGCTTGCACACACCCTAAACTACTTGCTCTAGGCTTGGAGAGGCTTGGATTGGAGATTTGATGAGCAAAATATCTCCCTCTTGGCTACTAAGGGCTGTTCGGATTTTGAACAGTAATTTCTGCATCTTTTTTTTTTGTGTTTTTATAAGCTAAAATGGTTAAGTTGAGTATATATTAGGTTGGAGTTATGTTGGGTGCATAAGTTGACTACTAAAATGAGCCTAGTTGGCTTTAAAATGAGTCTAAAAGTGCAATTCAATGTTAACTAATTAAAACACTTAGTTTAGTTACGTAACACTATTAACTAGATTGGTAAAACATTTTCTAAACGGGCGCTCCTATCGCTTTTAGCTCAAATGCACATTTTTCTCATTCCTAAAACAATTAATGTGATTTAAAAAAAATTGCTAATTCAAGGTAGTTAAGTAGTTGAAAAATGGAATAAATAGTAACCACATAAAGTAACAAGTAAAGCACAAAAGAAATGCGCAAATAGTAGATGCAACAGTAAATAAATGTACGGTGAAGTTCTCGGGCGTCACACACGGCATCTTGGGTAGGGCAACTTCTCTTCTCAGAGGGGCTGGGCTCGCAAACCGAGGTGTGGGGCTTGTGACCTGGTCTCTGTCGTTCCGGTGCATATAACTTCTGATCCATAAGGAGTTATGTGGTCCACAGCATACCATTGGAGAGCTCTCCGGGAGCTCTACGGCAGGGGCAGCAAGCCTACACGGTTGCACCTATTTTCAGAACCCAAAATTCAACATTTTAATCAGTTTCGGGCTACTTTTCTTCTTTTTAAGCTGTTTTTTCATCTTGGGTCGTTCGTCGTGAGCCACGAAAAGGCCAAAAACCTAACTTGCAAGATATTAGAGGGCCCTACTACGCGTCGATATCACATCTTGCGAGGATGCTGCGTTGTTGAGGCAGATGGGTTGTCGATAAGCCCATTGGGCCTTTTGAATGGGCCGTCTCTCTTGGCTGGGACTGTGAACCGTCAACACATAAAGGATTTGCACCCTCAACATGATGGGTGCGATCATACCAGTACTAATGCACCAGATCCCATCAGAACTCCGAAGTTAAGCCTGCTTAGGCGAGAGTAGTACTAGGATGGGTGAACCCCCGGGAAATCCTCATGTTGTACCCCTCTTTTCATTTTTTTTTTGCCCCGTTCAAACATGCCAAGATGCTTCATCCGTCACATTTATTTTCTCGAGTCCCACGGCATCTTGGGCTCGGCAACTTAACTTCGCGGAGGGGCTGGGCCTGCAAACCTAGGTCGTGGGGCCTGTGACCAGGTCTCCGTCATTCTGGTGCCCATAACTTTTGATCCGTAAGGAGTTATGCGGCCCACAGTATACCGTTGAAAAGCTCTCCGGGAGCTTTATGACAAGGGCAGCAAGCCTACTCGGCTATGACTATTTTCTAAACCTAAAATTCAACGTTTTCAATAGTTTCGGGCCACTTTTACTCTTTTTACTCTATTTTTCATCTTCGGTCGTTCGTTGTGAGCCGCGAGAAGGCTGACAACCTAACTGGTGAGACATTAGAGGGCCCTACTACGTGTCAATATCACGTCTTGCGAGGATGCTGAGTTGTTGAGGCAAATGGGTTGCCGATAAGCCCATTAGGCCTTTTGAATTGGCCGTCTCTCTGGGCTGGTACTGTGAACCGTCAACACATAAAGGCTTTGCACTCTCAACATGACAGGTGCGATCATACCAGTACTAATGCACCGGATCCTATCTCCGAAGTTAAGCATGCTTGGGCGAGAGTAGTACTAGGTTGGGTGACCCCCTGGGAAGTCCTCGTGTTGCACCCCTCTTTTTAATTTTTTTTGCCCCGTTTAGCCATGCCAAGATGGTTCATCTGTCACATTTCTTTTCTCGAGTCCTACGGCTTCTTGGGCAGAGCAACTTCGCTTCGCAGAGGCTGGGCCTGGAAACCGAGGTCGTGGGGCCTGTGACCAGGTCTCCGTCATTCCAGTGCCCATAACTTTTGATCCGTAAGGGGTTATGCGGCCCACAGTTTACCGTTGGAATGTTTTCAGGGAGCTCTAAGACGGGGACAACAAGTCGGCTAGGCTGTGCCTATTTTCGAAACCCAAAATTGATCATTTTCATCAGTTTCGGGCCACTTTTCTTCTTTTTACATTGTTTTTTCATCCCACGTCGTTCGTCGTGAGCCGCGAAAAGGTAGACAACCTAACTTGCAAGACATTAGAAGGCCCTACTACCCGTCGATATCACGTCTTGCAAGGATACAGCATTGTTGAAGCAGATGGGTTGTCAATAAGTCTATTGGGCCTTTTGAATGTGCCGTCTCTCTTGGCTGGGACTGTGAAGCCATCAACACATAAGGGCTTTGCACCCTCAACATGACGGTTGCGATCGTACCAGTACTAATGCACTGGATCCCATCAGAACTCCGAAGTTAAGCGTGCTTGAGCGAGAGTAGTACTAGGATGGGTGACCCACTGGGAAGTCCTCGTGTTGCACCTCTCTTTTCATTTTTTTTAAACCCGTTCAGGCATGCCAAGATGCTTCATCCGTCATATTTCTTTTCTTGAGTCCCACGGCATCTTGGGTAGGGAAACTTCTCTTCGCGGAGGGCTCGGCCCTCAAACCGAGGTCGTGGGGCCTGTGACCTGGTCTCCATCGCTCCGGTGCCTATAACTTTTGATACGTAAGGAGTTATGTGGCCCACAATATACCTTTGGAAAGCTCTTTGGGTGCCCTACGACGGGGGCAGCAAGCCTGCTCGGCTGTCCTAATTTTCAAAACACAAAATTGAACGTTTTCATCAGTTTTAGGCCACTTTTCTACAACTTTACGCTGTTTTTTCATCTCGGGTTGTTTGTTGTGAGGCGCGAAAAGGACGACAACCTAACTTACAGGACATTAGAGAGCCTTACTATGTGTCGATATCAAGTCTAGCAAGGATGCTACGTTGTTGAGATAGATGGGTTGCGGATAAGCCCATTGGGCCTTTTGAATGGGCCGTCTCTCTAGGCTGGGACTGTGAACCGTCAACACATAAAGGCTTTGCACCCTCAACATGACGGGTGCAATCATACCAGTACTAATGCACCGGATCCCTTCAGAACTCCAAAGCTAAGCGTGCTTAGGCGAGAGTAGTGCTATGATGGGTGACCCCTTGGGAAGTCCTCGTGTTGCACCCTTCTTTTCATTTTTTTTGTTGTTCAGCTATGTCAAGATGCTTCATCCGTCACATTTCTTTTTTCGAGTCCCGTGGCATCTTGGGTAGGGCAACTTTGCTTTGCAGAGGGGCTGGGTCCGCAAACCGAGTTTGGGGCCTGTGACCTGGTCTCCGTCGCTCCGTTGCCCATAACTTTTGATCTATATGGAGTTATATGGCCCACAGTATACCGTTGGAAAGCTCTCCGGGAGCTCTACAATAGGGACAACAAGCCTACTCGGCTGCGCCTATTTTTGGAACCCAAATTCAATATTTTCATATGTTTTGGGCTATTTTTCTTCTTTTTACGCTGTTTTTTCATCCCGTGTCATTCATTGTGAGCCGCGAAAAGGCCAAGAACCTAACTTTCGGGGCATTAGAGGCCCTACTATGCGTCGATATCAAGGCTTGTGAGGATGCGGCGTTGTTGAGGCAGATGGGTTGTCGATAAGCCCATTGGGCTTTTTAAAGGGCCGTTTCTCTGGGCTGGGACTGTGAACCGTCAACACATAAGGGTTTCGCACCCTCAACATTACGGGTGCGATCAAAATAGTACTAATGCACTGGATCCCATCGGAACTCTGAAGTTAAGCGTGCTTGGGCGAGAGTAGTACTAGGATGGGTGACCCCATTTGAAGTCCTTGTGTTGCACCCCTCTTTCCATTTTTTTTGCCCTGTTCAAGCATGCCAAGATGCTTCATCCATCACAATTCTTTTCTTGAGTCCCACTGTATATTGGGCAAGGCAACTTTTCTTCGCGGAAGGGCTGGGCCTGCAAACCTAGGTCGTGGGGCCTGTGACCTGGTTTCCATCACTCCGGTGCCCATAACTTTTGTTCTGTAAAGAGTTATGCGGCCCACAGTATACCATTGGAAAACTCTCCCTGAGTTCAATGACGGGGGCAGCAAGCCAGCTCAGCTGTGCCTATTTTCGGAACTCAAAATTGAACGTTTTCATCAGTTTCAGACCACTTTTCTTATTTTTTTCGTTATTTTTTTATCTTGGGTCATTCGTCGTAAGTCGCGAAAAGGTCGTAAACCTAACTTGTGGGATATTAGAGGGCCCTACTACGTGTCGATATCAAGTCTTGCGAAGATGCTGCGTTGTTGAGGCAGATGGGTTGCCGATAAGCCTATTGGGCATTTTGAATGGGTTGTCTCTTTGGGCTGGGACTGTGAACCGTCAACAGATAAAGGCTTTGCACCCTTAACATGGCAGGTGCGATCATACCAGTACTAATGCATTGGATCCCATCATAACTCCGAAGTGAAGCATGCTTGGGCGAGAGTAGTACTAAGATGGGTGACCCCCTGGAAAGTCCTCGCATTGCACCATTCTTTTCATTTTTTTTGCCCCGTTCACCCATGCCAAGATGTTTCATCCATCACATTTCTTTTCTTGAGTCCTACGGCATCTTGGGCAGGGCCATTTCGCTTGGCGGAGGGGCTGGGCCTACAAACCGAGGTGGTGGGGTTTGTGACCTGGTCTCCATTGTTCCGGTGCCCATAACTTTTGATCCATAAGGAGTTATGCGGCCCACAGTATACCGTTGGGAAGCTCTCCGGGAGCTCTACGACAAGGGTAGCAAACCTACTAGGCTGTGCCTATTTTCGAAACCCAAAATTGAACATTTTCATGAGTTTCGGGCTAATTTTCTTTTTTTTGTGCTATTTTTTCATCTTGGGTCGTTCGTCATAAGCCACGAAAAGGCTAACAACCTAAGTCGCAGGACATTAGAGGGCCCTACTACGCGTCGATATCACGTCTTGCAAGGATCCTATGTTGTTGAGGTAGATGGGTTGTCGATAAGCCCATAGGGCCTTTTGAATAGGCTGTCTCTTTGGACTGGGACTGTGAACCGTCAACACATAAAGGCTTTGTACCCTTAATATGACGGGTGCGATCATACCAGTACTAATGAACCGGATCCCATCAGAAGTCCAAAGTTAAGCGTGCTTGGGCGAGAGTAGTACTAGGATGGGTAGCCCCTTGGGAAGTCCTCATGTTGCACCCCTCTTTTCATTTCTTTTGCCCCGTTCAGTCATGCCAAGATGCTTCATCCGACACATTTATTTTCTAAAGTTCCACGGCATCTTGGGCAGGGCAACTTCTATGACACCCCGACCCGTGCATATAATTATTTAATTGATGTGCATATACTTATATGTCTACTTTAATTATTTACGTATATTCGTTTGCATAAAATATCATATTTTGGGTTACATCCATCTATTTCATTTAACGTGCATTTATATCAAACTATGTGCATACATCTAGTTTAACAAGAAATTCATCTATTAACATATATTGCATCAATATAAATGCATTCTTATGTAAGTAGGCACATTTAATTGGTTAATGTGCATAATTCTCATTTTACATGCAATTTTGAGACTTCACGAACACTTTGAAAAATCGTAGGAACCGTAGAAAATAATTAACGTAGACAATTAGGAATTGAAGCAACTAAATTAGTTAGAATTAAACTAGAATGGCAAACTAGTTAATAGCATTTAGTTGAAGGGCATATTGGTCAATTGGGTTTTTCTTTCTTTTATTATTTACACCTATTTATATACTACAATACACAAAAACACACAAAAACACACACAAAAATCAGACACACAGACACACACTAAACACGTTTAAAAACACACAAGAAAGAAGAAGAAGAAAAAGAAGAAGAAGAAGGAGAAAAGAAGGAAGAAAAGGTGATTTTGAGCTTGTTCTAGCCAAGAATAGGTGAGGGATTTCATTCTCCTATGCATTTCTAGTGTTAATTCTTGTTTATAAAATGTTGGCTAGTTGTAGTTGAATGATTCATGGATGTAGGAATGCAAATAGAAATGATATATGGCATGAAACAAGTTCTAGAAATGATTTTGTGTGTGAATATCAAGTTTTGCTAGTTGATTATGTTGTAGATATTGCATGGCTAGCTTGCTCAACTAGATGAAGATCATGTGTTTGCTATAAGTTCTAAGTGAGGAATGAAAGTGCTTTGTATGCTAGTATATTGCTTGTAGTTAGCTTAGTGCATGAAAACATCAAAATGGAACAAAGAGTACAAAATGTGATTTTCGGATAGATTTGAGGAACTGAGGTTCAGAGCAGATTTGAGGTAGCAAACGATGTCGGAATGAGCTGATTTTTTTACACAATATGCCCAAGACCTTAAGGAACAAGTTCTATTTTATGTGGAATGTTAAATTCTGTCGTTTAGGTGCATTTATAGAGCCGAAACAGTAGGGTCAGATTCACCCGTTGATGCAGGGGCAGTTTTGCGCACTGATTTTCAAAAGGGCATAACTTGATGAGTTTAACTCCGAATTGGGAACCGTTTGAGGCTAAACCCATCTACACTTGACGAACTACATGTCTGTGAATTTTAGAAGTTTTAGAGGTCATTAAGACTGCTAATTGAACCTGTAAAATTAAGCAAATGCAGCTAGAAATTTCAGTTTATATAGCTAAGTGATTAATGTTGCACTAAAGGCTAATTTGAACTGAATAATGGTAGATTATAGGTAGTTGAAGGCTTGAGAGTAACAATTACATGTTTGGAGAGAGTGCTTAAGTGGCGTGAGGGTTAAATAATTATTAGTTGCATTGAATGTTAAATGTTTAATATGTGACTAACGTGAACTATGTGCATTGAATGTTTAAATAAGTTGAACGTTGAGTGAATGTTTAATGTGATGAATTATGTATAGCGACTTGCCATTTAGATAATCAAGAGTAATTAGACTCATGTACATGCTAAAGTGATGCCTAAGTAAAGGTTGAAGTTATCCTTCTTGGATTCTTGAAATAGTTATTGGTACTACTTAAATTTCTACCTTGTCTTGCTTTTATGAAAAGAATTGATGGATAAGAATTTAGTTGGTGTTAATGAAGTGTACATAACATGTTATATGTTAGATTTTCCTTGTCTTAAATGTTATATATGAGTATATATGTTGATTCCTGTGTAGTAGAGCTTTAAAATTAGTTTTATAGTGAAGTAATTGCAGAAACATGAGTTACGAAAAATCTGGGAAAAAAAATTGAACAGATTTGCATGCCTGAGTTGTAGGACCAATTTGACCTAGCAAATGTTGACTAAATTATCTGAATTTTGGATATGTTGTAGTAGACTCATAGTTGAACGAAAGTGTATTTCTAAGGTTTGGCCAAATTCTAGCTCTAAGTACTCTTTTTTGGATGATTTTCGAGAAGCATGTGAATAGTCATGAGCTGGACAGTTCCTGCCAGCGTTTTTTTTTCCTTTCCCTTGTCCTCATGTGTATTGGTTGCAAGTTAGTCTAGATAATATGGGACTAGACTAGACTAAAATGTACTACTATATGTCTTTGTGTAATGAGTGTTTAGAACTAGTTTGAACTATGACTAAGCTAAAGTTATTAGGTAGTGAATAAAGATAGGCGTGTTAGTAAGGCATTGGGTAAGTTCTTGTTTGGAAATGAATTAATAATGAAGTTGAATTGTAGAAATGTTAACTAGGGAGTTTAAGGAAGGCTAGAGAATGTGGTACATGTTGGTTAGTATAACTAAATCGTAGCCTGAATAGACAACCTAACTTAATGCTTGAGACTAGCATACTTATGGAGAGTAGTAAACTAGGAAACCATAAGAAATATCTTGGCATGTTACTTAACATTGAATTAAAGAAAGTATGTCTCGACTTTAATGTGAAATAATGCAAGGGAAATTTAATTATCAAATAGTTGTAGTCAACTTATTATGAGCTGTTAGTTATACTCATTTCTATGGGCTAATGTTTAGATTATCAATAGTTGATTAAGTGTATGAATAATTGAGCTTTAGTGAGCTTATAGTTTATTTGCAAAGCTAGCTTGGTCATTGAAGAGAATTAGTTACCAATAGTTATAGCTAAACTTTTGCTACTAGTTGCTAACTTTAGTCATTTTATATGTGCCACTGTTTCACCTACTAATGTTTGGTTACTTGTATGACTACTTGGGCTATGTGATAATATGAAATATATAAGTGATTATGGAACTTTTATTGTTGTGTGTTGAATTTGCATAATAGTCAAGTTGTAGTTGGTATAATCAATTGTTAAGGTGTTATGTTAATTTACTAGCATAGTATTATACTAGTTTTGATGTCTAAGTATTATACTTATATGAATAACTAGGGGTTGCACATTTGAGTGGATTCAAGGAAGTTGGAGTGAATGTAAGTTAGTTTCTTGCATGCTTGGCTTAATCCAAGGCGAGGGAGTTACATTCTTTTGTGCATCTTAATTTGTTTTGTTGCTCATAAATTGTATAGTTTAATATGATTGCTTATAATGACGTGTACTTTGATATGAATAGCCTAAATATACACTTGTCTTTTATTTATATTGTTATATGGCTTATTTATTGTAATCTACGTGCGAGGGCAACCTACTTTGTTGTCGCTCATTTATGTGATTCTTGAATTATATTGTCATTACTTGAATTATTGTGATCGAATATCGGGTTGCGCAACCTTTTCGGACATGGTAGCGTCGAGAAACACGGGCGGCGTCGGGCTTGCCGTGCTCCCTCGACTACCATGGTGCCTATTCCCTTCTCGCTGAGGCATACTCCACTACCCCAGAGGCGTGGTTCACCTGCTGGGCATGGACCTACCTCAGGAGAAAGGGTCGTAGGATCGGGATACATCCGGAGTATCCCAACTTGTTGGAGTAAGGGTTTGCCGGTACTTGCGTGAAGTTCGTGGTTCGTGGCTCGTGATTGAAGACTTGAAGTGGAACCGTATCCTTTTTAATGTGGTTAACTACTTGTTATTGAATCTTGTTGTTTATGTTATATATATGATTTCTTGTATTTGCATATCATAATGCACGCCCGGTATGTTGCATCACATCCCTCACTGAGTAACCTAGTTACTCATTCCTCTTTTCAACATATTTCAGGAAAAGCTGAAGATTGGATTGCCTCCTGTGTGACCTGCTTGCTCT
Source organism: Ehretia macrophylla (assembly GCA_037974665.1). Classification (NCBI taxonomy): domain Eukaryota; kingdom Viridiplantae; phylum Streptophyta; class Magnoliopsida; order Boraginales; family Ehretiaceae; genus Ehretia; species Ehretia macrophylla. The sequence goes on from CM075780.1 coordinate 23,389,211, forward strand.
ATCAGTGTGTAAAACATGGAAGAATATGATCATGATATGCTTGTATTGTATTTGAGACTTTGTGCCCATATATGTATTTATGTTATATCAAGGAATGTAATATTAAAGTTTTAAATTTTGTTTGATGATTAGGTACTAGTGGTTTGTATTAACTTCAATCGTTTACTCTTCTGTTTAGTTGACTTGCATGTTGATAGGGATGAAATAAATTGAAGTTGTAGATTATAGTTTTGTGGTTGTATGTTATAGTTTACAGGTTTCCAAATAGTCCTATAAATAGGGAAAACTCCGTCCTTTCTCCCTAAATTACGTGCCCGGGGTTTGGATTTGGGTTGAGTATAGTTTGGTTAATAGAAGTCCCAGTTCCGTGAGGGATCGGGGCATTACAACTTCTCTTCGCGGAGGGGCTGGGCCCGCAACCAAGGTCGTGGGGCTTGTGACTTGGTCTCCGGTGCCTATAACTTTTGATCCGTAAGGAGTTATGTGCCCCACAGTATACTGTTCGAAAGATCTCCGGGAGCTTTACAACGTGGGCAGTAGGCCTGCTAGGCTGCGCCTGTATTCGAAACCCAAAATTGAACGGTTTCTTCAGTTTTAGGCCACTTTTCTTCTTTTTAAGCTATTTTTTTTTGTCCTGGGTCATTCGTTGTGAGCCGTAAAAAGCCCGATAACCTATCTTGCGGGACACTAGAGGGCCCTACTATCCGTCGATATCACGTCTTACGAGGATGTTGCATTGTTGAGTCAAATGGGTTGCCGATAAGCCCGTTGGGCATTTTGAATGGGCCGTCTCTCTGGGCTAGGACTGTGAACCGTCAACACATAAAAGCTTTTTATACTTAACATGATGGGTGAAATCATACCAATACTAATTCACCGGATCCTATCAGAACTCCGAAGTTAAGCATGCTTGGGCGAGTGTGGTACTAGGATGGGTGACCCCCTGGGAAGTTCTCGTGTTGCACCCCTCTTTTCATTTTTTTTTGCCCCGTCAGCCATGCCAAGATGCTTCATTTGTCACATTTCTTTTCTCGAGTCCCACGGCTTCTTGGGCAGGGCAACTTCGCTTCGCGCAGGGGCTGGGCCTGGAAACCGAGGTCGTAGGGCCAGTGACCAAGTCTCCGTCGTTTCGGTGCCCATAACTTTTGATCCATAAGGACTTATGCGGCCCATATTTTACTGTTGGAATGCTCTTAGGGAGCTCTAAGACGGGGACAACAAGCCTGCTCGGCTGCGCCTCTTTTCGGAACCCAAAATTGATCATTTTCATCAGTTTCGAGCCACTTTTCTTCTTTTTACGCTATTTTTTCATCCCGCGTCATTCGTCGTGAGCCGCGAAAAGGCAGACAACCTAACTTGCAAGACATTAGAGGGTCCTACTACCCGTCAATATCACGTCTTGCAAGAATGCTGCGTTGTTCAGGCAGATAGGTTGTCGATAAGCCCTTTGGGCCTTTGAATGGGCCGTCTCTCTGGGTTGGGACTGTGAACTGGTCAACACATAAGGGCTTTGCACCCTCAACATGACGGGTGCGATCATACCAGTACTAATGCACTAGATCCCTTCAGAACTCCGAAGTTAAGCATGCTTGGGCGAGAGTAGTACTAGGATGGGTGACCCCTGGGAAGTCCTCGTGTTGTACCCCTCTTTCATTTTTTTTAAACCCGTTCAGCCATGCCAAGATGCTTTATCCGTCACATTTCTTTTCTCGAGTCCCACGGTATCTTGGGCAGGGTAACTTCTCTTCGCAGAGGGGCTGGGCCCTAAAACCGAGGTCATGGGGCCTGTGACCTGGTCTCCATCGTTCCGGTGCCCATAACTTTTGATCTGTAAAGAGTTATGTGGCCCACAATATACCTTTGGAAAGCTCTTCGGGAGCCCAACGACGGGGGAAACAAGCTTGCTTGGCTGTGCCTATTTTCAAAATCCAAAATCAAACATTTTTATCAGTTTTGTGCCACTTTTCTACTTTTTGCGCTGTTTGTTCGTCTCTGGTCATTCGTCGTGAGCCGCGAAAAGGATGACAACCTAACTTGCAGGACATTAGAGGGCCTTACTACGTGTTGATATCACGTCTTGCATGGATGCTGCGTTGTTGAGGCAGATAGGTTGCGGATAAGCCCATTGGGCCTTTTGAATGGGCCGTCTCTTTGGGCTAGGACTGTGAACCGTCAACACATAAAGGCTTTGCACCCTGAACATGACAGGTGCGATCATACCAGTACTAATGCACCGGATCCCATCAGCACTCCGAAGCTAAGCGTGCTTGGGCCAGAGTAGTAATAGGATAGGTGACCCCCTGGGAGGTCCTCGTGTTGCACCCTTCTTTTCATTTTTTTTTTGCGCCGTTCAGCCATGCCAAGATGCTTCATTTGTTACATTTCTTTTCTCGAGATCCATGGCATCTTGGGTAGGGCAACTTCGCTTCGCGGAGGGGCTGGGCCGCAAATCGAGGTTGGGGCCTATGACTTGGTCTATGTCGCTCCGGTGCCCGTAACTTTTGATCTGTAAGGAGTTATGCGGCCCACAGTATACCGTTGGAAAGCTCTCCGGGAGCTCTACAATAAGGGCAACAAGCTTGCTCCACTGCTCCTATTTTTGGAACCCAAATTGAATATTTTCATCAGTTTTGGGCTATTTTTCTACTTTTTACGCTACTTTTTCATCCCGAGTCATTCATCGTGAGCCGCGAAAAGGCTGACAACCTAACTTTCGGGCCATTAGAGGGCCCTACTATGTGTCGATATCACGTCTTGTGAGGATGCGACATTGTTGAGGCAAATTGGTTGTCGATAAGCCCATTGGGCTTTTTGAAAGGGCTGTCTCTTTAGGCTGGGACTGTGAACCGTCAACACATAAGGGCTTTGCATCCTCAACATGACGGGTGCGATCAAAATAGTACTAATGCACTAGATCCCATCAGAACTCCGAAGTTAAGCGTGCTTGGGCGAGAGTAGTTCTAGGATGGGTGACCCCATTGGAAGTCCTCATGTTGTACCTATCTTTTCATTTTTTTGCCTTGTTCAACCACGCCAAGATGCTTCATCCGTCACATTTCTTTTCTCGTGTCCCACGGCATCTTGGGCAGGGCAATTTCTCTTTGCGGAAGGGCCGGGCCTGCAAACCGAGGTCGTGGGGCCTGTGACCTAGTCTCTATCACTCCGATGCCCATAAATTTTGTTCCATAAGGCATTATGCAGCCTACCCACAGTATACCTTTGGAAAACTCTCCCGGAGTTCAAGGACGGTGGTAGCGGGCCTGCTCGGCTGCGCCTGTTTTTGAAACTCAAAATCGAACATTTTCTTTAATTTCAGGCCATGTTTCTTGTTTTTTCGCTAATTTTTAATCTTGGGTCGTTCGTCGTATGCCACGAAAAGGCCGACAACCTAACTTGCGTGACATTAGAGGGGCCTACTATGCATCAATTTCTTGTCTTGCGAAGATGCTGCGTTGTTGAGGCAGATGGGTTGCCGATAAGCCCATTGGGCATTTTGAATGGGTCGTCTCTTTGGGCTGGGATTGTGAACTGTGAACAGATAAAGGCTTTGCACCCTCAACATGACGGGTGTGTTCATTCCAGTATTAATGCACTGGATCCCATCAGAACTCCGAAGTTAAGCATGCTTGGGCGAGAGTAGTACTAAGATGGGTGACCCCATGCGAAATCCTCGTGTTGCGCTCCTCTTTTCATTTTTTTTGCCCCGTTCAGCCATGCCAAGATGCTTCATCCGTCAAATTTATTTTCTCGAGTCCCACGGCATCTTGGGCAGGGCCACTTCACTCCGCGAAGAGGCTGGGCCTGCAAACCGAGGTCGTGGGGTTTGTGACCTGGTCTTCGTCGTTCCGGTGCCCATAACTTTTAATCCATAAGGATTTATGTGGCCCACAATATACCGTTGGAAAGCTCTCCAGGAGCTCTACGATGGGGGCATCAAACTTGCTCGGCTGTGCCTGTTTTCAAAACCAAAACTTGAACGTTTTCATTAGTTTTAGGTCACTTTTCTTCTTTTTGCAATGTTTTTTCATCCCGGGTCGTTCGTCGTGATCCGCAAAAAGGCTGACAACCTAACTTGCAGGACATTAAATGGCCCTACTACGCGTCGATATCACGTCTTGCAAGGATCCTATGTTGTTGAGGTAGATGGGTTGTCGATAAGCCCATAGGGCCTTTTGAATAGGTTGTCTCTTTGGGCTGGAACTGTGAACCGTCAACACATAAAGGCTTTGTACCCTCAATATGACGGGTGCAATCATACCAGTACTAATGAACCGGATCCCATCAGAAGTCCAAAGTTAAGCGTGCTTGGGCGAGAGTAGTACTAGGATGGGTGGCCCCTTGGGAAGTCCTCATGTTGTACCCCTCTTTTCATTTCATTTGCCCCGTTCAGTCATGCCAAGATGCTTCATCCGACACATTTCTTTTCTCAAGTTCCACGGCATCTTGGGCAGGGCAACTTCTCTTCGCGGAAGGGCTGGGCCCGCAACCGAGGTCGTGGGGCTGTGACCTGGTCTCCGGCGCCTATAACTTTTGATCCGTAAGGAGTTATGCGCCCTACAATATACTGTTCGAAAGATGTTCGGGAGCTCTACAATGTGGGCAGCAGGCCTGCTAGGCTGCGCCTGTATTCGAAACCCAAAATTGAATGTTTTCATCAGTTTCGGGCAATTTTTCTTCTTTTTAAGCTATTTTTTTTGTCCTGGGTCGTTCGTCGTCAGCCGTAAAATGCCTGAAAACCTATCTTGCGGGACATTAGAGGGCCCTACTATCCGTCGATATCACGTCTTGCGAGGATGTTGCATTGTCGAGGCAAATGGGTTGCCGATAAGCCCATTGTGCATTTTGAATAGGTTGTCTCTCTGGGCTGGGACTGTGAACCGTCAACACATAACGGCTTTTTACACTCAACGTGATGGGTGCGATCATACCCGTACTAATGCACCAGATCCCATAAGAACTCTGAAGTTAAGCGTGCTTGGGCGAGAATAGTAGTAGGATGGGTGACCCCTTGGGAAGTCCTCGTGTTGCACCCATCTTTTCATTTTTTTTTGCCCCGTTTAGCCATGCCAAGATGTTTTATCTGTCACATTTCTTTTCACGAGTCCCATGGCATCTTGGGCAGGGCAACTTTTCTTCGCGAAGGGGCTGGGCCCGCAAACCGAGGTCGTGTGGCCTGTGACCTGGTCTCCGTCGGTCCGGTGCCCATAACTTTTGATCCGTGAGGAGTTATGTTGCCCACAGTATACTGTTGGAAAGATCTTCGGGAGCTCTAAAAAGGGGATGGTAAGCTTGCTCGGCTACGCCTATTTTTCGAAGCCAAAATTGAACGTTTTCATCAGTTTGGGACATTTTTCTTCTTTTTACTCTATTTTTTCTTCCCGTGTCGTACGTCGTGAGCCGCGAAAAGGCTGACAACCTAACTTGCGGGACATTAGAGGGCCCTACTACGCGTCAATATTACATCTTGCGAGGATGTTGCATTGTTGAGGTAAATGGATTGTCGATAAGCCCATTGGGCCTTTTGAATGGGTCGTCTCTCTCGGCTAAGACTGTGAACCATCAACACATAGGGGCTTTGCACCCTCAATATGACTGGTGTGATCATACCAGTACAAATGCACCGGATCCCATCAGAACTCTGTAGTTAAGCGCGCTTGGGCGAGAGTAGTACTAGGATGGGGGACTCCCTGGGAAGTCCTCATGTTGTACCACTCTTTCAATTTTTTTTTTTGCCCCGTTCAGCCATCCCAAGATGCTTCATCCATCACATTTCTTTTCTCGAGTCCCACGGCATCTTGGGTAGGGCTTCTTCTCGTCGCGGAGGGGTTGGGCTCGCAACCTAAGGTTGGGGCTTGTGACCTGGTCTCCGTCGCTCCGGTGCCCATAACTTTTGATCTGTAAGGAGTAATGCTGCCCACAGTATACTGTTGGAAAGATCTCCCGGAGCTCAATGACGGGGGCAACAAGCTTGCTTGACAGCGCCTATTTTCTGAACTCAAAATTGAATATTTTCATTTGTTTTGGGCCAATTTTCTTCTTTTTACTCTATTTTTTTCATCCCAGGTCATTCGCCGTGAGCAGCGAAAAGGCCGACAACCTAACCTGCAGGGCATTAGAGGGCGCTACTACCCGTTGATATCACGTCTTGCGAGGATGCTACGTTGTTGAGGCAGATGGGCTATCGATAAGCCCATTGGGCCTTTTGAATGGGCCATCTCTCTGAGCTGGGACTGTGAACCGTCAACACATAAAGGCTTTGCACCCTCAACTTGACGGGTGCGATCATGCCAGTACTAATGCTCTGGATCCCAACAGAACTCCGAAGTTAAGCGAGCTTGGGCGAGACTAGCACTAGGATGGGTGACCCCCTGGGAAGTCCTCGTGTTGCACCCCTCTTTTCATTTTTTTTGCCCCGTTTAGCCATGCCAAGATGCTTCATCTATCACATTTCTTTTGTCGAGTCCCAGGATATCTTGGGCAGGGCAACTTCGTTTGGCAAAAGGGATGGGCCTATAAATCGAGGTCGTGGGGCTTGTGACCTGGTCTCCGTCGTTCTGGCGCCCATAACTTTTGATCCGTAAGGAGTTATGCTGCCCACAGTATACCGTTTAAGAGCTATCAGGGATCTCTACGACGGGGGCAGCAAACCTACTTGGCTGTACCTATTTTCATAACCCAAAATTGACATTTTCATTTGTTTCGGGCCACTTTTCTTCTTTTTACGATCTTTTTGTCATCCCAGGTCGTTCGTCGTGAACCGCAAAAAGGCCGACATCCTAACTTGTAGGACGTTAGAAGGCCCTACTACCCATCGATATCACGTCTTGCGAGGATACTGTGTTGTTGAGGCAGATGGGTTGTCGATAAGCCCATTGGGCCTTTTGAATGGGCCGTCTATCTGGGCTAGGACTGTGAACCGTCAACACATAAGGGCTTTGCACCCTTAACATGACGGGTGCGATCATACCAGTACTAATGCATCGGATCCCATCAGAACTCCGAAGTTAAGAGTGCTTGGCCGAGAGTAATACTAGGATGGGTGACCCCTTGGGAAGTCCTCGTGTTGCACCCCTCTTTTCATTTTTTTTTGCCTCGTTTAGCCATGCCGAGATGTATCATCCATCACATTTCTTTTCATGAGTCCCACGGCATCTTGGGCAGGGTAACTTCTCTTCGCGGAGGGGCAGGGCGCGTAAACCGAGGTCGTGGGGCCCGTGACCTAGTCTCCGTCGTTCTGGTGCCTATAACTTTTGATCCGTAAGGAGTTATGCGGCCCACAGTATACTGTTGGAAAGATCTTTGGGAGCTCTACGACTAGGGCAGCAACCCTACTCGGCTGTGCCTATTTTTGGAACCCAACATCGAACATTTTCATCAATTTTGAGCCATTATTCTCCTTCTCACGCTATTTTTTCGTCCCAGGTCGTTCGTCGTGAACCGTGAAAAGGTCGACAACCTAATTTGCAGGGCATTAAATGGCCTTACTACACGTTGATATCACGTTTTGTGAGGATTCTGCGTAGTTGAGGCAGATAAGTTGTCGATTAGCCCATTGGGCCTTATGAATGGGCTGTTTCTTTGGGCTGGGACAGTGAACTATCAACACAAAGGGGCTTTGTACCCTTAACATGACGGGTGGGATCATACCAGCACAAATGCACCGGATCCCATCAGAACTCCGAAGTTAAGCGTGCTTGGGAAAGAGTAGTACTAGGATGGGTGATCCCTAGGAAGTCCTCGTGTTGCACGCCTCTTTTCATTTTTTTTCCCCGTTCAGCTATAACAAGATGCTTCATCCATCACATTTCTTTCCTCGAGTCCAATAGCATCTTGGGTAGTGCAACTTCTCTTTGCGGAGGGGCTGGGCTCGCTAACCGAGTTCGTGGGGCCTGTGACCCGGTCTCCGTCGCTCCGGTGCCCATAACTTTTTATCCGTGAGGAGTTATGCGGCCTACATTATACCATTGAAAAGTTCTTCGGGAGCTCTACGACGGGGGTAGCAAGCGTCCTCAGTTATGCCTATTTTCGGAACCCAAAATTGAACGTTTTCATCAGTTTTAGGCCACTTTTCTCCTTTTTACGCTATTTTTTTGTCCCAGGTTGTTCGTCGTGAGCTGCGAAAAGGCCGACAACATAACTTGCTAGACATTAGAGAGCCCTACTACGCGTCGATATCACGTATTGTGAGGATGCTGCGTTATTGTAGTAGATGGGTTGTCGATAAGTCCATTGGGCCTATTTAATGGGCCGTTTCTCTGGGTTGGGATTGTGAACCATCAACACATAAGGGCTTCGTACCCTCAATATGACGGGTGCGGTCATACCAGTAGTAATGCACAGGATCCCATCAGAACTCCGAAGTTAAGCGTGCTTGGGCGAGAGTCGTACTAAGATGGGCAACCCCCTGGGAATTGCTCATGTTGCGCCCCTCTTTTCATTTTTTTTTGCCCCGTTCAGCCATGCCAAGATGCTTCATCCATCACATTTCCTTTCTCAAGTCCCACGGCATCTTGGGCAGGGCAACTTTTCTTTGCGGAGGGGCTGGGCACACAAACTGAGGTTGTGGGGCCTGTGACCTATTCTCCGATGCCCATAACTTTTGATCCATAAGCAGTTATGCGGCCCACAGTATACTGTTGTAAAGATCTCTGAGAGCTTTACGATGGGGGCAGAAAGCTTGCTCGGCTGCACCTATCTTCGGAACCCAAAATTGAACATTTTCATCATCACGGGTTGTTCGTTGTGAGCCGCAAAAAGGCCGACAACCTAACTTGCGGGACATTAGAGGGCCCTACTATGCGTCAATATCACGTCTTGTGAGGATGCTGTGTTGTTGAGGCAGATGGCTCGCCGATAAGCCCATTGGGCCTTTTGAATGGGCCGTCACTCTGGGCTGGGACTGTGAACTGTCAACACAAAAAGGCTTTGCACCCTCACTATGATGGGTGCGATCATACAAGTACTAATGCACCGGATCTCATCAGAACTCCGAAGTTAAGCGTGCTTGGCCGAGAGTAGTACGAGGATGGGTGACCCCTTGGGAAGTTCTCGTGTTGCATCCTACTTTTCATTTTTTTGCACCGTTCAGCCATGCCAAGATGCTTCATCCATCACATTTCTTTTCTCGAGTCCCATGACATCTTGGGCAGGACAACTTCGCTTCGCGGAGGGGCTGGGCCTGCAAACCGAGGTCGTGGGGCTTGTGACCTGTTCTCCGTCGTTCTGGTGCCCATAAGTTTTGATCTGTAAGGAGTTATGCGGCCCACAGTATACTGTTGGACAGCTCTCAAGGAGCTCTACGACAGGGGCAACAAGCCTACTCAGCTGGTCCTGTTATTGGTAACTAAAATCGAACGTTTTCATCAATTTTGGGCCATTTTCCTCCTATTTTTGCTATTTTTTCGTCCCAGGTCGTTCGTCGTAAGCTGCAAAAAGGTCGACAACCTAACTTACGGGACATTGAAGGACCCTACTATGCATCGATATCACGTCATGCGAGGATGCTGCATTGTAGAGGCAGATGGGTTGTTGATAAGCCCATTTAGCCTTTTGAATAGGCCGTCTATCTAGGTGGGGACTGTGAACCGTCAACACAAAAAGGCTTTGCACCCTCAACATGACGGGTAAGATCATACTAGTACTAATGCACCGGATCCCATCAGAACTCCGAAGTTAAGCGTGCTTGGGTGAGAGTAGTACTAGGATGGGTGACCCCTTGGAAAATCCTCGTGTTGCACCCCTCTTTTCATTTTTTTTGCCCCGTTTAGCGATGCCAAGAAGCTTCATCCGTCATATTTCTTTTCTCGAGTCCCACGACATCACGGGCAGGGCATGTTTGCTTCACGAAGGGCCTGGGCTTGTAAACCGAGGTCGTGGGGCCTGTGATTAGGTCTCCGCCGTTTCGGTGCTCATAACTTTTGATTCGTAAGGAGTTATACGGCCCACAGTATACCGTTGGAAAGCTCTTATGGAGCTCTACGATGGGGGCAACAAGCTTGCCCGGCTGCGCCTATTTTCAGAACCCAAAATTGAACATTTTTATCAGTTTCATGCCACTTTTCTTCGTTTTACACTATTTTTTCATCCCGGGTCGTTCGTCGTGAGCTGCGAAAAGGCCGACAACCTAACTTGCCGAACATTAGTGGGCCATAATACGCATCGGTATCACATTTTGCGAGGATGCTGCGTTGTTGAGGCAGATGGGTTGTCGATAAGCCTGTTGGGCCTTTTGAATAGGCAGTCTCTCTGGGCTGAGACAGTGAACTGTCAACACATAAAGGCTTTGCACCCTCAACATGATGGGTGCGATCATACCAGTACTAATGCACCGGATCCCATAAGAACTCCGAAGTTAAGCGTGCTTGGGCGAGAGTAGTACTAGGATGGGTGACCCCCTGGGAAGTCCACGTGTTGCACCACTCTTTTCAATTTTTTTGCCCCGTTCAGCCATGCCAAGATGCTTAATCCGTCATATTTATTTTCTAGAGTCCCATGGAATATTGGACAAAGAAGCTTCTATTCGCGAAGGGGCTTGGCCCGCAAATCGAGGTTGTGGGGCCTGTGAGCTCATCTTCGTCACTTCGGTGCCCATAACTTTTGATCCGTAAGGAGTTATGCGGCCCACAGTATACTGTTGGAAAGATCTCCGGCAGCTCTACGATTATGATAGCAAGCCTGCTCAACTGTGCCTACTTTCAGAACCCAAAATTGAACATTTTCATCCATTTTGTGGCACTTTTCTTCGTTTTACACTATTTTTTCAGCCCGGGTCATTCGTCGTGAGCTGCGAAAAGGACGACAACCTAACTTGCGGGACATTAGAGAGCCCTACTACGCGTCAATATCACGTCTTGCGAGGATGCTGTGTTGTTGTGGTAGATGGGTTATCGATTAGCCCATTGGGCCTTTTGAATGGGCCGTCTCTCTGGGCTGGGACTGTGAACCGTCAACACACAAAGGCTTTGCACCCTCAACATGACGGGCGCAATCATACCAGTACTAATGCACCGGATCCCATAAGAACTCCGAAGTTAAGCGTGCTTGGGCGTAAGTAGTAATAGAATGGGTGACCCCCTGGGAAGTCCTCGTGTTGTACCCCTCTTTTCATTTTTTTTTCCCCGTTCAGCCATGCCAAGATGCTTCATCTGTCCCATTTATTTTCTCGAGTCCCACGGCATCTTGGGCAGGGCAACTTCGCTTCGCGGATAGGCTAGGCCAGCAAACCGAGATCGTGGGGCCTGTGACCAGGTCTCCGTCGTTCCGGTGCCTATTACTTTTGATACGTAAGGAGTTAGGCTTCCTACAGTATAACATTCAAAAGCTCTTCGGGAGCTCTACGATGGGGGCAGAAAGCTTGCCCTGCTACGCCTATTTTCGAAATCAAAAATTGAACATTTTCATCAATTTCATGCCACTTTTCTTTTCTTTACGCAATTTTTTCATCCCGAGTCATTCGACGTGAGCTGCGAAATGACCGACAACCTAACTTGCAGGACATTCGAGGGCCCTACTATGCGTCGATATCACGTCTTAAGAGGATGCTGTGTTGTTGATGCAGATGGGTTGTCGATTAGCCCTTTGGGCCTTTTGAATGGGCCGTCTCTCTGGGCTGGGACTGTGAACCGTCAAGACATAAGGGCTTTGCACCCTCAACGTGACAGGTGTGATCATACCAGTGCTGATGCACCGGATCCCATTAGAACTCTGAAGTGAAGCATGCTTGGGCGTGAGTAGTACTAGGATGGGTGACCCCCTGGGAAGTCCTCGTGTTGCACCCCTCTTTTTTTTTTTTTGCCCTATTTAGCCATGCCAAGATGCTTCATCTGTCACATTTCTTTTCTCGAGTCCCACGACATCTTGGGCAGGGCAACTTCGCTTCGCAGATGGGCTGGGCCAGCAAACCGAGATCGTGGGGCCTATGACCAGGTCTCCGTCGTTCTGGTGACCATAACTTTTAATCCTTAAGGAGTTATGCGACCCATAGTATACCGTCGGAAAGCTCTCCGGAAGCTCTACGACGGGGGCAGTAAGCTTGCTTGCCTGCACCTATTTTTGAAAACCAAAATTGAAAGTTTTCATCAGTTTCGGGTCACTTTTATTATTTTTACGCTATTTTTTCATCCCGGGTCTTTTGTCGTGAGCCGTGAAAAGGCCGACAACTTAACTTGCAGGACATTAGAGGGCCCTACTATACGTCGATATCACGTCTTGCGAGGATGTGGCATTGTTAAGGGAGATGGGTTGTCGATAAGCCCATTGGGCCTTTAGAATGGGCCGTCTCTTTGGGTTGGGACTATGAACCGTCAACACATAAGGGCTTTGCACCCTCAACATGATGTGTGCGATCATACCAGTACTAATGCACCGGATCCCATAAGAACTCTGAAGTTAAGCGTGCTTGGGCGAGAGTAGTACTTGGATGGGTACCCCCGTGGGAAGTCCTCGTGTTGCAACCCTCTTTTCATTTTTTTTTGCCCCGTTCAGCCATGCCAAGATGCTTCATCCGTCACATTTATTTTCACGAGTCCCACGACATCTTGGGCAGGGAAACTTCTCTTTGCAGATGGGCTGGGCCCGCAAACCGAGATGGCGGGGCCTGTGACCTGGTCTCCGTCGCTCCGGTGCCTATAACTTTTGATCCGTAAGGTGTTATGCGGCCAATAGTATACTATTGGAAAGATCTCCAGGAGCTCTACGACAGAGGCAGCAAGCTTGCTCAGCTGCGCTTGCTTTTATAACACAAAATCGAGCATTTTCTTCAGTTTCGGGCCACTTTTCTTCTTTTTACACTATTTTTTTCATCCCGGGTCATTCGTCGTGAGCCGCAAAAAGGCCGACAACCTAACTTGTTGGATATTAGAGGGCCCTACTATGCGTCAATATCACGTCTTGCGAGGATGCTGTGTTGTTGAGGTAGATGGGTTATTGATAAGCCTATTGGGCATTTTGAATGAGCCGTCTCTCTGGGCTGGGGCTGTGAACCGTCAAGACATATTGGCTTTGCACCTTCAATATGATGGGTGCGATCATACCAGTACTAATGCATTGGATCCCATAAGAACTCTGAAGTTACGCATGCTTGGGTGAGAGTAGTACTAGGATGGGTGACCCCCTGGGAAGTCCTCGTATTGCATCCCTCTTTTCATTTTTTTTTGCCCCATTCAGCCATGCCAAGATGCTTCATCTGTCACATTTATTTTCTTGGGTCCCACAACATCTTGGGCAGGGCAACTTCGCTTTGCAGAGGGCCTGGGCCTGTAAACCGATGTCGTGGGGCCTGTGACCATGTCTCCGTCGTCCCGGTGCCCATAACTTTTGATCCGCAAGGAGTTATGTGGCCCACAGTATAATGTTGGAAAGCTCTCTAGGAGCTTTACGATTGGGGCAGCAAGCTTGCTCTGCTTTGCGTGTTTTGGGAACCCAAAAATTGAACATTTTTACAGTTTTGGGCCACTTTTCTTCTTTTTACTCTATTTTTTCATCTCGAGTCGTTCATCGTGAGCCATAAAAAAGCCGACAACCTAACTTGCGGGACATTAGAGGGCTCTACTATGCGTCGATATCACGTGTTGCGAGGATGCTGCGTTGTTGGGGCAAATTGGTTGTTTATAAGCCTATTGGGCCTTTTGAATGGGCCGTCTCTTTGGGCTGGGACTGTGAACCATCAAGACATAAGGGCTTTGCACCTTCAACATGACGGGTGCGATCATACCAGTGCTAATGGACTGAATCCCATCAGAACTCCGAAGTTAAGCATGCTTAGGCGAAAGTAGTACTAGGAAGGGTGACCCCCTAGGAAGTCCTCGTGTTGCACCCTTCTCTTCATTTTTTTTTGCCCTGTTCAGCCATGCCAAGATGTTTCATCCATCACATTTCTTTTCTTGAGTCCCATGGTATCTTGGGCAGGGTACTTTCGCTTCGTGAAGGGCTGGGCCCACAAACCGATGTCGTGGGGCTTGTGACTTGGTCTCCGTCATTCCGGTGCCCTTAACTTTTGATCCGTAAGGAGTTATGCGGCCCATAGTACACCGTTGCAAAGCTATCTGGGAACTCTACGATAGGGGTAGCAAGCCTGCTCTGCCCACCAATTTTCAGTACCCAAAATTGAACATTTTCATCAGTTTCGGGCCACTTTTGTTCTTTTTATGCTATTTTATCATCCTCGGTCGTTCGTCGTGAGCCACAAAAAGGCTGACAACGTAACTTGCAGGACATTAAAAGGCCCTACTATGCATCGATATCATGTCTTGCGAGGATGCTTCGTTGTTGAGGCAGATGGGTTACCGATAAGCCCATTGGGCTTTTTGGATGGGCCGTCTTTCTGGGCTGGGACTGCGAACCGTCAACACATAAAGGTTTTGCACCCTCAACATGACGGGTGTGATCATACCAGTACTAATGCATCGGATCCCATCAGAACTCTGAAGTTAAGCGTGCTTTGGCGAGAGTAGTACTAGGATGGGTGACCCCCTAAGAAGTACTCGTGTTGCACCCCTCTTTTCATTTTTTTCCCCTGTTCAGCCATGCCAAGATACTTAATTAGTCACATTTATTTTTTCGAGTCTCACGGCATCTTGGGCAGGGCAACTTCACTTCGCGGAGGGGCTGGGCCTGCAAACCAAGGTCGTGGGGCCTGTGACCAGGTTTCCATCATTCCAGTGCCCATAACTTTTGATCTGTAAGGAGTTATGCGGCCCACAGTTTACCGTCGGAAAGCTCTCTGGGGGCTCTACGACCGGGGCAGCAAGCCTGCTCTGCTGCATCAATTTTTGGAACACAAAATTGAACATTTTCATCAGTTTCTAGCCACTGTTCTTCTTTTTACGCTATTTTTTCATCCTGGGTCGTTCGTCGTGAGCTGCAAAAAGGCCGACAACATAACTTGCGGGACATTAGAGGGCCCTACTACGCATCGATATCACGTCTTGCGAGGAAGCTGCGTTGTTGAGGCAGATGGGTTGTCGACAAGCCCATTGGGCCTTTTGAATAGGCCGACTCTCTGGGTTAGGACTGTGAACCGTCAATACATAAGGGCTTTGCACCCTCAACATGACGGGTGCGATCATACTAGTACTAATGCACCGGATCCCATAAGAACTCCGAAGTTAATCATGCTTGGGCAAGAGTAGTTCTAGGATTGGTGACCCCTTGGGAAATCCTCGTGTTGCACCCTTCTTTTCAATTTTTTGCCCCGTTCAGCCATGCCAAGATGCTTCATCTGTCACATTTCTTTTCTCGAGTCCCACAACATCTTGGGCACGGCAACTTCACTTCGCGGAGAGGCTGGGCCTGCAAACCGAGGTCGTGGGTCCTGTGACCTGGTCTCCGTCGTTCCGGTGCCCATAACTTTTGATCCGTAAGGAGTTATGTAGCCCACAGTATACTGTTGGAAAGATCTCCGGGAGCTCTACAACATACGCAACAAGCCTGCTAGGTTGCGCCTGTTTTCAGAATCCAAAATTGAACATTTTCATCAGTTTTGGGCCACTCGTGAGCCTTAAAAAGTCTGACAACCTAACTTGGGGGACGTTAGTTGGCCCTACTACAAGTTGATATCACGTCTTGTGAGGATGCTGTGTTGTTGAGGCAAATGGGTTATCGATAAGCCCATTGGGCCTTTTGAATGGGCCGTCTCTCTGGGCTGGGACTGTAAACCGTCAACACATAAGGGCTTTGCACCCTCAATATAACGGGTGCGATCATACTAGTACTAATGCACCGGATCCCATCAGAACTCTGAAGTTAAAGCGTGCTTGGGCGAGAGTAGTACTAGGATAGGTGACCCCTCTGGGAAGTCCTCGTGTTGCACCCATTTTTTCATTTTTTTTGCCCCGTTCTGCCATGCCAAGATGCTTCATCTGTCACAATTCTTTTCTAGAGTCCCACGGCATCTTGGGCAGGGCAACTTCGCTTCGCAGAGGGGCTGGGCTTGCAAACCGAGGTTGTGGGTCATGGGACCTAGTCTCCGTCATTTTGGTGCCCATAACTTTTGATTTGTAAGGAGTTATGCAGCCCACAATATACTGTTGGAAAGATCTCCGGGAGCTCTATGACAGATGCAACAAGCCTACTCGGTTGCACCTGTTTTTAGAATCCAAAATTGAGCGTTTTCATCAGTTTTAGGCCACTTTTCTTCTTTTTACAATGTTTTTTCGTCGCGGGACGTTCGTCGTGAGCAGCAAAAAATCTGACAACCTAACTTGGGGGATGTTAGCGAGCCCTACTACAAGTCAATATCACGTCTTGCGAGGATGCTGCGTTGTTGAAGTAGATGGGTTGTCGATAAGCCCAATGGGCCTTTTGAATGGGCCGTCTCTCTAGGCTGGGATTGTGAACCGTCAACACATAAGGGCTTTGCACCTTCAACATTACGGGTGCGATCATACCAGTACTAATGCACCGGATCCCATCAGAACTCTGAAGTTAAGCATGCTTAGGAGAGAGTAGTACTAGGATGGTGACCCCTCTGGGAAGTCCTCGTGTTGCACCCCTTTTTTCATTTTTTTTTGCCCTGTTCTGCCATGCCAAGATGCTTCATCCGTCACATTTCTTTTCTAGAGTCCCACGGCATCTTGGGCAGGGCAACTTCGCTTCGTGGAGGGGCTGGGCTTGCAAACCGAGGTTGTGGGTCCTGTGACCTGGTCTCCGTCGTTTTGGTGCCCATAACTTTTGATCTGTAAGGAGTTATACAGCCCACAATATACTGTTGGAAAGATCTCCGGGAGCTCTATGACAGATGCAACAAGCTTGCTCGGTTACGGCTGTTTTCAGAATCCAAAATTGAACGTTTTCATCAGTTTTGGGCCACTTTTCTTCTTTTTACAATGTTTTTTCGTCGCGGGACGTTCGTCGTGAGTAGCAAAAAGTCCGACAACCTAACTTGGGGGATGTTAGCGAGCCCTACTACAAGTCAATATCACGTCTTGCGAGGATGCTGCGTCGTTGAAGTAGATGGGTTGTCGATAAGCCCAATGGGCCTTTTGAATGGGCCGTCTCTCTGGGCTGGGATTGTGAACCGTCAACACATAAGGGCTTTGCACCCTCAACATTACGGGTGCGATCATACCAGTACTAATGCACCGGATCCCATCAGAACTCTAAAGTTAAGCATGCTTGGGCGAAAGTAGTACTAGGATGGGTGACCTCTTTGGGAAGTCCTCGTGTTGCACCCCTTTTTTCATTTTTTTGCCCCGTTCTGCCATGCCAAGATGCTTCATCCGTCACATTTCTTTTCTAGAGTCCCACGGCATCTTGGGCAGGGCAACTTCGCTTCGCGGAGGGGATGGGCTTGCAAACCGAGGTTGTGGGTCTTGTGACCTGGTCTCCGTCATTTTGGTGCCCATAACTTTTGATCTGTAAGGAGTTACGCAGCCCATAATATACTGTTGGAAAGATCTCCGGGAGCTATATGACAGATCCAACAAGCTTGCTCGGTTGCGCCTATTTTCAGAATCCAAAATTGAATGTTTTCATCAGTTTTGGGCCACTTTTCTTCTTTTTATGATGTTTTTTCGTCGCGGGACGTTCGTCGTGAGCAGCAAAAAGTCCGACAACCTAACTTGGAGGATGTTAGCGAGCCCTACTACAAGTCAATATCACGTCTTGCGAGGATGCTGCGTTGTTGAAGTAGATGGGTTGTTGATAATCCCAATGGGCTTTTTGAATGGGCCGCCTCTCTGGGCTGCGATTGTGAACCGTCAACACATAAGGGCTTTGCACCCTCAACATTACGGGTGCGATCATACCAGTACTAATGCACCAGATCCCATCAAAACTCTGAAGTTTTGAGTGCTTGGCGAGAGTAGTACTAGGATGGGTGACCCCCTGGGAAGTCTTCGTGTTGCACCCCTATTTTTATTTTATTTTTCCCTGTTCAGCCATGCTGTGAAGCCTGACCCCGAATAACATGTTTTACCTCAATTTGCGTGCCTTAGACCTAGAATTATATGACTGACCTTGGATTACGTGCCCTGTCTTGGTTTTTGTACATGTCTCGTCATACGTGCCTTGACCTAGAATTATGTGCCCTAACCTCGATTTACGTGCGACACCTCAATATTCGTGCTCTAACCTTGAACTGCATGCCTTAACCTAGATATAAGAGTCATGCCTTGATTTACGTGTATTGCATTGAATTACGTGCCTTGCATTGGTTTACATGCATTACTTAGGGTTGCATGCATTTACCTTGGAATTTGTACATTTGCCTTGAAGTGCGTGCCTTATGTCGTAGTGCGTGCCCTGGACCTAGGAAAGCATGCCTGCATGCTAATCAATAAAGAATCCTACACAAAGCACTAGACAATAAAGAAATCCTACAAACTCCACTAACACTAAAATAATATTAAACTATCTCAACAGTCCTTTATTTATTCTACCTAGATTCCCTAAATTCCCAACATTCTCTTACAACCCAAACTACTAGACAATAAAATATACCTAAGCTACAATAAACTAAGCTTAAAACACAACTCAAAATTCAGATTTTGAGCATCACATGGCCGACCGTGTCAAGCCATGTAGACAAGCCTTGCACAAAATATTCTATCCTAGACAAAGTCTAACAACATGTCATGCTTTTCCTTGCATCTATGCACCCTTTTGCCAACACCTAAGCTCTCTTTGTTGGCCTACTCACCCAAAGCATGCCTACAATTCACGCCCGAACTCGACCCCACCTACAATCAGTCAGAACGCAACGAAATTTCGTCAGTATAACGACAGTAATTAAGACACCGAGGCTTTAAACCAACCTCTCAGAATATCATACAACCAAACTCCTCAACCATCCAACAATCAACTCATCAATTAAGTTAACAACATACAACATAACCATACTATACAATAATCATTCTTAGTTATAGGCCTCCGTTCTAACATAATACCTTAACTTTAGTATACAATGCAAAATAGATTAAAACCAACATAGTAATTTAAACATGATCAAAAGAAAGACTACTAAGTCAACATACATATGTCTTCATACTAAGGTAGGTTTTACAACACATCATATTACAATAACTATAAACAATCTCATGGCAAAGACTCCTACACATAAGACTCATCCACGTAAGGTACATTTTCAGCTTCCTGAGGCACGTACCCATAATCTTGCTCAATAACACTTGTATGCATGCAATAATAGAGAGTGAGCTTATATAAAACAAGTTCAGTGAGGATCCGATAGATCTCTAACAGTATTTACTATACTCATTGGAAATGATCCTTTGAGCAGTAAACACACAATAAAACATCAATAACAATATAAACACATAACTATAATGACCAATCAATAAAGGATACTCTAGTTGGTGTAGCTTCAAACGCCATCACGATCTCAACCATTCTTCTTGTAACTCCCCATTACTCACGCACCCGAGGTACCTCACTAGCCTCGCCCTCCATGACACCTCCGTCATGCGAGCTGGAGGTAGTCTCTGGTAGTTATGTCGTTATCAACCCGACAGCCCGACGCTGCCCGAGAGTTGGCACACACATACCAAGACTCAGCAATAATAATAAACATCATTCACAGGAGGACAATCCAAAAGAATTGCCTATCTCCCGGTTCATCAATCATCAATCAATAACCATCAATTGTCATCAATATAACATCAAGTAATCAATTAAACAACAAACAACTAAGTTAGATGACAAAGTAGGCCATCCAACTTAACATGCATTAAACACGTAATCTAACCCTAGTCTAACCATTTATAACTCACAATTCAATCACTCAAATACCACCCAATCAACTAAAGGCTCAATTCAACAATTTAAAGAAAGACAACCTAAACTTCAAATAATCATATCTTACATTCTACTAATCCAAACAACTCCAAATCAGTTTCTAACACTCACCCATTCAATCATCTACATTAGCCTTCTTGGAAACCAACCAAGACACATCCAAATCAAGCCCAACAACCCTAAAACCTCAATGCACCTAGGCTGAAATTTCCAGATTTTCACGCAAACATCGCAATCAAAAATTCGGCATTATAACGGCGCTACCATGTAATTAACAAACTTTTAGAAATCGACGGCAATCAATTCCAACCACTACAACTCAAAATAATCAACAAATGGCCAATCTATCAACTTTAAATACCCGAAAATAAAAATTTATGCTACAATGATTCAAATCTCACAAGAATACATATAAACGATCCCTAGCATGCACTGAGCAATAATATAACTTCAAATTAACATTCTAACGGTTCAAAATGCAATTATAAGCAAAAACATAAAATTTGACTTTTGAGATCTAGAATTTTTCTCTCACCTTTGATGTGTTTTGATGCAAGAAATGTGTAGAATGGATGCCCAACAAGTGAAATCAAGCTTTGAATGAAGTGATTTGGACTTGAATTGCAAAATCTATGTGAAAAATGCTTTGAAAGCCTTAAAAATGCCTTCATCTTTCTCCTACAAAGAACCATGGTTTTGTGTGTGTTTTTGGAGGTTTTTTGCTTTGTTTTTAATGTGTGTTGATGATATATCAAGCAAAGGTCAAACAAATAAAAGAAAGTCAAAGTTGACACTTGGTTATTTTTAGTGTTTTCTTGTCTTTTAATTCCATTTTAGACTATTTCTTGCTCAAAACATTAATTTTACACTTAGACTATTTTAAATAGTTTATTTTTAGGTGACAAGAGTTTTCTCATGCAAAGACTTTCACCCGACTCGGCTAAAAACGCGATTTCTACAAAAGAAGGTGAAAAGTCATATTATTTGTTTTCAAATGTCTTTTGAATGCACAATTAACCTAAAATCATTTAATACCACATATAAATTCAATTATATTAATATATACTAGGTCAATGAAAGTCAATGCAAGAATCGGGTTTAGAAAAAATCACTATTTGGCTCAAAAATGCTATTTAAATTACTATTCCATTTCAGAATTAATTTTTATCAAACATGGGTCTATTAATAATAGAGGACTAGGTTTTAAGACGTTTAAAACACCCTTGTAAAAATTTTAGCGGACAGATATTTAAAATACTATTCACCAAAACCGACGATAAAATTTCTGATTCTGTTTTTGATGAAAATTTCATGAATGCACATATAGCATGTATTAGGAATATAAATCACATTTTTAATACATTCTAACTCATATAACACATAAACAGGTCAAATTACGCAAATCGAGGCAAAGACACGCAAATCGAGATAAAGTCAAAATATGGGGTTTCACAAGGACACTCCAAGCTTTGGCCATGGCAAGGTACTCAAGCTAGGTAGCTCAAGTCACACACAAAGCTCTCAAAAAATCACTATTTTCGGCCTAAGGTAAGCTTTGTGGTTCATCTTCTTCCTCTTTTGATTTTGAGCACATGCACATCTTCTACACTCACTAACGAAGCTAGGATTTAAGGAAAAACAAGCTACCATTCGGACAAGCTAAGGGTAGGAAGGATTTGACACCTTCAAAGCTCAAAAACAAAGATTTTGTGCACATTTGCTAAGTCTTCAAAGAGGTGAGGGTTAAATCTTTTTAAATGCTTTCAAAACTCACATGCATGCTCTCATATGGCTGTATTTACTCTTGAAGTTCATGTATATGTGTTTATATGAGCATATCTACTCTTGCATGGCTTGGAAATTGCTAGAAGCTTTGAGACATGAAGAGACATTTTCTGGCAGCTTTTTGTCCTTGTAGAACGAGATGATTTTGACCTAGTAAATGTTGATAAAAATGCATGACACTTGGTGAGTCACTATATTTGTTAGTTATGAACATATCCTATAGAAATAGTCTAAGGCTAATTTTGACATTAAGACCACCAAAATGTCTAAATATTGTAGTGTGTCTAAATCTGGACAACTTGGAAATATGTATGTTTTGGCAGCTCTCTGTCCTTGTAGAACAAAATGTTTTTGGCCTAGCAAACGATGTTACAAATGCATGAATTTTGTAGATAACTAGAAATTTCAGTTTTGAACATATCATGCAGAAATAGGCTAAGGCTAATTTTGAGTTTAAAACCCCCAAAAATGGAAAATATCGAAATGTGTATGAAACTGGACAGTTTTGCGTAGTCTCACGGTTTTGGTCATAACTCCTAAGTCCGAATTTGGAATGCAGCGAGATTTGTTCTTAGATTTAAAGAAATAATTAAGATTAAATTTGACATTTGATTCACTGAATTTGGAGGTTAAATGAATGAGGAAAAATAGACCATTGCAGTAGGGTTTTTGCTTGGTAATATGCTTTAAATCATATTGTAATTTTACTTGAGGTGTTGAATGCTTGGAATTGTAGAAATTAGAAGTTGTGTGGGCTGTTTTAGTTTATTGAGGTTGCTTAAATTAGTTGATGCATGGCTTAGGTTCAATACATGATGAATTCTTGTTTAATCATTTGTGTAAGCTCGAAATTGAGGCCCTATTGCTTATGAATGCTTGATAAGTGATTATTCTATGATTAGATGAATTCATTGAGTGGTTATTAGGCTGTCCAATAATCCATAGGCATGTATGAAATGGCTTAAGTATCTCTCGTGGTTCTTAGCAAACAAAATCAACACTTGAGCACGACCCTTGTTAACCCTAATGGCTACGTAGACTCCCAAATCATAAACCACTCTTGTGCGACTTATAATTGATGTTGAGGAATGTTAATAGGCTGCCTGGAATTGTATTTATAGCTCTAAGCATGATTCTCGATGATTGCATGTTGATAAGTGAACTATTCTTGCACCCGGTCTTGTGTAAGTGTCGTAGCACGCTTGTATGATCTCAACACTTGATATCTGAACCCAAAATGAGTTATATGACTCGTTTTATATGTGTTACTTGGCTGCCCGTTAAATGTGCATATACTTCAAAGTGTTTTACAAAGTGAATATACATGTTAAAGCATGCCTCGTATGTTTACTTGTCAATATGTGATCTTATATTCGCTCGGAGGCAACCTACTTTGTTGACCTCCTAATGTGAATTGTTAAAAGATATTCTATGGCTTGTTTTGAACATGATTGCTTGGCTGCCCGTGAAAGTTTAATTGCTTTCAAATTGATATATGAAATGATTATATGTTCTTACAATGCCTTATGTGCCAATATGTCAAAATGTGATCATATACTTGCTCGGAGGCAACCTACTTTGTTGACTTCCTAATGTGAAATGTTAAATGGCATAATTGTGCATAGCATACAAGGTTGCAACCTTTTATTGTGGTATGGTAGCATTTTACGAACGCCGGGCGGCATAGGGCTTACCGGTGCTCCTATGACTGCCATGGTTCAATTCCCTCTCTCGCTTGGCATTCTACCCTCGGAGAGTTGGGTCGTAGGATTTGGTGTACATCTGGAGTACACCCATTGGAGTGATAAGTGGATGATGGATGCCAGCTACAACAATGGTTATTAGAAATGATCTTGAGAGCAAATGCTCACCGATTGATCTTGAGAGCGAAAGCTCACCGTATCCTTTTTACTATGTGTTTAAGTACTCTCGCTTGATTCCTAGACGACCTCGGGAAGAAAGACAGGTAAATGTGTTCATTTATATTTATGTTATGTTATGAACTTACTTATTTTATATGACATGTTTCCAAAGGAGTTTTCATAAAATTAACCGGAAAAGGATTTCAAAACCTTGTCACTTGTTCCCCCTCGTTGAGTTCATAAGGACTCACTCTCTTTTTTTGTCACATGTGAAGCAGATTTGGAATAGGCACCTGAGGAGAATGTGCTTGTTGATGAATCCTTGGAGTGACTACGTGCCTTATGTGCTTTGCCTGAATGTGGTTGCTATATGGACGTTGTGTTGGTTTTGTAGACTACTTATGTTGTTGTTGTAAATGACCCCCGTTGTAATTTGGGGTCTACTTTTGGCTTGTACTGATTATAACCGGACAAACTCTTTATTTGGTTGTTTGTTATCACTATCTTGATTAGTAGTTATCATAGGCGTTTAAACCACTAGGTGAAGAATCAAATAAGTTGACTCTATCTAATCTTACCCAGGTACTCACTCGTAGGCTAAAGGATAACAGGTACTTGCGTAATAGGAGTTGACAAATAAACGGGACATAGTTATCATGTTAGGCTTGTAATCAAATGGGACTTTCGCGTTAAATTAGTAGGCATATCGGTTGATGACAAAATAGGAATCCTTGTTGGAATCAGTTTAACGATTGGAAATTTTGAGGTGTTCTAGAAAATTAGGTCAAACCAAAGGTCTTAAATACAGCCGTTATGCTGCTGGTTTTTCGAAAAACTTTTGTAGTTCTAGGCCAACGTTAAGCGTTATATCATAACAAACGGTTAAGTATGTGAAAAAGCATAAATGAATTAGGTCATACCCTAGTATAGCCTCTATACGTCAGATTGGGGCGTGACACCTGCCAAGATGCTTCATCCATCATATTTCTTTTCTCGAGCTCCACGGCATCTTGGGTAGGGCAACTTCGCTTAGTGAAGGGGCTGGGCTCGCAAATCGAGGTCGTGGGGCTTGTGACCTAGTCTCTGCCGCTCCGGTGCCTATAAGTTTTGATCCGTAAGGAGTTATGCGGCCCAAAATATACTGTTGTAAAGCTCTCCGGGAGCTCTATGACAGGGGCAATAAGCCTGCTAGGCTGCGCCTATTTTCGGAACCCAAATTGAACGTTTTCATCAGTTTCGGGCCACTTTTCTTCTTTTTACGTTGTTTTTCATCCCGGGTCGTTCATCGTGAGTCGCGAAAAGGCCGACAACTTAACTTGTGGGACATTAGAGGGCCCTACTATGCATCGACATCACGTCTTGCTAGGATGTTGCGTTGTTGAGGCAGATGGGTTATTGATAAGTCCATTGGGATTTTTGAATGGGCCGTCTCTCTAGGATGGAACTGTGAACTGTCAACACATAAGGGCTTTGCACCCTTAACATGATGGGTATGATCATACCAGTACAAATGCACTGGATCCCATAAGAACTCTGAAGTTAAGTGTACTTAGGCGAGAGTAGTACTAGGATGGGTGACCCCTAGGAAAGTCCTCGAGTTGCATCCCTCTTTTCATTTTTTTTGCCCCGTTCAACCATGCCAAGATGCTTCATCCATCACATTTCTTTTCTCGAGCCCCACGGCATCTTGGGAACGGCAACTTATCTTTGTGGAGGGGCTAGGCCCGCAAACCGAGGTTGTGGGGCCTGTGACCTGGTCTCCATCGCTCCGGTGCCCATAAATTTTGTTTTGTAAGGAGTTATACGGCCCACAGTATACCGTTGGAAAACTCTTTGGGAGTTCTACGATGAGGGTAGCAAGCCTGCTCGGCTGTGACTATTTTTGGAACCTAAAATCAAACGTTTTCATCAGTTTCGGGCCACTTTTCTTCATTTTATGATGTTTTTTCATCCTGGGTCATTTGTCGTGAGCTGCAAAAAGGCCAACAACCTAACTTGTGGGACATTAGAGGGCCTTACTACACGTTGATATCATGTCTTGCGAGGATACTGCGTTGTTGAGGCAGATGGGTTGCCGCTAAGCCCATTGGGCATTTTGAATGGGCCGTCTCTCTGGGTTGGGACTGTGAACCATCAACACATAAAGGATTTCCACCCTCAACATGATGGGTGCAATCATACCAGTACTAATGCACAGGATCCCATCAGAACTCCAAAGTTAAACGTGCTTGGGCGAGAGTAGTACTAGGATGGGAGACCCCTTAGGAATTCCTCGTGTTGCACCCCTCTTTTCATTTTTTTTGCCCCGTTTAGCCATGCCAAGATGCTTCATCTGTCACATTTATTTTCTCAAGTCCCATGGTATCTTGGGCAGATCAACTTCGCTTCACGGAGGGGCTGGGCCCGCAAACCGAGGTCGTGGGGCTTGTTACCTGGTCTTTGTGCCCATAACTTTTGATCCGTATGTAGTTAAGTGGCCCACAGTATACCGTTGGAAAGCTCTCCGGGAGCTCTACGACGAGGGCAGCAAGCTTGCATGGTTGCGCCTATTTTCAGAACCAAAAATTGAACATTTTCAACAATTTCATGCCACTTTACTTCTTTTTCGCTATTTTTTCGTCTCGGTTCGTTCGTCGTGAGCCAAAAAATGGCCAAAAACCTAACTTGCAGGACATTAGAGGGCCCTACAACACGTCGATATCACGTCTTATGAGGATGCTGCGTTGTTGAGGCAAATGGGTTGTCGATAAGCCCATAGGGCCTTTTGAATGGGCTGTCTCTCTTGGCTGGGACTGTGAACCGTCAACACATAAAGGCTTCGCACCCTCAACATGACGGTTATGATTATACTAGTACTATTGCACCGGATCCCATCAGAAGTCCGAAGTTAAGCGTGCTTGGGCGAGAGTAGTGCTAGGATGGGTGACCCCTGGGAAGTCCTCATGTTGCACCCCTCTTTTAATTTTTTTTGCCCCGTTCAGCTATGCCAAGATGCTTCATCCGTCACATTTCTTTTCTCGAGTCCCACGGCATCTTAGGCAGGGCAACTTCTTTTCGCGGAGGGGCTAGGCCCGTAAACCGAGGTCGTGGGGCCATTGACTTGGTCTCTGGTGCCTATAACTTTTGATCCGTAAGGAGTTATGTGGCCAACAGTATATTGTTGGAAAGATCTCTGGGAGCTCTACAACTTTGGCAGCAAGCCTGCTTGGCTGTACCTGTAATCGGAACTCAAAATCGAATGTTTTCATTAGTTTCGAGCCGCTTTTCTTCTTTTTACGCTATTTTTTTGTCTCGGGTCATTCGTCGTGAGGCACGAAAAGGCTGAAAACCTAACTTGTAGGACATTAGAGGGCTGTACTACGCGTCGATTTCACGTATTGCGAGGATGCTGCGTTGTTGAGGTAGATGGGTTGTTGATAAGCCCATAGGGCTTTTTGAATGGGCCGTCTCTCTGGGTTGGGACTATGAACTGTCAACACATAAAGGCTTTGTACCCTCAACATGATGGGTACGATCATACCAATACTAATGCACCAGATCCCATCAGAACTTTGAAGTTAAGCTTGCTTTGATGAGAGTAGTACTAGGATGGGTGACCCCTTGGCAAGTCCTCGTGTTGCACCACTATTTTCAATTTTTTTGCCCTGTTCAGTCATTCCAAGATGCTTCATCCGTCACATTTCTTTTCTCGAGTCCCACGGCATCTTGGGCAGGGCAACTTCGCTTCACGGAGCAGCTAGGCCCGTAAACCGAGGTCGTGCGGCCTATTACCTAGTCTTTGTCGCTCCGGTGCCCATAACTTTTGATCCATATGTTGTTATATGGCCCACAGTTTATCGTTGGGAAGCTCTCCGGGAGCTCTACGATGGGGGCAACAACTATGCGTGGCTGCGCCTATTTTCAGAACCCAAACTTGAACATTTTCATCAGTTTTCGGCTACTTTTATACTTTTTACACTATTTTTTCGTCCCGGGTCGTACGTCGTGAGCCGTAAAAAAGTCGACAACCTAACTTGCGGGGTATTAGTAGGCCCTACTGCGCATCGATATTAGGTCTTGCGAGGATACTGTATTGTTGAGGCAGATGGGTTATCGATAAGCCCATTGGGCCTTTTGAATGGGCCGTCTCTCTAGGCTGGGACTATGAACCATCAACACATAAGGGCTTTGCAACCTCAACATGACGGGCGCGATCATACTAGTACAAATGCACCGGATCCCATCAGAACTCCGAAGTTAAGCGTGCTTGGGCGAGAGTAGTTCTAGGTTGGGTGACGCCTTGGGAAGTCCTCATGTTGCACCCCTCTTTTAATTTTTTTTTGCCCCGTTCAGCCATGCTAAGATGCTTCATCTGTCATATTTCTTTTCTTGAGTCCCTCGACATTTTGGGTGGGCTAACTTCTCTTCGCGGAGGGGCTGGGCCTGCAAACCGAGGTCGGCGGCTTGTGACCTAGTCTCCGTCGCTCCGGTGCCCATAACTTTTGATCCGTAAGGAGTTATTCGGCCCACATTATACTGTTGGAAAGATCTTCTGGAGCTCAATGACAGGGGTAGCAAGCCTGCTCGATTGCACCTGTTTTCGAAACCCAAAATCGAACGTTTCAATCTATTTCAGGCAACTTTTATTCTTTTTACGCTATTTTTTTTCATCTCAGGTCGTTCGTCGTGAGCCGCAAAAAGGCCGACAACCTAACTTGCTAGACATTAGATGGCCCTACTTCGCGTTGATATCACGTCTTGCGAGGATGCTGCGTTGTTGAGGAAGATGGGTTGTCGATAAGCCCATAGGTCCTTTTGAATGGGATATCTCTTTGGGCTGGGACTGTGAACCATCATCACATAAAGGCTTTGCACCCTCAACATGATGGGTGCGATCATAACAGAACTAATGCACCGGATCCCATCAGAACTCCGAAGTTAAGCGTGCTTTGACGAGAGTAGTACTAGGACCCCCTAGGAAGTCCTCGTGTTGTATTGCTCTTTTCATTTCTTTTGCTCCGTTCAGCCATGCCAGGATGCTTCATTCGTCACATTTCTTTTCTCGAGTCCCACGAAATCTTGGGCAGGGCAACTTCGATTTGGGGAGGTAACGACCCGATCACCATTCCCACAGAGGGGCACACGAGTCGATACTACCAACATATTGTCCGCTTTGGAACACCCCGCACTTAGGCGCACGGGCGAGCCCTCACGGTTTTGTTCTCCACGTGGTCTCCCACATGAAAAGGCCTGTTGGCTGATACAAGGACTTGAACCTTTATATCCAGCTGTACCACTTCCTAATTTTTCGATGTGGGATTGTGTTACCACACTCCACCCCCCTTAAGAGGCACGCGCCCTCGCGGGCTAACGTCACAACGCCACGTTCGCACGTGGTAGGCTCTGATACCATTTGTAACGACCCGATCACCATTCCCACAGAGGGGCGCACGAGTCGATACTACCAACATATTGTCCGCTTTGGAACACCCCGCACTTAGGCGCACGGGCGAGCCCTCACGGTTTTGTTCTCCACGTGGTCTCCCACGTGAAAAGGCCTGTTGGCTGATACAAGGACTTGAACCTTTATATCCAGCTGTACCACTTCCTAATTTTTCGATGTGGGATTGTGTTACCACAGGCAGGGCCCACAAACCGAGGTCGGGGGCCTGTGACCTAGTCTCTGTCGCTCCGGTGCCCATAACTTTTGATCCGTAAGGAGTTATGTGGCCCACAATATACCGTTGGAAAGATATCTAGGAGCTCTACGATGGAAGAAACAAGTCTGGCTGGCTGCGCCTTTTATCGGAGCCCAAATTGAACATTTTCATCAGTTTCGGGCCACTTTTCTTCTTTTTACGCTGTTTTTTCATCCTGGGTCGTTCGTCGTGAACAACAAAAAGGCCGAAAACCTAACTTGCAGGACATTAGAGGGCCCTACTATGCGTCGATATCACGTCTTGCGAGGATGCTATGTTGTTGAGGTAGATAGGTTGTTGATAAGCCCATAGGGCATTTTGAATGGGCCGTCTCTCTAGGCTGGGACTGTGAATCGTCAACACATAAATGCTTTCCACCCTCAACATGACGAGTGCAATCATACCAGTACTAATGCACCTAATCCCATTAGAACTCCGAAGTTAAGCGTGCTTGGGCGAGAGTAGTACTAGGATGGGTGACCCCTTAGGAAGTCCTCGTGTTGTAGCCCTCTTTTCATTTTTTTTTGCCCCGTTTAGCCATGCCAAGATGTTTCATCCGTCATATTTTTTTTTTCATGAGTCCCACGGCTTCTTTGGCAGGGCAACTTCTCTTCGCGGAGGGGTTGGGCCCACAAACCGAGGTTGTGGGGCCTGTGACCTGGTCTCCGTCACTCCGGTGCCCATAACTTTTGA
This sequence comes from Ehretia macrophylla, assembly GCA_037974665.1. Classification (NCBI taxonomy): domain Eukaryota; kingdom Viridiplantae; phylum Streptophyta; class Magnoliopsida; order Boraginales; family Ehretiaceae; genus Ehretia; species Ehretia macrophylla. The sequence continues at coordinate 23,418,978 of CM075780.1, forward strand.
TTCGTTAGGAGTTATGCGGCCCACAGTATACTGTTAGAAAGATCTCTGGGAGCTCTACGACAAGAGTATCAAGCCTGCTTGACTGCGCATGTTTTTGGAACCCAAAATTGAACGTTTTCATCAGTTTTGGGCCACTTTTCTCATTTTTACGCTGTTTTTTCATCCTAGGTCGTTCGTCGTCAGCCGTGAAAAGGCCAACAACCTAACTTGTGGTACATTAGAGGGCCCTATTACTTGTCGATATCACGTCTTGTGAGTATGTTGCGTTGTTGAAGCAAATGGGTTATCGATTAGCCCATTGGGCCTTTTGAATGGGCCGTCTCTCTAGGCTGGGACTGTGAACTGTCAACACATAAAGGCTTTGCACCCTCGACGTGACGGGTGCGATCATACCATTACTAATGCACCGGATCCCTTTAGAACTTTGAAGTTAAGCATGCTTGGGCGAGAGTAGTATTAGGATGGGTGACCCCCTGGGATGTCCTCGTGTTGCACCCCTCTTTTTATATTTTTTTGCCCCGTTCTGCCATGCCAAGATGCTTCATCCATCACATTTCTTTTATCGAGTCCCACGGCATCTTGGGCAGGGCAAATTTGCTCTATCGGAGGGGTTGGGCCTGCAAACCGAGGTCGTAGGGCCTATGACCAAATCTATGTCGTTCTGGTGCCTATAACTTTTGATCTGTAAGGAGTTATGCGACCCACAATATACCATTGGAAAGATCTCCAGGAGCTCTACGATGGAGGAAACAAGTCTGCCTGGCTGCGTCTGTTATCGGAGCCCAAATTGAACATTTTCATCAATTTCAGGCCACTTTTCTTCCTTTTACGTTGTTTTTCCGTCCCCGGTCGTTCGTCATGAGCCGCGAAAAGGTCGACAACCTAACTTGCCGTGTATTAGAAGGCCCTAGTACACGTCGATATCACATCTTGTGAGGATGCTACGTTGTTGAGATAGTTGGTTTATCGATAAGCCCATTGGGCCTTTTGAATGGGCCGTCTCTCTGGCTGGGACTGTGAACCGTCAACACATAAGGGCATTGTACCCTCAACATGACGGGTGCAATCATACCAGTGCTAATGCACCAGATCCCATTAGAACTCCAAAATTAAGTGTGCTCTGGCGAGAGTAGTACTAGGATGGGTTACCCCCTAGGAAGTCCTCGTGTTGCACCGCTCTTTTCATTTTTTTTTGCTCCGTTTAGCCATGCCAAGATGCTTCATCCATTACATTTCTTTTCTCGAGTCCGATGGCATCTTGGGCAGGGCAACTTCGCTTCGCGGAGGGGTTGGGCCTGCAAACCGAGGTCGTGGGGCCTATGACCAGGTCTTCGTCGCTCCAGTGCTCATAACTTTTGATCCGTTAGGAGTTATATGGCCCACATTATACTGTTGGAAAGATCTCCGGGAGCTCTACGATAGGGGCAACAATCCTGCTTGGCTGCGCCTATTTTTGGTACCCAAAATTGAACATTTTCATCAGTTTTGAGCCACTTTTATGCTTTTTGTCAATGTTTTTTCGTCCCAGGTCATTTGTCGTGAGCCACGAAAAGGCCGACGACCTAACTTGCTGGACATTAGAGGGCCCTACTACGCGTCGATATCACGTCTTGCGAGGACACTGCGTTGTTGAGGCAGATGGGTTGCCGATAAGCCCGTTGGGCCTTTTGAATAGACTGTCTCTCTTGGCTAGGACTGTGAACCGTCAACACAAAAAAGCTTTGCACCCTCAACATGACAGGAGCGATCATACCAGTACTAATGCATTGGATCCCATCAGAACTCCGAAGTTAAGCGTGCTTGGGAGAGAGTAGTACTAGGATGGGTGACCCCTTGGGAAGTCCTCGTGTGCACCCCTCTTTTCATTTTTTTTTGCCCTGTTCAGCCATGCAAAGATGCTTCATCCGTGAGATTTCTTTTCTCGAGTCCCACGGCATCTTGGATAGGGCAACTTTGCTTCGTGGAGGGGCGGGGCCTGCAAACTGTGGTCGTGGGGGCTTTGACCAAGTCTCCGTCATTCCGGTGCCCATAACTTTTGATTTGTCTGGAGTAGTGCAGCCCACAGTATACCGTTGGAAAGCTCCAAGGGAGCTCTACGACAGGGGCAGCAATCCTGCCCAGGGCTGCGCCTATTTTCAGAACCCAAAATTGAACGTTTTCATCAGTTTTGGGCCACTTTTCTTTGTTTTACGCTATTTTTTCATCCTGTGTCGTTCGTCGTGAGCAGCGAAAAGGCCGAAAACCAAACTTGCGTGACATTAGAGGGCCTTACTGCCTGTCGATATCACGTCTAACGAGGATGCTACGTTGTTAAGACATATGGGTTGCCGATAAGCCCAATGGGCCTTTTGAATGGGCCGTCTCTCTGGGCTGGGACTGTGAACTGTCAATACAAAAAAGAATTTGCACCTTCAACATTATGGGTATGACCATACCAGTACTAATGCCCCGGATCCCATCAGAACTCCGAAGTTTCGCGTGCTTGGGCGAGAGTAGTACTAAGATGGGTGACCCCTTGGGAAGTCCTCGTGTTGCACCTTTCTTTTCATTTTTTTTGCCCCGTTCGACCATGCCAAGATGCTTCATTTGTCATTTCTTTTCTCGAGTCCCACGGCATCTTGGGCAGGGCAATTTTACTTCGCGGAAGGGCTGGGTCTACAAATCGTGGTCATAGGGCCTTTGACCAGGTTTCCGTCGTTCCGATCCCCATAACTTTTGATCCGTATGTAGTTATGAGGCCCACAGTATACCGTTGAAAAGCTCTCCAGGAGCTCTACAACGAGGGTAGCAAGCTTTCGTGGCTGCGCCTATTTTTGAAACCAAAAATTGAACATTTTCAACAGTTTTGGGCCACTTTACTTCTTTTTACGCTATTTTTTTGTCCCGGTTCGTTCGTCGTGAGCCGAAAATTCCAACAACCTAACTTGCAGGACATTAGAGGGCCCTAATACTCGTCGATATCATGTCTTATGAGGATGCTGCGTTGTTGAGGCAAATGGGTTGTCGATAAGCCCATAGGACCTTTTGAATGGGCCGTCTCTCTTGGCTGGGACTATGAACCGTCAACACATAAAGGCTTCGCACCCTCAACATGACGGTTATGATTATACCAGTACTAATGCACCGGATCCCATCAAAAGTCCGAAGTTAAGCATGCTTGGGCAACTTCTCTTCGTGATGGGGTTGGGCCCGCAAACCGAGGTCGTGGGGCCATTGACTCGGTCTCTAGTGCCTACAACTTTTGATTCGTAAGGAGTTATGCAGCCAACAGTATACTGTTGGAAAGATCTCTGGGAGCTCTACGACGTTGGCAGCAAGCCTACTTGGCTGCGCCTGTAATCGGAGCCTAAAATCGAATGTTTTCATCAGTTTCGGGCCACTTTTCTTCTTTTTACGTTATTTTTTTGTCTCGGGTCATTCGTCGTGAGCCGTGAAAAAGCTGAAAACCTAACTTGCAGGACATTAGAGGGCTGTACTACGCATCGATTTCACGTATTACGAGGATGCTATGTTATTGAGGTAGATGGGTTGTCGATAAGCCCATAGGGCCTTTTGAATGGGCCGTCTCTCTGGGCTGGGCCTGTGAATACTTATCAACATGTAATCATTGAGAATTACATTTAGAGCTATAAGAACAACTACGGGCAGCCTATTAACCACACGATTTGACACGTTTAACCATAAGATCATCTCTTTGAAAATAGTCATAAGTAATTGGGCCTCGATTCCGTGCTTAACATGCGGTTAAGCAAACCATTCATTAATTAATGATCCCAAGTCATACATCAATCAAATTTAGCAACCTCAACCAGCCACAACAGTCCATACAACATCTAAGTGCCACAATTCCAAGCATTCAATACCACAAGAGAAGTTATAACATGTTTCAAAGCATATCACTAAACAAAAACCTCACTGCAATGGTCTGTTTTCCCACATTTGATTAGACAAGAAAAAATTCTCCAATTTCAGTGAAAAAAATGTCAAATTAAATCTTAATGAGTGATTTAAATCTAGGAACAAACGTTGCATCATTTGGAGTTCGTACTTATGAGTTATGGCCAAATCTGTGAGACTACGCAAAACTGTCCAGTTTTAGAAATATTACAATTTTTGCCAATTTGGAGGTTCTTAGATTCATAATTGGCTTTGGTATATTTCTGACAAAAATGTCCATAACTGAAAAATCTAGCAACCTACCAATTTTCATGTATTTGTGACATCATTTGCTAGGCTAAAACAGTTTCATTCTACAAGGTCAGAAGGCTGCCAGATTCTACTTCGAATTTCCAATTTTTCTAGATTTATATACCTTTCGATGTTTTTCCATTTTGGAGGCCTTAGAGTAAAAGTTGGCCTTGGCCTATTTCTATGAAAAATGCTCATAACTGGCAAAACTACTAACTGACCAATGTTTACGCATTGTTAACATCATTTACTAGGCCAAATGCACTTCGCTCTACCAAGTCAGAAATCTACCAGCTACACGATTATTACCTATCTTCAAGTTCTAGCCAAAAATCTAGCCATGCATGGTCATATAAGCTCATATACACACATATACAACAACTACGGAGATAAATATAGTCATATGAAGGCATGCATGTGATTTTTGAAAGCTTTTAAAAGGGTTTAACCCTCACCTTAGCAAGTTAATAGATGAAGATGCACAAATGCTTTTGAAGATGCACAAATGGAGCTTCTTCCTTGATTTGGCCAAGAGATGGCTTGTTTTCCTTTAATTCCTAACTGAGTTAGCATGTGAGGAACGTGTGCATATGGGTGAAACCAAAAGAAATGAAAGAAAAACTATCAAGACATACCTAAGGCTGAAAATGATGAGCTTTATGAGCTTGCTTATGTTTTTCTTGCTTCTTGCTTGCTTGGGCTGCTATGGTTGAGTTTCTTAGAGTTCTTGAGGGCCTAGGAGAGCCTTAGAAGATGGGCTTGAGATATGGAGCTTAAGGATGCAGCCTTGGCCGAGAGAGAGAGAGAGAAAATGAGAGAATGAGAGCTTCAGAGAAAGAGATGAAATGCTTGTGTATGTGGTCGGCCCTATGCTTGCAAAAATCTGAAATTGTGTCATCTTTTGGAGCAATTTGAATTGTGAGGGATGGGCATGGTGTGTAGGCCAAGAATGGCATGCTTGGGTAGGGTTTTTAGGAGTTTTTTGTGCATTGTTTTATGTGTTGGTGTCATAGCTTGTCTAGGTTTAGTTTGAAAATGCAAGATGTGGTCGGCCAAATGAGCTATACAATCTGAATTTTTGTCATATGTTAAGCCTTATTTTATTGTAGGTTGATGTGGTAATTTAGGTGCTTGCAATTTGCAAAAGAATAAGGAATAAAGAATGAAAAATGTTTAGTGCTTAGTAAAATTTTGTCTTCTAGTGCATTAACTTAGGATTAGAATATTAGTTAGTGGAATTTGTAGGATTATTCTATAGTCTAATGTTTCGTGTAGGATGCTTTCTTGATTAGCGTGTGGGCACACTTTCCTAGGTCTAGGGCATGTACAACGAGGTAAGGCACGAACTACGAGACAAATGCACGTATTCCAAGTATATGCACGCAACTCTAAAAGAATGCACGTAATTCAATGCAAGGCACGTAAATCAAGACATGACTCTTAAACCTAGGTTAAGGCATGCAGTTCAAGGTTAGGGCTCACGAACGAGGTATTGCACGTAAATCGAGGTCGGGCCTCACAATGTGCCTATTCGTTTGAGCCCAAAATCGAACGTTTTTATCAGTTTCGGGCCACTTTTATTCTTTCTGCGCTGTTTCTTCGTCCCGGATCTTTCGATGTGACCGGCGAAAAGGATGACACATAAGGGCTTTGCGACCTCAACATAATAGGTGAGATCATACCAGCACTAATACACCAGATCCCATCAGAACTCTGAAGTTAAGCGTGCTTGGGCGAGAGTAGTACTAGGATGGGTGACCTCTTGGGAAGTCCTCGTGTTGCACACCCCATTTTTGTTTTGTTTTGTTTTTTTGCCCCGTTCAGGCTTGCCAAGATTCTTTATCCATCATATTTCTATTATGGAGTCCCACAACATCTTGGGCAAGACAATTGCACTTCGCGTAGAGGCTAGGCCCACAGACCGAGGGCGAAGGGGCCTGTGACCAGCTCTTCATCGCTTCGGTGCCTATAACGTTTGATCTGTAAGGAGTTATGCGGTGCACAACATACCATTGGAAAGCTCCCCGAGAGCTCTACGATGCTGGCAGCAAGCCTACTCGGCTGCGCCTGTTTTTGGAGCAAAAAATTGAACGTTTTCATCAATTTTGGGCTACTTTTCTTCTTTTTGCGCTGTTTCTTCGTCCCAGATCGTTCGACGTGACCGGCGAAAATGATGACACATAAGGGCTTTGCGACCTCAACATGACGGATGCAATCATACCAGCACTAATACACCATATCCAATAAAAACTCTGAAGTTAAGCATGCTTGGGCGAGAGTAGTACTAGGATGGGTGACCCCTTGGGAAGTCCTCATGTTACACCCCCCTTTTTCGTTTTGTTTTTTCTCCCCGTTCAGGCTTGCCAAGATTCTTTATCAGTCACATTTCTATTATGGACTCCCACGGCATCTTGGGCAAGCCAACTGCGTTTCTCGTAGAGCCTGGGCCTGCAGACCGAGGGCATGGGGCCTGTGACCATCTCTCTATCGCTCCGACGCCCATAACGTTTGATTCGTAAGGAGTTATGTGACGCACAACATACAGTTGGAAAGCTCTCTGAGAGCTCTACGACGGGGGTAGCAAGTCTGCTCGGCTGCGCCTATTTTCGAAGCCCAAAACCAAACGTTTTCATCAATTTCATGCCACATTTCTTCATTTTGCACTGTTTCTTCGTCCCAGATCGTTCGTCGTGACTGGCGAAAAGGACGGCACATAAGGGCTTTGCGACCTCAACATGATGGGTACGATCATACCAGCAATAATACACCAGATCCCATTAGAACTCTGAAGTTAAGCGTGCTTGGGCGAGAGTAGTACTAGGATGGGTGACCCCCTAGGAAGTCCTCGTGTTGCACCCCCTTTTTCATTTTGTTTTTTTGCCCGTTTAGGCTTGCCAAGATTCTTTATCCGTCATATTTCTATTATCGAGTGCCATGGCATCTTGGGCAAGACAACTGGTCTTCGCGTAGATGTTGGGCCCGCAAACCGAGGGCGCTCGGCTAATGACCAGGTCTCCATCGCTCCAGTGCCCATAACTTTTGATCCGCAAGGAGTTATGCGGCGCACAACATACCATTGCAAAGCTCTGAGAGAGCTCTACGTCGGGGGCAGCAAACCTGCTCAGCTGTGCCTAATTTTGGAGCCCAAAATTGAACGTTTTTCAACAGTTTCAGGCCATTTTTCTTTTTTCTGCACAGTTTCTTCATCCCGAATCGTTCGTCATGACCGGCTAAAAAGATGACACATAAGGGCTTTCCGACCTCAACATGACGGGTCCGATCATACCAGAACTAATACACCAGATCTTATCAGAACTCCAAAGTTAAGCGTGCTTGGCGAGAGTAGTATTAGGATAGGTGACCCCTTGGGAAGTCGTCGTGTTGCACTCCCCTTTTTCGTTTTGTTTTTTGCCCTGTTCAGGCATGCCAAGATTCTTTATCCGTCACATTTCTATTATGGAGTCCCACAGCATCTTAGGCAAGACAACTGCGCTTCGCGTAGAGGCTTGGCCCGAATACCGAGGGCGCGGGGCATCGGACTAGGTCTCCATCACTCTGGTGCCCATAACTTTTGATCCGTAAGGAGTTATGTGGCGCACAGCATACCGTTGGAAAGCTCACTGAGACCTCTACGATGGGCACAGGAAGCCTGCTCGGATGCGCCTATTTTTGGAGCCCAAAATTGAACATTTTCATTAGTTTCGGGTTATTTTTCTTCTTTTTGCACTGTTTCTTCGGCATAGATCATTCGTCGTGACCGGCGAAAAGGACGACACATAAGGGCATTTCAACCTCAACATGACGGGTGCGATCATACCAACACTAATGCGCCGGATCCCATCCGAACTCCGAAGTTAAGCGTGCTTGGGCGAGAGTAGTACTAGGATGGGTGACCCCCTGGGAAGTCGTCGTGCTGCACCCCCTTTTTCGTTTTGTTTTTTTGCCTCGTTCAGGCCTGCCAAGATTCGTTATCCGTCACATTTCTATTATCGAGTTCCACTGCATCTTGGGCAAGACAACTGCGCAGCGCTAAGAGGCTGGGCTCGCAGACCGAGGGCGCGGGGCTTGTGACCAGGTCTCCATCGCTCTAGTGCCCATAACTTCAGAACTGTAGGGCGTTATGTGGCACACAACATACCGTTGGAAAGCTCTCTAAGAGCTTTACGATGGGGGCAGCAAGCCTGCTAGGCTGCGCCTATATTCGGAACCCAAAATCGAACGTTTTTATCAATTTTGAGCCACATTTCTTCATTTTGTGCTGTTTCTTCGTCCCAAATCGTTCGTCATGACTGGCAAAAAGGACGACATAGAAGGGCTTTGCGACCTCAACATGACTGGTGCGATGATACCAGCACTAATACACTGGATCCCATCAGAACTCCGAAGTTAAGCGTGCTTGGGCGAGAGTAGTACTAGGATAGGTGACCCCCTGGGTAGTCCTCGTGTTGCACCCCCCTTTTTCCTTTTGTTGTTTTGCCACGTTCGGACTTGCCTAGATTCTTTATCCATCACATTTCTATTACGGAGTCCCACGACATCTTGGGCAAGACAACTGTGCTTCGAGTAGAGGCTGGGCCCGCAATCCGAGGGCGCGGGGCCTGTGACCAGGTCTCCATCGCTCCGGTGTTCACAAATTTTGATACGTAAGGAGTTATACGGTGCACATCATACTATTAGAAAGCACTCAGAGGTTCTACGATGGGGGCAGCAAACCTGCTAGGCTACGCTTAATTTCGAAGCCCAAAATTGAACATTTTTCAACAGTTTTTGGGCCACTTTTCTTTTTTCTACGCTACTTCTTCGTCCCAAATCGTTCATCGTGACAGGCAAAAAGGACGACACATAAGGGCTTTGCGACCTCAACATGACGGGTGCGATCATACCAGCACTAATACACCGGATCCTATCAAAACCCCGAAGTTAAGCGTGCTTGGGCTAGAGTAGTACAAGGATAGGTGACCCCCTAGGAAGTCCTCGTGTTGCATCCTCCTTTTTTGTTTTGTTTTTTTGCCCCGTTCAGGCATGCCAAGATTCTTTATCCATCACATTTCTATTATGGAGTCCCACGGCATCTTGGGCAAGACAACTGTGCTTCGCGTTGAGGCTGGTCCCGCAGATTGAGGTCACGGGGTCTGCGACCAGGTCTCCATCGCTCCGGTGCCCATAACTTTTGATCTGTAAGGCGTTATGCGGCATACAACATACCGTTGGAAATCTCTTCGAGAGCTCTACGATGGAGGCAGCAAGTTTGCTCGTTTGCGCCTGTTTTCAGAGCCCAAAATCGAATGTCTTCATCAGTTTTGGGACATTTTTCTTCTTTTTGCCCTGTTTCTGCGCCCGAGATCGTTCATCGTGATCGGCGAAAAGGACGACACATAAGGGCTTTGAGACCTCAACATGACTGGTGCGATCATACCAGCACTAATGCACCGGATCCCATCAGAACTCCGATGTTAAGCGTGCTTGGGCGAGAGTAGTACTAGGATGGGTGACCCTCTAGGATGTCCTTGTGTTGCACCCCCTTTTTCGTTTTGTTTTTTTGCCCCGTTCAGTCTTACCAAGATTCTTTATCCGTCACATTTGTATTATGGAGTCCGACGTAATCTTGGGCCAGACAAATGCGCTTCGCGTAGAGGCTGGGTCCAAAAATCGAGGGTGTGGGGCCTAGGACCAAGTCTCCATCGCTCCGGTGCCTATAAATTTTGATCTGTAACGAGTTATGCGGCGCACAACATACCGTTGGGAAGCTCTTAGAGAGCTCTACGACGGGGGCAACAAACCTGCTCGGTTGCACCTATTTTTGGAGCCCAAAATCGAACGTTTATCAACAGTTTTGAGAAACTTTTCTTCTTTCTGCGCTGTTTCTTTGCCCAGATCGTTCGTCGTGACCAGCGAAAAGGACTACACATAATGGCATTGCGACCTCAACATGATGGGTGCGATCATACCAGCACTAATGCACCGGATCCCATCAGAACTCTGAAGTCAAGCGTCCTTGGGCGAGAGTAGAACTAGGATTGGTGACCCCCTGGGAAGTCCTCGTGTTACACCCTTTTCTCATTTTGTTTATTTGCCCCTTTCAGGCTTGCCAAGATTCTTTATCCGTCGCATTTCTATTATTGAGTCCCACGGCATCTTGGGCAAGACAACTGCACTTCTCGTAGAGGCTGGGCCAGCAGATCGAGGGCGCGAGGCCTGTGACCAGGTCTCTATCGCTCTGGGCCCGAAAATTGAGGGCGCGGAGTTATGCGACACACAACATACCGTTGAAAAGCTCGCTAAGAGTTATACGACGGGGGATGCAAGCCTGCTCGGCTGCACCTATTTTCGGAGCCCAAAATTGATCATTTTCATCAATTTCAGGCGATTTTTCTTCTCTTTGCGCTGTTTCTTCCTCCCAGATCGTTTGTTGTGACCTGTGAAAAGGACGACACATAAGGGCATTGCGACCTCAACATGACAGGTGCGATCATAACAGCACTAATGCACCGGATCCCATCAGAACTCTGAAGTGAAGCGTGCTTGGGCGAGAGTAGTACTAGGATTGTTGACCCCCTGGGAAGTCCTCGTGTTGCACCCCCCTTTTTCATTTCGTTTTTTTGCCCCGTTCAGGCTTGCCAAGATTCTTTATCCATCACATTTCTATTATTGAGTCCCATGTCATCTTGGATAGGACAGTTGCGTTTCGCGTAGAGGCTGGGCCCACAAATTTAGGGCGCGGGACCTGTGACCAGGTCTCCATCGCTCTGGTGCCCAAAACTTTTGATCCGTAAGGAGTTATGCGGCGCTCAGCAAACAATTTGAAAGCTCTCTGAGAGCTCTGCGATAGGGGATGCAAGCTTGCTCAGATGTACCTATTTTCAGAGACAAACACCGAATGTTTTTATCAGTTTTGGGCCACTTTTCTTCTTTTAGGGCAGTTTCATCATCCTAGATCGTTCGTCGTGACCGGTGAAAAGGACTACACATAAGGGCTTTGCGACCTCAACATGACCGGTGCGATTGTACCTGCACTAATACACCATATCCTATAAGAAGTCCGAAATTAAGCGTGCTTGGGCGAGAGTAGTACTAGGACAGGTGACCCCATGGGAAGTCCTCGTGTTGCACCGCCCTTTTTCGTTTTGTTTTTATGCCCCGTTCAGGCTTGCCAAGATTCTTTATCCGTCTCATTTCTATTATGAAGTCCCACTGCATCTTGGGCAAGACAACTGTGCTTCGTGTAGAGGCTGGGCCCGCAAACCGAGGGCGCGGTGCCTATGACCAGGTCTCCATCGCTCAGGTGCCCATAAATTTTGATTCGTAAGGCGTTATGCGGTGCACAACATAGGGTTGGAAAGCTCTCAGAGAGCTCTACGACGATGGAAGCAAGCCTGCAGGGCTACGCCTATTTTCAAAGCAAAAAATCGAACATTTTTCATCAGTTTTGGGGTACTTTTCTTCTTTGTTGGTTATTTCTTCGTCCCATATCGTTCGTCGTGACCGGCGAAAAGGACGACACATAAGGGCTTTGCGACCTCAACATGATGGGAGCGATCATACGACCACTAATGCACCGGATCCCATCAGAACTCCAAAGTTAAGCGTACTTGGACGAGAGTAGTACTAGGATGGGTGACCCCCTGGGAAGTCCTCATGTTGTACCCCCTTTTTCGTTTTGTTTTTCTGCCCCGTTCAGACTTGCCAAGATTCTTTATCTGTCACATTTCTATTATGGAGTCCCACGGCATCTTGGGCAAGACAACTGTGCTTTGCGTAGAGGCTGGGCCCACAAACTGAGGGCGCAGGGCCTGTGACCAGGTCTCCATCGCTCTGGTGCCCATAAATTTTGATCCGTAAGGAGTTATGCGGCGTACAACATACCGTTGGAAAGCTTTCAGAGAGTTCTACGACGGGGGCAGCAAACCTGCTCGGCTACGCCTTTTTTCGGACCTCAAAATTGAATATTTTTCAACAGTTTCCTAAACTTTTCTTCGTTCTGTGCTTTTTCTTCGTCCCAGATCGTTCGTCGTGACCGGCGAGAAGGACAACACATAAGGGCCCCAAAGTTAAGCGTGCTTGGGCGAAAGTAGTACTACGATGGGTGACCCCCTAGGAAGCCCTCGTGTTGCACCCCCTTTTTTTATTTTGTTTCTTTGCCCTGTTCAGGCTTGCCAAAAATCTTTATCCGTCACATTTCTATTATGGTGTCCTACGGCATCTTGGGCAAGACAACTGCACTTCGCATAGAGGTTGGGCCCGCAAACCGAGGGCGCGGGGCTTGTGACCAGGTTTCCATCGCTCCGGTGCCCATAACTTTTGATCCGTAAGGTGTTATGCGGCGCATAACATACCGTTAGAAAGCTATTTAAGAGCTCTAGGACGGGGACATCAAGACTGCTGGGCTGCGCCTATTTTCGGAGCCCAAAATTGAACGTTTTGCATCGGTTTTGGGCCACTTTTCATCTTTTTGCGCTCTCTTTTCGTCCCGGATCGTTCGTCATGACCGACAAAAAGGACGACATATAAGCGCTTTGCGATCTCAACATTAAGGGTACGATCATACTAGCACTATTGCACCGGTTCCTATCAGAACTCCGAAGTTAAGCATACGTTGGCGAGAGTAGTGCTGGGATGGGTGAGCCCTTGGGAAGTCCTCGCGATGCACCCCCTTTTTCGTTTTGTTTTTTTGCACCGTTCAAGCTTGCCAAGATTCTTTATCAGTCACATTTCTATTTTGGAGTCCCACGGAATCTTGGGCCAGACAACTGCACTTCGCGTAGAGGCTGGGCCCTCAAACCGAGGGTGCAGGGCCTGTGACCAAGTCTCCATCGCACCAGTGCCCATAACTTTTGATCCGTAAGGAGTTATGCGGCACACAGTATACCGTTGGAAAGCTCTCTGAGATCTCTACAACAGGGGTTATAAGCCTGCTCGGCTATGCCTATTTTGGGAGCCCAAAATCAAACATTTTTATCAGTTTCGTGCGACTTTTCTTCTCTTTCCACTGTTTCTTTGTCCCGGATCGTTCGTTGTGACTGGCGAAAAGGACGACACATAAGGGCATTTCGACCTCAACATGACGGGTACGATCATACCAGCACTAATGCAACGGATCCTATCAGAACTCCGAAGTTAAGCGTGCTTGGACGAGAGTAGTGCCAGGATGGTTGACCCCTTGGGAAGTCCTCGTGTTGCACCCCCCATTTTCATTTTGTTTTTTTGCCCCATTCAGGCTTGCCAAGATTCTTTATCCGTCACATTTCTATCATCGAGTCCCACGGTATCTTGGGTAAGACAACTGCGCTTCGCGTAGAGGCTGGGCCCGTAGATTCAGGGCGCGAGGCCAATTACCAGGTCTATTGCTTCGGTGCCCAAAAGTTTTGATCCGTAAGGAGTTATGCGGCGCATAGCATACCGTTGGAAAACTCTTTGAGAGCTCTACGACAGGGGATGCAAGCCTACTCGGATGCTCCTATTTTCAATGCCCAAAATCGAACGTTTTCATAAGGTACGGGCTACTTTTCTTCTTTTTATGCTGTTTCTTCGTCTAGGATCATTCGTCGTGACCAGCGAAAAGGACGACACATAAGGGCTTTGCGACCTGAACATGATGGGTGTAATCGTACCTGTACTAATACACTATATCCCATCAGAACTCCGAAGTTAAGTGTGCTTGGGCGAGAGTGGTACTAGGACGGGTGACCCCCTGGGAAGTCCTCGTGTTGTACCCCCTTTTTTCATTTTGTTTTTTTGCCCCGTTCAGGCTTGCCAAGATTCTTTATCCATCGCATTTCTATTATGGAGTCCCACGGCATCTTGGGCAAAACAACCGCATAGAGGCTGGGCCCGTAAACCGAGGGCACGGGGCCTATGACCAGGTCTCTTTCACTCCGATGGCCATAACTTTTGATCCGTAAGGAGTTAAGCGGTTCACAACATACCTTTGGAAAGTTCTCTAAGAGCTCTACGACGGGGGCAGCAACTTGTTTGGCAGCTCCTGGTTTTGGATCCCAAAATTGAACATTTTCATCAGTTTCGTGCCACTTTTCTTCTTTTTGCGCTGTTTCTTCATCACGGATCGTTTGTCGTCACCGGCGAAAAGGACAACACATAAGGGCATTGCGACATCAACATGGCGGGTGTGATTATACCAGCATTAATGCACCTGATCCTATCAGAACTCCGAAGTTATGCGTGCTTGGGCGAGGGTAGTACTAGGATGGGTGAACCCCTGGGAAGTCATCGTGTTGCACCCCTCTTTTTTGTTTGGTTTTTTTGCCCTGTTCAGGCTTGCCAAAATTCTTTATCCGTCACATTTCTATTATCGAGTCCCACTGCATCATGGGCAAGACAACTGCGCTTCGCGTTGAGGCTGGGCGTGGGGCTTGTGACCAAGTCTCCATCGCTCCGGTGCCTATAACTTTTGATCCGTTAGGTGTTATGCGGCCCACAACATACCGTTGGAAAGCTCTCTGAGAGTTCTACGTTGGGGCAGCAAGCTTGCTCGGCTGCGCTTGTTTTCGAAGCTCAAAATCGAACGTTTTCATCAGTTTCGGGCCACTTTTCTTTTTTTTGCGCTCTTTCCTCATCACGGATCGTTCGTCGTGACCGGTGAAAAAGACGATAGATAAGGGCTTTGCGACTTGAACATGACAGGTACGATCATAATAGCACTAATACACCAGATCCCATTAGAACTCTTAAGTTAGACATGCTTGGGCGAGAGTAGTACTAGGATGGGTGACCCCCTGGGAAGTCCTCGTGTTGTACCCCACTTTTTCATTTTGTTTTTTTTCCCCGTTCAGGCTTGTCATGATTCCTTATATGTCACATTTCTATTATGGAGTCCCATGGCATCTTGGGCAAAATAACTGCGCTTCGCGAAGAGGCTGGGCCCACAAACCGAGGGCGCAAGGCCTTTGACCAGGTCTCCATCGCTCCGGTGCCCATAACTTTTGATCCGTAAGGTGTTATGCGGCGCAGAACTTACCGTTGGAAAGCTCTCTGAGAGCTCTACAATTGGGGCAGCATGCCTGCTCGCCTGTGCCTATTTTCAGAGGCCAAAATCGAATGTTTTCATCAGTTTTAGGTCAATTTTCTTTTTTTTGCTCTGTTTTTCATCCCGGATCGTTCGTCGTGACTGGCGAAAAGGACGACACATAAGGACATTGCGACCTCAACATGACTGGTACGATCATACCAGCACTAATGCACTGGATCCCATCAGAATGCCGAAGTTAAGCGTGATTGGACGAGAGTAGTACTAGGATGGGTGACCCCCTGGGAAGTCCCCGTGTTGCACCCCCCTTTTTCATTTTGTTTTTTTGCCCCGTTCAGGCTTGCCAAGATTCTTTATCCGTCACATTTCTATTATGATATCCCACGGCATCTTGGGCAAGACAACTGTACTTCGCGTAGAGGCTGGGCCCGAAAATCGAGGGCGCGGGGTCTGTGACAAGGTCTCCATTGCTCCGGTGCTCATTACTTTTGATCTGTAAGGAATTATGCGGCGTACAAAAAACCCTAGGAAAGCTATCTAAGAGCTATATGACGGGGGATGCAAGCCTACTCTCTTGCGCCTGTTTTCGTAGCCCAAGATGGAACATTTTCATCAGTTTCGGGCGACTTTTCTTCTCTTTCTGCTATTTTCTTCGTCCCGGATCATTCGTTGTGATCGGTGAAAAGGATGACACATAAGGGCATTCCGACCTCAACATGACGTGTGCCATCATACCTGCACTAATACACCATATCCCATCAGAACTCCGAAGTTTAGCGTGCTTGGGCGAGAGTAGTACTAGGATGGGTGAACCCCTGGGAAGTCGTCGTGTTGCACCCCCTTTTTCATTATGTTTTTTTGCCCTGTTCAGGCTAGCCAAGATTCTTTATCCGTCATATTTCTATTATAGAGTCCCACTGCATCTTGGGGAAGACAACTGCGCTTCGAGTAGAGGCTCGGCCCGCAAACCGAGGCCGCGGGGCTAGTGACCAAGTCTCCATCGCTCTGTTGCCCATAACTTTTGATTCGTAAAAAGTTATGCAGAGCACAGTATACCGTCGGAAAGCTCTCTAGGAGCTCTACGTCGTGGGCAGCAAGCCTGCTCGGCTGCGTCTATTTTCAAAGCCAAAAATTGAATGTTTTTCAATAGTTTTGGGAAACATTTCTTCTTTCTACGTTGTTTCTTCGTCCTGGATCGTTCGTTGTGACCGGCAAAAAGGACGACACATAAGGGCTTTGTGACCTCAACATGACGGGTGCGATCATACTAGCACTATTGCACCGGATGCCATCAGAACTCTGAAGTTAAACATGCTTGGGCGAGTGTAGTACTTGGATGGGTGACCCCCTGAGAAGTCCTTGTGTTGCACCCCCTTTTTCGTTTTCTTTTTTTGCCCCGTTCAGCCTTGCCAAGATTATTTATCCATCACATTTCTATTATGGAGTCCCACTGCATATTGGGTAAGACAATTGCGCTTGATGTAGAGGCTGGGCCCAAAAATAGAGGGCGCGGGGCCTGTGACCTAGTCTTCATCGCTCCGGCGCCCATAACTTTTGATCCGTAAGGAGTTATGTGGCGCACAACATACCGTTGGGAAGGTCTCTGAGAGCTCTACGACGGGGGATGCAAGCCTTCTCGGCTACACCTGTTTTCAGAGCACAAGATTGAACATTTTCATCAGTTTCGGGCAACTTTTCTTCTCTTTGCATTGTTTCTTCGTCTTGGATCGTTCGTTGTGATCGGCAAAAAGGGCGACACATAAGGGCATTCCGACCTTAACATGATGGGTGCAATCATACCTGCACTAATACATCATATCCCATCAGAACTCCGAAGTTAAGCGTGCTTGGGCGAGAGTAGTACTAGGATGGGTGACCCCCTGGGAAGTGCTCGTGTTGGACCTCCCTTTTTCATTTTATTTTTTTGCCCCGTTCAGGCTTGCCAAGATTCTTTATCCGACACATTTCTATTATCGAGTCCCATGGCATCTTTGGTAAGAGAACTAGGCTTCGCGTAGAGGCTGGGCCCGCAGATCCTGGGCGCGGGGCCTGTGAACAAGTCTCCATCGCTCCGGTGCCCATAACTTTTGATCCGTAAGGAGTTTTGCGGTGCACAGCATACCGTTGGAAAGCTCTCTGAAAGCTCTACGACGGGGGCAACAAGCCTGCTCGGATGCGCCTATTTTTGGAACCCAAAATCAAATGTTTTCATCAATTTTGGGCCACTTTTCTTCTTTTTGTGTTGTTTCTTCATCACGGATCGTTCATCGTGACAGGTGAAAAGGACGACACAGAAGGGCTTTGCGACCTCAACATGATAGGTGCGATCATACCTGCACTAATACACCATATCCCATCAAAACTCCAAAGTTAAGCGTGCTTGAGCAAGAGTAGTACGAGGATGGGTGACCCCCTGGGAAGTCCTCGTGTTGCACCCCCTTTTTCGTTTTTTTTTTCGCCACGTTCAGGCTTGCCAAGATTCTTTATCCATCATATTTCTATTATGGAGTCCCACGGCATCTTGGGCAAGACAACTGTGCTTCCCGTAGAGGTCAGGCCTGCAAAACCGTGGGCGAGGGGCCTGTGTCCAAGTCTCCATCGCTCCAGTGCCAATAACTTTTGACTCGTAAGGAGTTATGCGGTGCACAGCATACCATTGGAAAGCTCTCTGAGAGCTCTACGACGGGAGCAGTGAGCCTGCTCGGCTGTGCCTATTTTCGGAGCCCAAAATCGAACCTTTTGATCTATTTCATTCCACTTTTCTTCTTTATGGGCAGTTTCTTCTTCCCGGATTGTTCATCGTGATCGGCGAACAGGACGACACATAAGGGCAATGCGACCTCAACATGACAGGTGCGATCATACCAGTACTAATGCATTAGATCCCATAAGAACTCCAAAGTTAAGTATGCTTGGGCGAGAGTAGTACTAGGATGGGTGAGCCCCTGGGAAGTCCTCGTGTTGCACCCCCTTTTTCATTTTGTTTTTTTGCCCCGTTCAGGCTTGCCAAGATTCTTTATCCATCACATTTCTATTATAGAGTCCCACTGCATCTTGGGCAAGACAACTGTGCTTCGCGTAGAGGTTGGGCCCGCAGACCGAGGGCGCGGGGCTTGTGACCAAGTCTTCATTGCTCCGTTGCCCATAACTTTTGATCCGTAATCTATTATGTGGCTCACAGTATACCAATGGAAAGCTCTCTGAGAGCTCTACGATGGGGGCAGCAAGCCTGCCCGGCTGTGCCTATTTTCGGAGCCTAAAATCGAACGTTTTCATATGTTTCGTTCCACTTTTCTTCTTTTAGCGCTCTTTCTTCATCCTGGATCGTTCATCGTGACTAGCGAAAAGGATGACACATAATGGCTTTGCGACCTCAAAATGACGGGAGTGATCATACCAGCACTAATACTCCATATCCTATCAGAACTCTGAAGTTAAACGTGCTTGGGCGAGAGTAGTACTAGGATGGGTGACCCCCTGGGAAGTCGTCGTGTTGCACCCCATTTTTCATTTTGTTTTTTGCCCCGTTCAGGCTTTCCAAGATTCTTTATCCATCACATTTCTATTATGGAGTGCCACTGCATCTTGGCAAAAACAACTGCGCTTCACGTAGAGGCTGGGCCCACAGACCGAGGGCGCGGGGCCTGTGACTAGGTCTCCATCGGTTCGGTGACCATAACTTTTGATCCGTAAGGTGTTATGCGGCGCACAGCTTACCGTTTGAAAGCCCTCTAAGAGCTCTACGATGGGGGCAGCAGGCCTGCTCAATTGCGCCTATTTTCAGAACCTAAAATGGAATATTTTCATCAGTTTCGGGTCATTTTTCTTCTTTTTGCGCTCTTTCTTCGTCCCGGATCGTTTGTCGTGACCGGCGAAAAGGACGACAAATAAGGGCTTTGCGACCTCAACATGACGGGTGCGATCATACCAGCACTAATACACCAGAACCCATCCAAACTACGAAGTTAAGCATGCTTGGGCGAGATTAGTACTAGGATGGGTGACCCTTTGGGAGGTCCTCGTGTTGTACCCCCTTTTTTCGTTTTGTTTTTTTGCCCCGTTCAGGCTTGCCAAGATTCTTTATCCGTCACATTTCTACTATAGAGTCCCACGATATCTTGGGCAAGACAACTACGCTTTGCGTTGAGGCTGGGCCCGCAAACCAAGGGCGCGGCACTAGTGACCAGGTCTCCATCGCTCCGGTGCTCATAACTTTTGATCTGTAAGGTGTTATGCTGCGCACAACATACCATTGGAAAGCTCTCTGAGAGCTCTACGATTGGGGCAGCAAGCCTACTAGGCTGCACCTATTTTCAGAGCACAAAATTGTATATTTTTCAACAGTTTCGGGCCACTTTTCTTCTTTTTGTGCTCTATCTTTGTCGCTGATAGTTCGTCGTGACCGGCGAAAAGAACGACACATAAAGGCTTTGCGACCTCAACATGACAGGTGCGATCATATCAGCACTAATGCATCAGATCCCATCAGAACTCCGAGTTAAGCGTACTTGGGTGAGACTAGTACTAGGATGGGTGACCCCCTATGAAGTCCTCGTGTTGCACCCGCCTTTTTCGTTTTGTTTTTTTTACCCCATTCAGGCTTGCCAAGATTCTTTATCCGTCACATTTCTATGATCGAGTCCCATTGCATCTTGGGCAAGAAAACTGCGGTTCGAATAGAGGCTGGGCCTGAAAATCGAGGGTGCGGGGCCTGTGACCAGGTCTCCATCGCTCCGGTGCCCATAACTTTTGATTCGTAAGTAGTTATGTGGCGCACAACATACCATTGGAAAGGTCTCTCAGAGCTCTACGACGGGGGCAGCAAGCCTGCTTGGATGCATCTATTTTCATCAGTTTTGGGCCACTTTTCATCTTTTGGTGCTCTTTCGTCATCCTGGATCGTTAGTCGTGACAGGCAAAAAGGACGACACATAAGGGCATTGCGACCTCAACATGACGGGTACGATCATAACAACACTATTGTATCGGATCCCAACATAACTCCGAAGTTAAGCGTGCTTGGACGAGAGTAGTACTAGGATGGGTGACCCCATGGGAAGTCCTCGTGTTGCACCCCCCTTTTTCGTTTTGTTTTTTTGCCCCATTCCGACTTGCCAAGATTCTTTATCCATCACATTTCTATTATCGAGTCCTACTACATTTTGGACAAGACAATTGTGCTTCGCGTAGTGGTGGGAGCACAGACCGACGGCGCGGGGCTTGTGACCAGGTCTCCATCGCTCTGGTGCCCATAACTTTTGATCCGTAAGGCGTTATGCGGTGCACAACATACCGTTGGAAAGCTCTCTGAGAGTTCTACGTTGGGGGCAGTAAGCTTTCTCAGCTGTGAGTATTTTCGGAGCCCAAAATCGAACGTTTTCATCAATTTTGGGCCACTTTTCTTCTTTTTGTGCTATTTCTTCGTCCCGGATTGTTCGTAATGACCAGCAAAAAGGATGACACATAAGGGCTTTGCGACCACAACATGACGGGTGCGATTGTACCAGTACTAATACACCAAATCCCATCAGAACTTTAAAGTTAAGTGTGCTTGGACGAGAGTAGTACTAGGATAGGTGACCCCGTGGGAAGTCCTCGTGCTGCACCCCCCTTTTTCGTTTTGTTTTTTTGCTCGTTCAGGCTTTCCAAGATTCTTTATCCGTCACATTTCTATTATTGAGTCCCACTGCATCTTGGCGAAGACAACTACGCTTCGCGTAGAGGCTTGGCTCGCAAACGGAGGGCGTGGGACCTGTGACCAGGTCTGTGTCACTCCGGTGCCCATAACTTTTGATCCGAAAGGTGTTATGTGGCGCACAGCATACCGTTGAAAAGCTCTCTGAGAGCTCTACGAAGGGGGTAGCAAACCTGCTCGGTTTTGCCTGTTTTCGGAGCCCAAAATTGAATATTTTCATCAGTCTCGGGTCAACTTTCTTCTTTTTGCGCTCTTTCTTCGTCTCGGATCATTCGTTGTGACCGGTGAAAAGGACGACACATAAGGGCTTTGCGACCTCAACATGTCGGGTGCGATCATACCAGCACTAATACACCAGAACCCATCAGAACTCTGAAGTTAAGCGTGCTTGGGCAAGAGTAGTACTAGGATAGATGACCCCCTGGGAGGTCCTCGTGTTTTACCCCCCTTTTTCGTTTTGTTTTTTTGCCCCGTTTAGGCTTGCCAAGATTCTTTATCCATCACATTTCTATTATGGAGTTCCACACCATCTTGGGATAGACAACTACGCTTCGCATAGAGGCTAGTCCCGCAAACCAAGCGCGCGACGCCTGTGACCATGTCTCCATCGCTCTGGTGCCCATAACTTTTGATGCGTAAGGTGTTATACGGCGCACAACTTACTGTTGGAAAGCTCTCTAAGAGCTCTACGACGGGGGCAACAAGCCTGCTTAGATGCGCCTGTTTTTAGAGCCCAAAATTGAACATTTTCATCAGTTTCGGGTCGCTTTTCTTCTTTTTGTGCTCTTTCTTCGTCCCGAATCGTTCGTCATGACCGGCGAAAAGGACGACACATAAGGGTTTTGCGACCTCAACATGACGGGTGCGATCATACCAGCACTAATGCACCAGATCCCATCAGAACTCCGAAGTTAAGCGTACTTGGGCGAGAGCATTACTAGGATAGGTGACCCCCTGGGAAGTTCTCGTGTTGCACCCCATTTTTCGTTTTGTTTTTTTACCCCATTCAGGCTTGCCAAGATTCTTTATCCGTCACATTTCTATTATCGAGTCCCACTGCATCTTGGGAAAGACAACTGCGCTTCGCGTAGAGGCTGCGCTCACAAACCAAGGGCGCAGTGCCTATGACCAGGTTTCCATCGTTCCGGTGCCCATAACTTTTGATCCGTAAGTAGTTATGTGGCAAACAGCATACCATTGGAAAGTTCTCTGAGAGCTCTACGACAGGGGTAGCAAGCATGCTCGGATGCGCTAGTTTTTGGAGAACAAAATTGAACATTTTCATCAGTTTTGGACCACTTTTCTTCTTTTTACGCTCTTTCTTCGTCCTGGATCGTTTGTCGTGACATGCAAAAAGGATGACACATAAGGGCAATACGACCTAAACATGACGGGTGCGATCATACCAGTACTAATGCACTGGGTCCCATAAGAACTCCGAAGTTAAGCGTGCTTGGGCGAGAGTAGTACTAGGATGTGTGACCCCTTGGGAAGTCCTCGTGTCGCACCACTCTTTTTTCATTTTTTTCCCTGTTCAGGCTTGCCAAGATTGTTTATCTGTCACATTTCTATTATCGAGTCCCATTGCATCTTGGGCAAGACAACTGCGCATCGTGTAGAGGTTGGGCACGTAAACCGAGGGCGCGGGGCCTGTGATCAGGTCTCCAACGCTCCGGTGCCCATAACTTTTGATTTGCAAGGCATTATGCGACGCACAGCAAACCGTTGGAAAGCACTCTAAGAGCTCTACGATCGGGGTAGTAAGCCTGCTAGGCTGCGCCTATTTTCAGAGCCCAAAATCGAACGTTTTCATCAGTTTCGGGCCACTTTTCTTCTTCTTGCGCTGTTTTTTCATCCTGGATCGTTCGTCGTGACTAGCGAAAAGGACGACACATAATGGCATTGCGACCTCAACCTGAAGGGTGCGATCATACCAGCACTAATGCACCGGATCCCATCAGAACTCCAATGTTAAGCGTGCTTGGGCAAGAGTAGTACTAGGATTGGTGAGCCCTTGGGAAGTCCTCGTGTTGCACCCCCGTTTTTCGTTTTGTATTTTTGCCCCATTCAGGCTTGCCAAGATTCTTTATCCGTCACATTTCTATTATCGAGTCCCACGGCATGTTGGGCAAGACAACTGTGCTTCGGGTAGAGATTGGGCCCGCAGACCGAGGGCGCGGGGCCTGTGACCAAGTCTCCATCGCTCTGGTGCCCATAAATTTTGATCTGTAAGAAGTTATGCGGCGCACAACATATCATTGGAAAGCTCTTTAAGATCTCTAAGACGGGGGCAACATGCCTGCACGGCTGCGCCTATTTTCAGAGCCCAAAATCGAACGATTTTCATCAATTTTAGGCCACTTTTCTTCTTTTTGTACTGTTTCTTTGTCACGGATCGTTCGTCGTGACCGGAAAAAAGTACAACACTTAAGGGCTTTACGACCTCAACATGATGGGTACGATAATTCCAGCACTAATGCACCGGATCCTATTAGAACTCCAAAGTTAAGCGTGCTTGGGCGATAGTTGTACAAGGATGGGTGACCCTTTGCGAAGCCCTCGTGTTGCACCCCCCTTTTTCAATTTTTTTTTTGCCCCGTTCAAGCTTGCCAAAATTCTTTATCTATCACATTTCTATTATGGAGTCCCACGGCATCTTGGGCAAGACACCTGCGATTCTCGTAAAGGATGGGCCCGCAGACCGAGGGCGCGGAGCCTATGACTAGGTCTCCATCGCTCCGATGACATAACGTTTGATCTGTAAGGAGTTATGTGGCGCACAACATACTGTTGGAAAGCTCTCTGAGAGCTCTACGATGTGGGCCACAAGCCTGCTCTGTTGCGCCTGTTTTATGAGCAAAAAATCGAATGATTTCATCAATTTTGGGCCACTTTCCTTCTTTTTGCGCTGTTTCTTGGTCCTGGATCGTTCATCGTGACAGGCGAAAAGGACGACACATAAGGGCTTTGCAAACTCAACATGACGGGTGCAATCATACCAGCACTAATACACTAGATCCCATCAGAACTCCGAAGTTGAGCGTGCTTGGGTGAGAGTATTACTAGGATGGCTGACCCCCTGGGTAGTCCTCGTGTTGTACCCCCCCTTTTTTGTTTTGTTTTTTTGCCATCTTCAGGCTTGCCAAGATTCTTTATCCATCACATTTCTATTATGGAGTCCCACGACATCTTGGGCAAGACAACTACGCATCGCGTAGAGGCTGGGCCCGCAAACCGAGGGCGCAGGGCCAGTGACCTGGTTTCTATTGCTCCGATGCCTATAACTTTTGATCCGTAAGGTGTTATGTGGTGCACAGCATGCCGTTGGAAAGCTCTCTAAGAGCTCTGCGACAAAGGTAGTATGCCTGCAGGGCTGCGCCTATTTTCGAAGCCTAAAATTAAACATTTTTCATTAGTTTTGGGGCAATTTTCTTCTTTGTTGGTTGTTTCTTTGTCCCGGATCGTTCGTTGCAACAGGCGAGAGGCACGACACCAAAGGGCTTTATGACCTCAACATGACGGGCGAAATGCACCGGATCCCATCAGAACTCTGAAGTTAAGCGTGCATGGGCTAGAGTAGTACTAGGATGGGTGACCCTCTGGGAAGTCCTCGTGTTGCACCCCATTTTTCGTTTTGTTTTTTTGCCTCGTTCAGGCTTGTCAAGATTCTTTATCCGTCGCATTTCTATTATGGAGCCCCACGGCATCTTGGGCCAAACAACTGCCCTTCGCGTAGAGGCTAGGCCAGCAAATCGAGGGTGCGAGGTTTGTGACCCGGTTTCCTTCGCTCTGGTGCCCATAACTTTTGATCCGTAAGGAGTTATGCGGCGCACAGCAAACACTTGGAAAGCACTTTGAGAGCTCTACGACGGGCGATGCAAACTTGCTTGGCTGCGCCTATTTTCGGATCCCAAAATTGAACGTTTTCATCACTTTCGTGTGACTTTTCTTATCTTTGCGCTGTTTCTTCATCCCGGATCGTTCGTTGTGACTGGCGGAAGGACGACACATAGGGGCATTCCGACCTCAACATGACGGGTACGAGCATACCAGCACTAATGCACCGGATCCCATTAGAACTCCGAAGTTAAGCGTGCTTGGGCGAGAGTAGTACTAGGATGGGAGACCCCTTGGGAAGTCCTCGTGTTGCACCCTTTTTTCTCGTTTTGTTTTTTTACCCCGTTCAGTCTTGCCAAGATTCTTTCTCCATCACATTTCTGTTATCGAGTCCCACTGCAACTTGGGCAAGACAACTGCGCTTCGCGTAGACGCTGGGCCCGCAGATTCAGGGCGCGGGGCTTGTGACCAGGTCTCCTTTGCTCCGGTGCGCAAAACTATTAAACGGTAAGATGTTATGCGGCACACAGATTACCGTTGGAAAGCTCTCTAAGAGCTCTACGACGGGGGATGCAAGCCAGCTCGGAGGCGTTTGTTATCGGAGCCTAAAATCGAATGTTTTCATCAGTTTTCGGCCACTTTTCTTCTTTTTGTGCTGTTTCTTTGTCCCGGATCGTTCGATGTGACAGGCGAAAAGGACGACACATAAGGGCTTTGCGACCTCAACATGACGGGTGCGATCGTACCTGCATAAATACACCATATCCCATCAGAACACCGAAGTTAAGCATGCTTGGACGAGAGTAGTACTAGGACGGGTGACCCATTTAGGTTTGCCAAGATTCTTTATCCGTCATATTTCTATTATGGAGTCCTACGGTATCTTGGGTAAGACAAATGCGCTTCGCGTAGAGGCTGGGACCGCAAACCGAGGGCGCGGGGCCTATGACTAGGTCTCCATCGCTCTAGTGCCTATAACTTTTGATCCGTAAGGAGTTAAGTAGCGCACAACATACCGTTGGAAAGCTCTCTAAGAGCTCAACGACGGGGGCGGCAAGCTTGCTTGGCAGCACCTATTTTCGGAGCCCAAAATCTAACTGTTTCATAAGTTTCGGGCGACTTTTCTTCTATTTGCACTGTTTCTTCTTCCCGGATTGTTCGTTGACACTGGCGAAAAGGAGGACACATAAGGGCATTGCGAACTCAACATGACGGGTGCGATCATACCAGCACTAATGCACCGGATCCCTTCAGAACTCCAAAGTTAAGCGTGCTTGGGCGAGTGTAGTACTAGGATGGGTGACCCCTTGGGAAGTCCTCGTGTTGCAACCCCCTTTCTCGTTTTGTTTTTTTGCCCCGTTTAGGCTTGCCAAGATTCTTTATCTGTCACATTTCTATTATCGAGTCCCACTGCATCTTGGGCAAGACAACTGTGCTACGCGTAGAGGCTGGGCCCTCAGACCGAGGGCGCGGGGCCTGTTACCAAGTCTCTATCGCTCCGGTGCCCATAACTTTTGATCCGTAAGGCATTATGCGGCGCACAGCATATCGTTGGAAAGTTCTCTGAGAGTTCCACATTGGGGGCAGCAAGCTTTCTCGGCTGCACTTGTTTTCGGAGCCATAAATCAAACGTTTTCATCACTTTCGTGCCATTTTTCTTCTTTATGGGCTCTTTCTTCGTCCCGTATCATTCGTCGTGACCGGCAAAAAGGACGACACATAAGGGCTTTGCGACCTCAACAGGACATGTGTGATCATACCTGCACTAATACACCAGATCCCATCAGAACTCCGAAGTTAAGCATGCTTGGGCGAGAGTAGTACTAGGATGGGTGACCCCCTAGTAAGTCCTCATGTTGTACCGCCCTTTTCGTTTTGTTTTTTTGCGCCGTTCTGGCTTGCCAAGATTTTTTATCCGTCACATTTCTATTATCGAGTCCCACTGTATCTTGGTCAAGACAATTGTGCTTCGCGTAGAGGCTGGGCCCGCAGACCTAGGACGCGGGGCTAGTGACCAGGTCTCCATCGCTCCGGTGCCCATAACTTTTGATTCGCAAAGCGATATGCGACGCACATAAAATCGTTGGAAAGCTCTCTGAGAGCTCTACGATGGAGGTAGTAGGCCTGCTGGGCTGCCCCTATTTTCGTCGCCCAAAATCAAACGTCTTTCATCAGTTTCGGGCCAATTTTTTTCTTTTTTAGCTCTTTCTTCGTCCCGGATCGTTCGTCGTGACCGGCGAAAAGGACGACACATATGGGCATTCCGACCTTAACATGACGGGTGCGATCATACCAGCACTAATGCACCGGATCCCTTCAGAAGTCCGAAGTTAAGCGTGCTTAGGCGAGAGTAGTACTATGAAGGGTGAGCCCCTGGGAAGTCCTCATGTTGCACCCCCCTTTTCGTTTTGTTTTTTTGCGCCGTTCAGGCTTGCCAAGATTCTTTATCCATCACATTTCTATTATCGAGTCCAATAGTATCTTGGGCAAGACAACTGCACTTCACGTAGAGGCTGGGCCTGCAGACTGAGGGCATGGGGCTTATGACCAGGTCTCCATCTCTCCGGTGCCCATAACTTTTGATTCGTAAGGCGATATGCGACGCACATCATATCGTTGGAAAGCTCAGAGAGCTCTACGTTGGGGACAGCAGGCTTACTTGGCTGCGCCTATTTTCGAAGCCCAAAATTGAATGTTTTTATCAGTTTCGGGCCACTTTTCTCTTTTTTGCTCTCCCTCTTCGTCCCGGATTGTTCGTCGTGACCGGCAAAAAGGACGACACATAAGGGCTTTGTGACCTCAGCATGACGGGTGCGATCATACATGCAATAATACACCAGATCCCATCAGAACTCCAAAGTTAAGCGTGCTTGGGCGAGAGTAGTTCTTGGATAGGTGACCCATTGGGAAATCCTCGTGTTGCACCCCCTTTTTTCGTTTTGTTTTTTTGCCTTGTTCAGGCTTGCCAATATTCTTTATCCGTCACATTTCTATTAAGGAGTCCCATGGCATCTTGGGCATGACAACTGCAATTCATGTAGAAACTGGGCCCACAAACTGAGGGCGCGGGGCCTGTGACCAGGTCTCCATCGCTCCGATGGCCATAACTTTTGATCTGTAAGGAGTTATGCGGCGCACAACATACCATTGTAAAGCTCTCAGAGAGCTCTACGATGGGGGCAGAAAACCTGATCGACTGCGCCTATTTTCGGACCCCAAAATCGAACATTTTTCAACAATTTTGGGAAACTTTTCTTCTTTCTGCGCTTTTTCTTTGTCCCAGATCGTTCGTCGTGATCGGCAAAAAGGACGACACATAAGGGCTTTGCGAACTCAACATGACGGGTGCGATCATACCAGTACTATTTCACCGGATCCGATCAGAACTCCGAAGTTAAGCGTGCTTGGGCGAGAGTAGTACTAGGATGGGTAAGCCCCTAGGAAGTCCTCGTGTTGCACCCCCTTTTGCGTTTTGTTTTTTTGCCCCGTTCAGGCTTGCCAAGATTCTTTATCCGTCACATTTCTATTATGGAGTCCCATTGCATCTTCGGCCAGACAACTGCGCTTCGGGTAGAGACTGGGCTAGCAAATCGAGGGCACGGGGTCTGTGACCCAGTCTCCTTCGCTCCGGTGCCCATAACTTTTGATCCATAAGGAGATATGCGGCACACAGCATACAGTTGGAAAGTCTCTGAGAGCTCTACGTTGGGGGATGCAAGCCTGCACAACTGCGCCAGTTTTCGGATCCTAAAATTGAACGTCTACATCAGTTTCGGGCGACTTCTCTTATCTTTGCGTTGTTTCTTCATCCTGGATCGTTCTTTGTGACCGGTGGAAGGACGACACAAAAGGGCATTGCGACCTCAACATGACGGGTGCGATCATACCAGCACTAATGCACCGGATCCATCAGTTCTCCAAAGTTAAGCATGCTTGGGCGAGAGTAGTACTAGGATGGTTGACCCCTGGGGAAGTCCTCGGGTTGCACCCCCATTTTTCGTTTTGTTTTTTTGCCCCGTTCAGGCTTGCCAAAATTCTATATCCGCCACATTTCTATTATCGAGTCCGATGGCATCTTAAGTAAGAAAAATGTGGCTTCGTGTAGAGGTTGGGTCCGCAGATTCAAGGCGCGGGGCCAGTGACCAGGTCTCTATCGCTCCGATGCCCAAAACTATTGATCCGTAAGGAGTTATGCAGCGCACAGCAAACCGTTGGAAAGAGCTCTGAGAGCTCTACGACGGGGGATGCAAGCCTGCTCGGATGAGCCTGTTATCGGAGCCCAAAATTGAACATTTTCATCAATTTTGGGCCACTTTTCTTCTTTTTGTGTTGTTTCTTCATCCCGGATCGTTCGTCGTGACTGGCGAAAAGGACGACACATAAGGGCTTTGCGACCTCAACATGACGGGTGCGATCGTACCTGTACTAATACACCATATCCAATCAGAACTCTGAAGTTAAGTGTGCTTGGGCGAGAGTAGTACTAGGACGGGTGACACCCTGGGAAGTCCTCGTGTTGCACCACCCTTTTTCATTTTGTTCTTTTTCCCCGTTCAGGCTTGCCAAGATTCTTTATCCGTCATATTTCTATTTTGGAGCCCACGGCATCTTGGGCAAGAAAACTGAGCTTCACGTAGGCCTGGGCCCGCAAACCGAGGGCGCGGACCCTGTGACCAGTTCTCCATCGCTCTTGTGCCCAAAACTATTGATCCGTAAGGAGTTATGCGGCGCACAACATACCATTGGAAAGATCTCTGAGAGCTCTACGACGGAGGATGCAAGCCTGCTCGGATGCACCTATTATCGGAGCCCAAAATTGAATGTTTTCATCAGTTTCGAGCTACTTTTCTTCTTTTTGTGCTATTTTTTCGTCCAGGATCGTTCGTCTTTACTGATGAAAAGGACGACACATAAGGGCATTGCGACCTGAACATGATGGGTGCGATCATACCACCACTAATGCACCGGATCCCATCAGAACTCCGAAGTTAAGTGTGCTTGGGCGAGAGTAGTACTAGGATGGGTGACCCCCTGGGAATTCCTCGTGTTGTACTAGTTTTCGGAGCCCAAAATCGAACGTTTTCATCAGTTTCGTGCCACTTTTCTTATTTTTAGGCTCTTTCTTCGTCCCGGATCGTTCGTCGTGACCGGCGAAAGGGACGACACATAAGAGCTTTGCGACCTCAGCATGATAGGTTCGATTATACCAGCACTAATACACCAGATCCCATAAGAACTCCTAAGTTAAGCGTGCTTAGGCGAGAGTAGTACTAGGATGGGTAACCCCTTGGGAAGTCCTCATGTTGCACCCCGCCTTTTTTTGCGCCGTTCAGGCTTGCTAAGATTCTTTATCCGTCACATTTCTATTATCGAGTCCCACTACATCTTGGGCAAGACAACTATGCTTCGCGTAGAGGCTGGGCCCCCAGACCGAGGGCGCGGGGCAGTGACCAGGTCTCTATCGCTCCGGTGCCCATATCTTTTGATTTGTAAGGAGTTATGCAGCACACAACATAGCTTTGGAAAGCTCTTTGAGAGCTCTACGACGAGGGTAGCAGGCCTACTGGGCTGTCCTTATTTTCGGAACCCAAAATCGAACGTTATTCATCAGTTTTGGGCTAATTTTCCCCTTTTTCCGCTCTTTCTTCGTCCCAGATCATTCGTCGTGACCGGCGAAAAGGACGACACATATAGGCTTTGCGACCTCAACATGATGGGTGCGATCATACCAGCACTAATGCACTGGATCCCATCTGAACTCCGAAGTTAAGCGTGCTTGGGCGAGAACAGTACTAGGAGGGGTGACCGCCTGGGAAGTCCTCGTGTTGCACCCCCCTTTTCGTTTTGTTTTTTTGCGACGTTCAGGCTTGCCAAGATTCTTTATCAGTCACATTTCTATTATAGAGTCCCATGGCATCTTGGGCAAGACAACTGCGCTTCGCGTAGAGGCTGGGACCGCAGACCGAGGGCGCGGGGCCTGTGACCAGGTCTCCATCGCTCTGGTGCCCATAACGTTTAATCTGTAAGGAGTTATGCGGCGCACAACATACCGTTGGAAATCTCTCTGAGAGCTCTAGGACGGGGGCTACAAGCCTGCTCGGCTGTGCCTATTTTCGGAGCTCAAATTCAAATGTTTTCATCAGTTTTGGGCCACTTTTCTTCTTTTTGCGCTGTTTCTTCATCCCGGATCATTCGTCGTGACCGGCGAAAAGGATGACACATAAGGACATTCCGACCTCAACATTACGGGTGCGATCATACCAGCACTAATGCACTAAATCCCATCAGAACTCTGAAGTTAAGCGTGCTTGGGCGAGAGTAGTACTAGGATGGGTGTCCCCTTGGGAAGTCCTCGAGTTGTACCCCCCTTTTTTGTTTTGTTTTTTTGCCCCGTTCAGGCATGCTAAGATTCTTTATCCATCACATTTTTATTATGGAGTCCCATGGCATCTTGAACAAGGCAACTGCGCTTCGAGTAAAGGCTGGGCCCGCAAACTGAGGGCGGGGGGCCTGTGACCAAGTCCCCAATTCTCCGATGCCCATAACTTTTGATCCGTAAGGAGTTATGCGGCGCACAACATACCGTTGGAAAGCTCTCTGAGAGCTCTACGACAAGGGCCGCAAGCCTGCTTGGTTGCACCTGTTTTTGGCGCCCAAAATTGAACATTTTTCATCAGTTTCGGGATAATTTTTTTCTTTCTGTGCTGTTTCTTCATCCTAGATCGTTCGTCGTGACAGGCAAAAAGGATGACACATAAGGGCTTTGCGACCTCAGCATGATGGGTGTGATCATATCAACACTAATGCATCGGATCCTATCAGAACTATGAACTTAATCGTGCTTGGACGAGAGTAGTCCTAGGATGGGTGACCCTCGAGGAAATCCTTGTGTTGCAACCCCTTTTTTCGTTTTGTTTTTTTGCCCTGTTCAGGCTTGCCAAGATTCTTTATCCGTAACATTTCTATTATAGAGTCCCACAGCATCTTGGGCAAACAACTGCGCTTCGCGTAGAGGCTGGGCCCCCAGATCGAGGGCGCGGGGCCAGTAACCTGGTCTCTATCGCTCCAGTGCCCATAACTTTTGATCCGTAAGGATTTATGCGGCACACAGCATACCATTGCAAAGCTCTCTCAAAAGCTCTACGATGGGGGTAGCAAGCCTACTCGGATGCGCCTGTTTTAGGAGCCCAAAATTGAACATTTTGTTCAGTTTTGGGCCACTTCTATTTTATTTGTGCTGTTTCTTCGACCCGGATCGTTCGTTGTGACGGGTGGAAAGGACGACACATAAGGGCTTTACAACCTCAACATGACGGGTGCGATCATACCAGTACTAATACACTATATCCTATCAGAATTCCGAAGTTAAGCGTGCTTGGGCGAGAGTAGTACTAGGATGGGTGACCCCCTGGCAAATCCTCGTGTAGAACTCCCATTTTTCGTTTTATTTTTTTGCCCCGTTCAGGCTTGCCAAGATTATTTATCTGTCACATTTCTATTACGGTGTCCCACGGCATCTTGGGCAACACAACTGTGCTTCGCGTAGAGGCTGGGCTAGCAAACTGAGGGCGCGGGGCTTGTGACCAGGTCTCCATTGCTCCGGTGCCTATAAGTTTTGATCCGTAAGGAGTTATGCGGCGCACAACATACCGTTGGAAAGCTCTCAAAGAGCTCTACGACGAGGGAAGCAAACCTGCTCGGCTGCGACTATTTTTGGACATCAAAATCGAATGTTTTTCAACATTTTTGGTAAACTTTTCTTCTTTCTACTCAATTTCTTCATCCCGGATCGTTTGTTGTGACTAGCGAAAAGGACGACACATAAGGGCTTTGCGACCTCAACATGACGGGTGTGATCATTCCAGCACTATTGCACCAGATCCTATCAGAACTCCGAAGTTAAGCGTGCTTGGGCGAGAGTAGCACTTGGATGGATGAGTCCCTGGGAAGTCCTCGTGTTGCACCCCCTTTTTCGTTTTGTTTTTTTGCCCTGTTCAGACTTGCCTAGATTCTTTATCCTTCACATTTCTATTATGGAGTCCCACGACATCTTGGGCTAGACAACTGTGCTTCGCGTAGAGGCTGGGCCCGTAAATCGAGGGTGCGTGGTCTGTGACCAGGTCTTCTACGCTCTGGTGCCCATAACTTTTGATCTGTAAGGAGTTATGCGGTGCAGAACATAGCGTTGAAAAGCTCTCTTAGAGCTCTACGACAGAGGATGCTAGTTTGCTAGGCTGCACCTATTTTCAGAGCCCAAAATCGAACGTTTTCATAAGTTTCGAGCGACTTTAGTTCTCTTTACGCTGTTTCTTCATCCCAGATCGTTCGTTGTGACCGGCG
This sequence comes from Ehretia macrophylla, assembly GCA_037974665.1. Lineage (NCBI taxonomy): Eukaryota > Viridiplantae > Streptophyta > Magnoliopsida > Boraginales > Ehretiaceae > Ehretia > Ehretia macrophylla. The sequence continues at coordinate 23,452,019 of CM075780.1, forward strand.
AAAAGGATGACACATAAGGGCATTGCGACCTCAACATGATAGGTGCAATCATACCAGCACTAATGCACCGGATCCCATCAGAACTCTGAAGTTAAACGTGCTTGGGCGAGAGTAGTACTAGGATGGTTGACCCCCTAGGAAGTCCTCGTGTTGCACCCTCCTTTTTTGTTTTGTTTGTTTGGCCCGTTCAGGCTTGCCAATATTCTTTATTCGTCACATTTCTATTATTAAGTCCCACGGCATCTTGGGTTAGACAACTATGCTTCGCGTAGAGGTTGGGCCCGCAGATCCAGGGCGCGGGGCTTGTGACTAGGTCTCCATCGCTCTGGTGCCCAAAACTTCTGATCCGTAAGGAGTTATGCGGCACAAAACATACCGTTGGAAAGCTCTCTAAGAGCTCTACGACTGGGAATGGAAGCCTGCTCGGATGCACCTATTTTCGAAGACCAAAAGCGAACATTTTCATCAGTTTTGGGCCACTTTTCTTGTTTTTGCGCTGTTTCTTCATCCCGGATCGCTCGTCGTGACCGGCGAAAAGGACGACACATAAGGGCATTGCGACCTCAACATGACAGGTGTGATCGTACCTGCACTAATACCCCATATTCCATTAGAACTCTGAAGTTAAGCGTGCTTGGGCAAGAGTAGTACTAGGATAGTTGACCCCCTAGGAAGTCCTCCTGTTGCACCCCCCTTTTTCGTTTTGTTTGTTTGGCCCGTTCCGGCTTGCCAAGATTCTTTATCCGTCACATTTCTATTATCGAGTCCCACAGCATCTTTGGTAAGACAACTGCGCATCGCGTTGAGGTTGGGCCAGCATATCTAGGGCGCGGGGCTTGTGACCAGGTCTCCATCGCTCCGGTGCCCAAAACTTTTGATCCGTAAGGAGTTATGCGGCACACAGCATACTGTTGGAAAGCTCTCTAAGAGCTCTACGACGGGGGATGGAAGCTTACTCGAATGCACCTATTTTCAGAGACTAAAATCGAATGTTTTAATCAGTTTCGGGCCACTTTTCTTCTTTTTGTGCTGTTTATTTATCCCGGATCGTTCGTCGTGACCGGCGAAAAGGATGACACATAAGGGCTTTGCGACCTCAACATGACGGGTGTGATCGTACTTGCACTAATACACCATATCCCATCAGAACTCCGAAGTTAAGTGTGCTTGGGCGAGAGTAGTACTAGGATGGGTGACCCCCTGGGAAGTCCTCGTGTTGCACCCCCCTTTTTCATTTTGGTTTTTTGCCCCGTTCAGGCTTGCTAAGATTCTTTATCAGTCACATTTCTATTACGGACTCCCACAGCATCTTGGGCAAGACAACTGCGCTTTGCATAGAGGCTGGGATTGCAAACCCAGGGCGCGGGGGCTGTTACCAAGTCTCCATCGCTCCGGTGCCCATAACTTTTAATCCGTAAGGCGTTATGCGGCGCACAACATACTTTTGGAAAGCTCTCTGAGAGTTATGCGTTGGGGGGCAACAGGCTTGCTAGGCTGCGCTTGTTTTCAGAGTGCAAAATTGAACGTTTTTAACAGTTTTGGGCCACTTTTATTCTTTTTGCGCTCTTTCTTTGTCCCGGATCGTTCGTCATGACCGGCGAAAAGGACGACACATATGGGCTTTATGACCTCAACATGACGTGTGTGATCATACCAGCACTAACGCACCGGATCCCATCAGAACTCCGAAGTTAAGCGTGCTTGGACGAGAGTAGTACTCGGATGGGTGACCCCCTGGGAAGTCCTCGTGTTGCACCCCCCTTTTCATTTTGTTTTTTTGCCACGTTCAGGATTGCCAAGATTCTTTATCCATCACATTTCTATTATCGAGTCCCACTACATCTTTGGCAAGACAACTGTGCTTCGCATAGAGGCTGGGCCTGCAGACCAAGGGCGCGGGGCCTGTGACCAGGTCTCCATCGCTCCGGTGCCTATAACTTTTGATCCGTAAGGCGTTATGCGGCGCACAGCATACCGTTGGAAAGCTCTTTGAGAGCTCTATGGTAGGGGCAGCAAGCATGCTAGGCTGCGCCTTTTTTTGAAGCCCAAAATTGAAGGTTTTCATCAGTTTCGGGCCACATGTCTTCTATTTGCTCTCTTTCTTCATCTCGGATCGTTCGTCGTGATCGGCGAAAAGGACGACACATAAGGGCTTTGCGACCTCAGCATGACGGGTGTGATCATACTAGCACTAATACACGTGATCTCATTAGAACTCCGAAGTTAAACGTGCTTGGGCGAGAGTAGTACTAGGATGGATGACCCCCTAGGAAGTCCTCGTGTTTTACCCCCTTTATACATTTTTTTTCCCCCGTTTAGGCTTACCAAGATTCTTTATCTGTCACACTTCTATTATGGAGTTCCACGGCATCTTGGACAAGACAACTACCCTTCGCGTAGAGGCTGGGCCAACAAACCAAGGGCGCGGCGCCGGTGACCAGGTCTCCATTGCTTTAGTGCCCATTACTTTTGATCTGTAAGGTGTTATGTGGCGCACAACATACCATTAAAAAGCTCTCTGAGAGCTCTACGACGGGGGCATCAAGCCTGGTAGGCTGCGCCTATTTTTGGAGACCAAAATCGAATGTTTTTCATCAATTTCAGGCCACTTTTCTTCTTTTTGCGCTCTTTCTTTATCCCGGATCATCCGTCGTGACCGGTGAAAAGGAAGACACATAAGGGCTTTGCGACCTCAACAAGACGGGTGCGATCATAGCAACACTAATGCACCGTATCCCATCAGAACTCCGAAGTTAACTGTGCTTGGACGAGAGTAGTACTAGGATGGGTGACCCCGTAGGAAGTCCTCGTGTTGCACCCCTTTTTCCGTTTTGTTTTTTTGCACCGTTTAGCTTTACAAAGATTCTTTATCCGTCACATTGCTATTATAGAGTCCCATGGAATCTTGGGCAAGACAACTATGCTTAGATAGAGGATGGGCCCGCAAACCGAGGGCACGGGGCCTGTGACCATGTCTCCATCACTCCGGTGCCCATAACTTTTGATCCGTAAGGAGTTATCCGGCGCACAACATACCATTGAAAAGCTCTCTAAGAGCTCTACGACGGGGGCAGCAAGCATGCTTAGATGTGCCTTTTTTGGAGACCAAAATTGAACGTTTTCATCAGTTTCGGGCCAATTTTCTTCTTTTTGCGCATTTTTCTCATCCCGGATCGTTCGTCGTGACTTGTGGAAAGGACGACACATAAGGGCGTTGCGACCTCAACATGACGGGTGTGATCATACCAGCACTAATGCACCGGATCCCATCAGAACTGTGATACCCCGAACCCGGCATGCATTTAATAGCATTTAACTGCATTTAGTTAAGTGTTTAATTAGTTAAATCATCCATTACGCACTATTTTCATATTTCTTTTAAAAGTATTCAACTAATACTTGGATTAATTATTTTAAATAAGTATTAACTATGTTATTATATTTAATACTCGGTTTCATTTCCTTGTATTTAACTAATTGATTATTTTATTTAACCTATTTATTTAAACTATTATTTTGATATTTCTTTTAAAAATATTCAAATAATTTTTATATTGATTAATTAAAAGATTATTACCTATTTTTATTATTTATAGTAATTGGATTTATTTTCTTGTATTTAATTAAGTGTCACCTTAAATATTAGTATTTAATTGCATTTGATTATGTGTTTATATTAACTTGTTCATTCATATCTTAGCATTAATTTCATAATTCTTTAAAATATTCTAGAAATAGTTAAATTATTTATGTTTAAATGAATATTGATTACTGTGATTATTTTAATAATCGGTTTTATTTTCTTGCATTTAATTACTCAGTTTTCAATTAAATGAGAAAAGTAACTCCAAGCCGGAGTGAATTTTAAACTAAATTACTTTTCAAAAATTATATTTTTAAGAAATTGTTTATCATTCTAATAGTGATCGTTTATTGACCGTTTAATCGAAGCGCATAAAAAATGAGAGTTAGAGAAACATTTCTCGAATTTAGTGAATAGTATTTTTAGCTTAATTGAGTTAGTTTTTAGTTGTTTTTCATTTAATTGCATTGTTTTAGCTTGAGATAGAATAAATGTCATCAAAATGAGCTTGTTTAACCGTATTTTCACTTAAGCTTGACTTTGCAAAAAGACCAAAATGCCCTTTGTCATCTTTTATAAATAAAACAAGGCAAAAATCAAAACAAAAAAAGCCAAAATGCCCATTTCCCCCCCCCCCATGGCCGAAGCTTCCAAAGAAGAAAAAAAAAGATTTTTGCTTCCATTTTCTTCTACAATCGTGCGTTGAATTGCTCGGGGATCGTGGCTCGTGTTCTTGCTAGGCTTCCTCTTCAATCTCTGTGAGGGTTTTCACGTTTTTGTGCATTTTTATTCGAATTTGATTTTTGATTCAATTTCTTAGATTTGATATTTAATGTGTTATAATGCCTGAAATTTCTTGGAATTGTCTCTTTAGGCATCGTAGAGCATTGCTTGTTAGTTATTTAGCAATTTTTACGGCTAGAAATACAAATTGAAATTGGGGAAGAATAATAAATAGTGATTTTAAATAGTAAAACCCTAGATTTTTGAATTTTTGATCCGAATTGCGATTTCTTGATTTGGTTAGGTGCCATTAATGTTAGAAAGATAAAATGTGCAATAAAAACGGACCAGCCTTTGTTAAAATTGGAAATTAGACAAAGAAATGAAAAGGGGCCGTTTGACCAAGTGTTGACCGTACTCAAATTGAGTTGGGGGTTTTGCTATTGAAGGCATGGAAGCACTTTTGGCACTATTGTTGCGTTGATTGAGTGACCGGTTAACATAGCTGTAGTTCAAATGCAGTAGGTGGACTTTCGGGCTTCGGGAAAGAAAGTGAAGTTTCGTAACATAGAGACATGCCTTGTAGTGCCTAAGTGAAGGTAGTGAAATCAGTTTCCTAATCTCGTATCTCGTTTGCTCGTAATTACCCTTGGAAGTTAGAGATTGAATAGTAATATTTGTCGTTTTCGTATTGAACTACTATTACTTGTTTAATTGATGTTCTTGTTGATGTTAATGATAATCATGCTTGAAAAGTTAATTGAATCCTAATATTGATTGTAAATGTTTGATATCTCGTATATCGTCACTAACTGCACTTTCGTGCTGTCGCTCGTTTATTGCTTGTATCTCATATTGCATTACATAGTGTTAGGCGTGTGAGTGATGGGCCTCTCTGGGCAGTCTCAGGCTGCCAGGGTTGGTTTGCTCTAGCTTCGTGTCCTATTCCCATTCTCGCTAGGGGTGCTGCCCTGGGAGATTTGGGTCGTAGATGTGTCGGGGTACATCCGGAGTATACCCAGTGGAAGTTATAAGGTGGTTGCATGCTTATTGTCATCGTTGTCAACATCAAGCTCGAGATTGATGTATTGCTCGTGAAATGGTACATTGTTCGTATGAGTGAACCATAGCCTTCAAAGTGTGGTATAGCTTTGATGGGTTGTGTTAATGCTTTCTTTAATTGTTTATCGTATTGTTGTTTATATTGATTGTTGTTCTTAATGGATATATGGTTTAACTATCTTATTTGCATTGCACGATCTTCTTTCTCTCCACCTCGATATTTGTTTCGCCCTCACTGAGTATACGTATTGTGTATACTCACTCCTCACCACCACATTTCAGGAGTTGCCTTGTTAGCTGGAAAGTTCGTGGTTATGTGATAGATCGTGTTTGAAGAGTTGCCTTGCGTGCTATGTGGCTTGAGTTGTCAAAGATGTAAAGATTTTTACTTTCATGAGATGTATGTAATCAATGTGTAAGAAAAGTCATTTAAGTTTTATGTATAGGTTAGTAAGTTCTGGATTCAATGCATGTTTGTATTGTCTAAAGGAAAGAGTTAGAATAGTCTGGGTACTTGGAAATGTATATATACTTGCTATGTTTAATTATTGAGAACCGAGGCTCGGATGGCCTTGAGGAATTGTGAATGGTTGGACACGGTTCTTGTCCACTTATATGTTGTCGCAGGTTAGCATTTTTGCCTAGAAACAGGGAAAGCTCCGTCCGTTTTTCCTAAAAATTATGCCCGGGTTTGGAATTGGGTTGCGATTAAATTGATTAATAGAACATCCGGTCTTGAGAGGGATCGTGGTGTTACAAGTGGTATCAGAGCTTGTTTATCTCATAAGCCGGGATAGGGTCCTTGGTCTGTCGTGTAGTAACCCTTGGATGTGTGGTTGTTAAGTGAGTTTTGAAAATGTGTGCCTGTATGTAAGATTTTGTGTCTTAAATTGAATGTGTGCACCTATGTGATATAGTTTTGTGATATGTGTTAAAGGTGTATTATGTGAAGTGAAGTGACTACTCGTGTATTGAATCAGCATCGTGAATCGAATCGACCTCGTGAATTGTTATTTATGTGAAGTATTGCTTGTAATGTATGTATTGGAATGTCTTGAATTGGTTGTGCCGTGATTTGAATTGATTATGTTGTGCTTGACTTGATTGTCATGTTTGAATGACTTTGATAATTAAGCTGTTTTATAAACTCTTTTATAAACTTGCTTGCATAATAGTTTAAGGCATGTATGTATAAATGTGATATATTGGCATTCATACATGTCCCGTTGGAATGGTAAAAAAGACTTATTCCTCCCCCTGAAGAGAAATGGTTAGTAGCAGGCCCTCCAGGTTATATGGATTGACGGGAATGAGCAGTATTTGACTAGCCTTTATTTGGGAGTTGGTGTTTGTTTTGGTGCTCAGTTATTGGCACTCCTCTGAGGCCCTCCTCTGTGTTTAACAGTTGTAAAAGTGTAGCTTTCTTTTGAGGTTCTATTTGGCTGTTCTCTGGAGTATTCTTTGGTTTTCTTATTGGGTATTCTTTGGAAACTTTTGTTGGCACTTCTCGGTGGACTTGGCTATTGGGATCTCAATCGGACTTACTGCACGGTATTGTCTATGGTGTATGTACTTCAATCTTTATTGGTGTTTTACTGGCATCCCTGATTGGAATTCTTTAATGGCTTTCTCTAGAATTTTGGTGGCCATTTATTTAGTACCTTCTTATTGGCATTCCTTAATAAATTTCGTATTGGGATTCTTATCGGACTTCTACATGGTATCATCTATTCTATTCAAGCTTAGTTTTCTATTGGTAATCTTTACAGTACATTTGCTTTAGTCTTTATTGGTATTATCTCGACGCTCTTGGTTGGAATTTTATTCTTATTCGGTATTCGTGTCAGCGGGATTCTTGTTTGGATTTATGTATGGTATCTTTATTTGAGCCTTTATTCGGCATTATTACTTGGAATTTCTTCTTAAGCTTCCCTATTGGCCTTCTTGTTTAGTATACTTGCTCAGCAACCGATGAAGATTAGTCAAAGTTGGATTCAGTGGATGCAGAGTTCTACTGGAAGAAGAATTGCGAGGACGCAATTGTTTTAAAGGGGGAAGGATGTGATACCCCGAACCCAGCACGCATTTAATAGCATTTAACTGCATTTAATTAAGTATTTAATTAGTTAAATCATCCATTACGCACTATTTTCATGTTTCTTTTAAAAGTATTCAATTAATACTTGGATTAATTATTTTAAATAAGTATTAACTATGTTATTATATTTAATACTCGGTTTCATTTCCTTGTATTTAACTAATTGATTATTTTACTTAACCTATTTATTTAAAGTATTATTTTGATATTTCTTTTAAAAATATTCAAACAATTTTTATATTGATTAATTAAAAGATTATTACCTATTTTTATTATTTATAGTAATTGGATTTATTTTCTTGTATTTAATTAAGTGTCATCTTAAATGTTAGTATTTAATTGCATTTGATTACGTGTTTATATTAACTTGTTCATTCGTATCTTAGCATTAATTTCATAATTCTTTAAAATATTCTAGAAATAGTTAAATTATTTATGTTTAAATGAATATTGATTATTGTGATTATTTTAATAATCGATTTTATTTTCTTGCATTTAATTACTCGGGTTTCAATTAAATGAGAAAAGTAACTCCGAGGCGGAGTGAATTTTAAACTAAATTACTTTTCAAAAATTATATTTTTAAGAAATTGTTTATCATTCTAATAGTGATCGTTTATTGACCGTTTGATCGAAGCGCATAAAAAACGAGAGTTAGAGAAATATTTCCCGAATTTAGTGAATAGTGTTTTTAGCTTAATTGAGTTAGCTTTTAGTTGTTTTTCATTTAATTGCATTGTTTTAGCTTGAGCAAGAATAAATGTCATCAAAATGAGCTTGTTTGACCATATTTTCACTTAAGCTTGACTTTGCAAAAGGACCAAAATGCCCTTTGTCATCTTTTATAAATAAAACAAGGCAAAAATCAAAACAAAAGAAAAACCAAATGCCCATTTTGCCCCCCTCCCCCCCTCCCCATGGCTGAAGCTCCCAAAGAAGAAAAAAAAAGATTTTTGCTTCCATTTTCTTCTACAATCATGCGTGGAATTGCTCGGGGATCGTGGCTCGTGTCCTTGCTAGGCTTCCTCTTCAATCTCTGTGAGGGTTTTCACGTTTTTGTGCATTTTTATTCGAATTTGATTTTTGATTTAATTTCTTAGATTTGATATTTAATGCGTTAGAATGCCTAAAATTTCTTGGAATTGTCTCTTTGGAGATCGTAGAGCATTGCTTGTTAGTTATTTAGCAATTTTTACGGCTAGAAATGCAAATTGAAATTGGGGAAGTATAATGAATAGTGATTTTGAATAGTAAAACCCTAGATTTTTGAATTTTTGATCCGAATTGCGATTTCATGATTTGGTTAGGTGCCATTAATGTTAGAAAGACAAAATGTGCAATAAAAACGGACCGGCCTTTGTTAAAATTGGAAATTAGACAAAGAAACGAAAATGGGCCATTTGACCAAGTGTTGACCGTGCTCGAATTGAGTTGAGGGTTTTGGTATTGAGGGCATGGAAGTACTTTTGGTGTTGTTGTGGCGTTGATTGAGCGACCGGTTAACATAACTGTAGTTCAAATGCAGTAGGTAGACTTTCGGGATTCGGGAAAGAAAGTGAAGTTTCGTGACATAGAAACGTGCCTTGTAATGCCTAAGTGAAGGTAGTGAAATCGGTTTCCTAATCTCGTAGCTCGTTTGCTCGTAATTGCCCATGGAAGTTAGAGATTGAATAGTGATATTTGTCGTTTTCGTATTTGAACTACTATTACTTGTTTAATTGATGTTCTTGTTGATGTTAATGATAATCATGCTTGAAAAGTTAATTGAATGCTAATATTGATTGTAAATGCTTGATATCTCGTATATCGTCACTAATCTGCACTTTCATGCTATCGCTCATTTATTGCTTGTATCTCGTATTGCATTGCATAGTGTTAGGCGCGTGAGTGATGGGCCTCTCTAGGCAGTCTCGGGCTGCCAGGGTTGGTTTGCTCTAGCTCCGTGTCCTATTCCCATTCTCGCTAGGGGTGCCGCCCTGGGAGATTTGGGTCATAGATGTGTCGAGGTACATCCGGAGTATACCCAGTGGAAGTTATAAGGTGGTTGCGCACTTATTGTCATCGTTGTCAACATCAAGCTCGAGATTGATGTATTGCTTGTGAAATGGTACATTGCTCGTATGAGTGAACCATAGCCTTCAAAGTGTGGTATAGCTTTGATGGGTTGTGTTAATGCTTTCTTTAATTATTTATCATATTGTTGTTTATATTGATTGTTGTTCTTATTGGATATATGGTTTAACTGTCTTATTTACATTGCACGATCTTCTTTCTCTCCACCTCGATATCTGTTTCGCCCTCACTAAGTATACGTGTTGTGTATACTCACTCCTCACCACCATATTTCAGGAGTTGCCTTGTTAGCTGGAAAGTTCGTGGTTATGTGATAGATCGTGTTTGAAGAGTTGCCTTGCGTGCTATGTGGCTTGAGTTGTCAAAGATGTAAAGATTTTTACTTTCATGAGATGTATGTAATCAATGAGTAAGAAAAGTCATTTAAGTTTTATGTATAGGTTAGTAAGTTCTGGATTCAATGCATGTTTGTATTGTTTAAAGGAAAGAGTTAGAATAGTCTAGGTACTTGGAAATGTATATATACTTGCTGTGTTTAATTGTTGTGAACCGAGGCTCGGATGGCCTTGAGGATTTGTGAAAGGTTGGACACGGTTCTGGTCCACTTATATGCTGTCTTAGGTTTGCATTTTTGCCTAGAAACAGGGGAGACTCTGTCCGTTTTCCCTAAAAATTATGCCCGGGTTTGGAATTGGGTTGCGATTAGATTGATTAATAGACCTTCCGGTCTCAAGAGGGATCGGGGTGCTACAAGAACTCCGAAGTTAAGCGTGATTGGGCAAGAGTAGTACTAGGATGGGTGACCCCTTGGGAAGTCCTCGTGTTGCACCCCCCTTTTTCGTTTTGTTTTTTTGCCCCGTTCAGGTTTGTCAAGATTCTTTATCCGTCATATTTCTATTATCGAGCACCATGATATCTTGGGCTAGACAACTGCGCTTCGCGTAGAGGTTGGGCTCGCAGACCGAGGGCGTGGAGCATGTGACAAGGTCTCTATCACTCCAGAGCCCATAATTTTTGATCTGCAAGGAGTTATGCGGCGCACAAATTACCGTTGGAAAGCTCTTTAAGATCTCTACGACGGGGGCAGTAAGCCTGCACGGCTACGCCTATTTTTAGAGCCCAAAATCAAAGGTTTTTCATCAGTTTTGGGCCAATTTTCTTCTTTCTGCGTTGTTTCTTCATCCTGGGTCGTTCGTCGTGACCGGCAGAAAGGACGACACATAAGGGCTTTGCAACCTCAACATGATGGGTACGATCATACCAGCACTAATAAACCGGATCCCATCAGAACTCCGAAGTTAAGCGTGCTTGGGCGAGAGTAGTACTAGGATGAGTGACCCCTTGGGAAGTCCTCGTGATGCACCCTACTTTTTCGTTTTGTTTTTTTGCCCCATTCAGGTTTACCAATATTCTTTATCCCTCACATTTTTGTTATGGAGTCCCACGGCATCTTGGGCAAGACAACAACGCTTCGTGTAGAGGCTGGGCCAACAGATCGAGGGCGCAGGGCCTGTGACCAGGTCTCCATCGCTCCGGTGCCCAATTCTTTTGATGCGTACAGATTTATCCGGCGCACAGCATACCGTTGCAATGCCCTCTGAGAGCTCTACGACAAGGGCAGCAAGCCTGCCCGGATGCGCCTATTTTCAGAGCCCAAAATTGAACATTTTCATCAGTTTCGGGCCACTTTTCTTTAATTTACGCTGTTTCTTCGACCCGGATCGTTCGTCGTGACCGGTGAAAAGGACGACACATAAGGGCTTTGCGACCTCAACATGACGGGTGCGATCATACCATCACTAATGCACCAGATCCCATCAGAGCTCCGAAGTTAAGCGTGCTTGGGCGAGAATAGTACTAGGATGGTTGACCCCTAGGAAGTCCTCGTGTTGCACCCCCCTTTTTCGTTTTGTTTTTTTGCCCCATTCAGTCTTGCCATGATTCTTTATCCGTCATATTTCTATTATCGAGTCCCACGGAATCTTGGGTTAGACAACTGCGCTTCGAGTAGAGGCTGGGCCTGCAGATCCAGGGCGCGGGGCCAATGACCAGGTCTTCATCGCTTCAGTGCCTAAAACTTTTGATCCGTAAGGAGTTATGCTGCGCACAGCATACCGTTGGAAAGATTTCTAAGAGCTCTACGATCTAGGCAGCAATCATGCTCAGCCGCGCCTATTTTCGGAGCCCAAAATAAAACGTTTTCATCACTTTCGGGATACTTTTCTTCTTTTTGCTCATTTTCTTTGTCCAGGATCATTCGTTGTGACCGGCGAAAAGGACGACACATAAGGGCTTTGCGACCTCAACATGAAGGGTGTGATCGTACCTGCACTAATACACCATATCCTATCATAACTCCAAAGTTAAGCGTGCTTAGGCGAGAGTAGTACTAGGATGGTGAGCCCCTGGGAAGTCCTCGTGTTGCACCTCATTTTTCATTTTGTTTTTTTGCCTCGTTCAGGCTTGCCAAGATTCTTTATCCGTCACATTTCTATTATGGAGTCCCACGACATCTTGGACCAGACAACTGCGCTTCACGAAGAGGCTGGGCCCGCAAATCGAGGGCGCGGGGTCTGTGACTAGGTCTCCTTCGCTGCGGTACCCATAACTTTTGATCTGTAAGGAGTTATGCGGCCCACAGCATACCGTTGGAAAGCTCTCTGAGAGCTCTATGACGTAGGATGCAAGCCTGCTGGGACGGTGCCCAAAATCGAATGTTTTCATCAATTTCGGGCGATTTTTCTTCTCTTTGTGCTGTTTGTTTGTCCCCGATCGTTCGTTGTGACCGGCGAAAAGGACGATACATAAGGGCATTGCAATCTCAACATGACGGGTGCGATCATACCAGCACTAATTCACCAGATCCCATCAAAGCTCTGAAGTTAAGCGTGCTTGGGCGAGAATAGTACTAGGATTGTTGACCCCTGGGAAGTCCTCGTGTTGCACCCCCTTTTTCGTTTTGTTTTTTTGCCCCGTTCAGGCTTGCGAAGATTCTTTATCCGTTACATTTCTATTATCAAGTCCCACGGCATCTTGGGTAAGACAACTGCGCTTCGCGTAGAGGCTGGGCCAACAGATCGAGGGCGCGGGGCTTGTGACTTGGTCTACATCGCTCCAGTGCCCATAACTTTTGATCTGCACGGATTTATGTGATGCACATCATACTGTTACAATGCCCTCTGAGAGCTCTATGACGGGGGCAGCAAGCCTGCCCGGATGCGCCTGTTTTCGGAGCCCAAAATAGAACATTTTCATCAGTTTCGGGCTACTTTTCTTCTATTTACGCTGTTTCTTCGACCCGAATCGTTCGTCGTGACCAATGAAAAGGACGACACATAAGGGCTTTGCGACCTCAACATGATGGGTGTGATCATACCATCACTAATGCATCAGATCCCATCAGAGCTCCAAAGTGCTTGGGTGAGAATAGTGCTAGGATGATTGACCCCTGGGAAGTCCTCGTGTTGCACCCCCCCTTTTTCGTTTTGTTTTTTTGCCCTGTTTAGGCTTGCCATGATTCTTTATCCGTCATATTTCTATTATCGAGTCCCACGGCATCTTGGGTTAGACAACTACGCTTCTCTTAGAGGCTGGCCCGCAGATCCAGGGCGCGGGGCCAGTGACCAGGTCTCTATCGCTTCGGTGCCCAAAACTTTTGATCCGTAAGGAGTTATGGGGCGCACAACATATCGTTGGAAAGTTCTCTAAGAGCTCTACGATCAAGGTAGCAATCTTGGTCAGCTGCGCCTGTGTTTGGAGCCCAAAATCAAATATTTTCATCAGTTTTGGGACACTTTTCTTCTTTTTGCGCATTTTCTTCGTCCTGGATCATTCGTCATGACCGGCGAAGAGGATGACACATAAGGGCTTTGCGACTTCAACATCACGTGTGCAATCATACCTGCACTAATACACTATATCCCATCAGAACTCTGAAGTTAAGCGTGCTTAGGCGAGAGTAGTACTAGGATTGTGAGCCCCTGGGAAGACCTCGTGTTGCACCCCATTTTTCGTTTTGTTTTTTTGCCCCGTTCAGGCTTGCCAAGATTCTTTATCCATCACATTTCTATTATGGAGTCCCATGGCATCTTTGGCCAAACAACTAAGCTTCGCAAAGAGGCTGGGCCAGCAAATCGAGGGCGCGGGGTCTGTGACCAGGTCTCCTTCGCTCCGGTACCCATAACTTTTGATCCGTAATGAGTTATGCGGCACACAGCATACAGTTCGAAAGCTCTCTGAGTGCTCTACAACGTGGGATGCAAGCCTGCTGGGACGGTGCCCAAAATTGAAAGTTTCATAAGTTTCGGGCGATTTTTCTTCTCTTTGTGCTGTTTGTTCATCCCGGATCGTTCGTTGTGACCGGCGAAAAGGACGACACATAAGGGCATTGCGACCTCAACATGACAGGTGCGATCATACTAGCACTAATTCACCGGATCCTATCAGAGCTACGAAGTTAAGCGTGCTTGGGTGAGAATAATACTAGGATTGTTGACCCCTGGGAAGTCCTCGTGTTGCACCCCCCTTTTTCTTTTTGTTTTTTTGCCCCGTTCAGACTTGCCAAGATTCTTAATCTGTCACATTTCTATTATCAAGTCCCACGGCATCTTGGGTAAGGCAACTTCGCTTCGCGTAGAGGCTGGGCCCGCAGATCCAAGGAGCGGGGCCTGTGACCAGGTCTCCATCGCTCCGGTGCGCAAAACTTTTGATCCGTAAGGAGTTATGCGGCGCACACCATACCGTTGGAAAGCACTCTGAGAGCTCTACGACGGGGGATGCAAGCCTGCTCAGATGCGCCTATTTTTGGAGCACAAAATCGAACGTTTTCATCAGTTTCGGGCCACTTTTCTTCTTTTGTGCTGTTTCTTCGTCACAGATCGTTCGTCGTGACCGTTAAAAAGGACGACACATAAAGGCTTTACGACCTCAACATGACGAGTGCGATCGTACCTGCATTAATACACCATATCCAATCAGAATTCTGAAGTTAAGCGTGCTTGGGCGAGTGTAGTACTAGGACGGGTGACCCCCTAGGTAGTCCTCTTGTTGCACCCCTCTTTTTCGATTTGTTCTTTTGCCCCGTTAAGGCTTGCCAAGATTCTTTATCCGTCACATTTCTATTATGGAGCCCCACGGCATCTTGGGCAAGACAAATGTGCTTTACGTAGAGGCTGGGCCTTCAGACCGAGGGCGCGGGGCCTGTGACCAAGTCCCCATCACTCCGGTGCCTATAACTTTTGATCCGTAAGGCGTTATGCGGCGCACAACATACCATTGGAAAGCTCTCTAAGAGTTCTTCATTGGGGGTAGTAAGCTTGCTCGGCTGCGCTTGTTTTCGAATCCCAAAATTAAACATTTTCATTAGTTTTGGGCCACTTTTTTTCTTTTTACGCTCTTTTTTCGTCCCAGATCGTTCAACGTGACCGGCAAAAAGGACGACACATAAGGTCTTTGTGACCTGAACATAACAGGTGCGATCATACCAGCACTAATACACTAGATCCCATCAGAACTCCGAAGTTAAGCGTGTTTAGGCGAGAGTAGTACTAGGATTGGTTACCCCCTGGGAAGTCCTCGTGTTGCACCCCCCTTTTTCGTTTTGTTTTTTTGCCCTGTTCAGGCTTGCCAAGATTCTTTATCCGTCACATTTCTATTATGGAGTCCCACGGCATCTTGGGTAAGAGAACTGCGCTTCACGTAGAGGCTGGGCCTGCAAACCGAGGGCACGACACCTGTGACTAGGTCTCTATCTCTCCGGTGCCCATAACTTTTGATCCGTAAGGTGTTATGCGGCGCATAACATACCGATGGAAAGCTCTCTGAGAGCTCCACGTTAAGGGTAGCAAGCCTTCTAGCTGCGCTTATTTTCGGAGACCAAAATTGAATGTTTTTCATCAGTTTCAGGCAACTTTTCTTCTTTTTCCGCACTCTCTTCGCCCTGGATCGTTCGTTGTGACCGGCGAAAAGGATGACACATATGGGCTTTGCGACCTCAACATGACGCGTGCGATCATACTAGCACTAACGCACCAGATCCTATTAGAACTCCGAAGTTAAGCGTGCTTGGGCGAGAGTAGTACTAGGATGGGTGACCTCCTGGGAAGTCCTCGTGTTGCACCCCCCTTTTCGTTTTCTTTTTTTGCCTCGTTCAGGCTTGCCAAGATTCTTTATCCGTCACATTTCTATTATCGAGTCCCACTACATCTTGGGAAAGACAACTGCGCTTCGCGTAAAGGCTGGGCCTGTAGACTGAGGGCGCGGGGCCTGTGACAAGGTCTCCATCGCTTCGGTGCCCATAACTTTTGATCCGTAAGGCGTTATGCGGCGCACAACATACCGTTGGAACGCTCTCTGAGAGCTCTACGTTAGGGCCAGCAAGCCTGCTAGCTGCGCCTGTTTTTGGAGCCCAAAATTGAACGTATTCATCAGTTTAAGGCCACTTTTCTTCTTTTTGCTCTCTTTCTTCGTCCCGTATCGTTCGTCGTGACGGGCGAAAAGGATGACACATAAGGGCTTTGGGACCCCAGCATTACGAGTGCGATCATACCAGCACTAGTACACCAGATCCCATCAGAACTCTAAAGTTAAGCGTGCTTGGGCGAGAGTAGTGCTAGGACGGGTGACCCCGTAGGAAGTCCTCTTGTTGTACCCCCCTTTTGCGATTTGTTCTTTTGCCCCGTTAAGGCTTGCCAAAATTCTTTATCCGTCACATTTCTATTATGGAGTCTCACGACATCTTGGGAAAGACAAATGTGCTTTGCGTAGAGGCTGGGCCCTCAGAACGAGGGCGCAGGGCCTGTGACCAAGTCCCCATCGCTCCAGTGCCCATAACTTTTGATCCGTAAGGCGTTATGTGGCACACAGCATACCGTTGGAAAGCTTTCTAAGAGTTCTTCGTTGGGGGCAGCAAGCTTGCTCAGCTGCGCTTGTTTTCGGATCCCAAAATTGAATATTTTCATCAGTTTCGGGCCACTTTTTTTCTTTTTATGCTTTTTTTTCATCCTGGATCGTTCATCGTGACCTGCGAAAAGGACGACACATAAGGGCTTTGCAACCTCAACATAACAGGTGCGATCATTCCAACACTAATACACCAGATCCCATTAGAACTCCGAAGTTAAGTGTGCTTGGGCGAGAGTAGTACTAGGATTGGTTACCCCCTAGGAAGTCCTCGTGTTGCACCCCCCTTTTTCGTTTTGTTTTTTTGCTCCGTTCAGGCTTGCCAAGATTCTTTATCCGTCACATTTCTATTATGGACTCCCACGGCATCTTGGGTAAGAGAAATGCACTTCAGGTAGAGGCTGGGCTTGTAAACCGAGGGCGCGGAGCCTGTGGCCAGGTCTCCATCGCTCCGGTGCCCATAACTTTTGATCCGTAAGGTGTTATGCGGCACATAACATACCATTGGAAAGCTCTCTGAGAGCTCTACATTAAGGGCAGCAAGCCTTCTAGCTGCGCCTGTTTTGGGAGCCCAAAATTGAACATTTTTCATCAGTTTCAGGCCACTTTTCTTCTTTTTTCGCACTTTCTTCGCCCTGGATCGTTCGTCGTGACGGGCGAAAAAGATGACACATATGGGCTTTGCAACCTCAACATGACACGTACGATCATACCAGTACTAACGCACTGGATCCCATCAGAACTCTGAAGTTAAGCGTTCTTGGGCGAGAGTAGTACTAGGATGGGTGACCCCCTGGGAAGTCCTCGTGTTGCACCCCCCTTTTCGTTTTGTTTTTTTGCCTCATTCAAGCTTTCCAAGATTATTTATCCGTCATGTTTCTATTATCGAGTCCCACTACATCTTGGTAAAGAAAACTGCGCTTCGCGTAAAGGCTGGGCCCGCAGACTGAGGGCGCGGGGCCTGTGACTAGGTCTCCATCGCTCCGGTGCCCATAACTTTTGATCCGTAAGGCGTTATGCGGCGCACAGCATACCGTTGCAAAGCTCTCTGAGAGTTCTACGTTAGGGGCAGCAAGTCTGCTAGCTGTGCCTATTTTTGGAGCCCAAAATTGAACGTTTTTATCAGTTTCCGGCCACTTTTCTTCTTTTTGCTCTCTTTCTTCGTCCCATATCGTTTGTCATGACCGGCGAAAAGGATGACACATAAGGGCTTTGGGACCCCAACATTACGGGTACGATCATACCACCACTAGTACACCAGATCCCATCAGAACTCCGAATTTAAGCGAGCTTGGGCGAGAGTAGAACTAGGATGGGTGACCCCCTGGGAAGTCCTCGGGTTGCACCCCCCTTTTTCGTTTTGTTTTTGTGCCCCGTTTAGGCTTGCCAAGATTCTTTATCCGTCACATTTCTATTATAGAGTCCCACGGTATCGTGGGCAAGACAACTACACTTCGCGTAGAGGCTGGGCTGGCAAACCGAGGGCGCGGCACCTGTGACCAGGTCTCCATCGCTTAGGTGCGCATAACTTTAGATCCCTGAGGTGTTATGCGGCGCACAACATACCGTTGGAAAGCTCTCTGAGAGCTCTATGTTGGGGACCGCAAGCATGCTGGGATGCGCCTATTTTCGAAGCCCAAAATCGAACATTTTCATCAGTTTCGTGCTACTTTTCTTCTTTTAGCTCTCTTTCTTCGTCCCGGATCATTCGTCGTGACTGGCGAAAAGGACGACACATAAGGGCTTCGCGACCTCAGCATTAGGGTGGCGATCATACCAGGACTAATACACCAAATCCCATCAGAACTCCCAAGTTAAGCGTGATTGGGCGGGAGTAGTACTAAGATGGGTGACCCCTTGGGAAGTCCTTGTACTCCATCCCCCTTTTTCGTTTTGTTTTTTTACCCCGTTCAGATTTGCCAAGTTTCTTTATCTGTCATATTTCTATTATGGAGTCCCATGGCATCTTGGGCAAGACAACTGAGCTTCGCGTAGAGGCTGGGCCCGCAAACTTAGGGCGCAGGGCCTGTGGCCAGGTCTCCATCGCTTCGGTGCCCATAACTTTTGATCCGCAAGGTGTTATGCGGCGCACAGCATACCGTTGGAAAGCTCCCTAAGAGCTCTACGATTGGGGCAACAAGCCTGCTCGACCGCGCCCGTTTTTGAAGCCCAAAATTGAACATTTTCATCAGTTTTGGGCCACTTTTCTTATTTTTGCACTTTTTTTTTTAATCCCAGATTGTTCGTCGTGACCAGCGAAAAGGACGACACATAAGGGCATTGCGACCTCAACATGACGGGTACGATCATACCAACACTAATGCACCAGATCCTATCAAAATTTTGAAGTTAAGTGTGCTTAGACGAGAGTAGTGCTTGGATGGGTAGCCCCTGGGAAGTCCTCGTATTGCACCCCCTTTTTTCGCTTTGTTTTTTTGCCCCGTTCAGATTTGCCAAGTTTCTTTATCCGTCATATTTCTATTATAGAGTCCCACGTCATCTTGGGCAAGACAACTGCGCTTCGCGTAGTGGCTGGGCCTGCAAACTGAGGGCGCGGGGCCTGTGAGCAGGTCTCCATCGCTCCGGTGCCCATAACTTTTGATCTGTAAGGTGTTATGCGGCGCACAACATACCGTTGGAAAGCTCTCTGAGAGCTCTACGATCAGGGCAACAAACCTGCTCGGTCGCGCCTGTTTCCGGTTAGCAAAATTGAACATTTTCATTAATTTTGGGCCACTTTTCTTATTTTTGTTATGTTTTTTCATCCCGAATCGTTCATCGTGACCAGCGAAAAGGACGACACATAAGGGCATTCCAACCTTAACATGACGGGTGTGATCATACCAGCACTATTGCACCAGATCCCATCAGAACTCCGAAGTTAAGCGTGCTTGGGCTAGAGTAATACTGGGATGGGTAACCCCCTGGGAAGTCCTAATGTTGCACCCCCTTTTTCGTTTTTATTTTTTGCCCCGTTCAGGCTTGCGAAGATTCTTTATCCGTCAAATTTCTATTATCGAGTCCCACGGCATCTTGGGCAAGACAACTAGGTTTCGCGTAGAGGCTGGGCCAGCAGACCGAGGGTGCGGGGCCTGTGACCAGGTCTCCATCACTTCGGTGCCCATAACTTTTGATCTGTAATGAGTTATGCGGTGCACAACATACCGTTGGAATGCTCTTTGAGAGCTCTACAATGCGGGCAGCAGGTCTGCATGGTTGCACCTATTTTCATAACCCAAAATCGAACGTTTTTCATTAGTTTCGAATCAATTTTCTTCTTTCTACGCTATTTCTTCGTCTTGGATCTTTCGTCGTGACTGGCGAAAGGGATGACACATAAAGGCTTTGCGACCTCAACATGATGGGTGTGATCATACCAGCACTAATGCACCGGATCCCATCAGAATTCCAAAGTTAAGCATGCTTAGACGAGAGTAGTACTAGGATGGGTGACCCCTTGGGAAGTCCTCGTGTTACACCCCCCTTTTTTGTTTTGTTTTTTTGCCCCGTTCAGGCTTGCGAAGATTCATTATCCGTCACATTTCTATTATGGAGTCCCATGGCATCTTGGGCAAGAAAAATGCGCTTCGAGTAGAGGCTGGGCCCGCAGACCGAGGGCGCGGTGCCTGTGACCAGGTCCCCATCGCTCTGGTGCCCATAACGTTTGATCCGTAAGGAGTTATGCGGCGCACAACATACCGTTGGAAAGCTCTCTGAGAGCTGTATGACGGGGGCAGCAAGCCTACTCAGTTGCGCCTATTTTCGGCTCCCAAAATTGAACGTTTTCATCAGTTTCGGGCCACTTTTCTTCGTTTTGTACTGTTTCTTCGTCCTGGATCGTTTGTCGTGACCAGCGAAAAGGATTACAAATAAGGGCTTTGCAACCTCAACATGACGTGTGCGATCATACCAGCACTAATGCACCGGATCCCATCAGAGCTCCGAAGTTAAGCGTGCTTGGGCGAGAGTTATACTAGGATGGGTGACCCCCTGGGAAATCCTCGTGTTGCACCACCCTTTTTTATCTTGTTTTTTTGCCCCATTTAGGCTTGACAAGATTCTTTATCCTTCATATTTTTATTATGGAGTCCCACGGCATCTTGGGCAAGACAACTGCGCTTCGCGTAGAGGCTGGGCCCACAAACCGAGGGCGCGGTGTAATACCCCGATCCCTCTCGAGACCGAGAGTTCTATCAATCGATCTAATCACAACCCAAACAAAACCCGGGCAAAATTTTCAGGAAAAACGGACGGAGTCTCCCCTGTTTCTAGGCAAAATGTAAAACCTGTAATAGCATTTAAATGGACCAACACCGTGTCCAACCATACAAAACTTCCTCAAGGCCGTCCGAGCCTCGGTTCTCAACAATTTAAACTCAGCAAGTATACATACATTTCAAATTTAAAAGCTAACCTATCTCTTTTCATTTTGACAAGTACATTCAAACTTGAAAATTAAACCATACTAAGCTACTACATAAAATAGACTATCATGCCATTCTAGTTCTTTACTTTTGGACATTACAAACATGCATTTGAAGTTAAGTTATAATAACTAGATACATAATCTAACTTATCAAACTACTTCAACAATCTAATGAAACTTAAATTACATACTTTTGGCATTAAATACATACAACATATGAAAGTATATATCTTCACAACTTCGACACTCAAGCCACATAGGCACGCAAGACAACTCTTTAGGCAACAAACTTCCACGAAATCACGAACTTCGAGCTAACATGACATTTCCTGAAATGTGGTGGTGAGGAGTGAGTATACACAACACGTATACTCAGTGAGGGCGAGACAGATATCGAATTGGAGAGAAAGAAAGTCGTGCAAGGCAAATAAGACAGTTAAGCAATATAATTGATAAATAAGCAATCAAGATAAACAATCAATACAATAAGTAATTACTGAAAGCATTAACACAACCATTCAAAGCTATACCACACTCTGAAGGCTATGGTTCACTCATACGAGCAATGTACCATTCCACGAGCGATACATCAATCTCGAGCTTGATGTTGACAACGATGACAATAAGCGCGCATCCACCTTATAACACCAGTTTGGAATACCCCAGAAGTATCCAATCAAATCTATGACCCAAATCTCCTTGGGAGGCAACCCAAGTGAGAATGGGAATAGCAGCGGAGCTAGAGCAACCAACACTGGCAACCCGAGGCTACCCAGAGAGGCTCATCACTCACGCGCGAGACACTATGGAATGCAAGACTCGATACAAGGCGATAAACGAGCGATAAACAAGATATCAAGCATTCTCAACAATGGATAAACATTTCAATCAACAACCAACTCTAACAAGCGGAATAAGCATTAGCAAGCATAACAAGCAATAAAAAGCATTAACAAGCATTCTATAGGCATAACATCAAGAAAACACACAAAGTCACAAATCGGCCCCAACTATCAAAACACTACCATCTCCAAACGAGCCACGAGTTCCGGAAACCGACTTCGCCAATCTTCCTAGGTCACTATAAGGCACGTCTAGAGACTCCGAAACCCTACTTAACCCTAGAATTCACGCAAAGCCCAATTTTCCCCCTTTGCTCGTTTGAACTACAACTATACCAACCAAACACCCAACCAACACCACGACCGCACCAAAAGTGCTTCCATGGGCTCCCGAAACAATGCCATCACGCAAAACAAGAAAACGCTAAAGTCGACCTAAACGACCCCGACTTTCACTAAGCCGTTTTTCTCCGTTTTTCTATTACACATTCCAATTAAACCACTCATTTAGGCATTCTAGCATACCTTGCATCTTCCTACATCAACAGAACGCGTAACGGAGCAATTTCATCGAAACGGGGGTTTACTATTCACTAATTACTATTCATTAATCAATTTAAATTGCAATCTCAATTTTCAACCGCAGAAAATGCTAAAAAGCTATAAATACATGTTCTACAATCAACAAGGAACATTCTTTAAGCAACAAAACGATTAAAACAACAATCTACGCATAAAATCCAAAAATTAAAGTTTAGATACAAATATTTCAAATGCGCAAATAACGATGAAACCCTCACCTTACACGCTCCTAGACGCTAGGAAAACCTCGTAGAACGCCTCGGAAACCACCCCGTGGAAGCCCTCGCGAAGAATTGATGAATTGAAGTTGAATTCTTTTTTTTCTCTCTCTTCTTATTTTCGGCCATCATGCTGCTGTTTCAGGTCTGTTTTTTATTTTATTTTGTGTTATTTAGGCTATTTTAAAGATGACAAAGGTCAAAAGGGTCAAAGCTTTGGTCAAGGTTGGTCAAACAACTTAAATCTAGTCAAAATGGCTTATTTTTGTGCATTTTTAAGCTAAATAACTAACACCAAAATTAATTCTAGCTAGTAACAATTAAAATATAAAATTTAAGTCATCTAAATACTAGTTTCACTATTTGCTGAGGACTGGAATCCGTTTTCTAGCTAACGCCCTCGATATGCAATGCACGTTGCGCTAATAAAAAAAATAACAATTAATTCTCAAAGAATCTAAGAAATATATCATTTTTGGAAAGCATCATAGTTTAAAATTTACTCCGGCTCGGAGTTACTTTTCTCATTTATTTGAAAACCGAGTGATTTTAACACAAAACAACCAAAACCGATTATTAAAATAATCAAAACAATCAAGGTAATCAATATTCATTTAAAATAATCAATTTAACTATTTCTAGAACATTTAAAAGAATTATGAAGTTAACATTAAACTACAAATGAAGGTTAATATAAACACATAGTCAAATACAATTAAACCCTAACATTTAAGATAACACTTAATTAATCACAAGAGAATAAATTCAATTACTATAATTAATAGAAGTAGATAACAACATTTCAATTATTCAATATATAATTACTAAATGCTTCCAAGAGAAATATGAAAATAGTGCAAATTGGTTGATTTAACTAATTAAACATTTAATCAAATGCAGTCAAGTGCTATTAAATGCATGCCGGGTTCGGGTTATCACACGCGGGGCCTGTGACTAGGTCTCCATCGCTCCAGTGCCCATAACTTTTAATCCATAAGGAGTTATGCGGCGCACAACATATCGTTGAAAAGCTCTCTGAGAGCTCTACAACAGGGGATGCAAGCCTACTCAGCTGCGCTAGTTTCCGGAGCCCAAAATCAAACGTTTTCATCAGTTTCGGGCTAATTTTTCTTCTTTTTGCGCTGTTTCTTCGTCCCGGATCGTTCGTCGTGACCGGCGAAATGGACGACAAATAAGGGCAATGGGATCTCAAAATGATGGGTGCGATCACACCAGCACTAATGCACCGGATCCCATAAGAACTTTGAAGTTAAGTGTGCTTGGGCGAGAGTAGTACTAGGATGGGTGACCCCCTGGAAGTCCTCGTGTTGTACCCCCCTTTTTCGTTTTGTTTCTTTTGCCCCGTACAGGCTTGCCAAGATTCTTTATCCATCACATTTTTTATTATCAAGTCCTACGGCATCTTAGGCAAAACAATTGCGCTTCGTGTGGAGCCTGGGCCCGTAGACCAAGGGCACGGGGCCTGTGACCAGGTCTCCATCGCTCCTGTGCCCATAACTTTCGATCTGAAAGGAGTTATGCGGCGTACAACATACCGTTGAAAAGTTCTCTAAGAGCTCTACCACAGGGGAAGCAAGCCTGCTCGACTGTGCCTATTTTCGAAGCCCAAAATCAAACATTTTTACCAGTTTCAGGCCACTTTTCTTCTTTTTGCACTATTTCTTTGTCCCTGATCGTTCGTCATGATCGGCGAAAATGACGACACAATCGATTTGCGACCTCAACATGACGGGTGCGATCATTCCAGCACTAATACACCAGATCCCATCAGAACAACGAAGTTAAGCATGCTTGGGCGAGAGTAGTACTAGGATGGGTAACCCCTTGGGAAGCCTCGTGTTGCACCGCCCTTTTGCGTTTTGTTTTTTTTGCCCCGTTCAGGCTTACCAAGATTCTTTATCCGTCACATTTCTATTATCGAGTGACACGGCATCTTGGGCAAGACAACTGCGCTTCGCGTAGAGGTTGGGCCTGCAAACCAAGGGCGCGGGGCCTATGACCTGGTCTCTATCGCTTAGGTGCCCATAACTTTTGATCCATAAGGAGTTATATGGTTCACAGCAAGCCGTTGGAAAGCTCTCTGAGAGCTCTACGATGGGGACAGTAAGCTTGCTTGGCTACGCCTATTTTCGGAGCCTAAAATCGAACGTTTTCATCACTTTTATGCCACTTTTCTTCTTTTTGCATTGTTTCTTTGTCCCGGATCGTTCATCGTGACCTGCGAAAAAGGCGACACATAAGGGCTTCGCGACCTCAACATGACAAGTGCAATCATACTGGCACTAATGCTCCGGATCCCATCAGAACTCCGAAGTTAAGCGTGCTTGGGCGAGAATAGTACTATAATGGATGACCCCTTGGGAAGTCCTCGTGTTGCACCCCCCTTTTTCTTTTTGCTTTTTCGCCCCCATTCAGGCTTGACAAGATTCTTTTTCCATCACATTTCTATTATGGGGTCCCACGGCAACTTGGGCAAGACAACTGCGCTTCGCGTAGAGGCTGGTCCCACAAACCAAGGGCGAGGGGCCTGTGACTAGGTTTTCATCGCTCCGATGCCCATAACTTTTGATCCATAAGGAGTTATGCGGCGCATAGCATACCATTGGAAAGCTCTCTGAGAGCTCTACGACAGGGGATGCAAGCCTGCTCAACTGCACTAGTTTTCAGAGCCTAAACTCGAACGTATTCATCAGTTTTGGGTCACTTTTCTTCTTTTTGCGCTGTTTCTTCATCCCGGATCGTTCGTCGTGACGGGCGAAAAGGACGACAAATAAGGGCATTGCGACCTCAACATGACGAGTGCGATCATATCAGCACTAATGCACCGGATCCCATAAGAACTCCGAAGTTAAGTGTGCTTGGGCGAGAGTAGTACTAGGATGGGTGACCCCCTGAGAAGTCCTCGTGTTGCACCGGTGCGGAGCCTGTGACCAGGTCTCTATCACTCCGGTGCCCATAACCTTTGATCCGTAAAGAGTTATACGGCGCACAGCATACCGTTGGAAAGCACTCTGAGAGCTCTAGGACGAGGGAAGCAAGCCTGCTAGGATGCGCCTATTTTTGGAGCCCAAAATTGAATGTTTTTATCAGTTTCGGGCCACTATTCTTCTTTATACGCTGTTTATTCATCCCGGATCGTTCGTCGTGACCAGCAAAAAGGACGACACATAAGGCCTTAGCGACCTCAACATGACGAGTGCGATCATACCAGGATTAATGCACCGGATCCCATCAGAACTTCAAAGTTAAGAGTGCTTGGGCGAGAGTAGTACAAGGATGGGTGACCCCTTGGGAAGTCCTCGGGTTGCACCCCCTTTTTCGTTTTCTTTTTTTGCCCCGTTCAGGCTTGCCAAGATTCTTTATCCGTCAAATTTCTATTGTCAAGTCCCACAGCATCTTGGGCAAGACAACTGCGCTTTGCATAGAAGCTGGGCGCGCAGACCAAGAGTGCGGGGCCTGTGACCAGGTTTCCATCGCTCCGGTGCCCATAACTTTCGATCTGTAAGGAGTTATGCAGCGTACCGTTGGAAAGCTCTCTAAGAGCTCTACGACGAGGGAAGCAAGCCTGTTCGGCTGTGCCTGTTTTTGAAGCCCATAATACAACATTTTCATAAGTTTTGTGCCACTTTTATTCTTTTTGCGCTGTTTCTTCATCCCAGATCGTTTGTCATGATCGGCGAAAAGGACGACACATAAGGGCTTTGCGACCTCAACATGACGGGTGCGATCATACCAGCACTAAAACACCGTATCTTATTAGAACTCCGAAGTTAAGCGTACTTGAGTGAGAGTAGTACTAGGATAGGTGACCCCCTGGGAAGTCCTCGTGTTGCGTCCCCCTTTTTTGTTTTGTTTTTTTGCCCCGTTCAGGCTTGCCAAGATTCTTTATCTGTCACATTTCTATTATCGAGTGTCACGGCATCTTGGTCAAGACAACTGCACTTCACGTAGAGGCTGGGCTCGTAGATCGAGGGTGTTGGGCCTGTGATCGCTCTGGTGCCGATAACGTTTGATCCGTAAGGAGTTATGCGGCGCACTACATACCGTTGGAAAGCTCTTTGAGAGCTATACAACAGGGGATACAAGCCTGCTCAGCTGTGCCTATTTTAGGAGCCCAAAATTGAACATTTTCATCAATTTTGGGCCACTTTTCTTATTTTTACGATGTTTCTTCGTCCCGGATCGTTCGTCATGACCAGTGAAAAAGACGACAAATAAGGGCATTGCGACCTCAACATGACTGGTGCGATCACACCAGCACTAATACACCGGATCCCATCAGAACTCCGAAGTTAAGTGTGCTTGGGTGAGAGTAGTACTAGGATGGGTGACCCCTTGGGAGGTCCTCGTGTTGGACCCTGCTTTTTTGTTTTTTTGTTTTTGCCCCATTCAGGCTTGCCAAGATTCTTTATCCTTCATATTTATGTTATAGAGACTCACGACATCTTCGGCAAGACAACTGCGTTCGCGTAGAGGCTGGGCCCGCAGACCGAGGGCGCGGGGCCTGTGACCAGGTCTCTATCGCTCTGGTGCCCATAACTTTTGATCCGTAAGAAGTTATGTGGCGTACAGCATACCATTGGTGTGAGGCTCGACCCCGAATAATGTGTCATACCTCAATTTGCGTACCTTGGACCCAGAATTATATGACTAATCTTGGATTGCATGCCTTGTCTTGGTTTTCGTGCATGCTTCGTCATACGTGTCTTGACCTAGAATTGTGTGCCCTAATCCTCGATGTGCGTGCGTTACCTCGTTTCGTGTGCCCTAACCTTAGACTGCGTACCTTAACCTAAATATAGAGTCGTGCCTTGATTTGTGTGCATTGCATTGAATTACGTGCCTTGTATTGGTTTACGTGTATTCACCTAGGATTACGTGCATTAGTCTTGAAGTACATGCCTTAGTCTCGTAGTTCGTGTCTTACCTCGTAGTTCGTATCTACCTCGTGATTCGTGCCCCGTATTAATTTCGGTACGTGCCTCGTAGTGCATATCCTAAACCTCGAACTGTGTGCCTACACGCTAACCAATAAAGAATCCTACACAAAGCACTAGACACTAAAATAATCCTACACAATCCACTAACCAATATTATATTCCTAATTCAAATTCTCTACAAACTCCACTAACAATAAAATAATACTAAACTATTCCTACATTTCCCACTATTTATTATTCTATTCATAATTCAACTCATCAACAAACATTCCTATATTTTATTCTACCTAGATTCCCTAATTTCCCAACATTCCTATGACAATTCTATGACACAAATGCATAAAACAAATTAGCTCAAATACCTCCCCAAAGGCACCAAACTCGACAAAGGCTCCTTGCCCATACTAAGTAATTCAAAAACCATGCTTCTTGGAGACACAAATATGATTTTTGCATGCCCAAGGCCAACATATGCATCAACATTTGCAAAAGCTATCATTTTTTTTTTCATTTCTCTCATTCTCCTCACATTTCTCTCTCTCCCTCTCATTCTTCTATCTCAATCTTGGTTTTGGCTGAGTTCATACACTCCATAGCTCATCTCCATCATTCCATGGTTCATCAAGGCAAGCTAGAAGCTAAGGAACTCGATTAAACCAGCTAGGATGCGAGAAACGCACATGTAAGCTCTTTGAACTTCCATTTCGGTTTAGGTGAGTTTCCTAGCTTCCATTTCTTTTCTTCTTGTTCTAACCTCATGCACCTACTAAGAACTTTGTCACTAAGCTAGGAAAATTGAGAAAAAACGGGTGGTGTCTTGGCTAAGCAAGGAAAAGAACAAATCTTGTGCTTCATCAAAGTCTTGTGCATCTTCTTGTTGTTTTGCTAAGGTGAGGGCTAAAACTTCTTGAAAATCTTTCAAAAATCCACATGCATGCTCTTAAATGCTTGTCTTTGCCTCTGTACTTGAGTTATATGTGTGTTCATAAGCTTTTACAACCATGCATGGCAAGATTTTGGCTTGAAGGTGATGATAGATGAAATCGGGTTTGAGACAGCTCTCTGTCTTGTTGTTACGAGGTGAGTTTGGCTAGGCAAATGATGTTGAAAATGCATGAAAATTGGTAGGTAATAGTTTTGCCAGTTTTGAACATTTTTCGCAGAAATAGGCCAAAGCTAATTTTGACTCTAAGGTCTTCAAAATGGCAAATCACTAACTCCAAATATGGAAATCAGGAAAAAATGAAGCAGGTTTTGGCAGATGCACTGACCTTGTAGAACAAACCAGTTTTGACTTAGTAAATGATATAAAAAATGCATGAAATTTGGTGTGCTGCTAGATTTTTCAGTTCTGGACATTTTTGTCAGAAATGGACTAAGGCTAAATCTGACCCTAAGGACCTCAAAAACGACAAGTATTGAAATGTGTGCAAATCTGGACAGTTTTGTGCAGTCCCACTGTTTTGGCTATAACTATTGAACCCGAACTCCAAATGATGCTAGGTATGTTTCTGAATTTAGTTCGCTTCTTATGATTTAATTTGACATCTTATTCACTGGAATTGGAGATTGTTTGCTTGTCTTAATGATTGTGAGAAGACAGCCCATTGCAGTGAGGGTTTCACTTAGTGTTATGCTTAGAAAAATTGTTGTAACTTCTCTTGTTGAATTAAATGCTTGGGATTGTGGCATTGGGATGTTGTGTGGACTGTTTTGAATACTTGAGGATGTTTGAATTAATTGATGCATGTCTTGAGATTGATTTTGAGTTGACTTGGGGCTTAATCGCATGAGTAAGCACGAAATGGAAACCCTAGTGACTAGGTAAATTCACTAAGTGTTGATCCTATGAATATTGTGTTTAATTATATGTTTAGTAGGCTGCCTGTAGTTTCCATTGTAGCCCTAAATGCGATCTTGATGATTACATGTTGACAAGTAGGCTTTTCTCTCACCCGAACCCACGTAGATGTCGTTGCATGTTGAATAATCTTATTATTTGATTACGTGAACTTCGAAATGAGCTATATGACTTGTTTTATATGGTGATACTTGGCTGTCCGTTAAATGTTCACATGCTCCTAAGTGTTTTACAAAGTGAATGTACATGTCAAAGCATGCCTTGTAAGTTTACTTATCGATATGCGATCTTATAATTGCTCGGAGGCAACCTACTTTGTTATCCTCCTAATGTGAATTGTTAAAAGACATTCTATGGCTTATTTGAACATGATTACTTGGCTGCCCGTGGAAGTTTAATTGCTTTCAAATTGATATATGAAATGATTACATGTTCTTACATTGCCTTATATGCCAATATATCAAAATGTGATCATATACTTTCTCGTAGGCAACCTACTTTGTTGACCTCCCAATGTGAAATGTTAAATGGCATACATGTGCATTACATACAAGGTTGCAACCTTTCATTCTGGCGTGGTAGCGTTTCACGCACACCGGGCGGCATCGGGCTTGCCGGTGTAACCGTGACTACCATTGTCCAATTCCCTCTCTTGCTTGGGGGATAGACTTCCTCGGAGAGTTGGGTCGTAGGATTTCGGGGTACATCCGGAGTACACCCATTTGGCGTGATAAGGGGATGATTTGAAGCCGGCCGCAACAACTGTTACTGAAAATGAACTTGAACGGCAGGAAGTAAGTGCTATGCGGGGGAAAGTGCTACACCTAAATGTGGTGGGAGCTACCTCTTGAGCCCGTATGAGCTACCTCTAGAGTCCTGTACGTATCAAACTGTATCATTTTCACTATGTGTGTAAGTACTCTCACTTGGCTCCTAGAGGACCTCGGGGAGGAAAGACGGGTAATTGTGTTTCTTTACTTTTATATTACGTTATATACTTACTTGTGTTATGTGTCATGCTTTCAAAAAAAGGGTTTTTCATAAGTTAACCAGAAAAGGATTTTCAAAACGTTATCTCTCGTTCCCCCCTCGATGAGTTCATAAGGACTCACCCTCTTTTTTTGTCACAGGTGCTGCAGATTTGGAACAGATACCCGAAGTAAATGTGCTTGTTGATGATTCCTTGGAGTGACTACGTGCTTTTGTACTTTGCCTGAAAGTGATTGCTATATGGATGTTGTGTTTGATTGCAAACTATTCATTTTATTGATGTAAATGACCCCGTTGTAATTTGGGTCTAATTCTGGGATTGTACTATCTATAACCGGACGAACTTTTTATTTGGTTGTTTGCTTTCGTTTTCTTAATTAGTAGTTATCGTAGGTCGAAATTTGTTACTGAGTCTATTTGCAAATCTTGTGATATATGTATTGAGAACCGTAAATTTCCTGCTGATTTAATTATATTGCCATTCCGTGACTTTGAAATCATTTTGGGAATGGACTGGTTGGGGAAGTATTATGCTCAGTTGGATTGTAGAACAAAGGTCGTTTATCTTAAGGTTCCTGACCTACCGGTACTAGAGATTGTTGGGAACTGCAGGGCTGCCCGCATTCCACTTTTATCAGCGATCAAGACTTCTAAGTTGTTGAATAGGGGTTGTGAAGCTTACTTAGCCTATCTGATCAATCAGCCTACTGATAAGTTGAGTTTGAATGAGGTTCCGATTGTTAGAGACTTCCCTGGTGTATTTCCCGAGGAATTACCGGGTTTACCACCGGATAGGGAGATTGAGTTCGTGATTGATCTTGTGCTAGGCACTGCGCCAATTTCTAGGAGTCTTTATAGAATGGCATCGGCTGAACTTCAAGAGTTAAAAATTAAGCTTCAGAACTTGCTTGAGAAAGGGTTTATACAACCTAGTTCTTCGCCGTGGGGTGCGCCTGTGTTGTTTGTGAGAAAGAAAGACGGCACGCTACGGTTATGCATTGATTACAGGGGACTTAATCAAGTCATGATTAAGAACAAATACCCCTTGCCGTTGATTGAAGAATTGTTTGACCAGTTGCAGGGTGCGAGTGTATACTCCAAATTTGACTTGAGGCAGGGTTACTATCAACTTAGAATTCGGAGTGACGATATACCAAAGACGGCATTCAGGACTAGATATGGCCACTATGAATTTGTTGTTTTGCCGTTTGGTTTGACGAATGCACCAGCCGCATTCATGGACTTGATGCAGAGAGTTTTCCGACCTTACCTTGATAAGTTTGTCGTGATCTTTATTGACGACATTTTAGTGTATTCGAAGAACGAGGCTGAACATGAGCAACACTTGAAGATTGTGCTACAGACTTTGCAGGAAAACAAGCTTTTTGCTAAATTCAGCAAGTGTAAGTTCTAGTTGAATCAGATATCTTTTCTAGGCCATATCATTTCAGATCGAGGAATTTCAGTGGACCCAGCTAAAATTGAAGTTGTTTCATCTTGGAAGAGACCTGAGACGGTGTCAGAGATTCGGAGTTTTCTTGGATTGGCAGGTTACTACAGGAGATTTGTTAAAGACTTTTCCAAAATTTCTGGGCCTTTAAGCCAGTTGACTCGGAAGAAAGTTGCTTACAATTGGGATGCCAAGTGTGAATCCAGTTTCCAAGAATTGAAGAAGAGACTAACTACAGCTCCTATACTAGCTTTACTTGAGGGAACAAAGAACTTCATTGTCTACAGTGATGCATCTAAGGAAGGTTTAGGCTGTGTTTTAATGCAGAATGGTAAGGTGATTGCCTATACTTCTAGGAAATTGAAACCTTATGAAGTCAATTACCCTACACATGATCTTGAGTTAGCTGCAGTTGTGTTTGCATTGAAGAAGTGGCGTCATTACTTGTGGGGTTGCAGATTTGAAATTTTTACTGACCACAAGAGTCTCAAGTATTTGTTTTCACAGAAGGATTTGAATATGAGGCAGCGGAGATGGCTAGAGCTATTGGGTGGTTATAACTGTTCTATTAACTATGTGCCAGGTAAGGCAAATGTTGTTGCTAATGCTTTGAGCCGAAAAGCTACTGTTGCAAGCTTGATTATCAAGGACTGGGAGACTTTGGAAGAAATTTGTTCATGGAAGCCAGAAGCTACTGAGGTAGGGATTCGATTTGCTAGTTTACAGATTCAGTCAGGGTTGCTAGCACAGATCAGAGAGGCTCAGAAGACTGATCCTCACATCTTGAAGATCCAAGAAAAAGCTAAAGGGGGAGAGTCGGAGTTTAAATTACATGCAGATGGCATCTTCAGATTCAGGGATAGAGTATGTGTTCCTGATGATCTGACTTTGAAGAATGAGATCCTGTCCGAGGCACATAATTCGAGGTATATGATTCACCTAGGCAGTACGAAAATGTATAGAGATTTGAAACAACACTTCTGGTGGAACAATATGAAGAGGGAGATTGCTGGGTATGTATCCAGATGTTTGACTTGTCAGAGGGTTAAAGTTGAGCATCAGAGGCCAGCCGGACTTCTACAGCCGTTGTCGATTCCGCAGTGGAAGTGGGTACATATTACAATGGACCTTGTGACCGATCTTCCTAGATCTTCGAGATGATGTGATTCTGTTTGGGTTGTTGTGGACCGTTTGACTAAAGTTACACATTTTATTCCCGTGAACAAACATGATAGCCTTGATAAGCTAGCTGAACTGTATGTTGCTAATATTGTGAGATTGCATGGTGTGCCACAGAGTATAGTGTCAGATAGGGATCCCAGATTGAGATCTCGTTTTTGGCAGAAGTTGCAAGAGGCCATGGGAACTAAGTTGAGCTTCAGTACTGCATATCATCCACAAACTGATGGCCAGTCTGAGAAAACTATCAGGATCTTGGAAGACATGCTTCGAGCATGTGTGCTAGACTTTGGGAAGAGTTGGGAGAAGTTTTTGCCTTTAGCAGAGTTCGCCTACAATAATAGTTATCAATCTACTATAGGTATGGCTCCCTACGAGGCGTTGTATGGTCGGAAATGCAGATCCCCATTATATTGGGAAGAGGTTGGAGAGATGAGAACAGTTGATCCGACTGTGTTACATGAGATGATTAAGATGGTAGATAATGTTCACCTTATTTGCCAGCGTATGCTTACAGCTCAAAGTCGTCAGAAGAGTTATACGGATAAGCACCGTCGGGATCTTGAGTTTGATTTGGGGAATTGGGTGTTTCTTAAGATTTCTCCACGGAAGGGATTGATTCGGCACGGTAAGAGCGGGAAGCTCAGTCCCAGGTATGTGGGTCCGTATGAGATCACCAAAAAGGTAGGTCCTTTGGCTTATCGATTAGCTTTGCCTCCGAGCTTGTCGAGACTGCACGATGTGTTACATGTGTCTATGTTGAAGAAGTATCATCCAGACCCTTCACATGTACTTGAACCAGAGCCTTTGCAGATTGAAGAGAAGTTGTCTTATGCAGAGAAACCGATTCAAATTGTGGATCGGAAAGTTCAGGAGCTTCGCAGAAAGAGTATTCCGTTAGTAAAGGTTCTGTGGAATCATCATGGGTTTGAGGAAGCAACTTGGGAAAGAGAGGACCAGGTTCGGGATCAGTATCCGGAGTTGTTTGTTGACCAGGTAGGAATTGCGTGGGCGCAATTGTTTTAAGGGGGAGAGGGTGTAATACCCGAGCCCGGAATGTGAATTTTCTTGTTTATTATTTTGAGATTTATATTTCCTTAAATTCTTTGTGAATTAATTGTTACTTTCTCGCTGTCGCAACGTGCATTGCATTTAAGGAGCGATAGCTAGAGAACGATTTCTAGTCCTCAGCAAATAGTGAAACTAGTATTTAGATGACTTAAATTTTATATTTTAATTGTTGCTAGCTGAAAACTTAATTGGTGTTAGTTTTGAGCTTGAAAATGCACAAAAATAAGGCTCTTTGACCAAGTTTTAAGTAGTTTGACCTTGGACCTTTGACCCTTTGACCATTTAACACTTTATAAGCTAAAACTAAGCAAAATAAAAAAAAATAGCAGCTGAAAACAGAGGAGAAGGCCGAGAGCTTTGAAGAGAGAAAAAAAAAACCTTTCAACTTCCAATCATTCAATCTTCGCGTGAGCTCGTGCGGGGTGATTTCCGAGAAAACTAGCATTGTTTTCCTAGCGACTAGGAGTACCTGAGGTGAGGGAAGCATGTTATTTGCGCATTTAAACGTTATGTAGGTTAACTTTGTCAATTTTGAGATTTATCCGTAGATCGTTATTTAAAGCGATTTGATGCTTCTAGTATGTTCCTTGGCATTTGTAGAACATGTATTTATAGCTTTGTAACATTTTCTGTGGTTAAATGTTGTGATTGCAAATTAAATTGCCAATTGAATAGTGTTTTGTGAATAGTAAAACCTTGAAACGTTGAAGTTGCGTTGTTATGCTTTCTGTTGATGTAGAAATGTGCTAGGTACGCTAGAATGCTAAAATGTGTGGTTTGTTTGGGTTGCGTAGTGGAAAAAACGAGAATTATGCCTTTGGAAAAGTCGGGGTCGTTTAGGTCGACTTTAGCATTTTCTCGTTTTGCGTGTTGGCATTGCTTCGGGAGGCCATGGAAGCACTTTTGGTGCGATTGTGGCGTTGGTTGGGCGTTTGGTTGTTATAGTTGTAGTTCAAACGAGAAAGGGGAAAATCGGGGCTTTGCGCGAGTTCTAGGGTAAAGTAAGGTTTCGGGGTCTTTAGACATGCCTTATGGTGACCTAGGAGGGTTGACAAAGTCGGTTTCCAGAACTCGTGGCTCGTTTCGAAATGGTAGTGTTTTGATAGTTGGGGCCGATTTGTGTTTTTGTGTGTTTTCTTGTCTTTATGCCTATAGAATGCTTAGAATTACTTGAAATACTTGTTTGAGTTGTTTTGGATTGAATTGCTTATCAATTGCTGCTATCGCGTGCGAGAGTAACCTACTTTGTTATTCTCCCACGTGTGGCTTTATCGCTTGTTTATCACATTGTATCGAATCTTGCATTGCATAGTGTCTCGCGCGTGAGTGATGGGCCTCTCTGGGTAGCCTTGGGTTGCCAGTGTTGGTTGCTCTAGCTTCGCTGCTATTCCCTTTCTCGCTTGGGTTGCCTCCCAGGGAGATTTGGGTCGTAGGTTGATGGATACTTCCGGGGTATTCCAAACTGGTGTTATAAGGTGGTTTGGGCCGGCGCGTCATCATTGAATTCGTGTTTGAAGGTTGCTCGTGAAAAGAGTATCATATCCTTTGAATGAGTGTTTATAGCTTTAATGCTTGCCTTGCTTTGTTGATGGCTTTCTTATATCTCTGTATGATATATGTATGCATTGCTTGGCTAATTGCATTGCATACTCCTCTTATCTCCGTCCTTGAGACCAATTGCCCTCGCTGAGCAATAGTTTTTGCTCATTCCTCTCTATACTATATTTTTACAGGAGTAGTTGAAGCAGACCCTCTTGAGGTAATTGAGGAGAAGGAACAGGTGGAGGTGTTCCCGTGATTGCTCTTCTCTGCTTTGCTAGTGGTTGGTTACCAGATTTTGTGCGAGCCTTGCATGATAAGTATATTGCTTGGATGTCGTTTAATTTTGAGGCTTGTAGCCTTGTATGTATTTTCTAGTTGAGGCCTCTATGGTCTTATGTTGTATAAGTTGGAAGAATGTAAAGCTGTAAAAGTTTACTCTTGTGACTAGTAAAGAAATGCATGCTAATAGCTAATTGTTTAGTGGCATAAATACTTGTGTAGTATGCATATCATTTTTGGTTTGGAAAGTTGGTTAATAAGAAATGTATGTTTTTAAAGAAAGTTGGCTTGTTTTGATTATTATATGGCTTTCGCAAGTATTATATTGATTTTAGGGTTTTCGGATCGTCCGTGGTACAGAGGAGACTCCGCCCGTGTGTCGGGTCCGAGCTTGGCCTTTTGCAGGGTCGGGTCGGGGCGTGACACCTTTTATGTCAACAAAAGATCTGAACAGGTCCAAGGAAAGAAAAGATTGGTGATAGATTATCGCCAACTCAATGATCAATTGCAGGATATCAGATTCCCTCTTCCAAGAAAGGAACAACTCCTTCAGAAGCTATCCAAAGCCAAATTCTTCTCCAAATTTGATATGAAATCTGGATTTTGGCAAATTGGTATTATTGAAGCTGACAGATTCAAAACTGCTTTTGTTGTTCCACATGGTTATTATGAATGGAACGTCATGTCATTCGGTCTCAAGAATTCACCGTCCGAGTTCCAACACAGAATGGATGATGTGTACCGACCCCTTGCACGACATTGTATCATCTACATTGATAATGTGTTAGTATTTAGTAACAAAGCTGAAGAACACCACCAGCATCTCTGACAATTCCAAGAACTAACATACCAGCATGGCTTAGTTCTTGCTGAATCCAAGATGAAAATTGGTCTCAATGCTATTGATTTTCTTGGTTAGTAGATTAGAGAAAGACACATTCTCCTACAGGACCATATATCAAGCAAAGTCTTCGACTTTCCTAATGAACTCAGAACTATTACATAGATCCAGCAGTTCCTTGGCCTCATCAATTAAGCTCGGAGAGTTGGGTCGTAGGTTTGGTGTACATCCGGAGTACACCTATTTGGAATGATAAGTGGATGATTGAAGCTGGCCACAACATTTGTTATCGAAAATGAACTCGAGAGCGAAAGCTCACCGTATCCTTGAAATGAATGGTAATTGTATTTATTGTTCAATTTGATACTTATACTTTGCGTACTTTATTATTTATATTATGTGACATGTTTTCAAAAAAGGATTTTCATACGATTAACCGGAAAAGAGTTTCAAAATGTTATCACTTGTTCCCCATCGCTGAGTTCATAAGGACTCACCCTCTTTTATCATCACAGGTGAAGAAGATTTGGAACAGGTACCCGAGGAGAATGTTCATGTCGATGATTCCTTGGAGTGATTACATGCTTTATGTGCCTTGCTTGACTGTGGTTGTTTTATGAACGTTATGTTTGTTTTGAAGACTATTTATGATGTTGTTATAAATAACCCCTGTTGTAATTTGGGGTCTAATTTTGGCTTGTACTGATTATAACCAAACAATCACTCTATTTAGTGGTTTGTTATCACTATTTTGATTTAGTAACTTTCATAGGCTAAAGGATAATAGGTGCTTGTGTAATAGGAATTGACGAATAAACGGGACATATTTATCATGTTAGGCTTATTAAACAAATGAGACTTTCGAGATAAATTAATAGGCAAATCGGTTGATGACAAAATAGGAATCTTAGTTGGAATCGAATCAATGATTGAAAATTTTGAGGTATTATAGAAAATTAGGTCAAACCAAAGGTCTTAAATACAGCCGTTATGCTATCTATTTTTCGGGAAAACTTTTGGAGCTCTAGGCCAACGTTAAGCGTTAAATCATAACAAACGGCTAAGTATGTGAAATAGCATAAATGAATTAGGTCATACCCTAGTCTAGCCTCTATAGGTCGGGTTGGGGCATGACACCTTATTAGAATGGTATCAGAGCTTAGTTTGCTAACTAGGCATAAGCCGGGTTTAACTCTCGGCCAATGGGTAGAAGCTTTGAAGTAAATTGTGCCTATACTTTGTTTCTACGTGCTTATGTGATTAACGTGTCTTAACTGTTTTGAGAATTATATGCCTACGTGAAATTGTATGTCACATACTCTATACAGTAATTTATTGTTTTGTCGTATCCAAATAAATTGTGCATAGTAATTTGTACCTATAGATGGCTGGCCCTAGTACCCGCAATACCAATAGGGACGAAGAGCCTCAAGAAGCCGGAGATACTCACTAAACTAATCCCGACATGGCTATGTTTAACTTGATGGCGAGTTCTATGGATCGCGTGTCACGAGTGATGGAATAGCAAGAAACACGTGAAACAGCAATTAATAACAACAACTACGGAGCTGGTGGTAACAACAACAGGAATTGTGGTAACAATGGGAGAAACAACAGAATGCGGGAGTTCCTTGATTTTCACCCCTCTAAGTTCTATGGGGAAGCTAATGATGAAAAGGCATAGGCTTGGTTGTCTAAGATTGAAAGGCTTTACAGGCCACTTGACTATACTGACGAAGAAAGGATTGAGTTTGCTGTGTTTCTATTACACGGGGATGCTGAGCATTGGTGGCACATTGTGGAGGCACTCTCGGAAACTAATCATGCACCTGGCTTGTGGAGTAACTTATACATACCTGCGGTTTCAAGACAAAGGCGGATTGAAGAGTTTATGACCTTGAGCCAGGGCAACATGACAGTGGCTCAGTATGAGGCTCACTTCGACAAACTATCCTGCTATGCACAATACATGGTCAAAACCCTTGAGGCGAAGATGTGGAAATTTATGAATGGGTTGAGGCCAGAAATTCAAGATCACTTGGCTTCACATGACTTTACTACATATTCCGCTCTCCTTGTTGCTGCTTCCCGAGTTGAGAAGAGAAAACTTGATAGAGCCAGTTCGAGTCAGCCGAACAAGAAACCCTACCAGCCTCAAGGACAACAGTGGAATTTTCAAACTTAGAGTCGCAGTCAGGGCCAAAGCCAGAACAGACCCGTCAACAACTGTGGCCCGTCAAAAGCACCATCAGCCTCTTCCACCCGTGGTTCTACAGGTAGTTCACCCGCTACACAGGCTATCACCTGTCCTTATTGTAACAGGAAGGGCCACACTGAGGCCCAATGTTGGAAGAAGGTAGGACGATGCGTGCGGTGTGGCAGTGATCAACATCGGGCTAGGGATTGCCCTAAATGGCAGGGGGATCAGGATCAGAATAAACCAACTGGTAGAGGCAAGACTCCAGTTCCTAGAGTTCCGGCCTGAGCTTATGCTATTGAGTGCAAGGAGCTTCCTGAGGAGACTGCTGTTGTTGAAGGTACATTCTTGATACTGAATCAACTTGTTAGGGTGCTAATTGA
Organism: Ehretia macrophylla; assembly: GCA_037974665.1. NCBI lineage: Eukaryota > Viridiplantae > Streptophyta > Magnoliopsida > Boraginales > Ehretiaceae > Ehretia > Ehretia macrophylla. Next base: position 23,491,280 of record CM075780.1, read on the forward strand.
TCCAGGTGCTACTCATTCATTTATTACTCCCTTATGTGTGCAACATGTGAAATTATGAGTTGAATATCTGCCTTACGAAGTAGAAGTCAGTACTCCAATGGGTTCTAAACTTGTTACTAGCTTAGCTTGTAAAACATGTAAAATTCAAATTAAGGATTGGGAATTCTCGGCCAATCTTATAGTGTTACCCTTTCGAGACTATGAAGTCGTCGTAGGAATGGACTGGTTGGAAAAGCATCATGCCTAACTAGATTGTCGGACGAAGATTGTAACATTCCAGATACTTGACCAACCAACATTAAAGGTAATGGGTTGAAGGGATTTCACTGGGAGTCCCATTATTTCATCTACGAAAGCAGTGAAGTTCATGAGAAAAGTGTGTAGTGGATACTTAGCTTACCCTATCAATAAGCGATTCAAAAAAGCTAAGTTGGAGGAGATGTTGATGATTAAAGAATATGCCGATATGTTTCCAGAGGAATTGCCGGGTTTACCTTCGGATCCGGAGATCGAGTTTGTAATAGAATTACTGCCTGGTACACAGCCGATATCTAAAGTTCCTTATCGTATGGCACCGGCTGAACTACAAGGATTAAAAGATCAACTACATGGATTGTTGGAGAAAGGGTTTGTTCAACCGAGTTCTTCTCCGTGGGGTACACCAGTCCAATTTGTAAAGAAGAAGGACGGAACATTGAGGTTATGCATCAATTACAGAGGATTGAACCAAGTGACTGTCAAGAATAAATACCCACTTCCACTGATCGATGAGTTGTTTGACCAACTTCAAGGAGCTAAGGTGTATTCGAAACTCGACTTGAGGTAAGGGTATTATCAGCTACGGATTAAAAAGGAGGATGTTCCTATATCGTCTTTTCGGACGAGATATGGTCACTATGAGTTTGTGGTAATGCCATTTGGGCTAACTAATGCCCCTGCAGCCTTTATGGACTTAAAGCACAGGGTGTTTCAACCCTACTTGGACCAATTTGTGGTGATCTTTATTGATGATATTTTGGTATACTCAAAGTCTGAGACCGAGCATGAACAACATTTGCGATTGTTGTTGCAAAAACTTTGGGAGCATCAATTGTATGCAAAGTTTAGCAAATGTGAATTTTGGTTGCGGCAAATTGCATTCTTCAGACACATCATATTACAAGAAGGAATAGCAGTGGACCCAGCAAAGATAGAAGAAGTGATGTCTTGGAAGAAGACGGAAAATGTCACAGAGGTTCGGAGTTTTCTTGGTTTAGCCGGCTATTATCGGAGGTTCGTGAAGGATTTCTCAAAGATTGCAGGACCACTTACAAAGCTCACTCAAAAGAAAACAAAGTTTGTGTGGAATGACAAGTGTGAGAACAACTTTCAGGAGTTGAAGACAAGATTGACTACTGTGCTTGTTCTTGCATTACCTGAAGGAAGTCAAGGCTTTGTAACCTATAGCGATACTTCTAAGGAATGACTAGGTTGTGTATTGATGCAGAATGGTATAGTGATTGCATATGCCTCTAGGAAGCCAAAGTCGTATGGATTGAATTACCCGACGCATGATTTGGAACTAGCGGCTATTGTGTTTGCATTAAAGAAATGGAGGCACTATTTGTGGGGTAACAAGTTTGAGATATTTACGGATCACAAGAGCTTGAAGTACTTGTTCTCACAGAAAGAATTGAATATGAGGCAAAGACGGTGGATGGAGCTCTTGGATGATTATAATTGCACAATCAATTATGTGCTGGGTAAAACGAATGTGGTAGCAAATGCCTTAAGTCGGAAGGCAAGCATGCAGTTGCCTATTTCTATGAAAAATGATCAGAACTGGCAAAAATAGTCACTTACCAATTTTCATACATTTTCACCAACATTTACAAGGTAAAAAGCACTTCGTTCTACAGAGCCAGTAATCTGCCAAAAGCCTATTTCATTTTTCCAATTCTTCTAGATTTAGACACCTCACGATGTTTGACCATTTTGGAGGCCTTAGATTCAAAATTGGCCTTGGCCTATTTCTACGACAACTGATCAGAACTGGAAAAACTAGTCACTTACCAATTTTCACTCATTTTCAATATCATTTACTACTACAAATGCACTTCGCTCTACCAAGTCAAAAATCTGCCAGCTACACGATTTTTACCTATCTTCAAGTTCTAGCCAAAAATCTAGCCATGCATGGTTATATAAGCTCATATACATACATATACAAAAACTATAGAGGTAAATATAGTCATATGAAGGCATGCATGTGATTTTTGAAAGCTTTTAAAAGAGTTTAACCCTCACCTTGGCCTATTGATGATTAATGATGCTCAAATGCTCTTCAAAATGCACAAAGGCTTCTTCCTTGCTTTGGTCAAGAGAGATTGCTTGATTACCCTTAATTTCTAACTTAGTTAGCATGTGAGGATGGTGTGCATGTGTGTAGAACAAAATGAAATGAAAGAAAGCCTATCAAGACATACCTAAGGCCGAAAATGATGAACTTTGTGAGCTTGCTTGCGATTTTCTTGCTTAACTTGCTAAGGCTGAGTCCCTTGGGATGCTTGTGAGCCTAGGTGACACTTAGGATGTGAGCTTGAGCTATGGAGACTTAAGTTGCAGCCATGGCCGAGAGAGTGAGAGAATGAGAGCTTGAGAGAATTTTTTTGAGAAAGAGATGAAATGCTTTGTGTGTGTGTGTCGGCCTTGAAGTTATACAAGGCTGAAATTTCCTTAGTCCTTGTGCAATATTAAAATGTGAGGAAGCATGGGTGAGGAGGCCGACAATGAGAGAGAATTTGAGTGTAAAAGAAATGCGAAATTGTTAGAAAATGGTTGCATGCATGTCTCGGCCTTGGGGCTTAGCAAAATTCTGATTTTTATATCATCTTTTGAGCATGGCTTGATTTGTTGTTAGGCAATGGTGATGTGGCCGAGAATGGAGGCTTAGTAGTTAGCAAAATGTGGCTTTGGTGCATGCAAAAGGTATGACATTGTGTAAGATTCTTGTCTAAGCATGCATGATAAGATTGTTTTGTTCAAATTTTTGCTCAAGAACATGGTATGGCCGGCCATCATGGCTCACAAATCTGAATTTTTGTCATGTTTTAAGCTTTATTTTATTGTAGGTTGATGTGGTATTTTAGGTGCATGGGTTTTGCAAAAGGAATAAAGAGTAAAGAATAAGAATGTTTAGTGTTTAGTGAAATTTTGTCTTCTAGTGCATTGACTTAGGATTAAAATATTAGTTAGTGGAGTTTGTAGGATTATTTATAGTCTAGTGCTTTGTGTAGGATTCTTTATTGATTAGCGTGCAGGCACGCTTTCCTAGGTCTAGGGCACGCACTACGAGGTAAAGCACGAACTACAAGACAAATACACGTATTCCAAATAAATGCACGTAACCCTAAATGAATGCACGTAAATCAATGCAAGGCACATAAATCAAGACACGACTCTCAAACCTAGGTTAATGCACGCAGTTCAAGGTTAGGGCACACAAAATGAGGTATCGCATGCAAATCGAGGTCGGGCCTTACAACTCTCGTCCAAGCACGCTTAACTTCGGAGTTCCGATGGGATCCGATGCATTAGTGCTGGTTTGATCGCACCTGTCATGTTGAGGGGGTAAAACCCTTATGTGTTGATAGTTCACAGTCCCAGGCCAAAGAGATGACTCATTCAAAAGGCCCAATGGGCTTAACGACAACCCATCTGCTTCGACAACACAGTAGCCTCACAAGACATGATATTGAAGCATTGTAGGGCCCTCTAATGTCCTGCGAGTTAGATTGTCGTCCGTTTTGCGGCTCACGACAAACGATCCGGGATGAAAAAATAGCGCAAAAAGAAGAAAAGTGGCCCAAAATTGATGAAAACGTTCATTTTTGGGCTCCAAAAACAGGCGCAGCCGAGCAGGCTTGCTACCTCCGTCATAGAACTCTCAGAGAGCTTTCCAACGGTATGGTGTGCGCTGCATAACTCCATACAGATCAAAAGTAATGGGCATTGGAACGACGGAGACCTGGTCACAGGCCCTACGCCCTCGGTTTGCGGGCCTAGCCTCGATGTGAAGTGATGTTGTCTTGCCCAAGATGACTTGGGACTCGGTAATAGAAATGTGATGGATAAAGTATCTAAGCAAGGCTAACCGTGGCAAAAAAATGAAAAGGGGGGTACAACAGAGGACTTCCCAGGGGATAACCCATCCTAGTTCTACTATCGGCCAAGCACGCTTAACTATAAAGTTCTGATGGGATCCGGTGCATTAGTGCTGGTATGATCGCACCTGTCATGTTGAGGGGGTAAAGCCCTTATGTGTTGACGGTTCACAGTCCCAGGCTAGAGAGACGGCTCATTCAAAAGGCCCAATGGGCTTAACGATAACCCATCTGCTTCGACAACGCAGTAATCTCACAAGACATGATATCGAAGAGTTGTAGGGCCCTCTAATGTCCCGCGAGTTAGGTTGTCATCCTTTTCGCGGCTCACGACGAACGATCCAGGATGAAAAAACTGCGCAAAAAGAAGAAAAGTGGCCCAAAACTGAAGAAAACGTTCATTTTTGGACTCCAAAAATAGGCGCTACAAAGCAGGCTTGCTGCTTCTGTCGTAGAGCTCTCAGAGAACTTTCCAACGACATACTTTGCGCCGTATAACTCCTTACGGATCAAAAGTTATGGGCACCGGAGCGACGGAGACCTGGTCACAGGCCCCACACCCACGGTTTGCGGGCCCAGCCTCTACGTGAAGCGATGTTGTCTTGCCCAAGATGGCTTGGGACTCGGTAATAGAAATGTGATGGATAAAGCATCTTGGCAAGGCATACTGGGGCAAAACAAATGAAAATGGGGGTACAACACGAGGACTTCCCAAGGGGTCACACATCCTAGTACTACTCTCGTCCAAGCACACTTCACTTCGGAGTTCTGATGGGATATAGTGCATTAGTGCTGGTATGATCACGCCTGTCATGTTGAGGGGGTGAAGCCCTTATGTGTTGACGGTTCACAGTCCTAGGCCAGAGAAACGACCCATTCAAAAGGCCCAAAGGGCTTAGCGACAACCCATCTGCTTCGACAACGCAGTAACCTCGCAAGATGTGATATCGAAGCGTTGTAGGGCCCTCGAATGTCCAGCGAATTAGGTTGTCATCCTTTTCGCGGCTCACGACGAACGATCCGGGATGAAAAAATAGCACAAAAAGAAGAAGAGTGGCCAGAAACTAATGAAAATGTTCATTTTTTGGCTCCAAAAACAGGTGCGGCCGAGTGGTCTTTCTGCCCATGACGTAGAGCTCTCAGAGAGCTTACCAACGATATGCTGTGCGGTGCATAACTCCTTACGGATCAAAAGTTATAGGCACCGGAACGACGGAGACCTGGTCACAGGTCCCATGCCCTTGGTTTTGCTGGCCCAGCCTCTACGTGAAGCGATGTTGTCTTGCCCAAGATGACTTGGGATCCGGTAACAGAAATGTGATGGATAAAGCATCTTGGCAAGGCTAACCGGGGCAAAAAAATGAAAAGGGGGTGCAACACGAAGACTTCTCTGTAGGTCACCCATCCTAGTACAACTTTCGGCCAAGCACGCTTAACTTTGGAGTTCTAATGGAATCCGGTGCATTGGTGCTGGTATGATCGCACCCACCTTGTTGAGGGGGTAAAGCCCTTATGTGTTGACAGTTCACAGTCCCAAGCTAGAGAGACGGCTCATTCAAAAGGCCCAATAGGCTTAACGACAACCCATCTGCTTCGACAACGCAGTAACCTCGCAAGACGTGTGTAAGGCCCTCTAATGTCCTGCGAGTTAGGTTGTCGTCCTTTTTACGGCTCAGGACGAACGATCCGGGATGAAATAATAGTGTAAAAAGAAGAAAAGTGGCCCAAAAATGATAAAAATATTCATTTTTGGGCTCCGAAAATAGGCGCAGCTGAGCAGTCTTCCTGCCCCCATTGTAGAGCTCTCAGATAGCTTTTCAACGATATGTTGTGCGCCGCATAACTCCTTACGTATCAAAAGTTATGGGCACCGGAGCGATAGAGACCTGGTCACAGGCCCCACGCCCTCGGTTTGCGGGCCCAGCCTCTACGTGAAGCAATGTTGTCTTGCCCAAGATGACTTGGGACTCGGTAATAGAAATTTGATGGATAAAGCATCTTGGCAAGGCTAACCCGGGCAAAAAAAAATGAAAAGGGGGGTGCAACACGAGGACTTCCCAAGGGGTCACCCATCCTAGTACTACTCTCGCACATACATACTTAACTTCGGAGTTCTGATGGGATCCGGTGCATTAGTGCTGTTATGATCACACCCGTCATGTTGAGGGGGTAAAGACCTTATGTGTTGACGGTTCATAGTCCTAGGCCAGAAAGATGGCCCATTGAAAAGGCCCAAAGGGCTTAATGACAACCCATCTGCTTCGACAACGCAATAACCTCGCAAGATGTGATACCAAAATGTTTTAGGGCCTGGTAATATCCCGCGAGTTAGGTTGTCTTCCTTTCTGCGGCTTAGGACGAACGATCCAGGATGAAAAAATAGCGCAAAAAGAAGAAAATTGGCCCAAAATTGATGAAAACATTCATATTTGGGCTCCAAAAACAAATGCTGCAAAGTAGGCTTACTGCCTCCGTCGTAGAGCTCTTAGAGAGCTTTCCAACGGTATGCTGTGCGCTGCATAACTCCTTACGGATCAAAAGTTATGGGCACCGGAGCGACGGAGACCTGGTCATAGGCCCCAAGCCCTCAGTTTTCGGGCCCAACCTCTACGTGAAGCGAGGTTGTCTTGCCCAAGATGACATGGGACTCGGTAACAGAAATGTAATGGATAAAGCATCTTGGCAAGGCTAACTGGGGCAAAACAAATGAAAAAGGGGGTGCAACACGAGGACTTCCCAGGGGGTCACCCATCCTGGTACTACTCTTGCCCAACCATGCTTAACTTCGGAGTTCTGATGGGATCCAGTGCATTAGTACTGTGAGGCCCGACCTCGATTTGTGTGCGTTACCTCGTTTCGTGTGCCCTAGCCTAGATTTGTGTGCCTTGACCTAGGTTTAAGAATCGTGTTTCATTTTGTGTGCCGTGCATTGAATTACGTGCATTCATTTAGGGTTGCATGCATTTACTTGAGAAACGTGCATTTGTCTCGTAGTTCGTGCCCAACCTCGTAATGCGTGCCCGAAACCTAGGAAAGCGTGCCCACACCTTAATCAAGAAAGCATCTTACACGAAGCACTAGATCATTAATTAATCCTACAAATTCCACTAACTAATATTAAATTGCTAATTCAACTCACTAGAAGACGAATATGCACCAAAAGCTAGACATTATTTATTCTTTATTCTTTATTCTTTACATATCCCAAACACACAATAAAATAAGCCTTGAACAAACAAAAAATTCAGATTCTAGCAATGCCTTGGCCGACCACTTTTTGTGCATTTGTGCTTGCTTGCTTAATTCAAATTCTATTCCTAGACATCCTATGACAATCTATGACACAATGCATAAAACATTTGGCTCAAAACTCTACCCAAGGCTCCATATTCTCGACCCATTCTCTAGCCCATGCTAAGTGATTCAAAATGCTTCTTGAAGACACAAAAATCTGAATTTTGCAAGGCCCTAGGCCGACACAAGCATCAAACATTGCAAAGCCTTTCATTTTTCTTTCATTTCCTCTCTTTCTATCATTCTTTCTCTCATTTCTCCTCTCTCTCTCGGCCCTAGCTGAAATTTTACTCTCCTTAGCTTAAGTTCTTCATCCAATGGTTCATCAAGTCATGCAAGAAGCCAGGAGCTCGACCAAGCAAAGCTAGGAGCAAAGAAACTCACATGCAAGCTCATAGCACTTTCATTTCGGCTTAGGTGAGTTTGTTTGCTTCCATTTCATTTTCTTCTTGTTCTAACCACATGCACCTACTAATAAATTGGTTACTAATCTAGGAAATTAGAGAAAATCAAGTCGTCTCTCGGCTAAGCAAGGAAAAGAGTCAATCTTGCGCATCATCAAGAGTCTTGTGCATCTTCTTGTTGTCTTGCTAAGGTGAAGGCTAAAACTTCTTGAAAAGCTTTCAAAAACCACATGCATGCCTTTAAATGTCTATCTTTACTTCTGTACTTGTGATATATGTGTGTTCATGAGCTTTTGTAAACATGCATGGCAAGATATTTGGCTAGAATGTGATGTTAGATGAAATCGCGTATGGGATAGTCTTCTGCCTTGTTGGTGCGGGGTGATTTGGTAGGTGACTAGTTTTGCCAGTTTTGAGAATTTTTCACGGAAATAGGCCAAAGCTAATTTTGACTCTAAGGTCCTCAAAATGGCAAAACATCAAAATGTGTCCAAATTTGGAAAATCTGGGAAAATGAAGCAGGTTTTGGCAGATTCACTGTTCTTGTAGAACGAACCAGTTTTGGCTTAGTAAATGACATCCAAAATGCATGAAATTTGGTGTGCGGCTAGATTTTTCAGTTCTGGACATTTTTGTCAGAAGTGGACTAAGGCCAAATCTGACCCTAAGGCCCTAAAAAACGACAAGTATTGAAATGTGTGCAATTCTGGACAGTTTTGTGTAGTCTCACAGTTATGGCTATAACTCTTGAACCCGAACTCCAAATGATGCGAGGTTTGTTTCTGAATTTAGTGTACTCCTTAAGCTTTAATTTGACATCTTGTTCACTGGAATTGGAGATTGTTTTCTTGTCTCAATGATTGTGAGAAAACAGTCCATTGCAGTGAGGGTTTCACCTAGTGATATGCTTAGAAAAATTATTGTAGCTTCTCTTGTTGTATTAAATGCTTGGGATTATGGCATTTGGATGTTGTGTGGACTGTTTTGAATGCTTGAGGGTGTTTGAATTAATCAATGCATGGCTTGAGTTTAATTACAAGATGACTTGGGGATTAACCGCATGGGTAAGCACGAATTGAAACCCTACTGATTAGGTAAATTCGCTAAGTGTTGATCCTATGAATATCGTGTTTAATTATGTGATTAGTAGGCTGCCCGTAGTTGCCTTGTGGCCCTAAATGTGATTTCGATGATTACATGTTGACAAGTAGGCCTTTCTTGCACCCGATCCCACGTAGATGTCGTTGCATGTTGAATAATCCTATTATTTGATTACGTGAACTTCGAAATGAGTTATATGACTTGATTTACATGTGTTACATGGCTACCCGTTTAATATTCATATAACTCCATGTGCTTTATAAATGAAATTACCTGTCATATTATGCCTCGCTTGTTTACTTGTCAACGTGCAATCTTATGACTGCTCGGAGGCAACCTACTTTGTTGACCTCCAAATGTGATATATTAAATGTCATAAATGTGCATTGCATACAAGGTTGCAACATTTCATTCTGGCGTGGTAGTGTTCACGCACATCGGGCGGCATCGGGCTTGCCGGTGCAACCGTGACTACCATTGTCCAATTCCCTCTCTCCCTTGGGGGCTAGACTTCCTCGGAGAGTTGGGTCGTAGGATTTCAGGGTACATCCGGAGTACACCCATTTGGCGTGATAAGGGGATGAATTGAAGCCGGCTGCAACAACTGATACTGGAAATGAACTGAGAGCAAAAGCTGACCGTATCTTTTTCACTATATGTATAAGTACTCCCGCTTGGTTTCTAGAGGACCTCGGGGAGGAAATATGGGTAATTGTCTTCTTTTACATTTACATTACATTAAGTACTTACTTGTGATATATGTCATGCTTGCCAAAAGGGTTTTCACAAGTTGAGCCGAAAAATGAGTTTCAAAACTTATTTCTCGTTCCCATCGCTGAGTTCATAAGGACTCACCCTCTTTTATCATCTCTGGTAAAGAAGATCAGGAACAGGTACCCGAGGACAACGTGCCTAACGATGATTCCTTGGAATGATTGCTTGCCCTACGTGCCTTGCTTGACTATGGCCATTTTGTGAACAATATGTTGCTTGAAGACTATTTCATTTCTTATGATGCTTGTTATTGTATTGTAAAAGACCCCCGTTGTAATTTGGGGTCTAATTTTGGCTTGTACTAATCATAACTAGATAAACACTACTATGGTCGTTTTGCTATTGTTATTGGCTAGTATCTATCATAGGAATATGAAGTATCAGGTAAGGATTAAGTAAAATGAGCCTATCCAATCTTAAGCAGGTACTCATTGTTAAGTTAAGGTCAACAGGTACTTTTGTAACGAGGATTAACAAACAAATGAGACATAGTAACATGCTAAGTTATTAATCAAACGAGACTTTGAAATAACTAGTAGGCGTTTCGATTGGTGATAAATAGTAATCTTAGTTAGAAACGAAATTGAGAATGGAAATTTTGAGGCGTTTAGAGAATTAGGTCAACCTAAAGAGCCCAATTACAACCATTATGTTGCCGGTTTTCTGGAGAATTTGTGGAGTTTAGGCTAAAACGTTAACTGTTAGACCCTCTTGAACGATTAAGTACGTGATATGACTTGAATGTTTAGATTACACCTTAGTCTAACCTTCATAGGTTGGGTTGGGGTGTGACAACTGCTGGTATGATCGCACCCGTCATGTTGAGGGGGTAAAGCCCTTATGTGTTGATGGTTCACAGTCCTAGGCCAGAGAGACGGCTCATTCAAAATGCCCAAAGGGCTTAATGACAACCCATCTGCTTTGACAACGCAGTAACCTCACAAGACGTGATATCGAAGCGTTGTTGGGCCCTCTAACGTCCCGCGAGTTCGGTTGTCTTCCTTTTTGCGGCTCACGACGAACGATCCGGGATGAAAAAATAGCACATAAAGAAGAAAAGTGGCCCGAAACTGATGAAAACATTCATTTTTGGGCTCGCAAAACTGGCGCGGCCGAGTAGTCTTGCTGCCCCCATCGTAGAGCTCTCGGAGAGCTTTCCAACGGTATGCTGTGCGCCACATAACTCCTTACAGATCAAAAGTTATAGGCACCAGAACGACAGAGACCTGGTCACAGGTCACACGCCCTCGGTTTGCGGGCCCAGCCTCTAAGTGAAGCGATGTTGTCTTGCCCAAGATGACTTGGGACTTGGTAACATAAATGTGATGGATAAAACATCTTGGCAATTCTAACCGGGTCAAAAAAATGAAAAGGGGGGTACAACACGAGGACTTCCCAGGGGGTCACCCATCCTAGTACAACTTTCGGCCAATCACGCTTAACTTCGGAGTTCTAATAGGATTCGGTGCATCAGTGCTAGTATGATCGCACCTGTCATGTTGAGGGGGTAAAGCCCTTATTTGTTGACGGTTCACAGTCCCAGGCTAGAGAGACGGCTCATTCAAAAGGCCCAATGGGTTTAACGACAACCCATCTGCTTTGACAACGCAGTAACCTCGCAAGACGTGTGTAAGGCCCTCTAATGTCCTGCGAGTTTGGTTGTCGTCCTTTTTGCGGCTCACGATGAACGACCCGGGATGAAATAACAATGCAAAAAGAAGAAAAGTTGCCCAAAACTGATGAAAATGTTCATTTTTGGGCTCCAAAAATAGGTGCAGCTGAGCAGTCTTGCTGCCCTCGTCGTAGATTTCTCAGAGAGCTTTTCAACGGTATGCTGTGCACCGCATAACTCCTTATGGATCAAAAGTTATAGGCACCAGAGCGATAGAGACCTAGTCACAGGCCCCACGCCCTCGGTTTACGGGCCCAGCCTCTACGTGAAGCGATGTTGTCTTGCCCAAGATGACTTGGGACTCGGTAATAGAAATGTGATGGATAAAGCATCTTGGCAAGGCTAACCGGGGCAAAAAAAATAAAAATGGGGGTGCAACACGAGGACTTCCCAAGGGGTCACCCATCCTAGTACTAATCTTGCACATGCACGCTTAACTTCGGAGTTTTGATGGGATCCAGTGCATTAGTGCTGGTATGATCACACCCGTCATGTTGAGGGGTAAAGACCTTATATGTTGACGGTTCACAGTCCTAGGCTAGAGAGATGGCCCATTGAAAAGGCCCAAAAGGCTTAACGACAACCCATCTGCTTCGACAACGCAGTAACCTCACAAGACGTGATACCAAAACGTTGTAGGGCCAGGTAATATCCCGCGAGTTAGGTTGTCATCCTTTTTGTGGCTCACGACGAATGATCCGGGATGAAAAAACAGCACAAAAAGAAGAAAAGTGGCCCAAAACTGATGAAAATGTTCATTTTTGGGGCTCATAAAACAAGTGCTTAGGCTTACTGTCCCTGTCGTAGAGCTCTTAGAGAGCTTTCCAACGGTATGTTGTGCGCCGCATAACTCCTTACGGATCAAAAGTTATGGGCTCCGGAGGGACGGAGACCTGCTCACAGGCCCCAAGCCTTCGGTTTGCGGGCCCAGCATCTACGTGAAGCAATGTTGTCTTGCCCAAGATGACATGGGACTCGGTAACAGAAATGTGATGGATAAAGCATCTTGGCAAGGCTAACCGGGGCAAAACAAATGAAAAGAAGGGTGCAACATGAGGACTTCCCAAGGGGTCACCCATCCTAGTACTACTCTCGCCCAACCACGCTTAACTTCGGAGTTCTGATGGGATCCGGTGCATTAGTGCTGGTATGATCGCACCCGTCATGTTGAGGGGTAAAGCCCTTTTGTGTTGACGGTTCACAGTCCCAGGCCAGAGAGACAGCTCATTCAAAAGGCCCAAAGGGCTTAACAATAACCCATCTGCTTCGACAACGTAGTAACGTCACAAGACGTGATATCGAAGCGTTGTTGGGCCCTCTAATGTCCCGCGAGTTAGGTTGTTGTCCTTTTTGTAGCTCACGACGAACGATCCGGGATGAAAAATAGCGCATGAAGAAGAAAAGTGGCCCGAAACTGATGAAAACATTTATTTTTGTGCTCAAAAAATTGGGGCAGCCGAGTAGTCTTGTTGTCCCCGTCGTAGAGCTCTCAGAGAGCTTTCCAACGGTATGCTGTGCACCGCATAACTCCTTACGGATCAAAAGTTATGGGCACCGGAACGACGGAGACCTGGTCACAGGTCACACGCCTTCGGTTTGCGGGCCCAGCCTCTTCGTGAAGCGATGTTGTCTTGCCCAAGATGACTTGGGACTCGGTAACAGAAATGTGATGGATAAAGCATCTTGGTAAGGCTAACCGGGGCAAAAAATATGAAAAGAGGGGTGCAACACGAGGACTTCCCAGGGGGTCACCCATCCTAGTACTACTCTCGCACATGCATGCTTAACTTCGGAGTTCTGATGGGATCCGCTGCATTAGTGCTGGTATGATCGCACCCGTCATGTTGAGGGGGTAAAGACCTTATGTGTTGACGGTTCACAGTCCTAGGCCAAAGAGATGGCCCTTTGAAAAGGCCCAAAGGGCTTAACGACAACCCATTTGCTTCGACAACGCAGTAATCTCGCAAGACGTGATATCAAAACGTTGTAGGGCCCAGTAATATCCCGCGATTTAGGTTGTCCTCCTTTTTGCAGCTCACGACGAACGATCCGGGATGAAAAAACAGCTCAAAAAGAAGAAAAGTGGCCTAAAACTATTGAAAACGTTCATTTTTGGGCTCCGAAAACATGTCCTGCAAAGTAGGCTTACTGCCTTCGTCGTAGAGCTCTCAGAGAGCTTTCCAACGGTATGCTGTGTGACGCATAAGTCCTTACGGATCAAAAGTTATGGGCACTAGAGCGACGGAGACCTAATCACAGGCCCCAAGCCCTCGATTTGCGGTCCCAGCCTCTACGTGAAGCGATGTTGTCTTGCCCAATATGACATGGGACTCGGTAACAGAAATGTAATGGATAAAACATCTTGGCAAGGCTAACCGGGGCAAAACAAATGAAAAGGGGGGTGCAACATGAGGACTTCCCAGGGGTCACCCATCCTGGTACTACTCTCACCCAACCACGCTTAACTTCGGAGTTCTGATGGGTTCCGGTGCATTAGTGCTGTGAGGCCCAACCTCGATTTGCATGCGTTACCTCGTTTTGTATGCCCTAGCCTAGATTTGCGTGCCTTGACCTAGGTTAAAGAATCGTGTTTCGTTTTGTGTGCCGTGCATTGAATTACGTGTATTCATTTAGGGTTGCGTGCATTTACTTGGGAAATGTGCATTTGTCTCGTAGTTCGTGTCCTACCACGTAGTGCGTGCCCTAAACCTATGAAAACGTGCCCACACGTTAATCAAGAAAGCATCTTACACGAAGAACTAGATCATTAATTAATCCTACAAACTCCACTAACTAATATTAAATTGCTAATTCAACTCACTATAAGACGAATTTGCACCAAAAGCTAGACATTATTTATCCTTTATTCTTTGCATATCCCAAACACACAATAAAATAAGCCTTGAACAAACAAAAAATTCAGATTCTAGCAATGCCTTGGCCGACCACTTTTTGTGCATTTGTGCTTGTTTGCTTAATTCAAATTCTATTCCTAGACATCCTATGACAATCTATGACACAATGCATAAAAAATTTGGCTCAAAACTCTACCAAAGGCTCCATATTCTCGACCCATTCTCTTGCCCATGCTAGGTGATTCAAAATGCTTCTTGAAGACACAAAAATCTGAATTTTGCAAGGCCCTAGGCCGACACAAGCATCAAACATTGTAAAGCCTTTCATTTTTCTTTCATTTCCTCTCTTTCTCTCATTCTTTCTCTCATTTCTCCTCTCTCTCTCGGCCCTAGCTGAAATTTTACTCTCCTTAGCTTATGTTCTTCATCCAATGGTTCATCAAGTCATGCAAGAAGCTAGGAGCTCGACTAAGCAAAGCTAGGAGCAAAGAAACTCACATGCAAGCTCATAGCACTTTCATTTCGGCTTAGGTGAGTTTGTTAGCTTCCATTTCATTTTCTTCTTGTTCTAACCACATACACCTACTAAGAACTTGGTTACTAAGCTAGGAAATTAGAGAAAATCAAGTGGTCTCTCGGCTAAGCAAGGAAAAGAGTCAATCTTGCGCATCATCAAGAGTCTAGTGCATCTTCTTGTTATCTTGCTAAGGTGAGGGCTAAAACTTCTTGAAAAGCTTTCAAAAACCACATGCATGCCTTTAAATGTCTATCTTTACTTCTGTACTTTTGATATATGTGTGTTCATGAGCTTTTGTAAACATGCATGGCAAGATATTTGACTAGAATGTGATGTTAGATGAAATCGCGTATGGGACAGTCTTCTGCCTTGTTGGTGTGGGGTGATTTGGACCAGGTAAATGAGGTTGAAAATGTGTCAAAATTGGTAGGTGACTAGTTTTTCCAGTTTTGAGCATTTTTTGCATAAATAGGCCAAAGCTAATTTTGAGTCTAAGGTCCTCAAAAAGGCAAAATATCAAAATGTGGCCAAATCTGGAAAATCTTGGAAAATGAAGCAGGTTTTGGCAGATTCACTGTTCTTGTAGAAGGAACCAGTTTTGACTTAGTAAATGACATCCAAAATGCATGAAATTTGGTGTTCTGCTAGAGTTTTCAGTTCTGGACATTTTTTTCAGTAAGCGGACTAAGGCTAAATTTGACCCTAAGGCCCTAAAAAACGACAAGTATTGAAATGTGTGCAAATCTGGACAGTTTTGTGTAGTCTCACGGTTTTGGCTATAACTCTTGAACCCGAACTCCAAATGATGCGGGCTTTGTTTCTGAATTTAGTTCACTCCTTAAGCTTTAATTTGACATCTTGTTCACTAGAATTGGAGATTGTTTGCTTGTCTCAATGATTGTGAGAAAACAGTCCATTGCAGTGAGGGTTTCACCTAGTGATATGCTTAGAAAAATTATTGTAGCTTCTCTTGTTGTATTAAATGCTTGGGATTGTGGCATTTGGATGTTGTGTGGACTGTTTTGAATGCTTGAGGGTGTTTGAATTAATCAATTCATGGCTTGAGTTTAATTACGAGATGACTTGGGGCTTAACCGCACTGGTAAGCACGAATTGAAACCCTACTTATTAGGTAAATTCGCTAAGTGTTGATCCTATGAATATCGTGTTTAATTATGTGATTAGTAGGCTGCCCGTAGTTTCCTTGTAGCCCTAAATGTGATTTCGATGATTACATGTTGACAAGTAGGCCTTTCTTGTACTCGGTCCCACGTAGATGTCGTTGCATGTTGAATAATCCTATTATTTGATTACGTGAACTTCAAAATGAGTTATATGACTTGATTTACATGCGTTACATGGCTGCCCATTTAATATTCATATAACTCCATGTGCTTTATAAGTGAAATTACCTGTCATATCGTGCCTCGCTCGTTTACTTGTCAACGTGCAATCTTATGACTGCTCGGAGGCAACCTACTTTGTTGACCTCAAAATGTGATATATTAAATGTCATAAATGTGCATTGCATACAAGGTTGCAACCTTTCATTTTGGCGTGGTAGCGTTCACGCACACAGGGCGGCATCGGGCTTGCCGGTGCAACAGTGACTACCATTGTCCAATTCCCTCTCTCGCTTGGGGGCTAGACTTCCTCGGAGAGTTAGGTCGTAGGATTTCGGGGTACATCCGTAGTACATCCATTTGGCGTGATAAGGGGATGAATTGAAGCCGGCCCCAACAACTGATACTGAAAATGAACTGAGAGCAAAAGCTCACCATATCCTTTTCACTATGTGTATAAGTACTCCCGCTTGGTTCCTAGATGACCTCGGGGAGGAAAGACGGGTAATTGTGTTCTTTTACTTTTACATTACATTAAGTACTTACTTGTGATATATGTCATGCTTGCCAAAAGGGTTTTCATAAGTTGAACCGGAAAATGAGTTTCAAAACTTATTTCTCGTTCCCCCTCGCTGAGTTCATAAGGACTCACCCTCTTTTATCATCTCAAGTGAAGAAGATCAGGAACAAGTACCCGACAACAACGTGCCTAACGATGATTCCTTGGAATGATTGCTTGCCCTACGTGCCTTGCTTGACTATGGCCATTTTGTGAACAATATGTTGCTTGAAGACTATTTCATTTCTTATGATACTTGTTATTGTATTGTAAAAGACCCCCGTTGTAATTTGGGGTCTAATTTTGGCTTGTACTAATCATAACTAGATAAACACTACTATGGTCATTTTGCTATCGTTATTGGCTAGTATCTATCATAGGAATATGAAGTATCAGGTAAGGATTAAGTAAAATGAACCTATCCAATCTTAAGTAGGTACTCATTGTTAAGCTAAGGTCAACAGGTACTTTTGTAACGAGGATTAACAAACAAACGAGACATAGTAACATGCTAAGTTATCAATCAAACAAGACTTTGAAATAACTAGTAGGCGTTTCAATTTGTGATAAATAGTAATCTTAGTTAGAAACAAAATTGAGAATGAAAATTTTGAGGCATTTAGAGAATTAGGTCAAACTAAAGAGCCCAATTACAGCCGTTATGCTGCCGATTTTCTGGAGAATTTGTGGAGTTTAGTCTAAATCGTTAAGTGTTAGACCCTCTTGAACGATTAAGTACGTGATATGACTTGAATGTTTAGATCACACCCTAGTCTAACCTTCATAGGTCGGGTTGGGGCGTGACACCTTATAGAAGAATGGTATCAGAGCTTAGATTGCTTAAGCCGGGTTTAACTCTCGGACTGTGGATAGAAGCCCTAAGGTAATTATGATGACTTATTTATATGTTATTGTGTGATAATGTTAATTGTACCTTCTATGTTCTATGTGCTTATGTGACTAAAATGTCTTAACTATTTCTAGAATTGTATGTTTATGTAAAATTGTATGTTGCGTACCTTATACATTAAATTCTTGTCTTGTCGTATTCCAATAAATTGTGCATCATAATCTGTGCCTATAGATGGCTAGCCCTAGTACCCGCACTACTAATAGGAGCAGTGAGCCCCAAGAGACCGGAGATACTTATCAAACTAATCCCGGCATAGCTATGTTTAACATGATAGCAAATGCCATGGATTGCTTGTCGCGAGTGATGGAACACAAGATGCACGTGAAGCGAACAACAACAACAGGAATGATGGTAACCATGGGAGACATAGCAGAATGCGGAAGTTCCTTGACTTTTGCCCGTCCAAATTCCACGGGAAAGCTGATGATGAAAAGGCAAAGGCTTGGCTGTCTGAGATTGAGAGGATTTTCAGGCCACTTGACTATACTGATGAAGAAAAGGTGGTGTTCGTTGTGTTTCTGTTGCACGGGGATGCTAAGCATTGGTGGCACACTGTGGAGGTACTTTGGAAAATTGATCAGACCTCTCGTTTGTGGGGTAATTTTGTTAAGGCATTCAAGGAGAAATATGTACCTACAGTTTCCAGGCAGAGGCAGATTGAGGAATTCATGCACTTGAACCAGGGTAACATGATGGTAGCCCAGTACGAGGCTCACTTTGACCGACTGTCCCGATATGCTCAATACATGGTCAGTACTCCTGAGGCGAAGATGTGGAAATTTACGAATGGGTTGAGGCCAAAAACTCAGGACCAGTTGGCTTCACATGACTTTGATACCTTTTCTGCTCTCCTTGATGTTGCTTCCTGAGTTGAGAAGAGGAAACTTGATAGAGCCGGTTCAAGCCAACCGAACAAGAAACCATACCAGCCTCCAGGTCAACAGAGGAAATTCCAGAGCCAGAGTCGTAGTCAGGGCCAGAGCCAGAACAGAGCAGTTAATAACCGTAGCCCGACTAAAGCACCATCAGCCTCTTCCACCCGCGGATCCATAGGTAGTTCACCTGCTACTCAGTCTATCAACTGTTCTTACTGTGACAAGAAGGGGCATACTGAGGCCCAGTGCTGGAAGAAGTCAGGACGATGTGTCTGGTGTGGCAGTGATCAGCATCAGATCAAGGATTGCCCTAAATGACAAGGAGGACAAAATCAAGTTAAACCAACTGGTAGAGGCAAGACTCCAGTTCCTAGAGTTCAGGCTCGAGCTTATGCTATTGAGTGCAAGGAGCTTCCAGAGGAGACCGCTGTTGTTGAAGGTACATTCTTGATACTGAATCAACCTGTTAGGGTGCTAATTGATCTAGGTGCTACTTATTCATTTATTACTCCCTTATGTGTGCAACGTGTGAAACTACAAATTGTATGTTTGCCTTACGAAGTAGAAGTTGGTACTCTGATGGGTTCTAAACTTGTTACTAGCTCTGCTTGTAAAGCATGTAAAATCCAAATTAAAGATAGGGAATTCTCAGCCAATCTTATTGTATTACCTTTTCAAGATTATGAAGTCATCTTAGGGATGGACTGGTTGGTAAAGCATCATGCCCAACTAGATTGCCGGACAAAGATTGTAACATTTCGGATACCTGGTCAACCAATATTAGAAGTCATGGGTCGAAGAGACTTCACCGGGAGTTCCATCATTTCATCTACGAAAGCAGTGAAATCCTTGAGAAAAGGATGTAGTGGATACTTAGATTACCTCATCAACAAGCCGTCGGACAAAGCTAAGTTGGAGGAGATGCTAGTGATTAAGGATTATACGGATGTGTTCCCAGAAGAATTGCCCGGTTTACCCCCAAATCGAGAGATCGAGTTCATTATAGAGTTACTGCCTGGCACCCAGCCGATATCTAAAGCTCCGTATCATATGGCACCAGCCGAGCTACAAGAATTGAAGGACCAATTGCAAGGATTATTGAAGAACGGGTTTGTTCAACCAAGTTCTTCTCCATAGGGTGTGCCAGTCCTATTTGTAAAGAAGAAAGACGGAACATTGAGGCTATGCATCGATTACCGAGGATTGAACCAAGTGACCGTGAAGAATAAATACCCACTTCCACTGATCGACGAGTTGTTTGATCAACTTAAAGGAGCCAGAGTGTATTTGAAGCTCGACTTGAGGCAAGGGTACTATCAGTTGCAGATCAAAAAGGAGGATGTGCCTAAAACGGCTTTAAGGACGAGATATGGGCATTACAAATATGTGGTGATGCCATTTGGACTAACTGATGCCCCTGCAGCTTTTATGGACTTGATGCATAGGGTGTTTCAACCCTACTTGGACCAATTTGTGGTGATCTTCATTGATGATATTTTGGTATACTCGAAATCCAAGGTTGAGCATGAACAACATATGCGATTGGTACTGTAGAAACTTCGAGAGCATCAATTGTATGCGAAGTTTAGCAAATGTGAATTTTGGTTGCAGCAGATTGCATTTCTGGGGCACATCATATCCCAAGAGGGAATAGCAGTAGATCCAGCAAAGATAGAAGCGGTGATGTCTTGGAAGAAGCCGGAAAACGTTACAGAGGTTTGGAGTTTTCTTGGTCTAGCCGGCTATTATCGGAGGTTCGTGAAGGATTTCTCAAAGATTGCAGGACCGCTTACAAAGCTCACTCAAAAGAAAACAAAGTTCGTGTGGGATGACAAGTGTGAGAACAGCTTCCAAGAATTGAAGAAAAGATTGACTACTACACCTATTCTTGCATTGCCTGAAGGGAGTCAAGAGTTTGTAATCTATAGCGATGCTTCGAAGGAAGGACTAGGTTGTGTGTTGATGAAAAATGGTAGAGTGATTGCGTATGCTTCTAGGAAACCGAAGCCGTATGAATTGAACTACCCGACGCATGATTTGGAGTTAGCGGCTATTGTGTTTGCACTCAAGAAATGGAGGCACTATCTGTGGGGTAACAAGTTCAAGGTGTTTACTGATCACAAGAGCTTGAAATACTTGTTCTCATAAAAGGAGTTGAACATGAGGCAAAGACGGTGGATGGAGCTTTTGGATGATTATAACTGCACAATCAATTATGTGCCCGGTAAAGCGAATGTAGTTGCAGATGCCTTAAGTCAGAAAGCGAGCATGGCAAAACTGGAAGTCAAGGTGCAGGAGTTGTTGGAGGAAGCATTTTTGTGGAAACCACAATTGACTCAAAAAGGGTTGCTATTTGCCACTACACAAGTTTAATCGACCTTGTTGTCTGAATTACGAGAGGCTCAACAGAAGGACCAACAGTTTCAGAAGATTAAAGAAAGCAACACAGATTTCAAGTTTCATGATGATGGTATTTGGAGGTTTAGGAATCGAATTTGTGTTCCTAAGAGCCAGAGCTGAATAAGAAGATTCTTGAAGAAGCCCATAATTCAAGATACACTATTCACCCCGGCGGAACAAAGATGTATCGGGATTTGAAGCAACACTATTGGTGGAATAACATGAAGAGAGAGATTGCGGAGTTTGTGGCACAGTGTTTGACTTGCCAGAGAGTCAAAGCAGAACATCAACGACCAGCAGGTTTACTTCAGCCGTTGGAGATCCCTCAATGGAAATGGGAACATATAACTATGGACTTTGTTATGGACCTGCCCAGGTCACAAAAGGGTCATAACGCCGTTTGGGTCATAGTGGATAGATTGACTAAGTCAGCGCACTTCTTACCGATGAACAAGGAGGATAGTCCTGAGAAATTGGAAGATATGTATGTGGCAGAGATTGTAAGATTGCATGGGATGCCTGTGAGTATTGTATCGGATAGGGATCCTCGTTTTACTTCCCGATTTTAGAAGAGATTGCAAGAAGCTTTGGGAACGAAGTTGAGTTTCAGCACGGCTTTTCACCCTCAGACTAATGGACAATCTGAGAGAACTATTCAGATTCTGGAGGATATGCTGAGGGCGTGTGTTTTAGACTTCGGGAAAGGTTGGGAGAAATACCTGTCTCTAGCGGAGTTCGCTTATAATAATAGTTATTAGGCCACTATCGGGATGGCCCCATTTGAGGCATTGTATGGACGTAAGTGTCGATCCCCAATTTACTGGGATGAAGTAGGTGAGACGAACACTTTTGACCCGAACCTTCTACCTGAACTTATGAAGACTGTTGATAATATCCACCTCATCCGGAAACGGATGCTTACCGCCCAGAGCAGGCAGAAAAGTTATGCAGACCGACGGAGACGGAGCCTAGAGTTTGAGGTCGGCGACAAGGTGTTCTTGAAGATATCACCTCGGAGGAGACTAATTAAACATGGCAAGGGTGGAAAGTTGAGCCCGAGGTTTGTAGGACCATTTGAAATAATTGAGAAAGTTGGCAAATTGGCGTATCGCCTGGAGCTACCCCAAAATCTGTCCAATATTCACGACGTTTTTCATGTTTCGATGCTGCGAAAGTATCACCCTGATCCATCGCATATCTTGGAGCCAGAGCCGTTACAGCTTCGGGAAAACATGTCTTATGAGGATAAGCCCATTCGGATCATAGACCAGCAAGATCGGGAGTTGCACAGCAAATCTATACCGATGGTGAAAGTGTTGTGGGATCATCATGGAGTTGAAGAAGCAACGTGGGAAAGGAGAGACCGGATGGAGCAACAATATCCAGCGTTATTTCAAAGGTAATATTGAATTTCGGGATGAAATTCTTTTAAGGAGAAGAGGATGTGAGGCCCGACCTCAATTTGCATATGTTACCTCGTTTCGTGTGCCCTAGCCTAGATTTGCGTGCCTTGACCTAGGTTTAAGAATCGTGTTTTGTTTTGTGTGTTGTGCATTGAATTACGTGCATTCATTTAAGGTTACGTGCATTTACTTAGGAAACGTGCATTCGTCTCGTAGTTTGTGCCCTACCTCGTAGTGCGTGCCCTAAACCTAGGAAAGTGTGCCCACACCTTAATCAAGAAAGCATCTTACACGAAGTACTAGATCATTAATTAATCCTACAAACTCCACTAACTAATATTAAATTGCTAATTCAACTCACTAGAAGACGAATTTGCACCAAGAGCTAGGCATTCTTTATTCTTTCTTCTTTATTCTTTGCATATCCCAAACACACAATAAAATAAGCCTTGAACAAACAAAAAATTCAGATTCTAGCAATGCCTTGGCCGACCACTTTTTGTGCATTTGTGCTTGCTTGCTTAATTCAAATTCTATTCCTAGACATCCTATGACAATCTATGACACAATGCATAAAAAATTTGGCTCAAAACTCTACCCAAGGCTCCATATTCTCGACCCATTCTCTTGCCCATGCTAGGTGATTCAAAATGCTTCTTGAAGACACAAAAATCTGAATTTTGCAAGGCCCTAGGCTGACACAAGCATCAAACATTGCAAAGCCTTTCATTTTTCTTTCATTTCCTCTCTTTCCCTCATTCTTTCTCTCATTTCTCCTCTCTCTCTCGGCCCTAGCTGAAATTTTACTCTCCTTAGCTTAAGTTCTTCATCCAATGGTTCATCAAGTCATGCAAGAAGCTAGGAGCTCGACCAAGCAAAGCTAGGAGCAAAGAAACTCACATGCAAGCTCATAGCACTTTCATTTCGGCTTAGGTGAGTTTGTTTGCTTCCATTTCGTTTTCTTCTTGTTCTAACCACATGCACCTACTAAGAACTTGGTTACTAAGCTAGGAAATTAGAGAAAATCAAGTGGTCTCTCGGCTAAGCAAGGAAAAGAGTCAATCTTGCGCATCATCAAGAGTCTTGTGCATCTTCTTGTTGTCTTGCTAAGGTGAGGGCTAAAACTTCTTGAAAAGCTTTCAAAAACCACATGCATGCCTTTAAATGTCTATCTTTACTTCTGTACTTGTGATATATGTATGTTTATGAGCTTTTGTAAACATGCATGACAAGATATTTGGCTAGAATGTGATGTTAGATGAAATCGCGTATGGGACAGTCTTCTACCTTGTTGGTGCGGGGTGATTTGGACCAGGTAAATGAGGTTGAAAATGCGTGAAAATTGGTGTGCTGCTAGATTTTGGTAGATTCACTATTCTTGTAGAACGAACCGGTTTTGACTTAGTAAATAACATCCAAAATGCATGAAATTTGGTGTGCTGCTAGATTTTTCAGTTCTGGACATTTTTGTCAGAAGTGGACTAAGGCTAAATCTGACCCTAGGGCCCTAAAAAACGACAAGTATTGAAATGTGTGCAAATCTAGAGAGTTTTATGTAGTCTCACGGTTTTGGCTATAACTCTTGAACCCGAACTCCAAATGATGTTAGGTTTCTTTCTAAATTTAGTTCATTCCTCAAGCTTTAATTTTACATCTTTTTCACAGGAATTGGAGATTGTTTGCCTGTCTCAATGATTGTGAGAAAACAGTCCATTACGGTGAGTGTTTCACCTAGTGATATGCTAAGAAAAATTGTTGTAGCTTCTCTTGTTGTATTAAATGCTTGGGATTGTGGCATTTGGATGTTGTGTGGACTGTTTTGAATGCTTGAAGGTGTTTGAATTAATCAATGCATGGCTTGAGTTTAATTACGAGATGACTTGGGGCTTAACCGCACAGGTAAGCACTAATTGAAAACCTATTGATTAGGTAAATTCGCTAAGTGTTGATCCTATGAATATTGTGTTTAATTATGTGATTAGTAGGCTGCCCGTAGTTTCCTTGTAGCCCTAAATGTGATTTCGATGATTACATGTTGACAAGTAGGCCTTTCTTGCACCCGGTCCCACGTAGATGTTGTTGCATGTTGAATAATCATATTATTTGATTACGTGAACTTCAAAATGAGTTATATGACTTGATTTACATGAGTTACATGGCTGCCCGTTTAATATTCATATAACTCCATGTGTTTTATAAATGAAATTACCTGTCATATCGTGCCTCGATTGTTTATTTATCAACGTGCAATCTTATGACTGCTCGGAGGCAACCTACTTTGTTGACCTCCAAATGTGATATATTAAATGTCATAAATGTGCATTGCATACAAGGTTGCAACCTTTCATTCTGGCGTGGTAGCGTTCATGCACACCGGGCGGCATCGGGCTTGTCGATGCAACCGTGACTACCATTGTCCAATTCCCTTTCTCGCTTGGGGGCTAGACTTCCTCGGAGAGTTGGGTCGTAGGATTTCGGGGTACATCTGTAGTACACCCATTTGGAGTGATAAGGGGATGAATTGAAACCGGCCGCAACAACTGATACTGGAAATGAACTGAGAGCAAAAGCTCACCGTATCCTTTTTACTATGTGTATAAGTACTCCCATTTGGTTCCTAGAGGACCTCGGGAGGAAAGACGGGTAATTGTGTTCTTTTACTTTTACATTACATTAAGTACTTACTTGTGATATATGTCATGCTTGCCAAAAGGGTTTTCATAAATTGAACCGGAAAATTTGTTTCAAAATTTATTTCTCGTTCCCCCTCGCTGAGTTCATAAGGACTCACCCTCTTTTATCATCTCTGGTGAAAAAGATCAGGAACAGGTACCCGAGGACAACGTGCCTAACGATGATTCCTTGGAATGATTGCTTGCCCTACGTGTCTTGCTTGACTATGGCTATTTTGTGAATAATATGTTAATTGAAGACTATTTCATTTCTTATGATGCTTGTTATTGTATTGTAAAAGACCCCCGTTGTAATTTGGAGTTTAATTTTGGCTTGTACTAATCATAACTAGATAAACACTACTATGGTCATTTTGCTATCGTTATTGGCTAGTATCTATTATAGGAATATGAAGTATCAGGTAAGGATTAAGTAAAATGAACCTATCCAATCTTAAGCAGGTACTCATTGTTAAGCTAAGGTCAACAGGTACTTTTGTAACGAGGATTAACAAACAAACAAGACATAGTAACATGCTAAGTTATTAATCAAACGAGACTTCAAAATAACTAGTAGGCATTTTGATTGGTGATAAATAGTAATCTTAGTTAGAAATGAAATTGAAAATGGAAATTTTGAGGCGTTTAGAGAATTAGGTCAAACTAAAGAGCCCAATTACAGTTATTATGTTGCCGGTTTTCCAGATAATTTGTGGAGTTTAGGCTAAAACGTTAAGTGTTAGACCCTATTGAACGATTAAGTACGTGATATGATTTGAATGTTTAGATCACACCCTAGTCTAACCTTCATAGGTCGGGTTGGGGCTTGACAAGTGCTGGTATGATCGCACCCGTCATGTTGAGGGGGTAAAGCCCTTATGTGTTGACGGTTCACAATCCCAGGCCAGAGAGACGGCTCATTCAAAAGGCCCAAAGGGCTTAACGACAACCCATCTGTTTCGACAACGCAGTAACCTCACAAGACTTGATATCGAAGCATTGTTGGGCCCTCTAATGTCTCGCGAGTTAGGTTGTCATCCTTTTTGCGGCTCACGACGAACGATCCGGGATGAAAAAATAGCGCATAAAGAAGAAAAGTGGCCCGAAACTGATGAAAACATTCTTTTTTGGGCTCGAAAAACTGGCGCGGCCAAGTAGTCTTGATGCCCCCGTCGAGAGCTCTCAGAGAGCTTTCCAACGGTATGCTGTGTACCGCATAACTCCTTACGGATCAAAAGTTATGGGCACCGAAATGACGGAGACCTGGTCACAGGTCATACGCCCTCGGTTTGCGGGCCCAGCCTCTATCTGAAGCGATGTTGTCTTGCCCAAGATGACTTGGGACTTGGTAATAGAAATGTGATGGATAAAGCATCTTGGCAAGGCTAACCGGGGCAAAAAAATGAAAAGGGAGGTGCAACACAAGGACTTCCCAGGGGGTCACCCATCCTAGTACAACTTTCGGCCAATAACGCTTAACTTCGAAGTTCTAATGAGATCCGGTGCATTAGTGCTGGTATGATCGCACCCGTCATGTTGAGGGGGTAAAACCCTTATGTGTTGACGGTTCACAGTCCCAGGCCAGAGACAAGGTTCATTCAAAAGGCCCAATGGGCTTAACGACAACCCATCTGCTTCGACAATGCAGTAACCTCGCAAGACGTGATATCAAAGCGTTGTAAGGCCCTCTAATGTCCTGCAAGTTAGGTTGTCATCTTTTTTGCAACTCACGACGAACGATCCAGGATGAAAAAATAGCGCAAAAAGAAGAAAAGTGGCCCGAAACTGATGAAAACTTTCATTTTTTGGCTCCGAAAACAAGCGCAGCCGAGCAGTCCTGCTGCCCCCATCATAGAGCTCTCAGAGAGCATTCCAATGGTATGATGTGCGCCGCATAACTCCTTACGGATCAAAAGTTATGGGCACCGGAGTGACAGAGACTTGGTCACAAGCCCTGCGCTCTCGGTTTACGGGCCCAGCCTCTCCGTGAAGCGATGTTGTCTTGCCCAAGATGACTTGGGACTCGGTAACAGAAATGTGATGGATAAAGCATCTTGGCAAGGCTAACCGAGGGAAAAATAAAATAAAAGGGAGGTGCAACACGAGGACTTCCCAGGGGGGTCACCCATCCTAGTACTACTCTCGCCCATGCACACTTAACTTCGGAGTTCTGATGGGATCCGGTGCATTAGTGTTGGTATGATCGCACCCGTCATGTTGAGTGAGTAAAGCCCTTATGTGTTGACGGTTCCCAGTCCCGGGCCAGAGAGACGACTCAATCAAAAGGCCCAATGGGCTTAACGACAACCCATCTGCTTCGACAACGCAGTAACCTCGCAAGACGTGATATCGTAGCGTTGTAGGGCCCTCTAATGTCCTGCAAGTTAGGTTGTCATCCTTTTCGAGGCTCACGACGAACGATCCGGGATGAAAATATAGCACAAAATGAAGAAAAATGGCTCAAAACATATGAAAATGTTCATTTTTAGGATCTAAAAATTGGCGCAGCCGAGCAGGCTTGCTGCCACAGTCTTAGAGCTCTTAGAGAGCTTTCCAACAATATGTTGTGCGTCGCATAATTCCTTACGGATCAAAAGTTATGGGCACCGGAGCGACGGAGACCTAGTCACAGTCCCCACGCCCTCGGTTTGCGGGCCCAGCCTCTACGTGAAGCGATTTTGTCTTGCCCAAGATGACTTGGGACTCGGTAACAGAAATATGATGGATAAAGCATCTTGGCAAGGCTAACCTAGGTAAAACAAATAAAAAGAAGGGTGCAACACGAGGACTTCCCAGCAGGTCACCCATCATAGTACCACTCTCGCCCAAGCACGCTTAACTTCAGATTTCCGATGGGATCCAATGCATTAATGCTGGTTTGATCGCACCCGACATGTTGAGGGGGTAGAGCCCTTATGTGTTGACAGTTCACAGTCCCAGGCCAAAGAGACGGCTCATTCAAAAGGCCCAATGGGCTTAACGATAACCCATTTGCTTCAACAACGCAGGAACCTTGCAAGACATGATATCGAAGCATTGTAGGGACCAATAATGTCCCGCGAGTTAGGTTGTCGTCCTTTTTCGCAACTAATGACGAACAATCCGGGATAAAAAAAATAGCGCAAAAGGAAGAAAAGTGACCCGAAACTGATGAAAATGTTCATTTTTGGGCTCCAAAAATAGGTACAGACGAGTAGTCTTACTACCCCCATCGTAGAGCTCTCAGAGTGCTTTCCAACGGTATGCTGTGCACCGCATAACTCCCTACGGATCAAAAGTTATGGGCACCGGAGCAACGGAGACCTGGTCATAAGCCCCACACCCTCGATTTGTGGGCCCAGCCTCTAAGTGAAGCGATGTTGTCTTGCCCAAGATGACTTGGGACTCGGTAACAGAAATGTAATGGATAAAGCATCTTGGCAAGGCTAACCAGGGAAAAACTAATGAAAAGGGGGGTGCAACACGAGGACTTCCCAGGGGGTCACCCATACTAGTACTACTCTCGCCCAAGCACGCTAAACTTCGGAGTTCTGATGGGATCCGGTGCATTAGTACTGGTATGATCGCCCCCGTCATGTTGAGGGGGTAAAGCCCTTATGTGTTGACAGTTCACAGTCCCATGCCAGAGAGACGGCTCATTCAAAAAGCCTAATGGGCTTAACGACAACCCATCTGCTTCGACAACGCAGTAACCTCGCAAGACGTGATATCGAAGTGTTGTAGGGCCCTCTAATGTCCCGCGAGTTAGGTTGTCGTCCTTTTCGCGACTCACAACGAACGATCCGGGATGAAAAAATAGCGCAAAAAGTAGAAAAGTGGCTTGAAACTAATGAAAATGTTCATTTTTGTGCTCCAAATACAGTCACATGCGAGTAGGCTTGATGCCCCCGTCGTAGAGCTCTCAAAGAGCTTTCCAACAGTATGTTGTGTGCCGCATAACTCCTTACGGATCAAAAGATATGGGCACCAAAGCGACAGAGACCTGGTCACTGGTCCCACGCCCTCAGTTTCCGGGCCCATCCTCTACGTGAAGCGATGTTGTCTTGCCCAAGATGACTTGGGACTTGGTAACAGAAATGTGATGGATAAAGCATCTTGGAAAAGCTAACCATGGCAAAAAAAAATTGAAAAGGGGGGTGCAACAGAAGACTTCCCCGGGGGTCACCCATCCTAGTACTACTCTCGGCCAAGCACGCTTAACTTCGGAGTTCCGATGGGATCCAGTGCATTAGTGCTGGTATGATCGCACCCGTCATGTTAAGGGGGTAAAGCGCTTATGCGTTGACGGTTCACTGTCCCAGGCCGGCCAATTCAAAAGGCCCAATGGGCTTAACGATAACCTGTCACGCCCCGACCCGACCCCGCAAAAGGCCAAGCCCGGACCCGACACACGGACGGAGTCTCCTCTGTACTGCGGACGATCCGAAAACCCTAAAATCATCATAATACTTGTGAAAGCCATAAAACAATTCAAACAAGCCAACTTTCTTTTAAAAACATACATCCTCTTATTAACCAACTTTCCAAACCAAAATGCCATGCATACTACACAAGTATTTATGCCACTAAACAGTTAGCTATTAGCATGCATTTCTTTACTAGTCACAAGAGTAAACTTTTACAGCTTTACATTCTTTCAACTTATACAACATAAGACCGTAGAGGCCTCCAACTAGAAAATACATACAAGGCTACAAGCCTCAAAATTAAGCGATATCCAAGCAATATACATGTCAAGCAAGGCTCGCACAAAATCTGGTAACCAACCACCAGCAAAGCAAAGAAGTGCTATCACGGGAACACCTCTACCTGTTCCTCCTCCTCAATTACCTCAAGAGGGTCTGCTTCAACTACTCCTGTAAAAATATAGTATAGAGAGGAATGAGCAAAAACTATTGCTCAGCGAGGGCAATTGGTCTCAAGGACAGAGATGAGAGGAATATGCAATGCAATTAGCCAAGCAATGCATACAAATATCATACAGAGATATAATTAAGCCATCAATAAAGCAAGACAAGTATTTAAAGCTATAACACTCATTCAAAGGATACGATACTCTTCTCATGAGCAACTTCCAAACACAAATTCGATGACGACGCGCCGGCCCAAACCACCTTATAACACTAGTTTGGAATACCCCGGAAGTATCCATCAACCTATGACCCAAAACTCCCTGGGAGGCAACCCAAGCGAGAAAAGGGAATAGCAGTGGAGCTAGAGCAACCAACACTGGCAACCCGAGGCTACCCAGAGAGGCCCATCACTCACGCGCGAGACACAATGCAATGCAAGACTCGATACAAGGCGATAAACAAGCGATAAAGCCGCACGTGGAAGAATAACAAAGTAGGTTACTCTCGCACGCAATAGCAACAATTGATAAGCATTTCAATCCAAATCAATTCAAACAAGTATTTCAAGCAACCCTAAGCATTCTATAGGCATAAAATCAAGAAAACAAGCAAAAACACAAATCGGCCCCAACTATCAAAACACTACCATTTCCAAACGAGCCACGAGTTCTGGAAACTGACTTCACCAACCCTCCTAGGTCACCATAAGGCATGTCTAAAGACCCTGAAACCCTACTTAACCCTAGAAACCACGCAAAGTCCCGATTTCCCCCTTTGCTCGTTTGAACTACAACTATATCAACCAAACACCCAACCAACGCCATAATCGCACCAAAAGTGCTTCCATGGCCTCCCGAAACAATGCCAACACACAAAACGAGAAAATGCCAAACTCGACCCAAACGACCCTGACTTTTACCAAGGCTTAATTCCTATTTTTTTCCATTACGCAACCCAAACAAACCATGCATTTAGGCATTCTAACACACCTAGCACAATTCTACATCAACGGACAACATAACGGAACAACTTCATCGTTCCAAGGGTTTACTATTCGCAAAACACTATTCAACAACTAGTTTAAACTACAATCTCAACATTTAACCGCATAAAATGTTAAAAAGCTATAAATACACGTTCTACAATTGCCAAGGAACATTCTAGAAGCATCAAAACGATTTAAACAACAATCTACGGATAAAATCTAAAAATCACAAAGTTGATACACTTAACATTTAAATGCGCAAATAACATGATTCCCTCACCTTAGGCACTCCTAGTCGCTAGGAAAACAACGCTAGTCACCTCAGAAACCACCCCGCACGAGCTCACGCGAAGATTGATCGATTGGAAGCTTGAAAGGTTTTTTTCTTCCTTGGAAGCTCACGGCCTGCTCTCTGGATTTTCAGCTGCTATTTTTTTTTATTTTGCTTTGTTTTAAGCTTATTTAAGTGCTAAGTCAAATGGTCAAAGGTCAAGCCTTGGTCAACTACTTAAAACTTGGTCAAAAGGCCTTATTTTGTGCATTTTAAAGCCATTCTAACTAGAGAAAAATTAATTATAGCTAGCAACAATTAAAATATAAAATTTAAGTCATCTAAATACTAGTTTCACTATTTGTTGAGGACTAGAAACCGTTCTCTAGCTATCGCTCCCTAAATGCAATGCACGTTGCGACGGCAAGAAAGTAACAATTAATTTACAAATAATTTAAGGAAATATAATTTTCAAAATAATAAACAAGGAATTTTCACATTCCGGGCTCGGGTATTACACCCTCTCCCCCTTAAAACAATTGCGCCCACGCAATTCCTACCTGGTCAACAAACAACTCCGGATACTGATCCTGAACCTGGTCCTCTCTTTCCCAAGTTGCTTCCTCAAACCCATGATGATTCCACAGAACCTTTACTAACGGAATACTCTTTCTGCGAAGCTCCTGAACTTTCCGATCCACAATTCGAATCGGTTTCTCTTCATAAGACAACTTCTCTTCAATCTGCAAAGGCTCTGGTTCAAGTACATGTGAAGGGTCTGGATGGTACTTCTTCAACATAGACACGTGGAACACATCGTGCAGTCTCGACAAGCTCGGAGGCAAAGCTAATCGATAAGCCAAAGGACCTACCTTTTCGGTGATCTCATACGGACCCACATACCTGGGACTAAGCTTCCCACTCTTATCGTGCCGAATCAATCCCTTCCGTGGAGAAATCTTAAGAAACACCCAATCTCCCAAATCAAACTCAAGATCCCGACGGTGCTTATCCGTATAACTCTTCTAATGACTCTGAGTTGTAAGCATACGCTGGCGAATAAGGTGAACATTATCTACCATCTTAATCATCTCAGGTAACACAGTCGGATCAACTGTTCTCATCTCTCCAACCTCTTCCCAATATAACGGGGATCTACATTTTTGACCATACAACGCCTCGTAGGGAGCCATACCTATAGTAGATTGATAACTATTGTTGTAGGCAAACTCCGCTAAAGGCAAAAACTTCTCCCAATTCTTCCCAAAGTCTAACACACATGCCCGAAGCATGTCTTCCAAGATCCTGATAGTTCTCTCAGACTGGCCATCAGTTTGCGGATGATATGCAGTACTGAAGCTCAACTTAGTTCCTATGGCCTCTTGCAACTTCTGCCAAAAACGAGATCTGAATCGGGGATCCCTATCTGACACTATACTCTGTGGCACACCATGCAATCTCACAATATTAGCAACATAAAGTTCAGCTAGCTTATCAAGGCTATCCTGTTTGTTCACGGGAATAAAATGTGTAACTTTAGTCAAGCGGTCCACAACAACCCAAACAGAATCACATCCTCTCGAAGATCTAGGAAGATCGGTCACAAGGTCCATTGTTATATGTACCCACTTCCATTGCGGAATCGACAACGGCTGTAGAAGTCCGGCTGGCCTCTGATGCTCAACTTTAACCCTCTGACAAGTCAAACATCTGGATACATACCCAGCAATCTCCCTCTTCATATTGTTCCACCAGAAGTGTTGTTTCAAATCTCTATACATTTTTGTACTGCCCGGGTGAATCGTATACCTCGAATTATGTGCCTCAGACAGAATCTCATTCTTCAAAGCCGGATCACTAGGAAAACACACCCTGTCCCTGAATCTGAAGATACCATCTGCATGTAATTTAAACTCTGACTCTCCCCCTTTAGCTTTTTCTTGGATCTTCAAGATGTGAGGATCAGTTTTCTGAGCCTCTCTGATCTGTGCTAGCAACCCTGACTGAATCTGCAAACTAGCAAATCGAATCCCTACCTCAGTAGCTTCTGGCTTCCATGAACAAATTTCTTCCAAAGTCTCCCAATCCTTGATAATCAAGCTTGCAACAGTAGCCTTTCAGCTCAAAGCATCAACAACAACATTCGCCTTACCTGGCACGTAGTTAATAGAACAGTTGTAACCACCCAATAGCTCTAGCCATCTCCGCTGCCTCATATTCAGATCCTTCTGTGAAAACAAATACTTGAGACTCTTGTGGTCAGTAAAAATTTCAAATCTGCAACCCCACAAGTAATGACGCAACTTCTTCAAAGCAAACACAACTGCAGCTAACTCAAGATCATGTGTAGGGTAATTGACTTCATATGGTTTCAACTTCCTAGAAGCATAGACAATCACCTTACCATTCTGCATTAAAACACAGCCCAATCCTTCCTTAGATGCATCACTGTAGACAACGAAGTTCTCTGTTCCCTCAGGTAAAGCTAATATAGGAGCTGTAGTTAATCTCTTTTTCAATTCTTGGAAACTGGATTCACATTTGGCATCCCAGTTGTAAGCAATTTTCTTCCGAGTCAACTAGCTCAAAGGCCCAGAAATTTTGGAGAAGTCTTTAACAAATCTCCGGTAGTAACCTGCCAATCCAAGAAAACTCCGAATCTCTGACACCGTCTCAGGTCTCTTCCAAGATGAAACAACTTCAATCTTAGCTGGGTCTACTGAAATTCCTCGATCTGAAATGATATGGCCTAGAAAAGATATCTGATTCAACCAGAACTCACACTTGCTAAATTTAGCAAAAAGCTTGTTTTCCTGCAAAGTCTGTAGCACAATCCTCAAGTGTTGCTCATGTTCAGCCTCATTCTTCGAATACACTAAAATGTCATCAATAAAGATTACGACAAACTGATCAAGGTAAGGCCGAAAAACCCTCTGCATCAAGTCCATGAATGCGGCTGGTGCATTCGTCAATCCAAACGGAAACACAACAAATTCATAGTGGCCATATCTAGTCCTAAAAGCCGTCTTCGGTATATCATCACTCCGAATCCTAAGTTGATAGTAACCTTGCCTCAAGTCAAATTTGGAGTAAACACTCGCACCCTGCAACTGGTCAAACAATTCTTCAATCAACGGCAAAGGGGTATTTATTCTTAATCGTGACTTGATTAAGTCCCCTGTAATCAATACATAACCGTAGCATGCCGTCTTTCTTTCTCACAAACAACACAGGCGCACCCCACGGCGAAGAACTAGGTTGTATAAACCCTTTCTCAAGCAAATTATGAAGCTGAATTTTTAACTCCTGAAGTTCAGCCGATGCCATTCTATAAGGACTCCTAGAAATTGGCGCAGTGCCTGGCACAAGATCAATCACAAACTCAATCTCCCTATCCGGTGGTAAACCCGGTAATTCCTTGGGAAATACACCAGGGAAGTCTCTAACAATCGGAACCTCATTCAAACTCAACTTATCAGTAGGCTGATTGATCAAATAAGCTAAGTAAGCTTCACAACCCTTATTCAACAACTTAGAAGTCTTGATCGCTGATAAAAGAGGAATTCGGGCAGCCCTGCAATTCCCAACAATCTCCAGTACCGGTAGGTCAGGAACCTAAAGATAAACGACCTTTGTTCTACAATCTAACTGAGCATAGTACTTCCCCAACCAGTCCATTCCCAAAATGATTTCAAAGTCACAGAATGGCAATATAATTAAATCAGCAGGAAATTTACTGTTCTCAATGCATATATCACAAGATTTGAAAATAGACTCAGTAACAAATTTTGCACCCAAAGGCGTACTAACTTCAACTTCATGCGGCAATTTATCAATGCAAACATTCACAGATCGTGCACATGTAGGAGTTATAAACGAATGTAGCTCCGGGATCAATCAAAACTTTAACTGGCTGAGTATTGAGAAGAAAGGTACCTTCCACTATAGCTTTAGTATCGGGTAGCTCATATGCATCTAGTGCAAAGACCCTAGCCTGAACCCTCTGTGCTGGACGTGCACCTGTAGCCCTATTCTGCACACCTTGGCCTCCAGTACGGCCCTGAACATTGTTATACTTAGGGCAATCTCTCACCCTATGATCATCACTGCCACAACCCGTACATTTACCACTCTTCCTCCAGCAGTTAGCCTCAATATGCCCCGATCGATTACAATAATTACACTGCTGATTTTGCCTAACTGCAGTGTTTCCTGTAGGTGCTGGGGCTCTGGCAGTAGTAGGAGCTGTACCTCCCTACTGGGGTCTAGTCACAACTGGCCTAGCCTGAATTTGCTGCTGTGGCTGATACGGACGTTGCTGAGGAACCTATGCAGAAGTCTGATACTGCCTCGGCTGACTCTGGCTGCTCTGGCCCAAATACTGCTTCTTACTCGGCTGACTGCTCTCAGCTAACATCTCAGCCTTCCGTTTCTCAAACTTCGAGGCTGCCTGGAATGCCTCGGGAAAAGTAGTGTAGGTCTGCCCAGTCAAATGTAGCTGTATGTCCATTCTCAGCCCACGGACAAACCTATGAATCATCCTCCTAGTCGGCCGTACCAACTCGGGCATATACCTCGACAGGCTAACAAACCTAGCCTCGTACTGTGCAACAGTCATGTTTCCCTGCTTCAGGGCCACAAACTCGTCCTCCCTCCTTTCCATAGCCATCTCAGGAATATACTTATCCCAAAACTCACTCACAAAATCATCCCATAAATGTGGAACATCCTCACAATCCCACCTCAATCTGACAGTATTCCACCACTACTCTGCATCACCCTCAAACAGGAATGACGCATAATCTATTCTGGCCTCATCAGTGTACCTCAAAGCGGTGAAAATTTTCTCGACACGGTTAATCCATCTCTCGGCCACCTCATCATCCGGCTCTCCGAAGAACTTTCCCGGCTCGTGCCTCAGAAATTTCTCTAACTGATTATTCTCAACTCTATACCCCTATCTACCAGGATTAACTTGATTTCCCTGGGGACTATTCCTGTCCTGCCTCTGCTCATGCAGCACCTGTGTAATCCGGTCTACTGCAGTAGTCATAGTAGCCATAAACTTCTCAGGCAACGACTACTGACCCTGTTCTGCTGCCTCTTCATCTGATCCTATACCTTGAGTACCACGACGTGGCGGCATAGCAGCAATTCACAATAGCTGGCAACATTTAAAAGCAGTTTATAGACATAAATATAGCACATAAGATTAGATAACACTCAAGTCAATAACAATCAAACATTCTAACACGCAATTCACATAACACAAGATTGACATGCCAAACTAATTCACTTTAAACACATAAGCACTCTAAGTTCACAAAGTCATGCTATAACATTTTCTTTCCACTTAACAATTATACAATAACACTCTAGCATTTTGGACCTTTACCCCACAGACCGAGAAACATATCCCGGCTCATGCAAGACTATCATGCTCTGATACCACCTAAAGATGTCACGCCCCGACCCGACCCCGCAAAAGGCCAAGCCTGGACCCGACACACAGACGGAGTCTCCTCTGTACCGCGGACGATCCGAAAACCCTAAAATCATCATAATACTTGCGAAAGCCATAAAACAATTCAAACAAGCCAACTTTCTTTTAAAAACATACATCCTCTTATTAACCAACTTTCCAAACCAAAATGCCATGCATACTACACAAGTATTTATGCCACTAAACAGTTAGCTATTAGCATGCATTTCTATACTAGTCACAAGAGTAAACTTTTACAGCTTTACATTCTTTCAACTTATACAACATAAGACCGTAGAGGCCTCCAACTAGAAAATACATACAAGGCTACAAGCCTCAAAATTAAGCGACATCCAAGCAATATACATGTCAAGCAAGGCTCGCACAAAATCTGGTAACCAACCACCAGCAAAGCAAAGAAGTGCTATCACGGGAACACCTCCACCTGTTCTTCCTCCTCAATTACCTCAAGAGGGTCTGCTTCAACTACTCTTGTAAAAATATAGTATAGAGAGGAATGAGCAAAAACTATTGCTCAGCGAGGGCAATTGGTCTCAAGGACGGAGATGAGAGGAGTATGCAATGCAATTAGCCAAGCAATGCATACAAATATCATACAGAGATATAATTAAGCCATCAATAAAGCAAGGCAAGTATTTAAAGCTATAACACTCATTCAAAGGATACGATACTCTTCTCACGAGCAACTTCCAAACACAAATTCGATGACGACGCGCCGGCCCAAACTACCTTATAACACCAGTTTGGAATACCCCAGAAGTATCCATCAACCTACGACCCAAAACTCCTTGGGAGGCAACCCAAGCGATAAAAGGGAATAGCAGCGGAGCTAGAGCAACCAACACTTGCAACCCGAGGCTACCCAGAGAGGCCCATCACTCACGCGCGAGACACAATGCAATGCAAGACTCGATACAAGGCGAGAAACAAGCGATAAAGCCGCACGTGGAAGAATAACAAAGTAGGTTACTCTCGCACGCAATAGCAACAATTGATAAGCATTTCAATCCAAAACAATTCAAACAAGTATTTCAAGCAACCCTAAGCATTCTATAGGCATAAAATCAAGAAAACAAGCAAAAACACAAATCGGCCCTAACTATCAAAACTCTACCATTTCCAAACGAGCCACGAGTTCTGGAAACCGACTTCACCAACCCTCCTAGGTCACCATAAGGCACGTCTAAAGACCCCGAAACCCTACTTAACCCTAGAAACCACGCAAAGTCCCGATTTTCCCCTTTGCTCATTTGAACTACAACTATATCAACCAACACCATAATCGCACCAAAAGTGCTTCCATGGCCTCCCAAAACAATGCCAACACACAAAATGAGAAAACGCCAAACTCGACCCAAACGACCCCGACTTTCACCAAGGCTTAATTCCTGTTTTTTCCATTACGCAACCCAAAAAAACCATGCATTTAGGCATTCTAACACACCTAACACAATTCTACATCAACGGACAGCATAACGGAACAACTTCATCATTCTAAGGGTTTACTATTCACAAAACACTATTCAACAACTAGTTTAAACTACAATCTCAACATTTAACCGCATAAAATGTTAAAAAGCTATAAATACACGTTCTACAATTGCCAAGGAACATTTTAGAAGCATCAAAACGATTTAAACAACAATCTACGGATAAAATCTAAAAATCACAAAGTTGATACACTTAACATTTAAATGCGTAAATAACATGATTCCCTCACCTTAGGCACTCCTAGTCGCTAGGAAAACAACGCTAGTCACCTCGGAAACCACCCCGCACGAGCTCGCGCGAAGATTGATCGATTGGAAGCTTGAAAGGTTTTTTTTTTCCTTGGAAGCTCACAGCCTGCTCTCTGGATTTTCAGCTGCTATTTTTTTTATTTTGCTTTGTTTTAAGCTTATTTAAGTGCTAAGTCAAATGGTCAAAGGTCAAGCCTTGGTCAACTACTTAAAACTTGGTCAAAAGGCCTTATTTTGTGCATTTTAAAGCCATTCTAACTAGAGAAAAATTAATTATAGCTAGCAACAATTAAAATATAAAATTTAAGTCATCTAAATACTAGTTTCACTATTTACTGAGGACTAGAAACCGTTCTCTAGCTATCGCTCCCTAAATGCAATGCACGTTGCGACGGCAAGAAAGTAACAATTAATTCACAAAGAATTTAAGGAGATATAATTTTCAAAATAATAAACAAGGAATTTTCACATTCCGGGCTCGGGTATTACATAACCAATCTGCTTCGACAACGCAGTAACCTCGCAATATGTGATATCAAAGCATTGTAGGGACCACTAATGTCCCGCAAGTTAGGTTGTCATCCTTTTCGCAGCACATGACGAACGATATGGGATGAAAAAATAGCTCTAAATGATTTAAAGTGGCCCAAAACTGATGAAAACGTTCATTTTTGGGTTTCAAAAATAGGTGCAGCTGAGAAGGCTTACTGCCCCTGTCTTAGAGCTCTCAGAGAGCTTTCCAACGGTATGCTGTGCACCGCATAACTCCTTATGGATTAAAACTTACGGGCACTGGAGCGACGGAGACCTGGTCATAGGCCCTATGCCCTCGATTTGCGGGCCCAACGACGACGTGAAGCGATGTTTTCCTACCCAAGATGACTTGGGACTCGGTAATAGAAATGTGATGGATAAAGCATCTTAGCAAGGCTAACCGGGGCGAAAAATGAAAAGGGGTGTACAACACGAGGAATTCCCAAGGGGTCACCCATCCTAGTACTACCCTTGGCCAAGCACGCTTAACTTCGGAGCTCTGATGGGATTCGGTGTTTTAATGCTGGTATGATCGCACCTGTTATGTTAAGGGGGTAAAGCCCTTATGTGTTGACGGTTCACTGTCCCAGGCTAGAGAGACGGCTCATTCAAAAGGCCCAATGGGCAAAATGACAACCCATCTGCTTCGACAACGTAGTAACCTTGCAAGACTTGATATCAAAGCATTGTAGGGCCCTCTATTGTCCCGTAAGTTAGGTTGTCGTCCTTTTCGCAGCACACGACAAACGATCCGGCATGAAAAAATAGGGAAAAAAGAAGAAAAGTGGCCCAAAATTGATGAAAACGTTCATTTTTGGACTCCAAAAATAGGCACAACTGACCAGGCTAGCTGCCATCATTGTAGAGCTCTCAGAGAGCTTTCCAACAGTATGCTATGCGCCGCATAACACCTTACGGATCAAAAGTTATGGGCACTAGAGCAACGGAGACCTGGTCACAGGCCCCACGCCCTCGGTTTGTGGGCCCAACCTCTACGTGAAGTGATGTTGTCTTGCCCAAGATGATTTGGGACTCGGTAACAGAAATGTGATGGATAAAGCTTCTTGGCAAGGCTAACCGGGGCAAAACAAATGAAAAGGGGGGTGCAACACGAGGACTTCCCAAGCGGTTACCCATCCTAGGACTACTCTCGCCCAAGCACGCTTAACTTCGGAGTTTTGATCGGATCCGGTGCATTAGTGCTTGTATGATCGCACCCATCATGTTGAGGGGGTAAAGCCCTTATGTGTTGACGGTTCACAGTCCCAGGCTAAAGAGACGACTCATTCAAAAGGCCCAATAGGCTTAACGACAACCCATCTGCTTCGACAACGTAGTAACCTTGCAAGACGTGATATCAAAGCATTGTTGGGCCTTCTAATGTCTCGCGAGTTAGGTTGTCGTCCTTTTCGCGGCTCCCGACGAATGATCCGGGATGAAAAAATAGCGGAAAAAGAAGAAAAGTGGCCTAAAACTGATGAAAATGTTCATTTTTGGGCGCCGAAAATGGGCGCAGTCGAGTAGGCTTGCTGCCCGCGTCATAGAGCTCTCAGAGAGTTTTACAACGGTATGTTGTACGCCGAATAACTCAGTACAGATCAAAAGTTATGTGCACCAGAGCGACAGAGACCTGGTCACAGGTCCCACGCCCTCAGTTTGCGGGCCCAGCCCTTACGTGAAGCGATGTTGTCTTGCCCAAGATGACTTGGGACTCTGAAATAGAAATGTGATGGATAAAGCATCTTGGCAAGCCTAATCGGGGCAAAAAAAATGAAAAGGGGGGGTGCAATACGAGGACTTCCTAGAGGGACACCCATCCTCGTACTACTCTCGGCCAAGCACGCTTAACTTCGGAGTTCTGATAGGATTCGGTGCATTAGTGCTGGTATGATCACACCCGTCATGTTGAAGGGGTAAAGCCTTTATGTGTTAACGGTTCACAGTCACAGGCCAGAGAGACGACTCATTCAAAAGGCTCAATGGGCTTAACGACAACCCATCTGCTTCGACAATGTAGTAACTTCGCAAGACGTGATATTGAAGCATTGTAGGGCCCTCTAATGTCCCGCTAGTTAGGTTGTCGTCCTTTTTGTGGCTCACGACGAACGATTTGGGATGAAAAAACAGCGTAAAAGGTAGAAAAGTGGCCCGAAACTGATGAAAACCTTCATTTTGGGCTCCAAAAACAGCCGCAGTCGAGCAAGCTTGTTGCTCCCGTTGTAGAACTCTCAGAGAGCTTTCCAACGGTATGCTGTGCGCCGCATAACTCCTTACGGATCAAAAGCTTAAGGCACCAGAGCGACGGAGACCTGGTCACAGGCCCCATGCCCTCGGTTTGCCGGCCCAGCCTTGACGTGAAGCGATGTTGTCTTGCCCAAAATGACTTAGGACTCGGTAATAGAAATGTGATGCATAAAGCATCTTGGCAAGGCTAACCGGGGCAAAACAAATGAAAAGGGGGGTACAACACGAGGACTTCCCACGGGTCACCCATCCTATTACTACTTTTGCCGAAGCGCGCTTAACTTCGGAGTTCGGATGGGATCCGGTGCATTAGTGCTTGTATGATTGCACCCGTCATGTTGAGGGGGTAAAGCCCTTATGTGTTGACGGTTCACAGTCCCAGGCCAGAGAGATAACTTATTCAAAAGGCCCAATGGGCTTAACGACAACGCAGTAACCTCGCAAGATGTGATATCGAAGCATTGTAGGGCCCTCTAATGTCCGGCGAGTTCGGTTGTCGTCCTTTTCGCGGCTCACGACAAACGATCCGGGATGAAAAAATAGCGCAAAAAGAAGAAAAATGGCCCGAAACAAATGAAAGCATTCATTTTTGGGCACTGAAAACGGGCACAGTATAATAGGCTTGCTGCCCTCATCATAGGGCTCTTAGAGAGATTTCCAACGGTATGTTGTGCGCCACATAACTCAGTAGGATCAAAAGTTATGGGCACCGGAGCAACGGAGACCTGGTCACAGGTCCCACGCCCTCAGTTTGCGTGCCCAGCCTTTACGTGAAGCGATGTTGTCTTGCCCAAGATGACTTAGGACTCGAAAACAGAAATGTGATGGATAAAACATCTTGGCAAGCCTAACCGGGGCAAAAAAAATGAAAAGAGGGGTGCAATATGAGGACTTTCTAGGGGGACACCCATCCTAGTACTACTCTCGGCCAAGCACGCTTAACTTCAGAGTTCGGATGGGATTTGGTGCATTAGTGCTGGTATGATTGCACCCATCATGTTGAAGGGGTAAAGCCCTTATGTGTTGACGGTTCACAGTCCCAGGCCAGAGAGACGACTCATTCAAAAGGCTCAAGGGGCTTAACGACAACCCATCTGCTTCGACAACGCAGCAACTTCGCAAGACGTGATATCGAAGCATTGTAGGGCCCTCTAATGTCCCGCAAGTTAGGTAGTCGTCCTTTTTGCGGCTCACGACGAACGATTCGGGATGAAAAAACAGCGCAAAAGGTAGAAAAGTGGCCCAAAATTGATAAAAATGTTCATTTTTGGTCTCCAAAAATAGCTGCAGCCGAGCAGGCTTGTTGCCTCATTGTAGAACTCTCAGAGAGCTTTCCAACGGTATGTTGTGCACCGCATAACTCCTTACGGATCAAAAGCTAAGGGTACCGGAGCGACAGAGACCTGGTCACAGGCCCCACGCCCTCGGTTTGCAGGCCCAGCCTCGACGTGAAGCGATATTGTCTTGCCCAAGATGACTTCGGACCCGGTAACAGAAATATGATGGATAAAGCATCTTGGCAAGGCTAATCGAGGCAAAACAAATGAAAAGTGGGGTGCAACACGAGGACATCCCAAGGGGTCACCCATGCTAGTACTACTCTCGCCCAAGCACGTTTAACTTCGGAGTTCTGATCGGATCTAGTGCATTAGTGCTGGTATGATCGCACCCGTTATGCTGAGGGGGTAAAGTCCTTATGTGTTGATGGTTCACAGTCCCAGACCAGAGAGACGGCTTATTCAAAAGGCCCAATAGGCTTAACGACAACCCATCTGCTTCGACAACGCAGTAACCTTGCAAGACGTGATATCGAAGCATTGCAGGGCCCTCTAATGCCCTGCGGTTAGGTTGTCGTCCTTTTTTGCGGCTCACGACGAATGATCTGGGATTATAAAACAGCGCAAAAAGAAGAAAAGTAGCCCAAAAATGATGAAAACGTTCATTTTTGGGCTCCAAAAATAGCTGCTGCCGAGCAGGCTCGTTACCCTCATCGTAGAACTCTCAGAGAGCTTTCCAACATTATGCTGTACGCCGCACAACTCCTTACGGATCAAAAGCTATGGGCACCGGAGCGACGGAGACATGGTCACAAGCCCCACGCCCTCGGTTTGTAGGCCCAGCCTCTACGTGAAGCGATGTTGTCTTGCCCAAGATAACTTGGGACTTGATAACAAAAATGTGATAGATAAAGCATCTTGGGAAGGCTAATCGGGGCAAAACAAATGAAAAAGGGGTGCAACACGAGGACTTCCCAGGGGTTCACCCATCTTAGCACTACTCTCGCCCAAGCACGCTTAACTCGGAGTTCTGATGGGATCCGGTGTATTAGTGTTGGTATGATCGCATCTGTCATATAGAGAGGGTAAAGCCCGTATGTGTTGACGGTTCACAATCCCAGGCCAGAGAGATGGCTCATTCAAAAGGCCCAATGGGCTTAACGACAACCCATCTGCTTCGACAACGCATTAACCATGCAAGACTTGATATCAAAGCATTGCAAGGCCCTCAAATGTCCCGCGAGTTAGGTTGTCATCCTTTTCAACGGTATGTTGTGAGCTGCATAACTGGGATGAAGAAACAGCGCAAAAAGAAGAAAAGTGGCCCAAAACTGATGAAAATGTTAGATTTTGGGCTCAGAAAATTGGCATATCTGAGCAGACTTGCTGCCCCTGTTATAGAGCTCTCAGAGAGCTTTTCAACGGTTTGCTGTGAGCCGTATAACTCCTTACGGATCAAAAATTATGGGCACCAGAGTGATGGAGACTTGGACACATGACCCGCACCCTCGATTTTCGGGACCAATCTCTACACAAAGCGCAGTTGTCTTGCCCAAGATGCCGTGGCACTCGGTAATAGAAATGTGACAGATAAAGAATCTTGGCAAGCCTGAACGGGGCAAAAAAACAAAATGAAAAAGGGTGGTGCAACACAAGGACTTCCTAGGAGGTCACCCATCCTAGTACTACTCTCGCCCAAGCATGCTTAACGTTGGAGTTCTGATGGGATATAGTATATTGGTGCTGGTATGATCGCACCCGTCATGTTGAGGTCGCAAAGTCGTTATGTGTCGTCCTTTTCGCCGGTCACGACGAACGATTCGGGATGAAGAAACAGCGAAAAGAGAAGAATAGTGGTCCAAAATTGATAAAAAAAAGTTCAATTTTAGGTTTCAAAAACAGGCGTAACTGAGCAGTCTTGCTGCCTCTATTGTAGAGCTCTCAGAAAGCTTTCCAACGGTATGTTGTGCTTCGCATAACGCCTTACGGATCAAAAGTTATAGGCATCAGAGCGATAGAGACCTAGTCACAGGCCTCGCGCCCTAGGTTTGCGGGCCTAGCCTCTACGCGAATCGCAGTTGTCTTGCCCAAGATGCTGTGGTACTCGATATTAGAAATGTGACGGATAAAGAATCTTGGCAAGCCTAAACAGAGCAAAGAAACAAAACAAAAAATGGGGGTGGAACACGAGGACTT
The DNA here is from genome assembly GCA_037974665.1 of Ehretia macrophylla. Taxonomy (NCBI): domain Eukaryota; kingdom Viridiplantae; phylum Streptophyta; class Magnoliopsida; order Boraginales; family Ehretiaceae; genus Ehretia; species Ehretia macrophylla. The sequence goes on from CM075780.1 coordinate 23,535,806, forward strand.
CCTAGGGGATCACCCATCCTAGTACTACTCTCGCCCATGCACGCTTAACTTCAGAGTTCTTATGGGTTTCAGAGCATTAGTGGTGGTATGATCGCACGCATCATGTTGAGGTCGCAAAGCCCTTATGTGTCGTCCTTTTCGCATGTCACGACGAGCAATCCGGGATGAAGAAACTGCGCAAAAAGAAGAAAAGTGGCCCGAAACTGATGAATACGTTTGATTTTAGGCTCAGAAAATATGCGCAGTCGAGCATGCTTGCTGCCCCCGTCGTAGAGCTCTCAAAGTGATTTCCAATGGTATGCTGTGAGCTGCATAACTCCTTACGAATAAAAAATTATGGGCACCAAAGCGATGGAGACCAGGTCACATGCCCCGCACCCTCGTTTTGCAGGCCCAGCCTCTACGCGAAGCGTAGTTGTCTTGCCCAAGATTCCGTGGCACTCGATAATAGAAATGTGACGGATAAAGAATCTTGGCAAGCCTGAACGGGGCAAAAAAACAAAATGAAAAGAGGTGGTACGACACGAGGACTTCATATAGGATCACCCATCCTAGTACTACTCTCGCCCAAGAATGCTTAACTTCGGAGTTCTGATGGGATATGGTATATTAGTGCTGGTATGATCGAACCCGTCATGTTGAGGTCGCAAAGCCGTTATGTGTCATCCTTTTTCGCCGGTCACGACGAACGATCCGCGATGAAGAAACAGCGCAAAAAGAGGAAAAGTGGCCCAAAATTGATGAAAAAGTTTGATTTTGGGCTTCAAAAACAAGCGCAACTGAGGAGTCTTGGTGCCCTCATTGTAGAGCTCTCAGAGAGCTTTCCAACGATATGCTATGCACCACATAACGCCTTACGGATCAAAAGTTATGGGACTAGGAGCGATAGAGACCTGGTCACAAGCCTCGCGCCCTAGGTTTGCTGGCCCAGCCTCTACGCGAATCGCAGTTGTCTTGCCCAAGATGCTGTGGCACTCGATATTAGAAATGTGATGGATAAAGAATCTTGGCAAGCCTGAACGGTGCAAAAAAACAAAACGAAAAAGGGGGGGTGCAGCATGAGGACTTCCTAGGGGGTCACCCATCCTAGTACTACTCTCGCCCAAGCACGCTTAACTTCGGAGTTCTTATGGGTTCCAGTGCATTAGTGGCGGTATGATCGCACCCGTCATGTTGAGGTCGCAAAGCCCTTATGTGTCATCCTATTCGCAGGTCATGACGAACGATACGGGATGAAGAAACAGCAGAAAAAGAAGAAAAGTGGCCCGAAACTGATGAAAACGTTCAATTTTGGGCTCGAAAAATAGGAGCAACAAAGCAAGCTTGCCTCTCTCGTCGTAGAGCTCTCATAGAGCTTTCCAACGGTATGTTGTACGACGCATAACTCCTTACGGATCAAAAGTTATTGGCACTGGAGTGATGGAGATGTGGTCATAGGCCCCGCACCCTCGGTCTGCGGGCCTAGTCTCTAAGCGAAGCAGAGGTATCTTTCCCAAGATGCTGTGGGACTCGATGATAGAAATGAGACGGATAAAGAATCTTGGCAGGCCTGAACAGGGCAAAAAAACAAAACGAAAAAGGAGGGTGCAACACAAGGGCATCCCAGGGGGTCACCCATCCTAGTACTACTCTTGCCCAAGCACGCTTAACTTCGGATTTCTGATGAGATCCGGTGCATTAGTGCTGGTATGATTGCACCCGTCATGTTTAGGTCGCAATGCCCTTATATGTCGTCTTTTTTTTTTCGGTCACGACAAATTATCCGGGACGAAGAAACAGCGCAAAGAGAAGAAAAATGGCCCAAAACTGATGAAAACATTCGATTTTGGGTTCCAAAAATAGACGCAGTAGAGTAGTCTTGCTGCCCCCGTCGTAGAGCTCTCAAAGAGCTTTCCAACATAATGCTTTGCGCCGCATATGTGAGACCCCATATTTTTCTTTATCTCGTTTTGCGTGCTTTACCTCGTTTTGCATGAATTGACCTGTTTATGTGCTATATGACTTCGAATGTGCTAAATATGCGATTAATACTCCTAATACATGCTAAGCGTGCATTCATGAAATTTTTATAAAAAACGGAATCAGAAATTTTATCGCCGGTTTTGGTGAATAATATTTTTGAACACCTGTCCGCTAAAATTTTTACAGGGGTGTTTTAAACATTTTAAAACCTAGTCCTTGGGTATTAATAGACTCTTGTTTGATTAAAACGGATTTGGAATCGGTTTTGGAATTTTAAAGATTTTTATACTTTCTTTTGCAAGAAAACGAGTTTTAAGCCGAGTCGGTTGAAACTATTTTAATGTAACCTTCTTTGTCACATAAAATATAATGTCTAGAATTAATTTAAGTGTTAATTTGTTAGTTGAGCAAGAAATACTCAAGAAATGAATTAAAAGACTAGAAAAACAATTAAAGGACTAAATAAACTACTTTGACTTTGCATTTTTTTATTTGACCAAGCGTTTATATGCATAATATCATCAACACCCACAAAACACAACACAAAACACACTAAAAAAACACACAAATAGCTGAGAGCCTCAAGGGAGAAAAGAGAAAGAAATTTCAAAGGTTTTCAAAGCAATTTTTCATAGAAAAATCTAGTTTTTGTCCGTAGAATTTCGTTCTGAGTTGGATTCCGCTTGTTGGGCACGCATTGCACGTATATCTAGGCTTATATCGCATCAAAGGTGAGAGAAAAATTCTAGATCTCAAAAGTCAATTTTTTTGTTTTTGCATATAATTGATTATTGAACCATTAGAATGTTAATTTGAAGTTATATTATTGGTCAACGCATGCTAGGGATCGTTTATGTGTATTACTACGAGATTTGAACCATTGTAGCGAAATTATTTATTTTCGGGTATTTAAAGTTGATAGATTGGCCTTTTGATGATTATCTTGAGTTGTTGAGGTTAGAATCGATCGTCGTCGATTTCTAAAAGTTTGTTAATTACGTGGTAACGCCGTTATAATGCCGAATTTTCGATTGCGATGTTTGGGTAAAAATCCAAAAATTTCAACCTAGGTGCATTGAGGTTTTAGGGTTGTTGGGCTTGATTTTGATGTGTCTTGGTTGGTTTTCGAGAGGGAGAATGTAGTTGATTGAATGGGTGAGTGTTTGAAACTGATTTGAAGTTGTTTGGATTAGTAGAATGTAAGATATGATTATTTGAAGTTTAGGTTGTCTTTCTTTAAATTGTTGAATTGAGCCATTAGATGATTGGGTGGTGTTTGAGTGATTGAATTGTGAGTTGTTGATGGTTAGATTAGGGTTAGATTACGTGTTTAATGCATGTTAAGTTGGATGGCCTACATTGTCATCTAACTTAGTTATTTGTTGTTTAATTGATTACTTAATGTTATATTGATGATAATTGATGGCAATTGATGATAATTGATGATTATTGATTGATGATTGATGAACCGGGAGATAGGCAATTCTGCTAGATTGTCCTCCTGTGAATGATGTTTATTATTATTGTTGAGTCTTGGTATGTGTGTGCCACCTCTCGGGCAACGTCGGGCTGTCGGGTTGATAACGACATGACCACCAGAGACTACCTCCAGCTCGCATGACGGAGGTGTCATGGAGGGCGAGGCTAGTGAGGATCCTCGGGTGCGTGAGTAATGGAGAGTTATAAGAAGAATGGTTGATATCGTGATGGAGTTTGGAGATACACCAAATTGAGTATCCTTTATTGATCGGTCATTATAGTTATGTGTTTATATTGTTATTGATGTTTATTTGTGTGTTTACTTGCTCAAAGGATAATTTCCAAGGAGTATAGTGAATATTGTTTGAGATATATCGGATCCTCGCTGAGCTTGTTTTATATAAGCTCACTCTCTATTATTGCATGCATACAAGTGTCCTTTCGCAAGATTTCGGGTACGTGCCTCCAGAAGGGGAAAATGTGCCTTACGTGGATGAGTCTTATGTGCAAGAGTCTTTGCCATGAGATTGTTTATAGTTATTGTAATATGATGTATCGTAAAACCTACCTTAGTATAAAGACTGATGTATAATGGTATAGTAGTCTTCTTTTGACCTTGTTTAGATTACTAAATTGGTTTATAATCCATTTTGATTTGTATGTTAAAGTTAAGGTATTATGTTGGAACGGAGGCGTATAACTACGAATGGATCTTCTAAGAATGATTATTGTATAATATGGTTATGTTGTATGTTGTTAATGGTATTGAGGAATTGATTGTTGTTCGGTCACGGAGTTTGATTGTATGATGTTCTGAGAGGTTGGTTCAGAGCCTCGGTGTCTTAATTACTGTCGTTATACTGCCGAAATTTCGTTGCGTCCTGACTGATTGTAGGTGGGGTCGAGTTGGGGCATGACAGCATAAGTCTTTACGGATCAAAAGTTTTGGGCACCAGAGCGATGGAGACCTGGTCACAGGCCCTGTGCCCTCGATTTGCGGGCCCAAGATGCCGTGGGACTCCATAAAAGAAATGTGATGGATAAAGATTCTTGGCAAGCCTGAACAGGGCAAAAAAAAAAAAATGAAAAAGGGGGGTGCAACACGAGAACTTCCCAGGCGGTCACCCATCCTAGTACTACTCTCGCCCAAGCATGCTTAACTTCAGAGTTCTAATGGGATCCGGTGCATTAGTGCTGGTATGATCGCACCCGTCATGTTGTGGTCGCAAAGCCCTTATGTGTCGTCCTTTTCTCCGGTCACGACGAACGATCTGGGATGAAGAAACAGCGCAAAAAGAAGAAAAGTGGCCCAAAACTTATGAAAAATGTTCGATTTTGCGCTACGAAAACTAGCGCAGCCAAGCAGGTTGGCTACCCCAGTCGTAGAGCTCTCAAAGAGCTTTCCAACGGTATGTTGTGCGCCGTATAACTCGTTATGGATCAAATGTCACAGGCCCCACGCCCCACGCCCTCGGTCTGCAGGCCCAGCCTCTACACGAAGCGCAGTTGTTTTTCCCAAGATGCCATGGGACTCCATAATAGAAATGTGACGGATAAAGAATCTTGGCAAGCCTGAACTGGGCAAAAAAACAAAACAAAGGGGGGTGCAACACAGGACTTCCCAAGGGGTCACCCATCCTAGTACTACTCTCACCCAAGCACGCTTAACTTCGGAGTTCTGATAGGATCTGGTGTATTAGTGCTAGTATGATCGCACCCATCATGTTGAGGTCCCAAAGCCCTTATGTATCGTCCTTTTCGACGGTCACGTCAAACGATTCGGGACAAAGAAACAGTGCAAAAAGAAGAAATGTGGCCTGAAACTGAAGAAAATATTTGATTTTGGGATCAAATAAATAGGCGTAGAAAGAAGAAAAGTTGCCCAAAAATATTGAAAACGTTCAATTTTGGAGTTCGAAAACAAGCACAGTCGAGCAAGCTTGCGGCCCTCATTGTAGAACTCTCAGAGAGCTTTCCAACGGTATACTGTCCGCATAACTCATTATGGATCAAACGTTATGGGCATCAAAGCGATGGAGACCCGGTCACAGGCCCCGCGCCGTCGGTCTGCGTGCCCGGCCTCTACGCGAAGCGCTGTTGTCTTGCCCAAGATGCCGTGGGACTCCATAATATAAATGTGACGGATAAAGAATCTTGGCAAGCATGAACGGGGCAAAAAAACAAAACGAAAAAGGGGGTGCAACATGAGGACTTCCCTGAGGGTCACCCATCCTAGTACTACTCTCGCCCAAGCACGCTTAACTTCGGTGTTCTGATGGGATCCGGTGCATTAGTGCTAGTATGATCGCACCCGTCATGTTGCGGTCGTAAAGCCCTAATATGTTGTCCTTTTCGCCGGTCACGACGAACAATCTGGGACGAAGAAACAGCATTGAAAAAAAGAAAAGTGGAACAAAACTGATGAAAAACGTTCAATTTTGGGCTCTGAAAATAGGCGCATTCGAGCAGGCTTGCAGCCGCCATCGTAGAGCTCTCAGAGAGCTTTCCAACTGTATGTTGTGCGCACATAGCTCGTCACGGATCAAATATAATGGGCATCGGAGTAATGGAGACCTAGTCACAGGCCCCGCGCCCTCGGTTTACGGGCCCAGCCTATACGCGAAGCGTAGTTGTCTTTCCCAAGATGCCGTGGGACTCCATAATAGAAATGTGGTGGATAAAGAATCTTGGCAACACCGAACGGGGTAAAAAAACAAAACAAAAAAGTGGGGTGTAACACGAGGACTTCCTAGGGGGTTACCCATCCTAGTACTACTCTAGCCCAAGCACGCTTAACTTCGGAGTTCTGATGGGATCCGGTGCATTAGTGCTGGTATGATCACACCCGTCATGTTGTGGTCGCAAAGAGCTTATGTGTCGTCCTTTTCGCATGTCACGACGAAAGATCCGGGATGAAGAAACAACTTAAAAAGAAGAAAAGTGGCCCGAAACTGATAAAAATGTTCAATTTTGGGCTCCAAAAATAGGTGCAGCCGAGAAGCCTTGCAACCCCCGTCGTAGAGCTCTCAGAGAGCTTTCCAACAGTATGTTGTGCGCGCATAAATTGTTACGGATCAAACGTTACGGGTACCAGAGCGATGGAGGCCTGGTCATAGGCCCCGCGCCCTCGGTCTGTGGGCCCAACCTCGACACGAAGCGCAGTTGTCTTGCCCAAGATGCCGTGGGACTCCATAATAGAAATGTGTCGGATAAAGAATCTTGGCAAGCCTGAACGGGGCAAAAAAACAAAACGAAAACGGGGGGAACAACACGAGGACTTCCTAGGGGGTCACCCATCCTAATACTACTCTCGCCCAAGCTTGCTTAACTTCGGAGTTCTGATGGGATCTGGTATATTAGTGTTGGTATGATCGCACCCGCCATGTTGAGGTCGCAAAGCCCTTATGTGTCGTCCTTTTCGCCGGTCACGTCGAATGATCCGGACAAAGAAAAATCACAGAAAGAAGAAATGTGGCCCGAAACTGATGAAAACGTTTGATTTTGGGCTCAAACAAATAGGTGCAATTGAGCATGCTTGCTAACCCAGTCGTAGAGCTCTCAGAGTGGTTTCTAACGGTATGCTGTGCGCCGCGTAACTCCTTTCAGATCAAAAGTTATGGGCCACAGAGCGATGGACACCTAGTCATAGGCCCCGCGCCCTCGGTTTACGGGCCTAGTCTTTACGCGAAGCGCAGTTGTCTTGCCCAAGATGCCGCGGGACACCATAATTGAAATGTGATGGATAAAGAATCTTGGCAGGCCTGAACGAGGCAAAAAAATAAAATGTAAAAGGGGGGTGCAACACGAGAACTTCCCAGGCAGTCACCGATTCTAGTACTACTCTCGCCCAAGCACGCTTAACTTCGGAGTTGTGATGGGATATGATGTATTAGTGCTGGTATGATCGCACTAGTCAGGTTGAGGTCACAAAGCCCTTACATGTCATCCTTTTCGCCTGTCACGACGAACTATCAGGGACGAAGAAACAGCGCAGAAAGAAGAAATGTGGCCCCAAACTGATGAAAACGTTCGATTTTTAGCTCAAAAAAATAGGTTCAGCCAAGCAAGCTTGCTGACCCCGTCGTAGAGCTCTCATAGTGCTTTCCAACGGTATGTTGTGTGTTGCATAACTCTTTACGGATGAAAAGTTATGGGCACCGGAGCGATAGAGACCTGGTCACTGGCACCGCGGCCTCGGTCTGCGGGCCCAACCTCTACGCGAAGCGCAGTTGTCTCTCCCAAGATACCGTGGGACTCGATAATAGAAATGTGACGGATAAATAATATTGGCAAGCATGAACGGGGCAAAAAAACAAAACAAAAAAGGGGGTACAACACAAGGACTTCCCAAGGGGTCACCCTTCCTAGTATTACTCTCGCCCAAGCACGCTTAACTTTGGAGTTCTGATGGGATCTGGCACATTAGTGCTGGTATGATTGCTCCTGTCATGTTGTGGTCGCAAAGCCCTTATGTGTCGTCTTTTTTGCCGGTCACGATGAACGATCCGGGACGAAGAAACAGTGCAGAAAGAAGAAAAGTGGCCTAAAACTGATGAAAAATATTCAGTTTTGGGCTATGAAATTAGGCGTAGCCTAGCAGGTTGGCTGCCCCCGCCGTAAAGCTCTCAGAGAGCATTCCAACGGTATGCTATGCGCTGCATAACTCCTTATGAATCAAACGTTATGGCCACCGGAGCGATGGAGACTTGGTCACAGGCCCCGCACCCTCGATTTGCAGGCCCAACCTCCACGCAAAGCGCAGTTGTCTTGCCCAAGATGCCGTGGCACTCGATAATAGAAATGTGACGGATAAAGAATCTTGGCAAGCCTGAACGGGGCAAAAAAAAAATGAAAAAGGGGGGGTGCAACATGAGGACTTCCCAAGGGATCACCCATCCTAGTACTACTCTCGCCCAAGCACGCTTAACTTCGTAGTTCTATTGGGATCTGGTGTATTAGTGCTGGTATGATCGCACCCGTAATGATGAGGTCGTAAGGCCCTTATGTGTCATCTTCTTCGCAGGTCACGACGAATGATCCGGGATGAAGAAACATCGTAAATAAAAGAAAAGTGGCTCAAAACTGGTGAAAACGTTCAATTTTGGGGTCCAAAAATAGGCATAGCCGAGCAGGCTTGCTGCCCTTGTCATAGAGCTCTCAGAGAGCTTTCCTATGGTATGTTGTGCGCCGCATAACTCCTTACAGATCAAACATTATGGGCGTCGGAGTGATGGAGACCTGGTCATAGGCCCCGTGCCCTCGGTCTGCGGGCCTAGCCTCTACACGAAGCGCAATTGTCTTGGCCAAGATGCCAAGGGACTCCATAATAGAAATGTGACGGATAAAGAATCGTGGTAAGCCTGAATGGGGCAGAAAAACAAAACTAAAAAGGTGGGTGCAAGACGAGGACTTCTCAGCGGGTTACCCATCCTAGTACTACTCTCACTCAAGCACACTAAACTTCAAAGTTCTGATGGGATCTAGTGTATTAGTGCTGGTATGATCGCACCCGTCAAGTTGAGGTCACAAAGCCCTTATGTGTCGTCCTTTTCGCCAATCATCGCGAACAATCCGGGACGAAGAAATAGCGCAAAAAAAAGAAAAGTGGCACGAAACTGATTAAAACATTAAATTTTAGGCTATTAAAAATAGGCGCATCCGAGGAGGCTTGCTGCCTCCATCGTAGAGCTCTCAGAGAGCTTTTCAACGGTATGCTGTGCGCCGTATAACTCCTCACGGATCAAAGCTTATGGGCACCGGAGCGATGGAGACCTGGTCACAGGCCCCGCACCCTCGGTCTGCGGGCCCAACCTCTGCGCGAAGCGCAGTTTTCTTGGCCAAGATGCCATTGGACTCGATGATAGAAATGTGACGGATAAAGAATCTTGGCAAGCGTGAACGAGGCAAAAAAACAAAACGAAAAAGGGGGGTGCAATACGAGGACTTCCCAGGGGATCATCCATCCTAGTACTACTCTCGCCGAAGCACGCTTAACTTCGGAGTTCTGATGGGATCCGGTGCATTATTGCTGGTGTGATTGCACCCTTCATGTTGAGGTCGCAACACCCTTATTTGTTGTCCTTTTCGCTGGTCACGATGAACGATCCGTGACGAAGAAACAGTGCAAAAAGAAGAAAAGTGGCCCAAAACTGATGAAAAAGTATGATTTTTGGCTCTAAAAAAAGGCACAACTGAGCAGGATTGCTTCCCCCATCGTAGAGCTCTCAGAGAGCTTTCCAATGGTATGCTCTGCGCTGCATAACTCCTTACAGATCAAAAGTTATAGGCACCGGAGCAATGGAGACCAGGTCATAGGCCCCGCACCCTCGGCCTGCGGGCCAAGCCTCTACACGAAGCGCAGTTGTCTCGCCCAAGATGCCAAGGGACTCCATAATAGAAATGTGATGGATAAAAAATCTTGGCAAGCCTGAATGGGACAAAAAAACAAAACGAAAAAGGGGGGTGCCAGACAAGGACTTCCTAGCGAGTTACGCATCCTAGTACTATTCTCGCCCAAGCAAGCTTAACTTCAGAGTTCTGATGGGATCTGGTGTATTAGTGCTGGTATGATCGTACCCGTCATGTTGAGGTCGCAAAGACCTTATTTGTCGTCCTTTTCGCCGGTCACGATGAACGATCCGTGATGAAGAAACAGCGCAAAAAGAAGAAAAGTGGCCTGAAACTGATGAAAATATTTGATTTTTGGCTCTGAAAAAAGGCGCAGATGAGCAGGATTGCTTCCCCCGTCGTAGAGCTCTCAGAGAGCTTTTCAACGGTATGCTCTGCGCTGCATAACTCCTTACAGATCAAAAGTTATGGGCACCGGAGCGATGAAGACCAGGTCATAGGCCCCGTGCCCTCGGTTTGCAGGCCAAACTCTACGCGAAGCGCAGTTGTCTTGCCCAAGATGCTGTGGCAGTCGATAATAGAAATGTGACGGATAAAGATTCGTGGCAAGCCTGAATGGGACAGAAAAACAAAACGAAAAAGGTGGGTGGAAGACGAGGACTTCCCAGCGGGTTGCCCATCCTAGTACTACTCTCGCCCAAGCACACTTAACTTCAGAGTTCTGATAGGATCTGGTGTATTAGTGCTGGTATGATCGCACCCGTCATGTTGAGGTCACAAAGCCCTTATGTGTCGTCCTTTTCGCAGGTCATGGCGAACGATCCGTGATGAAGAAACAGTGCAAAAAGAAGAAAAGTGGCCCGAAACTGATGAAAAAGTTTGATTTTTGGTTCTGAAAAAAGGTACAGCTGAGCAGGATTGTTTCCCCTGTCGTAGAGCTCTCAGAGAGCTTTCTAATGGTATGCTCTGCGCTGCATAACTCCTTACAAATCAAAAGTTATGGGCACCGGAGCGATGGAGACCAGGTCATAGGCCCCGCACCCTCGGCCTGCGGGCCCAGCTTCTACACGAAGCACAGTTGTCTTGCCCAAGATGCCAAGGGACTCCATAATAGAAATGTGATGGATAAAGAATCTTGGCAAGCCTAAATGGGGCAAAAAAATAAAACGAAAAAGGGGGGGTGCCAGACGAGGACTTCCCAGCGGGTTACCCATCCTAGTACTACTCTAGCCCAAGCACACTTAACTTTAGAGTTCTGATGGGATCTGGTGTATTAGTGCTGGTATGATCGTACCCGTCATGTTAAGGTGGCAATGCCCTTATTTGTCGTCCTTTTCGCCGGTCACGATGAACGATCCGTGATGAAGAAACAGTGCAAAAAAAAAAGAAAAGTGGCCCGAAACTGATGAAAATATTTGATTTTTGGCTCTGAAAAAAGGTGCAGTTGAGCAGGATTGCTTCCCCCGTCATAGAGCTCTTAGAGAGATTTCCAACAGTATGCTCTGGGCTGCATAACTCCTTACAGATCAAAAGTTATGGGCACCAGAGCGATGGAGACCAAGTCATAGGCCCCGCGCCCTTGGTTTGCAGGCCAAACCTCTACGCGAAGCGCAGTTGTCTTGCCCAAGATGCCGTGGCACTCGATAATAGAAATGTGACAGATAAAGAATCGTGCCAAGCCTGAACGGGGTAGAAAAACAAAACAAAAAAGGTGGGTGCAAGATGAGCACTTCCCAGCGGGTTGCCCATCCTAGTACTACTCTCGCCCAAGCACACTTAACTTCAGAGTTCTGATGGGATCTGGTGTATTAATTCTGGTATGATCGCACCCGTCATGTTGAGGTCGCAAAGCCTTTATGTGTCGTCCTTTTCGCCGGTCATGGCGAACGATCCGGGACGAAGAAACAGCGCAAAAAGAATATAAATAGCCCAAACTGATTAAAACATTCAATTTCGGGCTCTAAAAAAAAGGCGCATCCGAGCAGGTTTGCTGCCTCCATCGTAGAGCTCCCAGAGAGCTTTCCAACGGTATGTTGTGCGCCGTATAACTCCTTACGGATCAAAGGTTGTGGGCACTGGAGCGATGGAGAGCTGGTAACAGGCCCCATACCCTCGGTCTGCGGGCCCAGCCTCTACGCGAATTGCAGTTTTCTTGGCCAAGATTCCGTTGGACTCGATAATAGAAATATGACGGATAAAGAATCTTGGCAAGCGTGAACAGGGCAAAAAAAATAAAACGAAAAAGGGGGTGCAACACGAGGACTTCCCAAGGGGTCACCCACCCTAGTACTACTCTTGCCCAAGCACGCTTAACTTTGGAGTTTTGATGCAATCTAGTGCACTAGTGTTGGTACGATCGCACCAGTCATGTTGAGGTCGGAATGCCCTTATATGTCGTCCGTTTCGCCCGTCACGACAAACGATCCGGGATGAAGAAACAACCCAAAAAGAAGAAAAGTGGCCCGAAACTGATTAAAACGTTCGATTTTGGGCTCCGAAAATAAGCACAGCCGAGCAGGCTTGCTGCCCTCTTCGAAGAGCTCTCAGAGGGCTTTCCAACGGTATGTTGTGCGCCGCATAACTCTTTACGGATCAAAAGTTATGTGCACCGGAGCGATGGAGACCTGGTCACAAGCCTCGCGCCCTCGGTTTGCGGGCCCTGCCTCTACGCGAAGCACAGTTCTCTTGCCCAAGATGCCGTGGGACACTATAATAGAAATGTGACAGATTAAGAATCTTGGCAAGCCTTAACGGGGCAGAAAAACAAAACGAAAAAGAGGGGTGCAACACGAGGACTTCCTATGGGGTCACCCGTCGTAGTACTACTCTTGCACAAGCACGCTTAACTTCGGAGTTCTGATGGGATCTGTTGTATTAGTGTTGGTATGATCGCGGCCGTCATGTTGAGGTCGCAAAGCCCTTATGTTTTGTCATTTTTGCCGGTCACGACGAACGATCTGGGACAATAAAAGAGCACAAAAAGAAGAAAAGTGACCTAAAACTGATGAAAATGTTCGATTTTGTTCTTCAAAAATAGGCGCAACCGAGCAAGCTTGCTGCCTCCATCGTAGATCTCTCAGAGAGCTTTCCAACGGTATGCTGTGCGCCGCATAACGCCTTACGGATCAAAAGTAATGTGCACAGGAGTGATGGAGACTGGGTCACAGGCCCCGCGCCCTCGGTCTGCTGGCCTAGCCTCTATGCGTAGCGCAGTTGCCTTGCCCAAGATGCAGTGGGACTCGATAATAGAAATGTGACGGATAAAGAATCTTGGCAAGCTTGAACGGGGCAAAAAAACAAAACAAAAAAGGAGGGTGCAACACGAGGACTTCCCAAGGGGTCACCTACCCTAGTACTACTCTCGCCCAAGCATGCTTAACTTCGGTGTTCTGATGGGATCTGGTGCATTAGTGCTGGTGTGATCGCAACCATCATGTTGAGTTTGCAATGCCCTTATTTGTCGTCCTTTTCGTCGGTCACGACGAACGATCCGTGACAAAGAAACAATGCAAAAAGAAGAAAAGTGGCACGAAACTTATGAAAACCTTCGATTTTGGGCTCCAAAAATAGGTCCAGCTAAGCAGGCTTGCTGCCCCCATCGTAGAGCTGTCAGAGAGCTTTCCAACTGTATGCTTTGCGCCACATAACTCCTTACGGATCAAAAGTTATGGGCTCCGGAGCGATGGAGACCTGGTCATAGGCCCTATGGCCACGGTTTGGGGGCCAAGCCTCTACGCGAAGCACAGTTGTCTTGCCCAAGATGCCGTGGGACTTCATAATAGAAATGTGACGGATAAAGAATCTTGGCAAGCCTGAACGGGGCAAAAAAACAAAATGAGAAAGGGGGGTGCAACACAAGGACTTCGCAGTGGGTCACCCATCCTTGTGCTACTCTCGCCCAAGCACGCTAAAATTCGGAGTTCTGATAGCATCCAGTACATTAGTGCTGGTATGATCGCACCCATCATGTTGAGGTCGCAAAGCCCTTATGTGTCATCCTTTTCGCCAGTCACGTTGAACGATCTGGGAAGAAGAAACTGCGCAGAAAGAAGAAAAGTGGCCCGAAACTGATGAAAACGTGCGATTTTGGGCTCGAAAAATTAGGCACAACAGAGGAGGCATGTTACCCCCGTCGTAGAGCTCTGAGAGAGCTTTCTAACGGCATGCTGTGCATCGCATAAGTACATACGGATCAAAAGTTATGGGCACCGGAGCAATATAGACCTGGTCACAGGCCCCGCGCCCTCGGTCTGCGAGCCCAGCCTCTACGCGAAGCGCAGTTGTCTTGCCCAAGATGCCGTGGGACTCCATAATAGAAATGTGACAGATAAAGAATCTTGGCAAGCCTGAACGGGGCAAAAAAACAAAACAAAAAATGGGGGTGCAACACGAGGACTTCCCAAGGGGTCACATATCCTAGTACTACTCTCGACCAAGCACGCTTAACTTCAGAGTTCTGAGGGGATGTGGTGTATTAGTGCTGGTATGATCACACTCGTCATGTTGAGGTTGCAAAACCCTTATGTGTTGTCCTGTTCGTCGGTCACGACGAACGATCCGGGACGAAGAAACAACGTAAAAAGAAGAAAAGTGGCCCGAAACTAATGAAAACGTTCAATTTTGGATTTTAAAAACTTTTGCATCCGAGCAGGCTTGCTGCCCCCGTCGTAGAGCTCTCAGAAAGCTTTCCAACGGTATGCTGTGCGCCGTATAACTCCTTACGGATCAAAGTTATGGGCATCGGAGCGATGGAGACCTGGTCACAGGCCTCGCGCCCTCGGTTTGCGGGCCCCGCCTCTACGCGAAGCGCAGTTTTCTTGCCCAAGATGTCGTTGGAGTAGATAATAGAAATATGATGGATAAAGAATCTTGGCAAGCGTGAACGGGGCAAAAAAACAAAACGAAAAAAGGGGGAGGAAACACGAGGACTTCCCAAGGGGTCACCCATCCTAGTACAACTCTAGTCCAAGTACACTTAACTTCAGAGTTCTGATGGCATCCAGTGCATTAGTGCTGGTGTGATTGCACCCGTCATGTTGAGGTTGAAATGCCCTTATTTGTCATCCTTTTCGCCAGTCACGACGAACGATCCGTGAAGAAGAAACAGTGCAAAAAGAAGAAAAATGGCCTAAAACTGATGAAAACGTTCAATTTTGGGTTCTGAAAACTGGCGCATCCGAGCAGGCTAGCTACCGCCGTTGTAGAGCTCTCAGAGAGCTTTCCAACGGTATGCTTTGTGCTGTATAATTCCTTACGGATCGAAAGTTATGGGCACCGGAGCGATGAAGACCTGGTCAGAGGCCTCACGCTCTCAGTCTGCGGGCCCAGCCTCTACGCGAAGTGCAGTTTTCTTGCCCAAGATACCATTGGACTCGATAATAGAAATGTGACAGATAAAGAATCTTGGCAAGCGTGAACGGGGCAAAAAAACAAAACGAAAAAGGGAGGGAAACACGAGGACTTCCCAATGGGTCACCCATCCTATTACCACTCTTGTCCAAGCACACTTAACTTTGCAGTTCTGATGGGATCCGGTGCATTAGTGCTGGTATGATCACACTTGTCATGTTGATGTCGCAATGCCCTTATTTATCGTCCTTTTCGCCGGTCACGACGAAGGATCCGTGACGAAAAAACAGCGCAAAAAGAAGAAAAATGGCCCAAAACTGATGAAAACTTTCGATTTTGGGCTTCGAAAATAGGCGCTGACAAGCAGGCTTACATCCCTTGTTGTAGAGCTCTCAAAGAGCTTTCCAACTGTCACGCCCCAACCCGACCTATAGAGGCTAGACTAGGGTGTGAGCTAAACTTTCAAGTCATTTCGTGTACTTAATTGCTTCACTATGATTAATGCTTAAGATTAGCCTAGAACTCCAAAAGTTTTTCCGGAAAACCGGCGGCATGACGGTTGTATTTAAGACCTTTTAGTTTGACCTAATTTTTAAACGCCTCAATTATCCCAATCATTAATCCTCCATTAAGGACTCCTATTTTTTCATCAACTGATATGCCTACTAGTCTATTTTGAAAGTCTCGTTTGGTTAATAAACATATGATAACTATGTCCCGTTTATTTGTCAATTTCCTATCATGCAAGTACCTATTATCTTTTAGTTTGAAAATAAGCACCTAAGTGAAATTAGATAGAATTAACTTAGTTGATTGTTCATCTAGTGGTTTGAATACCCAAAGGAGTACTAACTTCAACTTCATGAGGCAATTTATCAATGCAAACATTCACAGATCGTGCACATGCAGGAGTTATAAAGGAATGTGTAGCTCCGGGATCAATCAAAACTTTAACTGGCTGAGTATTGAGAAGAAAGGTACCTTCAACAATAGCTGTAGTATCGGGCAGCTCTTCCGCATCCAATGCAAAGACCCTAGCCTGAACTCTCTGTGCTGGACGTGCACCTGCAGCCCTATTCTGAACACCTTGGCCTCCACCACGGCCCTGAACATTGTTATACTTAGGGCAATCTTTCACCCTATGATCATCACTGCCACAAACCGTACATTTACCACTCTTCCTCCAGCAGTTAGCCTCAATATGCCCTGACCGATTACAATAATTACACTGCAGATTTTGCCTAACTGTAGTGTTTCCCGTAGGTACTGGGGCTCTGGCAGGGGTAGGAACTGTACCTCCCTGCTAGGGTCTAGTCACAGCTGGCCTAGCCTGAATCTGCTGTTGTGGCTGATACGGACGCTGCTGAGGAACCTGTGTAGAAGACTGATACTGCCTCGGCTGACTCTGGCTGCTCTGGCCCAAATACTGCTTCTTACTCGGCTGACTGCTCTCAGCTATCATCTCAGCCTTCCGTTTCTCAAACTTCGAGGCTGCCTGAAATGCCTCGGGAAAAGTAGTGTAGGTCTGCCCAGTCAAATGCAACTGTATGTCCATTCTCAGCCCACGGACAAACCTATGAATCATCCTCCTAGCCGGCCGTACCAACTCGGGCATATACCTCGACAAGCTAACAAACCTAGCCTCGTACTGTGCAACAGTCATATTTCCCTGTTTCAGGGCCACAAACTCATCCTCCCATCTTTCCATAGTCATCTCGGGAATATATTTGTCCCGGAACTCACTTACAAAATCATCCCATAAATGTGGAACATCCTCACAATCCCACCTCAATCTGACAGTATTCCACCACTGCTCTGCATCACCCTCAAACAGGAATGACGCATAATCTATTCTTGCCTCATCGGTACACCTCAAAGCAGTGAAAATTTTCTCGACACGATTAATCCATCTCTCGGCCGCCTCATCATCCGGCTCCCCGAAGAACTTTCCCGGCTCATGCCTCAGAAATTTCTCTAACTGTTTATTCTCAACTATGTACCCCTGTCCACCAGGATTAGCTTGATTTCCCTGGTGATTATTCCTGTCCTGCCTCTGCTCATGCAGCACCTGTGTAATCCAGTCTACTGCAGTAGTCATAGTAGCCATAAACTGCTCATGCAACGGCTGCTGACCCTGTTCTGCTGCCTCTTCATCTGATCCTATACCTTGAGTACCACGACGTGGCGGCATAGTAGCAACTCACAATAGCTGGCAACATTTAAAAGCAGTTTATAGACAGTAATATAGCACATAAGATTAGATAACACTCGAGTCAATAACAATCCAATATTCTATCACACAATTCACATAAGACAAGTTTAACTTGCCAAACTATTTCACTTAAACACATAAACATTCCAAGTTCACAAAGTCATGCTAGAACATTTTCTTTTCACTTAGCAATCATACATAAACACTTTAGCATTTTAGACCTTTACCCCACAGACCGAGAATCATATCCCGGCTCATGCAAGACTATCATGCTCTGATACCACCTAAAGATGTCACGCCCCGACCCGACCCCGCAAAAGGCGAAGCCCGGACCCGACACACGGACGGAGTCTCCTCTGTACCGCGGACGATCCGAAAACCCTAAAATCAATATAATACTTGCGAAAGCCATATAATAATCAAAACAAGCCAACTTTCTTTAAAAACATACATTTCTTATTAACCAACTTTCCAAAACAAAAATGATATGCATACTACACAAGTATTTATGCCACTAAACAGTTAGCTATTAGCATGCATTTCTTTACTAGTCACAAGTGTAAACTTTTACAGCTTTACATTCTTCCAACTTATACAACATAAGACCATAGACGCCTCAACTAGAAAATACATACAAGGCTACAAGCCTCAAAATTAATCGACATCCAGGCAATATACATATCATGCAAGGCTCGCACAAAATCTGGTAACCTACCACCAGCAAAGCAGAGAAGAGCAATCACGGGAACACCTCCACCTATTCCTCCTCCTCAATTACCTCAAGAGGGTCTGCTTCAACTACTCCTGTAAAAATATAGTATAGAGAGGAATAAGCAAAAACTATTGCTCAGCGAGGGCAATTGGTCTCAAGGACGGAGATGAGAGGAGTATGCAATGCAATTAGCCAAGCAATGCATACATATATCATACAGAGATATAATAAAGCCATCAACAAAGCAAGGCAAGCATTAAATCTATAAATACTCATTCAAAGGATACGATACTCTTTTCACGAGCAACTTTCAAACATGAATTCAATGACGACGCGCCAGCCCAAACCACCTTATAACACCAGTTTGGAATACCCCGGAAGTATCCATCAACCTATGACCCAAATCTCCCTGGGAGGCAACCTAAGCGAGAAAGGGAATAGCAGCGGAGCTAGAGCAACCAACACTGGCAACCCAAGGCTACCCAGAGAGGCCCATCACTCACGCGCGAGACACTATACAATGCAAGACTCGATACAAGGCGATAAACAAGCGATAAAGCCACACGTGGGAGAATAACAAAGTAGGTTACTCTCGCATGCAATAGCAGCAATTGATAAGAAATTCAATCCAAAACAACTCAAACAAGTATTTCAAGTAATTCTAAGCATTCTATAGGCATAAAGACAAGAAAACACACAAAAACACAAATCGGCCCCAACTATCAAAACGCTACCATTTCCAAACGAGCCACGAGTTTTGGAAACCGACTTCGCCAACCCTCCTAGGTCACCATAAGGCACGTCTAAAGACCCCGAAACCTTACTTTACCCTAGAACTCACGCAAAGCTCCGATTTCTCCCTTTCTCATTTGAACTATAACTATAACAACCAAATGCCCAACCAACGCCACAATCACACCAAAAGTGCTTCCATGGCCTCCCGAAGCAATGCCAACATGCAAAACGAGAAAACGCTAAAGTTGACCTAAACGACCCCGACTTTCCCAAAGGCATAATTCTCGTTTTTTCCACTATGCAACCCAAACAAACCACACATTTTAGCATTCTAGCGTACCTAGCACATTTCTACATCAACAAAAAGCATAACAGCGCAACTTCAATGTTTCAAGGTTTTACTATTCATAAAACACTATTCAATTGGCAATTTAATTTGTAATCACAACATTTAACCGCAGAAAATGTTACAAAGCTATAAATACATGTTCTACAAATGCCAAGGAACATACTAGAAGCATCAAATCGCTTTAAATAACGATCTACGGATAAATATCAAAATTGACAAAGTTAACCTACATAACGTTTAAATGCGCAAATAACATGCTTCCCCCACCTCAGGTACTCCTAGTCGCTAGGAAAACAATGCTAGTTGCCTCGGAAATCACCCCGCACGAGCTCACGCGAAGATTGAATGATTGGAAGTTGAAAGGTTTTTTTTTTCTGTCTTCAAAGCTCTCGGCCTTCTCCTCTGTTTTCAGCTGCTATTTTTTTTTTTTTTTGCTTAGTTTTAGCTTATAAGGTGTTAAATGGTCAAAGGGTCAAAGGTCCAAGGTCAAACTACTTAAAACTTGGTCAAAGAGCCTTATTTTTGTGCATTTTCAAGCTCAAAACTAACACCAATTAAATTTTTAGCTAGCAACAATTAAAATATAAAATTTAAGTCATCTAAATACTAGTTTCACTATTTGCTGAGGACTAGAAATCGTTCTCTAGCTATCGCTCCTTAAATGCAATGCACGTTGCGATAGCGAGAAAGTAACAATTAATTCACAAAGAATTTAAGGAAATATAAATCTCAAAATAATAAACAAGAAAATTCACATTCCGGGCTCGGGTATTACAAAAGGCATGACTTACCCATGGAGGTCTGGATGGTCGGATGAGACCTTGCTCAAGGAGTGTTTGAATTTCAGCTTGACAAAGATCTTCATCTTTTGGCATTCCTGGATGAGAAGCAGTTTGGTGTAGCATCTGTCATTTTTCTCTATAAGGTAGAGAGACAAAGTGTTTATCTCTTTCCCAAAACTTGTTTGGAAGATCACCGCAATAGGAAAGGAAGAGGTTTCTCTCTTCAGCAAATTCATCATCTTGAATGGCGGAAACTTGTGAGGGAAATTCCTATAAGGATACCCAAGGGGTATACTGGTTGTGTAGGAATTGGAAACCATCTTTTTGGAATGAGAACTCACTACAGACAAGACTCCAAGAATCCCGGGTGGACCCCATGATGAAGCCTTGTGTCATATAAGTAGGTTTGTCGTGTTGTAATAATAAGATATGACAGGAATCTTTTGTCACTTCATATTCCCTTTAGGTCATGTCTTGTTTGTCTATTTGTAATAAGTGAGATTTCATTTATTAAAGGAAACCACTTTAGTCGCGTCAGGTTTGTCTTATTGTGAATTATTAGGAATCTCTTTATTTTGTGTCAGCTTTTCCTTTATTAAAGGAAGCTGCTTTAGTCCTTGTTAGGAATAGTGAATATTCCGCTTTGTATTATTTGCTTTGTAATGGTTTGCCTATAAATAATGAAGAACCCCTAACTAAAGGGGTAGAGTCATATTTGTATTGAAACACGTCATCTTTCTTTCTCTCAACAGCTTTCATCTTCCTTACCTTATATCCTTCGCCTTTAGCCATGTCTTCCGCCTCCCTCTCTTTCCTGTAACCCTTAGTGGTATGTCTCGTTTGTCTGTTTGTAATAAGTGAGATTTTCTTTATTAAAGGAAATTGCTTTAGTCGCGTCAAGTTTGTCTTATTGTGAATTATTAGGAATGGTATCCAGACTGCATGATCTGGCTTTGGGTTATGCTTCCAAGGATGAGAGGACTGCTTCTTTGGCTTAGTTGGCTTTCTGAGCTTTTCAGCGAGTCATTCTCTTTTTCTTTTGAACTCGTCTGAATCAAGATAATGCTTCTCGGAGGAAGATTTCTGCATGTTGATCATGTTGACGCTGTTCCAAGAACGAACTTGTCCAGAAGGGTTCCGAACTGGAGCGGCCTTCTGGAGTTTCTTCCAGTTGATAGGATTCTGCTGGTGATATTTGTGGTTTCTGTGGAAAGCCTTGTGGAGGTCATTATATTGGTCATAACAACATTGTCTGAGATGATCATGGACTTCTTTTTTCCATGCAATATGTTCCTTGAGATCTGACCATATCTTTTGGATGGCAGCATTCTGGGCTTTTGCATTCATGTTGCTCCAATTGATTGCTGACTCAATTGGTCCAACATCTTCTGGCCTGGTTTTGGTAACTTGCCAATTACCAACGGTTGTTTATCCTTTGCAATAAATATCTTATGGAAAATTAATAGAACCAACAAATCTAGAAGATCTAGATCTAGCAGCAAAGGGTTTTCTGACACAGTGTGGACAGGACTGAGGATGTCCAGCAAGTTGACATTTTTCACATGGTTCGGCTGGTTGGGATTGTGCTGGAAAGGTTATGAAAACACGACCTGGTTCGAGAGGGTTACGAGAAATGCTTGGTGAATCATGGATGATTGGTCAGTTATGGTTCATTTCATAATCATTTTTCCATCGAGGAGGGAAAGTAAGCTCATGTTTGGTGTAGATTTTTGGTTGGGTAACATTGTTATCACCTAACACGTGGACTCGAGGTTTACAATTGTGGTCCATGGAAAAGAGATGGGTTTGAACTTTATAGGTCATAGAATGATGGAGTGCAACAATGGTTTCATTTGGGTTCATATCAGCTCCATAAAGTTGGATAAGGACCTGTATGGTTGGATACCAAGTGGCAATTGCGAAAAAGCCTATTGGGTTGATCTAACACCACCTCCTCAATATCTCTCCAAAGAGAAAATTATCCCAACTGGGTGGGGTGATAAAGACGAGAAAGAAGGTCCTAGTGAAGAGTTATCTTTTCTTTTTAACAACCTGCCCACCCTGGAAACGGCTCAGTCGGAGGTAGGGTCCAACGGCTGGAAGAGCACCGCACATCGCGTGGTGTCCAGTGCGCCCCCGGTGGCCCTTGAAAATCCAGAGGACCGAGTACCATCCATGCCTAGTCACACTCATAACCGCATCAGGTCTCCAAGGTGAATAACCTCTGGTCCATAGGACAAACACTTAGCAAGTATTCATAGCAATAGGGCCTCAATTTCATGCTTACACATATGATTAAGCAACAATTCGCCATATAATGAACCTAAGCCATGAATCAACCAATTTAAGCAACCTCAACCAACCAAAACAGCCCGCACAACTTCTAGTTTCCACAATTCCAAGCATTCAATACTTCAAGTAAAGTTACAACATGATTTAAAGCATAATACTAAGCCAAAACCCCACTGCAATATTCTGTTTTTCTTCATTCGTTTAGCCAAGTAAATAACCTCAAAATTCAGTGAATAAAATTTCAAATTGAAGCTTAATGGGTGCTTTAAATAGAGGAACAAACCTCACTGCATTTAGAGTTCGGACTTAGGAGTTATGACCAAAACCGTTAGACTACGCAAAATTGTCCAGTTTCATACACATTTCGATATTTTCCAATTTTTAGGGCTTTACACTCAAAATCAGCCTTAGCCTATTTCTGCAAAATATGTTCATAACTGAGAAATATAGTGACCTACCAATTTTAATGCATTTTTAACTTCGTTTACTAGGCCAAAAGTATTTCATCCTACAAGGTCAGAAAGCTGCCAGAAAATGTGACTGCATAACCCAAAGTTCTAGCCATTTTCCAAGCCATGCAAGAGTAGATAAGCTCATATAAACACATATACATGAACTACAAGAGTAAGTACAGCCATATGAGAGCATGCATGTGAGTTTTGAAAGCATTTAAAAATATTTAACCCTCACCTTAGCAACTTGATGGATGAAATTGCAAGAATGCTCTTGAATCGCACGAAAAGACTATTTTCCATGCTTTGGCTGAGTGGTAGCTTGTTGTTCCTTAAATCCTAGCTTAGTTAGCATATACTTAGTGTGTGCATGTGATTAAAACAAAAAGAAATGGAAGAGAATTCTTAAAACTTACCTATGGCCGAAATGAGAGGTGGTGTGAGCTTGTGTGTGAGTTTCTTGCTTGTTGCTTGCTATGGCCAAGCTCCTTAGTGTCTTTGAGAGTATATTTGAGTCTTAGAGAGTAAGCTTGAGCCATGGGAGCTCAAGGAAATCCATAGCTGAGAGAGAGAGAGAATGGGAGAGTTTGAGAAGAAAATTGATGTTGAAGATGTTCTTTGAATTTGCATGTATGTGTGTGTCAGCCTTGGCATGGTACAAGACTGAATTTGTTTTGTCATTTGAGCATTTTTTGAATTGTGAGGGAGCATGAGGTGAGTAGGCCGAGAAAGTGAAGCTCGGGGTAGGGTGTATAGGATTATTTTTATGCTTTGTGTTTTATGTGTGTAAGAAGATGTCTAGGATATTTAATAAATTGTGCAATGCTTATCCAAATGCCTAGGCATGGCCAGCCATGGCAAGTTAAATTGAGCATTTTGTGTTGTTTTTAATTGTATAATGTTGTATTATAGTATTAGTATTTTTAGGTTTTTGTGTGCATGGGTTTTAGGTGAGAATAAAGAATGTTTAGGGTTTAGTGCTTTTGTCTTTTAGTGGATTGACTTAGGATTAAAATATTGGTAGTGGAGTTTGTAGGATTATTTTATGTCCTAGTGTTTTGTGTAGGAATCTTGTTGATTAGCGTGCATGCACATTTTCCTAGTTCTAGGGCACGCACTACGAGGTAAGACACGAACTTCTAGACAAATGCACAAATCCTAAAGTAAATGCACGTAACACTAGGTAAATGCACGTAAACCAATACTAGGCACGTAATTCAATGCCATGCATGTAATTTCAAGGTACGACTTTTAAACCTAGGTTAAGGCACGCAATTCAAGGTTAGGGTACATGAATCGAGGTAATGCATGCAAATTGAGGTCGGACATCACAGTATCACCGCAAGACGTGATATCAACTCATTGTAGAGACCCCTAATGTTTCGCGAGTTGGGTTCTCGTACTTTTTGCGGCTCACGATGAACAACCCGAGATGAAAAAATAGTGCAAAAAGATGAAAAGTAGCCTGAAAGTGATAAAAACGTTCGATTTTGGGTATCAAAAATAGGCGCAGCCAAGAAGGCTTGCTACCCCAATCGTAGAACTCCTAGAGAGCTTTCCAACGGTATGTTGTGCGCCGCATAACTCCTTACAGATCAAAAGTTATGGGCATCGGAGCGACGGGGACCAAGTCACAAGCCCCACGCCTCGGTTTGAGGGCCCAACCTTTACGCGAAGCGAAGTTGTCTTGCTGAAGATGCCGTGGGACTCGAGAATAGAAATGTGACGGATAAAGCATCTTGGCAAAGCGAAACGGGGAAAAAAATTAAAAATTGGGTGCAACACGAGGACTTCCTATGGGGTTACCCATCCTAGTACTACTGTCGCCCAAGCATGCTTAACTTCAGAGTTCTTATGGGATCCGATACATTAGTACTGGTATGATCGCACCCGTCATGTTGATGGTGCAAAGCCCTTATGTGTTGCGGCTCACAGTCCCAGCCAAGAGAGACGACCTATTCAAAAGGCCCAATGGGCTTAATGACAGCCCATCTGCTTCAACAAAGCAGCATCACTACAAGACAAGATATTGACGCGTTGCAGAGCCCACTAATGTTCGATGAGTTCGATTCTCGTCCTTTTTGCGGCTCACGACAAACGACCCGACACAAAAGAAAAGCGCAAAAAAAATGAAAAATGCTCGAAACTGATAAAAATGTTCGATTTTGGATAACGAATACAAGCATAGCCAAGCAGGCTTACTACCCCCATTGTAGAGCTCCCGGAGAGCTTTCCAACGGTATGTTGTGTGCCGCATAACTCCTTACGGATCAAAAGTTATGGGCATCGGAACGATGGAGACCAGGTCACAAGCCCCACGCCCTCTGTTTGCAGGCCCAGCCTCTACGCGAAGCAAAGTTGTCTTGCCCAAGATGGCATGGGACTCGAGAATAGAAATGTGATGGATAAAGCATCTTGCCAAGGCTAAATGGGAAAAAAATGAAAAGGGGGTGCAACACGAGGACTTCCCCGTGGGTCACCCATCCTAGTACTACTCTCGCCCAATCACGCTTAACTTCGGATTTCTGATGGGATCCGTTGCATTAGTGTTGGTATGATCGCACCCATAATATTGATAGAGCAAAGCCTTTATGTGTTGACGGCTCACAGTCCCACCCAAGAGAGACAACCCATTCAAAAGGCCCAATGGGCTTAATGACATCACATCTGCTTCAACAGAGCAGCATCAACGCAAGACGTGATATCGACGCGTTGCAGAGCCCTCTAATGTTCAACGCATTGGGTTCTCGTCCTTTTCACGACTCCCGACAAATGACCAGGGATGAAAAAACAGCACAAACAGAAGAAAAGTGACCCAAAATAGATGAAAACGTTCAATTTTGGATACTGAAAATAGGCACAGTTGAGCAAGCTCGCTACCCCCGTGGTAGAGCTCCCGAAGAGCTTTCCAACGGTATGTTGTGCATCGCATAACTTCTTACGGATCAAAGGTAATAGGACCGAAGCGACGGTGACAGGGTCACAGGTCCCACGCCCCCGGTTTAAGGGCCCAGCCTCTACGCGAAGCGAAGTTGTCTTGCCCAAGATGCCGTGGGACTCGAGAATAGAAATGTGATGGATAATGCATCTTGGCAAGGCTAAACAGGGAAAAAAATGAAAAGGGGTGCAACACGAGGACTTCCCAGGGGGTCACCCATCCTAGTACTACTCTCGCCCAAGCACGCTTAACTTCAAAGTTCTAATGGGATCCGGTGCATTAGTGCTAGTATGATAGCACCCATCATGCTGATGGTGCAACGCCTTTATGTATTGACGGCTCACAGTCCTAGGCAAGAGAGACGACCCATTCAAAAGGCCCAATAGGCTTAATGACAGCCCATCTGCTTTAACAAAGCACCATCACTGCAAGACGTGATATCGACGGGTTGCAGAGCCTATTAATGTTCTCGTCCTTTACGCGGCTCACGTCGAATGACCCAACACGAAGAAAAAAGCAAAAAAAAGAAAAGTACCTGAAACTAATGAAAATGTTCGATTTTGGGTACCGAAAATAGGCACAGCTGAGCAGGCTTGCTGCCCTAGTCGTAGAGCTTTACAATGGTATGTTGTTAACCGCATAACTCTTTACGGATCAAAAGTTATGGGCACTGGATCGACGAAGAGCGGGTCACAGGCCCCACTGTAACGCCCTGATCCCTCACGAGACCGGAGGCTCTAATGACCATGCTATTCTCAACCCAATACCAAGCCCGGTCACAAAATTTTTTCCTAATGGTTAAGTCCGGACCCGACACACGGACAGAGTCTCCCCTGTACCGTGGACATTCTGAAAACCTGTAAACACTCAATAAAGCCACAACATAACAAGACATTCATTTATAACTAAAGATCTTAGCTTTAAGGCCATCCGAGCCTTAAGACATACAAACAGTTTAGATACAGACAAGCATGCATTCATAACTTAACTTCTTTACAAAACCGCTTATCATGCCACTCTATGATAGCTTTTAAGTATTATTAGAAATTGAAAACAACCAGTCATTCACTCCCAAGCATGCGAAGAAGCTAATAGCAGAAATATAAGTTATTACATGCCATGGTTCTAAATCTACCACTACAACATCTATCACTCAATTTGCAAACTATATAATATACACATATCACTTAGGTTACAAAATAGAACATAAAGTAAAGAAAACAAGTCCTACTCTCATCAACAAGAACATAGTCCACCTCAAGCAACTAGACACAGCAACTAATGCAACTCCTCCAACTGCGCCACCTGAAACATGTTAGCGAGGTATGAGCAACCACTGTTGCCCAGTGAGGGATAAGGTCCCGGGGCGTGCAATGCAACAGGTAATACAGTTAAACAACAATAGCAATTAAACAATTCAAGAAACAATGATAGCTTCAATAACCACACATTTAAAATGATACATTTCACATAACCCCTATACACCAATCTTCACTGGTCTTCATTCACGATCCACGAACCACGATCACGATCACGATAAGCCGGCATAACCCCAATCACTCCAGTGGGTGTACTCCGGATGTACCCCAAATCCTACGACCCAACATCCCCTGGCAATCTCCGGACCAGGCGAATGAGGGAATAGGGCACAGAGTTTGAATATCCACCGGCAAGCCCTCTGCCGCCCAGCCGATATTCAACACATCCGCCCCTGACACTATGGTTGCGCAACCACTATGCAATGCACTCAACGATGACAAGTTAATAGCAATAATATAAGCATTAACACATATGAGGATCAACAAAGTAGGTTGACCTCGTTGCAATTAGGATAGAAGCAAATAAGCAGTTTACAAATGAACATATACCAAATAAGCATAGAATCATACCAAAAGCTCCAAATCAATTTAAAATCACATATAAACACTCAAGAAGTCCTGACATGGGTTTAGAAGTGTGGGACAACTTAAATTGCACCTAAACCCCTTTGTTTTTCGAACTATTTCTCTTCTAAACCAAAGTTAATGATTTCATTTTCAAAGGAAACTCTCCCAACCTTCTAACTAACCCTCAAGGTACCCTCTCAACCCTCTAACTCATTCAAATGCCCGCGTTTACCCCGAAAGCCCCAAATTCCCTCTTATGGCTTTAAACTACACATACGTTGTCCGGGCTTCAAACAAGGGATATCAAGGCATCTATAGCACCTAGGTAGCCTAAGGATACTAGAATTGAAGCCCGAATCCACCCGGATTCGCATTAACCCCAAAAGCCCCAAGTTAAAGTCGGCTATTTTCCATTTTTAGGCGATTTGAGGGCAATTCAAGTGCACGGGGCTATTAGACTACCTTCATTAGCACCTAAGGCATCTATTAGGAGTGTTGAATCAAGCTAATACGTGAAATTACATAAAACCCTAGAAAAACGTCACTATTCACCTCATAAATTCAAATGACGATTCCAACCGTTTAAAATGCAAACTAATAGCTCAAATGTGTTCTCTAGCACTTATATACAAGGTATAATAGCATAGATAAGCTTTGCAATAGCATTTGATAACATTTTCAACAAATCAAGAAAAATGTAACATTTTAGATATGCATAAAAAGTCATGAAAACCCTCACCAATTGCGCGTAGGAACTCTCGGGAGGCTAGCAAACACCCTAAACTACTTGCTCCTAGCTTGGCTTGGCTTGGCTTGAAGATTTGATGAGCAAAATCCTCTCATTCTCCTCCTACACTATTCTCGGATTTGCTACAGTAATTCCTGCATCTTCTCTTTTTTTTTTTTGTGTTTTGTTAAGTTATGAGCTAGGTGGTGTTTTATGAGCATATATATTAAATGGGATCAAGTTAGGTGCTTAGTGGTCCACTAAAATGAATGTTGATAACCTTAAAACGAGCCTAAGGTGAAGAATATATGCTAGCTAATTAAATTACTAAGTTATGTTACGTAACACTATTCATTGAACCATTAAAACATTTTCTAAACGAGTGCTCCTATCGCTCCTAGCTCAATTGCACATTTTTTCCATTCCTTTAACAATTAATATGATTTAATAAAAATGCTAATTCACTAATATAATGCAGTTTAAAAATGGAATGAATAGTGACCAAGAAAGACAACAGGTAAAGCACATAATTTAATGCGCAATTAATGGATGCCACATTTAAAAATGTGTACGGTAGAATCTCGGGCGTCACATCCTCTCCCCCTTAAACAAATTGCGTCCACGCAATTCTTCTTCACAAGGGAACTTCACAACAACTGAAAACCAACTCCGATTACTCATCATCAGTTGCTAAGCAAGAATTCCATATACGAACTCTCGTGGGAGCTCATTAAGAAATCCCAGTAGTATTGCCTGCGAACCTCACGTAATAAGGCCAAATAAAGGCTCCAATAGAGATGCTACTTCGAAATCCAAATAAGAATCCCGCTGGCACGAATACCATAGAAGAATAGAATCCCAACTAACAGTGGCGAGAAAATACCAATAAGAATTTAGAGTACAAATACCGAAGATAATTCCATATAATAAGGCTGATTAGAATCCCAAACTAAGTCTTCCGAGTAATACCAGCAAGAAAATACTAGAAGAATACTCAATAAGAAAACCGAGAGAACGGTCATATAGAAATCCCAAAGGAAGCCATTCATTTCTGACTACTAAGCGTAGAAGAATGCCTTGGAAGAAATCCCAATAACTGAGCTCCGCTTACAACATTCTCATTCCCGCTAATCCACACAACTTGGAGGGCTTGTTGCTAATCACTTCTCTTCAGGGGGAGGAAGAAGTCTTTCTTACCATTTCAACGGGACATGTATGAATGCCAAGATATCACATTTACACATATATGTTTTAAACTATTATGCAAACATGTTTATATAAGAGTTTATGAAACAGTGTAATCATCAAAGTCATTCAAGCACGACAATCAAGTCCATCATAACACAACTCAATCAAAGACTTTCACATACACACATTACAAGCAACAGTTCAAGCAATTAACAATTCACGAGGTCAATTTGATGCATAACTAGCCACTTTACTTCACTTAGCACACATTTAGCACGTAACACATAATTATATCACATAGGTGCACACATTCAATACAAGATACACAATCACACATGCAGGCATACACTTTCAAGACACACTCTTAACAAGCACACACGCAAGGGTTACTACCCGACAGGCCGAGGACCCTGTCCCGGCTTAGAGCTAACTAAGCTCTGATACCACTTGTAACGCCCTGATCCCTCACGAGACCGGAGGCTCTAATGACCATGCTATTCTAAACCCAATACCAAGCCCGGTCACAAAATTTTTCCTAATGGTTAAGTCCGGACCCGACACACGGACAGAGTCTCCCCTGTACCGTGGACATTCTGAAAACCTGTAAACACTCAATAAAGCCACAACATAACAAGACATTCATTTATAACTAAAGATCTTAGCTTTAAGGCCATCCGAGCCTTAAGACATACAAACAGTTTAGATACAGACAAGCATGCATTCATAACTTAACTTCTTTACAAAACCGCTTATCATGCCACTCTATGATAGCTTTTAAGTATTATTAGAAATTGAAAACAACCAGTCATTCACTCCCAAGCATGCGAAGAAGCTAATAGCAGAAATATAAGTTATTACATGCCATGGTTCTAAATCTACCACTACAACATCTATCACTCAATTTGCAAACTATATAATATACACATATCACTTAGGTTACAAAATAGAACATAAAGTAAAGAAAACAAGTCCTACTCTCATCAACAAGAACATAGTCCACCTCAAGCAACTAGACACAGCAACTAATGCAACTCCTCCAACTGCGCCACCTGAAACATGTTAACGAGGTATGAGCAACCACTGTTGCCCAGTGAGGGATAAGGTCCCGGGGCGTGCAATGCAACAGGTAATACAGTTAAACAACAATAGCAATTAAACAATTCAAGAAACAATGATAGCTTCAATAACCACACATTTAAAATGATACATTTCACATAACCCCTATACACCAATCTTCACTGGTCTTCATTCACGATCCACGAACCACGATCACGATCACGATAAGCCGGCATAACCCCAATCACTCCAGTGGGTGTACTCCGGATGTACCCCAAATCCTACGACCCAACATCCCCTGGCAATCTCCGGACCAGGCGAATGAGGGAATAGGGCACGGAGTTTGAATATCCACCGGCAAGCCCTCTGCCGCCCAGCCGATATTCAACACATCCGCCCCTGACACTATGGTTGCGCAACCACTATGCAATGCACTCAACGATGGCAAGTTAATAGCAATAATATAAGCATTAACACATATGAGGATCAACAAAGTAGGTTGACCTCGTTGCAATTAGGATAGAAGCAAATAAGCAGTTTACAAATGAACATATACCAAATAAGCATAGAATCATACCAAAAGCTCCAAATCAATTTAAAATCACATATAAACACTCAAGAAGTCCTGACATGGGTTTAGAAGTGTGGGACAACTTAAATTGCACCTAAACCCCTTTGTTTTTCGAACTATTTCTCTTCTAAACCAAAGTTAATGATTTCATTTTCAAAGGAAACTCTCCCAACCTTCTAACTAACCCTCAAGGTACCCTCTCAACCCTCTAACTCATTCAAATGCCCACGTTTACCCCGAAAGCCCCAAATTCCCTCTTATGGCTTTAAACTACACATACGTTGTCCGGGCTTCAAACAAGGGATATCAAGGCATCTATAGCACCTAGGTAGCCTAAGGATACTAGAATTGAAGCCCGAATCCACCCGGATTCGCATTAACCCCAAAAGCCCCAAGTTAAAGTCGGCTATTTTCCATTTTTAGGCGATTTGAGGGCAATTCAAGTGCACGGGGCTATTAGACTACCTTCATTAGCACCTAAGGCATCTATTAGGAGTGTTGAATCAAGCTAATACGTGAAATTACATAAAACCCTAGAAAAACGTCACTATTCACCTCATAAATTCAAATGACGATTCCAACCGTTTAAAATGCAAACTAATAGCTCAAATGTGTTCTCTAGCACTTATATACAAGGTATAATAGCATAGATAAGCTTTGCAATAGCATTTGATAACATTTTCAACAAATCAAGAAAAATGTAACATTTTAGATATGCATAAAAAGTCATGAAAACCCTCACCAATTGCGCGTAGGAACTCTCGGGAGGCTAGCAAACACCCTAAACTACTTGCTCCTAGGTTGGCTTGGCTTGGCTTGAAGATTTGATGAGCAAAATCCTCTCATTCTCCTCCTACACTATTCTCGGATTTGCTACAGTAATTCCTGCATCTTCTCTTTTTTTTTTTTTGTGTGTTTTGTTAAGTTATGAGCTAGGTGGTGTTTTATGAGCATATATATTAAATGGGATCAAGTTAGGTGCTTAGTGGTCCACTAAAATGAATGTTGATAACCTTAAAACGAGCCTAAGGTGAAGAATATATGCTAGCTAATTAAATTACTAAGTTATGTTACGTAACACTATTCATTGAACCATTAAAACATTTTCTAAACGAGTGCTCCTATCGCTCCTAGCTCAATTGCACATTTTTTCCATTCCTTTAACAATTAATATGATTTAATAAAAATGCTAATTCACTAATATAATGCAGTTTAAAAATGGAATGAATAGTGACCAAGAAAGACAACAGGTAAAGCACATAATTTAATGCGCAATTAATGGATGCCACATTTAAAAATGTGTACGGTAGAATCTCGGGCGTCACACCCACGCTCTCAGTTTGCGGGCCTAGCCTCTACGTGAAGTGAAGTTGTCTTGCCCCAGATGATGTGGGACTCGAGGATAGAAATGTGATGGATAAAGCATCTTGGCAAAGCTAAACAGCGAAAAAAATGAAAAGGTGGTGCAAAACGAGGACTTCCTAGGGGGTCACCCATCCTAGTACTACTCTCGCCCAAGCACGCTTAACTTCAGAGTTCTAATGGGATTCGGTGCATTAGTGCTGGTATGATCACACCCATAATGTTGATGGTACAAAGCCCTTATGTGTTGATGGCTCACTGTCCCAGCCAAGAGAGACAGCCTACCAATGGGCTTAATGACAGCACATCTGCTTCAACAAAGCAGCATCACCGGAAGACGTGATATCTATGCATTGTAGAGCCCTCTAATGTCCTGCGAGTTGGGTTCTCGTCCTCTTCACAGCTCACGACGAACGACCTGGGATGAAAGAACAGCACAAAAAGAAGAAAAGTGGCCCAAAACTGATGAAAATGTTCAATTTTGGGTACCAAAAATAGGTGCAGCATGGCAGGCTTGCGATCCCCATCGTAAAGCTCCCGGAGAGCTTTCCGTGGGTATGTTGTGCGACGTATAACTCCTTACGGATCAAAAGTTATGGGCATCGGGGCGACGGAGACCAGGTCATAGGTCCCACGCCCTCAGTTTACGGACCCAGCCTCTACGAGAAGCGAAGTTGTCTTGCCCAAGCTGCTGTGGGACTCAAGAATAGAAATGTGATGGAAAAGCATCTTGGCAAGGCTAAACGGGGAAAAAAATGAAAAGGGGGTGCAACACGAGGACTTCCCAAGGGGTCACCCATCCTTGTACTACTCTTGCCCAAGCATGCTTAACTACATAGTTCTGATGGGATCCGGTGCATTAGTGCTGGTATGATCACACTCGTCATGTTGATGGTGCAAAGCCCTTATGTGTTGACGGTTGACAATTCCAGCCAAGAGAGACGTCCCATTCAAATGGCCCAATGGGCTTAATGACATCTCATCTGCTTCAATAAAGAAGCATCACCGCAAGACGTGATATCGACGCGTTGCATACACCCTAATGTTCCGCGAGTTGGGTTCTCGTCCTTTTCGCGGCTCACGACGAACGACTCAGAGCAAAAAAATTGCGTAAAAAGTAGAAAAATAGACTGAACCTGATGAAAATGTTCGATTTTTGGTACCGAAAATAGATATAGCCGAGCAGGTTTAATACTCCCGTCGTAGAGCTCCCGAAGAGCTTTCCAACGGTATGTTGTGCGCCGCATAACTCCTTACGGATCAAAAGTTATGGGCATCGGATCGACGGAGACCAAGTCACAAACCACACGCCCTAGGTTTACGGGCCCAACCTCTTCGCGAAGCGAAGTTGTCTTGGCCAAGATGCCGTGGGACTCGAGAATAGAAATATGATGGATAAAGCATCTTGGCAAGGCAAAACAGGGAAAAAAATGAAAATGGGGTACAACACGAGGACTACCCAGGGGGTCACCCATCCTACTACTACTCTCACCCAAGAACGCTTAACTTCGGATTTCTGATGGGATCCGGTGCATTAGTGCTGGTATGATCGCACCCGTAATATTGATGAAGCAAAGCCCTTATGTGTTGACGGCTCACAGTCCCACCCAAGAGAGACAGCCCATCCAAAAGGCCCAGTGGGCTTAATGACAGTACATCTTCTTCAATAAAGCAGTATCACCGCAAGACGTGAAATCGACACATTGTAGAGCCCTCTAATGTTCAGCGTATTGGGTTCTCGTCCTTTTCGCGACTCCCTACGAATGACAAGGGATAAAAAAATAGCGCAAACAGAAGAAAAGTGGCCCAATACTGATGAAAACATTTGATTATGGATACTGAAAATAGGCATAGCTAAGCAAGCTCGCTGCCCCCGTCGTAGAGCTCCCGAAGAGCTTTCCAACGGTATGTTGTGCACCGCATAACTTCTTACAAATCAAAACTAATGGGCACCGGAATGACGAAGATTAGGTCACAGGCCCCACGCCCTCGGTTTGTGGGTCTAGCCTCTACGCGAAGCGAAGATGTCTTGCCTAAGATGCTGTGGGACTCGAGAATAGAAATGTGATGGATAATGTATCTTGGCAAGGCTAAACGGGGAAAAAAAATGAAAAGGGGTGCAACACGAGGACTTCCCAAGGGGTCACCTATCCTAGTACTACTCTCGCCCAAGCAAGCTTAACTTCGGAGTTCTGATGGGATCCGGTGCATTAGTGCTAGTATGATAGTACCCGTCATGTTGATGCTGCAAAACCCTTATGTGTTGACGGCTCACAGTCCTAGCCAAGAGAGACGGCCCATTCAAACGGCCCAATGGGCTTAATGACAACCTATCTGCTTCAACAAAGTAGCATCACCGCAAGATGTGATAACGACGGGTTGTAGAGCCCATTAGTGTTCTCGTCCTTTTCGCGGCTCACGACGAACGACCCGACACGAAAAAAAGCAAAAAAAAAAAGAAAAGTGCCCGAAACTGAAGAGAACGTTCAATTTTGGGTACCGAAAATAGGCACAGCCGAGCAGGCTTGCTTCCCTCGTCGTAGAGCTTTCCAACGGTATGTTGTTCACCGCCTAACTCCTTACAGATCAAAAGTTATTGGCACCGGATCAACGAAGATCAGGTCACAGGCCCCACGCCCTCGGTTTGTGGGCCCAGCCTCTACGCGAAGCGAAGTTGTCTTGATCCACATGATGTGGAACTCGAGAATAGAAATGTGATGGATAAAGCATCTTGGCAAGGCTAAACGGGGAGAAAAATGAAAAGGTGGTGCAACATAAGGACTTCCTAGGGGGTTACCCATCCTAGTACTACCCTCGCCCAAGCATGCTGAACTTCGGAGTTCTGATGGGATCCGGTGCAATAGTGCTGGTATGATCGTATCCGTAATGTTGATGGAGCAAAGCCCTTATGCGTTGACGGCTCACAGTCCCACCCAAGATAGACGGCTCATTCAAAAGACCCAATAGGCTTAATGACAGCACATCTGCTTCAACAAAGAAGCATCACCGCAAGACGTGATATCTAAGCATTGTAGAGCCCTCTAATATTCTGCGAGTTGGGTTCTCGTCCTCTTCACGGCTCACAACGAACGATCTGAGATGAAAAAATAGCTCAAAAAGAAGAAAATTGGCCCAAAATTGATGAAAATGTTCAATTTTGAGTACCTAAAATTGGTGCAACATGGCAAGCTTGCTGTCCCCGTCGTAGAGCTCCCGGAGACCTTTCCAACGGTATGCTGTACGCCATATAACTCCATACGGATCAAAAGTTATGGGCATCGGGGCGACGGAGACCAGGTCATAGGTCCCACGCCCTCGGTTTGCAGGCCTAGCCTCTAAGCGAAGTTAAGTTGTCTTGCCCAAGCTACCGTGTGACTTGAAAATAGAAATGTGATGGATAAAGCATCTTGGCAAGGCTTAACGGGGAAGAAAAATGAAAAGGGGGTACAACACGAGGACTTCCCAAGGGGTCACCCATTCTAGTACTACTCTTGCCTAAGCACGCTTAACTTCAGAGTTCTAATGGGATCCGGTGCATTAGTGCTGGTATGATCGCACCCGTCATGTTGATGGTGCAAAGCCCTTATGTGTTGACGGCTCACAGTTCCAGCCAAGAGAGACGACCCATTCAAATGGCCCAATGGGCTTAATGACAGCCCATCTGCTTCAATAAAGTAGCATCACCATAAGACGTGATATTGATGCATTGCATACCCCATAATGTTCTGCGAGTTAGGTTCTTGTCCTTTTCGTAGCTCACGACGAACGACCCAGCACAAAAAAATAGCGTAAAAAGTAGAAAAATAGCTTGAAATTTATGAAAACGTTCAATTTTTGGTACCAAAAATAGACATAGCCAAGCATGCTTAATACCCCCGTCGTAGAGCTCCCGAAGAGCTTTCCAACAGTATGTTGTGCGCCGCATAACTCCTTACGGATCAAAAGTTATGGGCACCAGATCGACGGAGACCAGGTCACAAGCCCCACACCCTAGGTTTACGGGCCGAACCTCTACGCAAAGCGAAGTTGCCTTGCCCAAGATGTCGTGGGACTCGAGAATAGAAATGTGATGGATAAAGCATCTTGGCAAGGCTAAACAGGGAAAAAAAATGAAAAGGGGGTACAACACGAGGACTACCCAGGTGGTCACCTATCCAACTACTACTCTCACCCAAGAACGCTTAACTTTGGATTTCTGATAGGATCCGGTGCGTTAGTGCTGGTATGATCGCACCCGTCATGTTGAGGGTGCTAAGCCCTTATGTGTTGGTGGTTCACAGTCCCAGCCAAGAGAGACGACCCATTCAAAAGGCTTAATGGGCTTATTGACAGCCCATCTGCTTCAACGAAGTAGTATCCCTGCAAGACATGATATCGACGCGATGCAGAGCCCTCGAATGTTCCGTGAGTTAGGTTCTCGTCCTTTTCATGGCTCACGACGAACGACCCTGCTTTGCTGGTGGTTGGTTACCAGCTTTGTGCAAACCTTGTTGTTATGTATATTGCGTGAAGGGAGCTTAATTTTGAGGCTTGTAGCCTTGTATGTATTTTCCTATTTTGAGACCTTTAATGGTCTGATGTTGTAAGGAATTAAAGTTGTAATGTTGTAACTTGTAACTGATGATTAGTGAAGAAATGCATGCTAATGGCTAATGGTTTAGTGGCATAAGTACTTGTGTAGTATGCATATCATTTTTGGTTTGGAAAGTTGGATAATAAGAAATGTATGTTTTATAGAAAGTTGGCTTGTTTTGATTATTTTATAGCTTTCGCAAGTGTTATATTGTTTTTAGGGTTTTCGGATTGTCCGCGGTACAGAGGAGACTCCGTCCGTGTGTCGGGTCCGGGCTTGGCCTTTTGTGGGGTTGGGTCGGGGCGTGACAACTACTCTCACCCAAGCACGCTTAACTTCGGATTTTTGTTGGGATTCGGTGCATTAGTACTGGTATGATTGCACCCGTCATGTTGAGAGTGCAAAGCCCTTATGTGTTGACGGTTCACAATCCCAGCCAAGAGAGACGACTCATTCAAAAGGCCCAATGGGCTTATCGACAACCCATTTGCCTCAACAATGCAGCATCATCGCAAGACGTGATATCGATACGATGTAGAGCCCTCTAATGTTTCGCGAGTTAGGTT
This sequence comes from Ehretia macrophylla, assembly GCA_037974665.1. Classification (NCBI taxonomy): domain Eukaryota; kingdom Viridiplantae; phylum Streptophyta; class Magnoliopsida; order Boraginales; family Ehretiaceae; genus Ehretia; species Ehretia macrophylla. Next base: position 23,573,345 of record CM075780.1, read on the forward strand.
CTCGTCCTTTTCGCGGCTCACGATAAACGACCAGGGACGAAAAAATAGTGCAAAAATAATTAAAGTTGCCCATAACTGATTAAAATGTTCAATTTTTGTACTGAAAATAGGCGTAGCCTAGCAGTCTTACAGCCCCTATCATAGAGCTCCCAGAGAGCATTCGAACGATATGCTGCGCTCCGCATAACTCCTTACGGATCAAAAGTTATGGGCACCGGTACAACGGAGACCTGCTCACAGGACCCAAGCCGTCGGTTTCCAGGCCCAGCTTCTACGCAAATCGAAGTTGTCTTGCCCAAGATGCTGTCAGACTCGAGAATAGAAATGTGATGGATAAAGCATCTTGGCAAGGCTAAATGAGGAAAGAAAATAAAATGAAGGCGCAACATGAGGACAGCCCAGGGGGTCACCCATCCTAGTACTACTCTCGCCCAAGCACGCTTAACTGCAGTGTTCTGATGGGATCCGGTGCATTAGTGCTGGTATGATCGCACCAGTCATGTTGATGGTGCAAAGCCCTTATGTGTTGATGGCTCACAGTCCTAGCCAAGAGAGACGGCCCATTTAAAAGGCCCATTGGGCTTAATGGCAGCCCATTTGCTTCAACAAAGCAGCATCACAGCAAGACGTGATATCGACGGATTGCAGAGCCCACTAATGTTTCACGATTTGGGTTCTCGTCCTTTTTGCGGCTAACGACGAACGACCCGGCACGAAAAAATAGCGCAAAAAGAATAAAAGTTGTTCAAACTGATAAAAAAGTTTGATTTTGGGTACCGAAAACAGGCACGGCCTAGCAGGTTTGCTGCCCCCGTCATAGAGTTCCCGGAGAGCTTCCAACGGTATGTTGTGTGCCGCATAACTTCTTACGGATCAAAATAGCGCAACAAGAAGAAAATTGGCTCAAAACTGATAAAAACGTTCAATTTTGGGTACCAAAAATAGGAGCAGCCGAGTTGCTGCCTCTATCGTAGAGCTCCCAAAGAGCTTTCCAACGGTATACTGTGTGCCACAAAACGACTTACGGATCAAAAGTTATAGGCATCGGAGCGACGGAGACCAGGTCACAAGACCCACGCCCTCGGTTTGCGAGCCCAGCCTCTACGTGAAGAAAAGTAGTCTTGCCCAAGATGCCATGCGACTCGTGAATAGAAATCTGATGGATAAAGCATCTTGTCAAGGCTAAATGGGGAAAAAAAGGAAAAAGGGGTGCAACACGAGGACTTCCCAAGGGGTCACCCATCCTAGTACTAGTCTCGGCCTAGAATGCTTAACTTCAGAGTTCTTATGGGATCCGGTGCATTAGTGCTGGTATGATCGCACCCGTAATGTTGATGGAGCAAAGCCCTTATGTGTTGATGGCTCACAGTCCCAGTCGAGAGAGACGGCCCATTCAAAAGGTCCAATGGGCTTAATGACAGCACATCTGCTTCAACAAAGCAGCATCACTGCAAGACCTAATATCGACGCATTGCAGAACACTCTAATGTTTAGTTCGTTGGGTTCTCGTCTTTTTCACGACTCCCGACGAATGACCAGGGATGAAAAAATAGCGAAAATAGTAGAAAAGTGGCCCAAAACTGATGAAAATATTCAATTTTGGATACTAAAAATAGGCACAACTGAGCAAGCTTGTTTTCCCTGTCGTAGAGCTCTCGAAGAGCTTTCCAACGGTATGTTGTGCACCGCATAACTTCTTACGGATCAAAAGTTATGGGCACCAGAGCGACGGAGACCAGGTCAAAGGCCCCACGCCCTCAGTTTGCGAGCCCAGCCTCTACACGAATCGAAGTTGTCTTGCCCAAGATGCCGTGGGACTCGAGAATAAAAATATGATAGATAATGCATCTTGGCAAGGCTAAACGTGGAAAAAAATAAAAAGTGGTGCAACACGAGGACTTCCCAGGGGGTCACCCATCCTAGTACTACTCTCGCCCAAGCATGCTTAACTTCGGAGTTCTGATGGGATCCGGTGCATTAGTGTTGGCATGATAGAACCCGTCATATTGATGGTGCAAAGCCCTTATGTGTTTACGGCTCACAGTCCTAGCCAAGAGAGACGGCTCATTCAAATGGCCCAATGGGCTTAATGACAGCCCATTTGCTTCAACAAAGCAGCATCACCGCAAGACATGATATCGACGGGTTGCAGAGCCCATTAATGTTCTTGTTCTTTTCGCGGCTCACAACGAACAACCCGACATGAAAAAAAAGTGCAAAAAAAAGAAAAGTGCCCAAAACTGATGAAAACGTTCGATTTTGGGTACCAAAAACAGGCACAGCTGAGCAATCTTGCTGCCCTTGTCGTAGAGCTTTCCGATGGTATGTTGTGCACCGCATCACTCCTTATGGATCTAAAGTTATGGGCACTGGATCGACAGAGACCAGGTCACAGGCCCCACGCCCTCGGTTTACAAGCCCAACCTCTACGCGAAACGAAGTTATCTTGCCCAAGATGTCGTGGGACTCGAGAATAGAATTATGATGGATAAAGTATCTTGGCAAGGCTAAACAGGGGGAAAAAATGAAAAAGGGGTACAACATGAGGACTTCCTAGGGGGTCACCCATCCTACTACTACTCTCACCCAAGAACACTTAACTTCGGATTTTTGAGGGGATCCGGTGCATTAGTGCTGGTATGATCGCACCCGTCATGTTAAGGGTGCTAAGCCCTTATTTGTTGGCGGTTCACAGTCCCACCCAAGAGAGACGACCCAATCAAAAGGCCCAATGGGCTTATCGATAGCTCATCTAATTCAACGAAGCAGCATCCCCGCAAGAGGTGACATCGATGCGATGCAGAGCCCTCTAATGTTCTGCGAGTTGGGTTTTTGCCCTTTTCATGGCTCACGACGAATGACCTGGGACAAAAAAATGCAAAAAGAAGTAAAGTTTCTCAAAACAGATGAAAACGATTGATTTTGGGTACCGAAAATAGGCGTAGCCGAGTAGGCTGGCTGTCCCTCTCGTAGAGCTCCCGGAAAGCTTTTCTATAATATGTTGTGCGTCGTATAACTCCTTACTGATCAAAATTTATGGGCACCGGAGCGACGGAGACCACGTCACGGGCCCCATGCCCCCGGTTTGCGAGCCCAGCATCTACGAGAAGCGAAGTTCTCTTGCCCAAGATGCCGTGCTACTCGAGAATAGAAATGTGATGGATAAAGCACCTTGGCAAGGCTAAACGTGGAAAAAAAATGAAAATGAGGGTGCAACTCGAGGACTTCCCAAGGGGTCTCCCATCCTAGTACTACTCTCGCCCAAGCACCCTTAACTTCAAATTTTTGATGGGATCCGGTGCATTAGTGTTAGTATGATCGCACCCATCATGTTGATGGTGCAAAGCACTTATGTGTTGACGGTTCACAGTCCCAGCCAAGAGAGATGGCCCATTCAAATGTCCCAATAGGCTTATCGATAGCCCATCTACTTCAACAAAGCAGCATCACCACAAGACGTGATATCGACGAGTTGTAGATCCCATTAATGTGCTCGTCCTTTTCGTCGCTCACGACGAACGACCCGACATCAAAAAAAAGCACAAAAAAAGAAAAGTGCCCGAAACTGTTAAAAACTTTTGATTTTGGGTACCAAAAACAGGCAAAACCGAGTAGGCTTGCTGCCCTCATCTTAGAGCTTTCCAATGGTATGTTGTGCGACGTAGTTATGGGCATTGGATCGATAGAGACTAGGTCATAGGCCCCACACCCTCGGTTTACGGGCCCAACCACTACGTGAAGCGAAGTTGTCTGGCCCAAGATGCCGTGGGACTCGAGAATAGAAATGTGATGGATAAAGCATCTTGGCAAGGCTAAACGTGGGAAAAAAAATGAAAAGGGGGTACAATACGAGGACTTCCCAGGGGGTCACCCATCCTACTACTACTCTCGCCCAAGAACGCTTATCTTTGGAATTCTAAGGGGATCCGGTGCATTAGTGCTGGTATGATTGCACCCGTCATGTTGGGGGTGCTAAGCCCTTATTTGTTGGCGGTTCACAGTCCCAGCCAAGAGAGACGACCCATTGAAAATTCCCAATGGGCTTATCGACAACCCATCTACTTCAACGAAGCAGCATCCCCGCAAGACGTGATATCGACACGATGCAAAGCCCTCTAATGTAGGCTGGCTATCCCTCTCGTAGAGCTCACGGAGAGCTTTTGTACAGTATGATGTGCGCCGCATAACTCCTTACTGACCAAAAGTTATGGGCACTAAAGCGACGGAGACCACGTCACAGGCCCCATGCCCCCGGTTTGCGAACCCAACCTCTACGAGAAGTGAAGTTCTCTTGCCCAAGATGCCGTGGGACTCGAGAATACAAATGTGATGGATAAAGTATCTTGGAAAGGCTAAACATGGAAAAAAAATGAAAAGGGGGTGCAACACGAGGACTTTCCAAAGGGTCACCCATCCTAGTACTACTCTCGCCCAAGCACCCTTAACTTCGAATTTTTGATGGGATCCGGTGCATTAGTGTTAGTATGATCGCACCTGTCATGTTGATGGTGCAAAGCACTTATGTGTTGACGGTTCACAGTCCCAGCCAAGAGAGACGACCCATTCAAATGTCCCAATGGGCTTATTGATAGCCTATCTGCTTCAACAAAGTAGCATCACCGCAAGACGTGATATCGACTCATTGCAGAGCCCCATAATGTTCTGCGAGTTTTGTTCTCATCCTTGTCGCGGCTCACGATGAACGACTCGTGATGAAAAAACATCACAAAAAGAAGAAAAGTGGCCCAAAACTGATGAAAATGTTCAATTTTGTGTACCGAAAATAGGCGCAACAAAGTAGGCTTACTGTCATCGTCGTAGAGCTCCTAGAGAGCTTTCCAACGGTATGCCATGCGCTGCATAACTCCTTACAGATCAAAAGTTATGGACATCGGAGCGACGGAGACCAGGTCATAGGCCCCACGCCCTCAGTTTTTGGGCCCATCCACAACGCAAAGCGAAGTTGTCTTGCCCAAGATGCCATGGGACTCAAGAATAGAAATGTGATGGATAAAGCATCTTGGCAAGGCTAAACGGGTTACCCATCCTAGTACTACTCTCGCCCAAGAACGCTTAACTTCGGAGTTCTTATGGGATCCGGTGCATTAGTGCTTGTATGATTGTACCCGTAATGTTGATGGAGCAAAGCCCCTATGTGTTGATGGCTCACAGTCCCAGCCAAAAGAGACGACCTATTCAAAAGGCTCAATGGGATTAATGACAGCCCATCTGCTTCAACAAAGCAGCATCACCGTAAAATGTGATATCGGCGCGTTGTAGAGCCCTATAATGTTCCGTGAGTTGGGTTCTAGTCCTTTTCGCGGCTCACGACGAACGACCCAATATTACAAAACAGTGCAAAAGGAAGAAAAGTGGACTAAAACTGATAAAATTTTTCAATTTTGGGTACTAAAAACAGGCGCAGCCGAGCAGGCTTGCTGCCCCAATCGTAGAGCTCCCAGAGAGCTTTCCAACAGTATGCTTTGCGCCGCATAACTCCTTACGGATCAAAAGTTATGGGCACTGGAGCGATGGAGAACAGGTCACAGGCCCTACGCCCTCGGTTTGCGGGCCCAGCCTCTACGCGAAGCGAAGTTGTCTTGCCCAATATGCCGTGGTACTCGAGAATAGAAATGTGATGGATTAAGCAAGTTGGCAAGGCTAAACGGGGAAAAAAATGCAAAAGGGGTACAACACGAGGACTTCCCAGGGGGTCATCCATCCTAGTACTACTCTCGGCCAAGCACACTTAACTTTGGATTTTTGATGGGATCCGTTGCATTAATGCTGGTATGATCGCACCCATCATATTGAGGGTGCAAAGCCCTTGTGTGTTGACGGTTCACAGTCCCAACCAAGAGAGACGACTCATTCAAAAGGCCCAATGAGCTTATCGACAGCCCATCTGCCACAACAAAGCAGCATCACAACAAAAAGTGATATCGATGCGTTGTAAAGCCTTCTAATGTTTCGCGAGTTGGGTTCTCGTAATTTTTGCGGCTCGCGACGAACGACCAGGGATGAAGAAACAGCGAAAAAGAATAAATGTGGCCCGAAACTAATGAAAATGTTCAATTTTGGGTACCGAAAATAGAAGCAGCCTAGCAAGCTGGCTGTTCCCGTCGTAGAGCTTTCCAACGGTATGCTGTGCGCTACATAACTCCTTATGGATCAAAAGTTATGGGCACCGGAGCGACAAAGATCTAGTCACAGGCCCCACGCCCTCGGTTTGCGAGCCCAGCCTCTACGCGAAGAGAAGTTGTCTTGCCCAAGATGCCTTGGGACTTGAGAATAGAAATGTAATGGATAAAGCATCTTGGCAAGGCTAAACGGGGAAAAAAAATGAATAGGGGGTGCAACACGAAGACTTACCGGGGGATCACCCATCCTAGTACTACTCTTTCCCAAGCACACTTGACATCGGAGTTCTGATGGGATCCAGTGCATTAGTGCTGGTACGATCACACCCGTCATGTTAATGGTGCAAAGCCCTGATGTGTTGACGGCTCACAGTCCCAGCCAAGAGAGACGACCCGTTCAAAAGGCCCAATGGGCTTATCGATAGCCCATCTGCCTCAACAAAGTAGAATCATTGCAAGACGTGATATCGATGTGTTGTAGAGCCCTCTAATGTTTTGCGAGTTGGGTTCTCTTCCTTTTCGCAGCTCACGACGAACGAGCTGGGTCAAAAAAATAACGTAAAAAGTATAAAAGTTGCCTGTAACTGATGAAAACGTTCGATTGTTTGTACAAAAAATAGGCGCAGCCGAGCAGGCGTGCTACCCCCGTTGTAGAGCTTCCAGGGAGCTTTCCAACGGAATGTTGTGTGCCCCATAACTCCTTACAGAACAAAAGTTATGGGGACTAGAGCGAAGGAGACCAGGTCACAAGCCCCACGCCCTCGGTTTGCAGGCTTAGTCGCTACGCGAAGCGAAGTTGTCTTGCCCAAGATGCCGTGGGACTCGAGAATAGAAATGTGATGGATAAAGCATCTTTGCAAGGCTAAACGGGGAAAAAATGAAAAGAGGGTGCAACACGAGAACTTCCTAGGGGGTCACCCATCCTAGTACTACTGCTGCCCAAGCACGCTTAACTTCGGATTTCTGATGGGATCCGATGCATTAGTGCTGGTATGATCGCACCCGTCAAGTTGAGGCGGCAAAGCCCTTATGTGTTGACGGTTCACTGTCCCAGCTAAGAGAGACGACCCATTCAAAAGGCCCAATGGGCTTAATGACAGCCCATCTGCTTCAACAAAGCAGCATCACCACAAGACGTGATATCGACGCATTGCAGAGCCATCTAATGTTCCGCGAGTTGGGTTCTCGTCCTTTTTGCAGCTCACGACGAACGACCAAGGATGAAAAAATAGCGCCAAAAGAAGAAAAGTCGCCCGAAACTGATAAAAATGTTCGATTTTGGGTACCAAAAATAGGCACAACGGAGCATGCTTGCTTCCCCCATCGTAGAGATCCCATAGAGCTTTCCAATGGTATGTTGTGCACCGCATTTCTCCTTATGATCAAAAGTTATGGGGACCAGAGCGAAGGAGAACAGGTCACAAGCCCCACGCCCTCGGTTTACGGGCTTAGCCTCTACGAGAAATGAAGTTGTTTTGCCAAAGATGCCATGGGACTCGAGAATAGAAATGTGATGGATAAAGCATCTTTGCAAGGCTAAACGGGAAAAAAATGAAAAGGGGGTGCAACACGAGGACTTCCTAGGGGGTCACCCATCGTAGTACTTCTATCGCCCAAGTCACGCTTAACTTCGAATTTCTGATGGGATCCGGTGCATTAGTGCAGGTATGATCGCACCCGTCATGTTGACAGTGCAAAGCCCTTATGTGTTGACGGTTCACAGTCCCAGCCAAGAGCGACAACCCATTCAAAAGGCCTAATGGGCTTAATGACAATCCATCTGCTTCAACAAAGCAGCATCACCGCAAGACGTGATATCGACGCATTGCAGAGCCATCTAGTGTTCCGCGAGTTGGGTTCTCATCCTTTTTGCAGCTCACGACGAACGACTCGGGACGAAAACATAACGCCAAAAGAAGAAAAGTGGCCCGAAACTGATGAAAACATTCGATTTTGGGTACCGAAAATAGGCACAGCCGAGCATGCTTGCTCCTCCCGTCGTAAAGATCCCAGAGAGCTTTCCAATGGTATGTTGTGCGCTGCATTTCTCCTTATGATCAAAAGTTTTGGGGACCAAACCGAAGGAGACCAGGTCACAGGCCCCACGCCCTCGGTTTGCGGGCCTAGCCTTTACGCAAAGCGAAGTTGTCTTGCCCAAGATGCCGTGGGACTCGAGAATATAAATGTGATGGATAAAGCATCTTGGCAAGGCTAAACAGGGAAAAAATGAAAAGGGGGTGCAACGCGAGGACTTTCTAGTGGGTCACCCATCGTAATACTTCTACTGCCCAAGCACGCTTAACTTCGGATTTCTGATGGGATCCGGTGCATTAGTGCTGGTATGATCACACCCGTCAAGTTGAGGGTGCAAAGCCCTTATGTGTTGATGGTTCACTGTCCCAGCCAAGAGAGACGACCCATTCAAAAAGCCTAATGGGCTTAATGACAGCCTATCTGGTTCAACAAAGTAGCATCACCGCAAGACGTGATATTGACGCATTGCAGAGCCATCTATAGTTCCACGAGTTGGGTTCTCGTCCTTTTTATGGCTCACAACGAATGACTCGGGATGAGAAAACAGCGCCAAAATAAGAAAAGTGGCCCAAAATTGATAAAACGTTCGATTTTGGGTACCGAAAATAGGCACAGCAGAGCATGCTTGCTCCCCCCGTATAGAGATCCCAGAGAGCTTTGCAATGGTATGTTGTGCATCGTATTTCTCCTTATGATCAAAAGTTATGGGCACCGGATCGACGAAGACCAGGTCATAGGCCCCACGCCCTCGGTTTGCGGGCCCAACCTCTAAGCGAAGCGAATTTGACTTGCCCAAGATGCCCTGGGACTCGAGAATAGAAATGTGATGGATAAAGCATCTTGGCAAGGCTAAATGGGGAAAAAAATGAAAAGGGGGTGCAACACGAGGACTTCGTAGAGGGTCACCCATCCTAGTACTACTCTCACCCAAGCACGCTTAACTTCATATTTCTGATAGGATCAGGTGAATTAGTGCTGGTATGATTGCACCCATCATGTTGATGGTGCAAAGCCCTTATGTGTTGACGGCTCACAGTCCCAGCCAAGAGAGACGGCCCATTCAAAGGTCCAATGGGCTTAATGACGGCCCATTTGCTTCAACAAAGCAACATCACTGCAAGATGTGATATTGACGCATTACAGAGCCCTCTAATGTTCCGCGAGTTGGGTTCTCGTCCTTTTCGCGGCTCATGACGAACGACCTGGGACCAAAAAATAGCGCAGAAAGATGAAAAGTAGCCTAAAAATGATGAAAACGTTCGATTTTGGGTACCGAAAATAAGGAAAACTAAGCAAGCTTACTGCCCCCATCGTAGAGCTCGCGGAGAGCTTTCCAATGGTATGCTGTTCTTCACATAAGTCCTTATGGATCAAAAGTTATGGGCCCCAGAGTGACGGAGACTAGGTCATAGGCCCTACGCCCTCGGTTTGCGGGGCCAGCCTCTACGCCAAGTGACATTGTCTTGCCCAAGATACCATGGGAATCGAGATTAGAAATGTGATGGATAAAGCATCTTGGCAATGCTAAACGGGGAAAAAATAAAAGCGGGGTGCAACACGAGGACTTCCCAGGGGGTTACCCATCCCAGTACTACTCTCACCCAAGCACGCTTAACTTCGGAGTTTTGATGGGATCCGGTGCATTAGTGCTAGTATAATCACACCTGTCATGTTAATGGTGAAAAACCCTTATGTCTTGATGGCTCACAGTCTCAGCCAATAGGGACAGCCCATTCAAAAGGCCCAATGGGCTTAATGACAGCCTATTTGCTTCAACAAAGAAACATCACTGCAAGATGTGATATCGACGTATTTCAGATAAATCTAATGTTATGCGAGTTGGGTTCTCGTCCTTTTAGCGGCTCACGACGAATGATCTGGGGCGAAAAAAAAAGCTCAAAAAGAAGAAAAGTGGCCCGAAACTGATGAAAATGTTCGATTTTGGGTACCGAAAATTGGCACACCTGAGCAGGCTTCCTACACCTGTGGTAGAGCTCCTAGTGAGCTTTCCAACGGTATGCTGTACGTTGCATAACTCATTACGGATCAAAAGTTATGTGCACTAGATCGACGGAGACCAGGTCACAGGCCCCATGCCCTTGTTTTGCGGGCCCAGCCTCTACGCGAAGCGAATTCATCTTGCCCAAGATGTCACCAGACTCGAGAATAGGAATGTGATGGATAAATCATCTTGGCCAGGCTAAACTAGGAAAAAAAATGAAAATGGGGTGCAACACGAGGACTTCCCAAGGGGTCACCCATCCTAGTACTACTCTTGCCCAAGCACGCTTAACTTCACATTTCTGATAGGATCCGATGCATTAATGCTGGTATGATCGTACCCGTCATGTTGAGGGTGCAAAGCCCTTATGTGTTGGCAATATACAGTCCCAGCGAAGAGAGACGACCCAATCAAAAGGCCCAATGGGCTTATCGATAGCCCATTAGCTTCAACAATACAGCGTCTCCGGAAGACGTGATATCGACGCATTGCAGAGCCCTCTAATGTTCCGCAAGTTGGGTTCTAGTCCATTTCGCGGTTCACAACGAACGACCAAGGATGAAAAAATAGCGCAAAAGGAAAAAAATTAGCCAAAAACTGATGAAAACGTTCAATTTTGTATATCGAAAATAGGCCCAGTTGAGCTGGCTTGCTCCCCCGTCGTAGAGATCCCAGAGAGTTTTCCAATGGTATGCTGTGTGCCGTATTGCTCCTTACCGATCAAAAGTTATGGGCACCGGATTGACGGAGTCCAGGTCACAGGCCCTACGCCCTCGGTTTGCGGGCCCAGCCTCTAAGCGAAATGAATTTGTCTTGCCTATGATGCCGTGGGACTCGAGTATAGAAATATGATGGATAAAGCATCTTGGCAAGGCTAAACGGGGAAAAAAATGAAAGGGGGGCGCAACACGAGGACTTCCTAGAGGGGTTACCCATCCTAGTACTACTCTCGCCCAAGCAAGCTTAACTTCGGAGTTCTGATGGGATCCGGTGAATTAGTGCTGGTATAATCGCACACGTCATGTTGATGGTGCAAATCCCTTATGTCTTGATGGCTCACAGTCCCAGCCAAAAGAGACGGCCCTTTCAAAAGGCTCAATGGGCTTAATGACAGCCTATCTGCTTCAACAAAGTAGCATCACCATAAGACGTGATATCGATGCATTTCAGATAAATATAATGTTCCACGAGTTGGGTTCTCGTCCTTTTTACGGCTCATGACGAATGACCTCGGATGAAAAAAAAACTCAAAAAGAAGAAAAGTGGCCTGAAACTGAAGAAAACGTTTGATTTTGGGTACCGAAAATTGGCATAGCCGAGCAGGCTTCCTGCCCCTGTCGTACAATTCTCGAAAAGCTTTCCAATGGTATGTTGTTCGCTGCATAACTCATTACGGATAAAAAGTTATATGCACCAAATCGATAGAGACCAGGTCACAAGCCCCATGCCCTCGTTTTGCGGGCCCAGCCTCTACGCGAAGCGAATTTGTCTTGCCCAAGATTCTGTGGGACTCCAGAATAGAAATGTGATGTATAAAGCATCTTGCCAAGGTTAAACTGGGAAAAAATGAAAGGGGGTACACGAGGACTTCCCAAGGGGTCACCCATCTTAGTACTACTCTTGCCCAAGCATGCTTAACTTTGGATTTCTGATGGGATCTGGGGCATTAATGCTGGTATGATCGTACCCATCATGTTGAGGGTGCAAAGCCCTTATGTGTTGACAATTCACAGTCCCGGCCAAGAGAGACGGCCCAATCAAAAGGCCCAATGGGCTTATCGATAGTCCATCTACTTCAAAAAAAGCAGCGTCACCACAAGACGTGATATTGACGCATTGCAGAGCCCTCTAATGTTCCGCAAGTTGGGTTCTCGTCCATTTCGCAGCTCACGACGAACAACCCATTATGAAAAAACAGCGCAAAATGAAGAAAATTAACCAGAAACTGATAAAAACGTTCAATTTTGTATACCAAAAACAGGCCCAGTTGAGCTGGCTTGCTCCCCCTGTCGTAGAGATCCTAGAAAGATTTCCAATGGTATGTTGTGTGCCGCATTACTCCTTACCAATCAAAAGTTTTGGCACCAGATCGACGGAGACCAGGTCACAGGCCCTACGCCCTCGGTTTGCAGGCCCATCCTCTAAGTGAAGTGAATTTGTCTTGCCCAAGATGCCGTGGGACTCGAGAATAGAAATGTGATGGATAAAGCATCTTGGCAAGGCTAAACGGGGACAAAAAATGAAAGGATGTGTAATACGAGGACTTCGTAGGGGGTCACCCATCCTAGTACTACTCTTGCCGAAGCACGCTTAACTTCGGATTTCTGATAGGATCTGGTGGATAAATGCTGGTATGATCGCACCCATCATGTTGAGGGTAGAAAGCCCTTATGTGTTGACGGTTCACAGTCCCAGCCAAGAGAGACGGCCCATTCAGAAGGCCCAATGGGCTTACCGATAGCCCATCTGCTTCAACAAAGAAGCATCACCGTAAGATGTGATATTGACGCATTGCATAGCTCTATAATGTTTCACAAGTTGGGTTCTGGTCCATTTCGCGGCTCACAACGAATGACTTGGGACGAAAAAATAGCGCAAAAAGATTAAAAGTAGCCTGAAAATGAGGAAAACGTTCGATTTTCAATCCCAAAAACAAGCACAACAGTGCGAGCTTGCTGCTCCCGTCGTAGAGCTCACAGAGAACTTTCCAATGGTATGTTGTGCGCCACATAACTCATTACGGATCAAAAGTTATGGGCACCGGAGTGACAGAGACTACGTCACAGGCCCCACGCCCTTGGTTTACGGGCCCAGCCTCTACGCCAAGCGACGTTGTCTTGCCCAAGATACCGTGGGACTCGAGATTAGAAATGTGATGGATAAAGCATCTTGGCAAGGCTAAACGGGGAAAAAAATGAAAAGGGGGTGCAACACGAGGACTTCCCAATGGGTCAACCATCCTAGTACTACTGTCACCCAAGCACGCTTAACTTTGGATTTATGATGGGATCCAATGCATTAGTGCTGGTATGATCGCACCCATCATGTTAAGGGTGAAAAACCCTTATGTGTTGACGGTTCACAATCCCAGCCAAGAGAGACGACCCATTCAAAAGGCTCAATGGACTTAATGACAGCCCATCTGCTTCAACAAAGTAGCATCACCACAAGACGTGATATCAATGCATTTCAGATAAATCTAATGTTCTGCGAGTTGGGTTCTCATCCTTTTCGCGGCTCACAACGAAGGATTCGGGATAAAAAAATAGCGCAAAAAGAAGAAATGTGGGCCAAAATTGATGAAAACGTTCAATTTTATGTACCAAAAACAGTCGCAGCTGAGCAGGCTTACTTCCCCCATCATAGAGCTCTCTGAGAGCTTTCCAACGGTATGTTGTGCGCCACATAACTCTTTACGGATCAAAAGTTATGGGAACCGGAGCGAAGGAGACCAAGTCACAAGCCCCACGCCATCGGTTTGCGGGCCTAGCCTCTACGCGAATCGAAGTTGTATTCACCCAGATGCTGTGGGACTCGAGAATAGAAATGTGATGGATAGAGCATCTTGGCAAGGCTAAATGGGGCAAAAGAATGAAAAAGGGGTACAACACGATGACTTCCCAAGGGGTCACCCATCCTAGTTCTACTCTCGCCCAAACACGCTTAACTTCGGATTTCTGATAGGATTCGGTGCATTAGTGCTGGTATGATAGCACCCATCATGTTGAGGGTGCAAAGCCCTTATGTGTTGACGGTTCACAGTCCCAGCCAAGAGAGACGACCCATTCAAAAGGCCCGATAGGCTTAATGACAGCCTATCTACTTCAACAAATCAGCATCACCGCAAGACGTGATATCGACGCATTGCAGAGCCCTCTAATGTTCTGCGAGTTAGGTTCTCGTCCTTTTCGCGGCTCGCGACGAATGACCCAGGAAGAAAAAACAACGCCAATTGAAGAAAAGTGGCCCAAAACTGATGAAAATGTTCGATTTTGGGTACCAAAAATAGGCACAGCCGAGCGTGCTTACTCCTCCCATCGTAGAGATCCCAGAGAGCTTTCCAATGTTATGTTGTGCGCCGCATTACTCCTTACCAATCAAAAGTTATGGGCACCGGATCGACGGAGACCAGGTCACAGGCCCTACGCCCTCGGTTTGCGGGCCCAGCCTCTAAGTGAAGCAAATTTGTCTTGCCTAATATGCAGTGGGACTCGGGAATAGAAATGTGATGGATAAAGCATCTTGGCAAGGCTAAACAGGGAAAAAAAATGAAAAGGGGATGCAACACGAGGACTTCCTAGGGGGTTACCCATCCTAGTACTACTCTCACCCAAGCATGCTTAACTTTGAATTTCTGATAGGATCCGGTGGATTAGTGCTGGTATAATCGCACCCGTCATGTTGAGGTTTGAAAGCCCTTATGTGTTGACGGTTCACAGTCCCAGCCAAGAGAGACGGCCCAATCAAAAGGCCCAATTGGCTTATCGACATGCCATCTGCTTCAACAAAGTAGCATCACCGCAAGATATGATATCGACGCATTGCAGAGCCCTCTAATGTTTCGCGAGTTGGGTTCTTGTCCATTTCGCTGCTCACAACGAATGACCCAGGATGAAAAAATAGCTCAAAAAGATGAAAAGTAGCCTGAAAATGATGAAAATGTTCGATTTTGGATACCGAAAACAAGCACTGCTGAGCAAGCTTGCTACCCTCGGCGTAGAGCTCGCAGAGATCTTTCCAATGGTATGTTGTATGTCGCATAACTCCTTACGGATCAAAAGTTATTGGCACCAGAGTGACGGAGACTAGGTCACAGGCCCCACGCCCTCGGTTTGCGAGCCCAGCCTCTACGCCAAGCGACGTTGTCTCGCTGAAGATACCGTGGGACTCGAGTTTAGAAATGTGATGGATAAAGCATCTTAGCAAGGCTAAACGGTGAAAAAAAATGAAAGTGGGGTGCAACACGAGGACTTCCGAGGGGTCACCCATCCAAGTACTAGTCTCGCCCAAGCACGCTTAACTTCGGAGTTCTGATGGGATCCGATGAATTAGTGCTGGTATAATCACACCCGTCATGTTGATGGTGCAAAGCCCTTAAGTCTTGACGGCTCACAGTCTCAGCCAAGAGAGACGACCCATTCAAAAGGCCCTATGGGCTTAATGACAGCCTATCTGCTTCAACAAAGCAACATCACCACATGACGTGATATCGACGCATTTTAGATAAATCTAATGTTCCACGAGTTGGGTTCTCGTCCTTTTTGCAGTTCATGACAAACGATTCGGGACAAAAAAATAGCAGAAAATGAAGAAATGTGGCCTGAAATTGAGGAAAACGTTCAATTTTGTTTACCGAAAATAGTCACAGCTAACCAGGCTTACGACCCCCGTCGTAGAGCTCATAGAGAGCTTTCCAACGGTATGTCGTACACCGCATAACTCTTTACAGATCAAAAGTTATGGGGACTGGAGCGATGGAGACTAGGTCACAGGCCCCATGCCCCCGGTTTGCAGGTCTGGCCTCTACGCAAAGCAAAGTTGTCTTACCTAAGATGCCGTGGGACTCGTGAATAGAAATGTAATGGATAAAGCATCTTTGCAAGGCTAAACGGGGAAAAAGAATGAAAAAAGGGTGTAACACGAGGACTTCCCACGGGGTCACCCATCCTAGTTCTACTCTCGCCCAAACACACTTAAATTTGGATTTCTAATGGGATCCAGTGCATTACTTCTGGTATGATCGCACCCGTCATGTTGAGGGTGCAAAGCCCTTATGTTTTGATGGTTCACGGTCCCAGCCAAGAGAAACGACCCATTCAAAAGGCCCAATGGGCTTAATGATAGCCCATTTGTTTCAACAAAGCAGCATCATTGCAAGACGTGATATCGACGCGTTGCTGAGCCATCTAATGTTTCACGAGTTGGGTTCTCATTCTTTTTGCGGATCACGACGAACGACCCTGGATGAAAAAAAAGCTCTAAAAGAACAAAAGTGGCCCGAAACTGATGAAAACGTTTGATTTTGGGTACCAAAAATAGACACAACCGAGCAGGCTTCCTGCCTCTGTCGTAGAGCTCACGGAGTGGTTTCCAACGGTATGTTGTGTGCCACATAACTCCTTACGGATCAAAAGTTATATGGACCGGATTGACGAAGACCGGGTCATAAGCCCCACGCCCTCGTTTTGCGAGCCCAGTCTCTACGAGAAGCTAATTTGTCTTGCCCAAGATGCCGTGGGACTCGAGAATAGAAATGTGATGGATAAAGCATCTTGGCAAGGCTAAACTTAGAAAAAAAATGAAAAGGGGGTGCAACACGAGGACTTCCCAAGGGGTCACCCATCCTAGTACTACACTTGACCAAGCACGCTTAACTTAGGATTTCTGATGGGATCTGGTGCATTAATGCTGGTATGATCATACCCGTCATTTTGAGGGTGCAAAGCCGTTATTTGTTGACAATTCACGGTCCCAACCAAGAGAGATGACCCATTCAGAAGGCCCAATGGGCTTATCGATAACCCATCTTCTTCAACAAAGCAGCGTCACCACAAGACGTGATATCGACGCATTGCAGAGCCCTCTAATAGTCCACGAGTTGTGTTCTCGTCCATTTCACGGCGCACGACGAACGACCCGAGATGAATAAATAGCGCAAAAAGACGAAAACTAGCAAAAAATTGATGAAAATGTTCAATTTTGGGTACCGAAAATAGGCCCAGCTGAGCTAGCTTACTGTCCCCGTCGTAGAGCTCGCGGAGAGCTTTGCAACGGTATGTTATGCGCCCTATAACTCCTATGGATCAAAAGTTATGGGCACCGGTGTGACAGAGTCCAGGTCACAAGCCCCACCCCCTCGGTTTGCGGGCCCAGCCTCTACGTAAAGCGACGTTGTCTTGACCAAGATACCGTGGGACTCGAGAATAGAAATGTGATGGATAAAGCATCTTGGAAAGGCTAAACGGGGAAAAAAAATGAAAGGGGGGTGTAACACGAGGATTTCGCAAGAGGTCACCAATCCTACTACAACTCTCGCCCAAGCACGCTTAACTTCGGAGTTCTGATGGGATCCGGTGCATTAGTGATTGTATGATCACACCTGACATTTTGATGGTGCAAAGTCCTTATGTCTTGATGGCACAGTCCCAGCCAAGAGAGACGACCCATTCAAAAGGCCCAATGGGCTTAATGACAGCCTATCTGCTTCAACAAAGCAGCATCACCGTAAGACGTGATATCGACGCATTGCAAAGCCCTCTAATGTTCTGCGAGTTGGGTTCTCGTCCTTTTTTCGGCTTGTGAAGAACGACCCGACATGAAAACACAACACCAAAAGAAGAAAAGTTGGCCAAAACTGATGAAAACGTTCGATTTTGGGTACCGAAAAAAGACACAGCCAAGCATGCTTGCTCCCCTCGCCGTAGAGATCATAGAGAGCTTTTCAATGGTATGTTGTGCACCGCATTACTCCTTATGGATCAAAAGTTATGGGCACCGGATCGAGGAAGACTAGGTCACAAGCCCCATGCCCTCAGTTTGTGTGCCCAGCCTCTAAGCGAAGCGAATTTGTGTTGCCCAAGATGTCGTGGGACTCGAGAATAGAAATGTGATGGATAAAGCATCTTGGCAAGGCTAAACGGGGAAAAAAAATGAAAAAGGGGTGCAAGACGAGGACTTCATAGGGGGTCACCCATCCTAGTACTACTCTCGCCCAAGCACACTTAACTTCGGATTTCTGATAGGATCCGGTGGGTTAGTGCTGGTATGATCGCACCCGTCATGTTGATGGTGGAAAGTCCGTTTGTGTTGATGGTTCACAGTCCCAGCCAAGAGAGACGGACCATTCAAAAGGCCTAATGGGCTTATCAATCGGCCATCTGCTTCAACAAAGCAGCATCACCGCAAGATGGGATATCGACGCGTTGCAGAGCCCTTTAATGTTTCACGAGTTGGGTTCTCGTCCATTTTACGGCTCACGACGAATGATCCGGGATGAAACAATAGCGCAAAGAGATGAGAAGTAGCCTGAAAATGATGAAAACGTTCGATTTTGGGTAATGAAAACAAGCACTGCTGAACAAGCTTACTGCTCCCGTTGTAGAGCTCACGGAGAGCTTTCCAATGGTATGCTTTGCGCCGCATAACTCTTTACGGATCAAAAGTTATGGGCACCAGAGTGACGGAGACTGGGTCAAAGGCCCCACGCCCTCAGTTTGCGGGCCAGCCTCTGTCACGCCCCAACTCGGCCTATAAGGTTAGACTAGGGTGTGATCTAAACATTCAAGTCATGTCTCGTACATAATCGTTCATGAAAGTTTAACACTTAACGTTTTAGCCTAAACTCCAAAATTTTTCCAGAAAACCGGCAACATAACGGCTGTAATTGGGCACTTTAGTTTGACCTAGTTCTCTAAATGCCTCAAATTTCATTTCCAACTAAGATTACTATTTGCCATCAATTGATACACCTACTAATTATCTCGATGTCACGTTTGATTAATAACCTGGCATGATACTATGTCTCGTTTGTTTGTTAATCCTCGTTACAAAAGCACCTGTTGATCTTAGCTTAACAATGAGTACCTGCTTAAGATTGGATATGTTCATTTTACTTAATCCTATGATCGATACTAGCCGATGACAATTGCAAAACGATCATAGTAGTGTCTGTCTAGTTATTATCAGTATAAACCCAAAATTAGACCCCAAATTACAACGGGGGTCTTTTACATTACAAACATTAAGCAACATGAAAAGAAATAGTCTTCAAGTAGCATAGTATTCACAAATAGCCATAATCACGCAAAGCACATAAGACAGGCAATCACTCCAAGGAATCATCGTTAGGCACGTTGTCCTCGGGTACCTGTTCTTGATCATCTTCACCTGAGATGATAAAAGAGGGTGAGTCCTTATGAACTCAGCGAGGGGGAACGAGAAATAGGTTTTGAAACTCATTTTCCGGTTCAACTTATGAAAACCCTTTTGCAAGCATGAATATAACACAATTGAGTACATAACAATAATATAAAGTAAAGGAACACAATTACCTATCTTTCCTCCCCGAGGTCCTCTAGGAATGAAGCGAGAGTACTTATAAACATATTGAAAAGGATACGGTGAGCTTTTGCTCTTAGTTCATTTCCAGTATCAGTTGTTCTGGCCAACTTCAAATCATCCCCTTATCACGCCAAATGGGTGTACTCCGGATGTACCCCGAAATCCTACGACCCAACTCTCCGAGGAAGTCTAGCCCCCAAGCGAGAGAGGGAATTGGACAATGGTAGTCACGGTTGCACCGGCAAGCCCAATGCCGCCCGGTGTGCGTGAATGCTACCACACCAGAATGAAAGGTTACAACCTTGTATGCAATGCACATTTATGACATTTAATATATCACATTAGGAGGACAACAAAGTAGGTTGCCTCTGAGCAGTCATAAGATTGCACATTGACAAATAAACAAGCGAGGCACGATAAGACAAGTAATTTCACTTGAAAGGCATATGGAGTTATATGAACATTAAATGGGCAGCCATGTAACGCACGTAAATCAAGTCATATAACTCATTTCAAAGTTCACGTAATCAAATAATAAGATTATTCGACATGCAACGACATCTACGTGGGTTCGGATGCAAGAAAGGCCTATTTGTCAACCTGCAATGATCAAAATCACATTTAGGGCTATAAGAGCAACTACGGGCAGCCTACTAAACATATAATTACACACAATATCCAAAGGATCAACACTTAGCAAGTTTACCTAGTCACTAGGGTTTCCATTTCGTGCTTATCCGTGTGATTAAGCCCCGAGTCAACTCAAAATCAATTTCAAGCATGCATCAATTAGTTCAATCATCCTTAAGTATTCAAAACAGTCCACACAACATCCCAATGCCACAATCCCAAGCATTTAATTCAACAAGAGAAGTTACAACAATTTTTCTAAGCACATCACTAACTGCAATTGACTGTTTTCTCACAATCATTAAGACAAGAAAACAATCTTCAATTCCAGTGAATAAGATTTCAAATTAAAGCATAAGAAGTGAAATAAATTCAGAAACAAACCTCGCATCATTTGGAGTTCGGGTTCAATAGTTATAGCCAAAACAGTGGGATTGCACAAAACTGTCTAGATTTGCACACATTTCAATACTTGTCGTTTTTGAGGTCCTTAGGGTCAGATTTAGCCTTAGTCCATTTCTTACAAACATGTCCAGAACTGGAAAATCTAGCAGAACCCCAAATTTCATGCATTTTGGATATCATTTACTAAGTCAATACTGGTTCGTTCTACAAGGTCAGTGAATCTGCCAAAACCTGCTTCATTTTTCCAGACTTCCAGATTTGGACACATTTTAATGATTTACCATTTTGAGGACCTTAGAGTCAAAATTAGCTTTGTCCTATTTCTGGGAAAAGTTTTCAGAACTGGCAAAACTAGTTACCCACCAATTTTTACGCATTTTCAACATCATTTTCCTAGCCAAAATCATCTCGCACCAACAAGACAGAAAGCTGTCCCAAACCCGATTTCATCTATCATCACCTTCTAGCCCAAAATCTTGCCATGCATGGTTATAAAAGCTTATAAACACACATATATCTCAGGTACAGAAGCAAAGACAAACATTTAAGAGCATGCATGTGGTTTTTTTTGAAGGATTTTCAAGAAGTTTAGCCCTCACCTTAGCAAAACAACAAGAAGATGCACAAGACTCTTGGTGAAGCACAAAGTTGATCTTCTTCCTTGCTTAGCCGAGACTCCAACTCAATTTTCTCTATTTTCCTAGCTTAGTGACCAAGTTCTTAGTAGGTGCATGTGGTTAGAACAAGAAGAAAGAAATGGAAGCTAGGAAACTCACCTAGACCGAAATGGTTGTTCAAAGAGCTTGCATGTGTGATTCTTGCAACTTAGCTTGCTTGGTCGAGCTTCTTAGCTACTTGCTTGCCTTGATGAACCATGGAATG
Source organism: Ehretia macrophylla (assembly GCA_037974665.1). NCBI lineage: Eukaryota > Viridiplantae > Streptophyta > Magnoliopsida > Boraginales > Ehretiaceae > Ehretia > Ehretia macrophylla. The sequence continues at coordinate 23,594,498 of CM075780.1, forward strand.
ATGAAGATGAGCTATGGAGTGAATGAACTCAGCCAAAGCCGAGAGAGATAGAGAAGAATGAGAGGGAGAGAGAGAAATGTGAGGAGATGAGAGAAATGAAGAAAAAAAAATGAAATCCTTGCAATTGATGAAGCATGTGTCGGCCTTGGGCATACAAAAAATCAGATTTGTGTCTTCATGAAGCATGGTTTTTGAATTACTTAGCATGGGCAAGGAGCTTTGTCGAGATTTGGAGGCTTTGGGTGGAGTTTTTGAGCTAAATTTTTTATGCAATGTGTCATAACTTGTCATAGAATTGTCTAGGATTAATTTTGAATTGAGCAAGCAAGCATAAATGCCACAAGGTGGTCGGCCAAGGCATGAAAATGCTGAATATTTGTCATCTTTTGAGCATTAATTAATTGTATGTTTGAAAGTGCAAAAGAATAAGGAATAAAGAATAAGGATTGTCTAGCTTTTTGTGAGATTTTGTCTTCTAGTGGGTTGAATTAGTAATTTAATATTAGTTAGTAGAATTTGTAGGATTAATTAATGACCTAGTACTTCGTGTAAGATGCTTTCTTGATTAGCGTGAGGGCACGCACTATGAGGTAGGGCACAAACGACGAGATGAATACATATTTTGCAAGTAAATGCACACAACCCTAAATGAATGCACATAATTCAATGCAAGACACACAAAAAGAAACACAATTCTTAACCTAGGTCAAGGAACGCAAATCTAGGTTAGGGCACAAGAAATGAGGTATCGCACGCAAATCGACGTCGGGCCTCACATCCTCCCCTCCTTAAAAGAATTTCGTCCCGAAATTCAATATTACCTTTGAAATAAAGTTGGATACTGTTGCTCCATCTGGTCTCGCCTTTCCCACGTTGCTTCTTCAACTTCATGATGATCCCACAACACTTTCACCATCGGTATAGTTTTGCTGTGCAATTCCCGATCTTACTGGTCTAGGATCCGAATGGGCTTCTCCTCGTAAGACAAGTTCTCCCGAAGCTACAACGACTCTAGCTCCAAGATATGCGATGGATCAGGATCATACTTTCGCAGCATTGAAACATGAAAGACGTCGTGAATATTGGAGAGGTTTTGGGTAGTGCCAGGCGATACGCCAATTTGCCAACCTTCTCAATTATCTCAAATGGTCCTACAAATCTCGGGCTCAACTTTCCACCCTCGTTGTGTTTAATCAGTCCCTTCCGAGGTGATATCTTCAAGAACACCTTGTCGCCGACCTCAAACTCTAGACTCCGTCTCCGTCGGTCTGCATAACTTTTCTGCCTGCTCTGGGCAGTAAGCATCCGTTTCTGGATGAGGTGGATATTATCAACAGTATTCATAAGTTCAGGTAGAAGGGTCGGGTCAAAAGTCTTCGTCTCACCTACTTCATCCCAGTAAATTGGGGATCGACACTTCCGTCCATACAACACCTCAAAAGGGGCCATCCCGATAGTGGCCTGATAACTATTATTATAAGCGAACTCTGCTAGAGACAGAAATTTCTCCCAACCTTTCCCGAAGTCTAAAACACACGCCCTCAGCATATCCTCCAGAATCTGAATAGTTCTCTCAGATTGTCCATCAGTCTGAGGGTGATAAGCCGTGCTGAAACTCAACTTCGTTCCCAAAGCTTCTTGCAATCTCTTCCAAAATGGGGAACTAAAATGAGGATCCCTATCCGATACAATACTCACAAGCATCCCGTGCAATCTTACAATCTCCGCCACATACATATCTCCCAATCTCTCAGGACTATCCTCCTTGTTCATCGGTAAGAAGTGCGCTGATTTAGTCAATCTATCCACTATGACCCAAACGGCGTCATGACCCTTTTGTGACCTGGGTAGGTCCATGACAAAGTCCATAGTTATATGTTCCCATTTCCATTGAGGAATCTCCAACGGTTGAAGTAAACCTGCGGGTCATTGATGTTCCACTTTGACTCTTTGGCAAGTCAAACACCGCGCCACAAACTCCGCAATTTCTCTCTTCATGTTATTCCACCAATAGTGTTGCTTCAAATCCCGGTACATCTTTGTTCTGCCGGGGTGCATAGTGTATCTTGAATTATGGGCTTCTTCAAGAATCTTGTTTTTCAGCTCTGGTTCATTAGGAACACAAATCCGATTCCTAAACCTCCAAACACCATCATCATGAAGCTTGAAATATGTGTTGCTTTCTTTAATCTTCTGGAATTGTTGGTCTTTCTATTGAGCCTCTCGTAATTCAGACAACAAGGTCAATTGAACCTGTGTAGTGGCAAAAAGTAACCCTTTTTGAGTTAATTGTGGTTTCCACAAAAATGCTTCCCCCAACAACTCCTACACCTTGATTTCCAGTTTTGCCATGCTCGCTTTCCTACTTAAGGCATCTGCAACTACATTTGCTTTACCGGTCACATAATTGATTGTGCAGTTATAATCATCCAAAAGCTCCATCCACCGTCTTTGCCTCATATTCAACTCCTTTTGAGAGAACAAGTATTTCAAACTCTTGTGATCAGTAAATACCTCAAACTTGTTACCCCACAAATAATGCCTCCATTTCTTGAGTGCAAACACAATAGCCGCTAATTCCAAATCATGCATCGGGTAGTTCAATTCATACGGCTTTGGTTTCCTAGAAGCATACGCAATCACCTTTCCATTTTGCATCAACACACAACCCAATCCTTCCTTCAAAGCATCGCTATAGATTACAAAACCTAGACTCCCTTCAGGCAATGCAAGAATAGGTGCGGTAGTCAATCTTTTCTTCAACTCTTGGAAGCTGTTCTCACACTTATCATCCCACACGAATTTTGTTTTCTTTTGAGTGAGCTTTGTAAGCGGTCCTGCAATCTTAGAGAAATCCTTCACGAATCTCCGATAATAGCCGGCTAGACCAAGAAAACTCCGAACCTCCGTAACGTTTTCTGGCTTTTTCCAAGACATCACTGCTTCTATCTTTGCTTGATCCACCGCTATTCCCTCTTGGGATATGATATGCCCCAAAAATGCAATATGTTGCAACCAAAATTCACACTTGCTAAACTTTGCATACAATTGATGCTCTCGAAGTTTCTGCAGTACCAACCGCAGATGTCGTTCATGCTCAACCTCGAATTTCGAGTATACCAAAATATCATCAATGAAGATCACCACAAATTGGTCCAAGTAGGGTTGAAACACCCTGTGCATCAAGTCCATAAAAGCTGCAAGGGCATTAGTTAGTCCAAATGGCATCACCACATATTCGTATTGCCCATATCTTGTCCTGAAAGCCGTTTTAGGCACATCCTCTTTTTTGATCCGCAACTGATAGTACCCTTGCCTCAAGTCGAGTTTCAAATATACTTTAGCTCCTTGAAGTTGATCAAATAGCTCGTTGATCAGTGGAAGTGGGTATTTATTCTTGACAGTCACTTGGTTCAATCCTCGATAATTGATGCATAGCCTCAGCGTTCCGTCTTTCTTCTTTACAAATATAACTGGTGTACCCCACAGAGAAGAACTTGGTTGAACAAACCCTTTCTTCAACAATCCTTGCAATTGGCCCTTCAATTCTTGTAGCTCGGCTGGTGCCATATGATAGGGAGCTTTAGATATCGGCTGGGTGCCAGGCAGTAACTCTATAATGAACTCGATCTCCCGATTTGGGGGTAAACTGGGCAATTCTTCTGGAAACACATCCGCATAGTCTTTGATCACAGGAATTTCCTCCAACTTAGCTTTATCCAACGGCTTGTTGATGAGGTAAGCTAAGTATCCACTACACCCTTTTCTCAAGGACTTCACTGCTTTCGTAGATGAAATGATGGAACTCCGGGTGAAGTCTCTTCGACCTATTACCTCCAGTATTGGTTGACCAGGTACCCGGAACGTTATAATCTTCGTCCGGCAATCTAGTTGGACATGATGCTTTGCCAACCAGTCCATCCCTAAGATGACCTCGTAGTCTCGAAAAGGTAATACAATAAGATTGGTTGAGAATTCCCTATCCTTAATTTGGATTTTACATGCTTTAAAAGCTGAGCTAGTAACAAGTTTAGAATCCATCGGAGTACCAACTTCTACTTCGTAAGGCAAACATACAACTTTCAGTTTCACACGTTGCACACATAAGGGAGTAATAAATGAATGAGTAGCACCCGGATCAATTAGCACCCTAACAGGTTGATTCAGTATGAAGAATGTACCTTCAACAACAGCGGTCTCCTCTGGAAGCTCCTCGCACTCAATAGCATAAGCTCAAGCCTGAACTCTAGGAACTGGAGTATTGCCTCTACCAGCTGGTTTAACCTGATTCTGTCCTGCCTGCCATTTAGGGCAATCCTTGATCTGATGCTGATCACTGCCACACCGCACACATCGTCCTGACTTCTTCCAGCACTAGGCCTCGGTATGCCCCTTCTTGTCACAGTAAGAACAGTTGACAGACTGAGTAGTAGGTGAACTACCTGTGGATCCGCGGGTGGAAGAGGCTGATGGCGCTTTCGTCGGGCCACGGTTATTCACTAGTCTGTTCTGGCTCTGGCCCTGACTACGACTCTGGCCCTGGAATTTCCTCTGTTGACCTGAAGGCTGGTATGGTTTCTTGTTCGGCTGACTCGAACCGGCTCTATCAAGTTTTCTCTTCTCAACTCAAGAAGCAGTAGCAAAGAGAGCAGAATAGGTATCAAAGTCATGCGAAGCCAACTGGTCCTGAATCTCTGGCCTCAATCCCGTAGTAAATTTCCACATCTTCGCCTCCGGAGTACTAACCATATATTGAGCATAGCGGGACAGTCGGTCAAAACGAGCCTCGTACTGGGCCACCGTCATGTTACCCTAGGTCAAGTGCATGAACTCCTCAATCTGCCTCTACCTGGAAACTGCAGGTACATATTTCTCCTTGAATACCTTAACGAAATTACCCCACAAGCAAGGTGTCTGATCAGTTTCCCACAGTGCCTCCACAGTGTACCACCAATGCTCAACATCCCCGTGCAGCAGAAACACAGCAAACTCCACCTTTTCTTCATCAGTATAATCAAGTGGCCTGAAAATCCTCTTGATCTTGGACAGCAAAGCCTCTGTTTTCTCATCATTAGCTTCCCCGTGGAATTTGGACGGGTGAAAGTCAAGGAACTCCCTCATTCTGCTATGTCTCCCATGGCTACCATCATTCCTGTTGTTGTTGTTATTATTGGCTTCACGTGCATCTTGACGTTCCATCACTCGCGACACGCGATCTATGGCATTTTCCATCATGTTAAACATAGCTATGCCGGGATTAGTTTGATAAGCATCACCGGTCTCTTGAGGTTCACCGCTCCTATTAGTAGTACGGGTACTAGGGCCAGCCATCTATAGGCATAGATTACGATGCACAATTTATTGAAATACGACAAACAAGAATTTAACGCATAAGATATGCAACATAATATAGATACACAATTCTAGAAACAATTAAGACATGTTAATCACTTAAGCACATAGAACATAGAAGGCACAATTAACCTTATCACACAATAACATATAGACAAGTCATCCTACTTATCTTAGGGCTCTATCCATGGTCTGAGAGTTAAACCCGGCTTAAGCAATCTAAGCTCTGATACCATTCTTTCTATAAGGTATCACGCCCCAACCCGGCCTATAAGGTTAAACTAGGGTGTGATCTAAACATTCAAGTCATGTCTCATACATAATCGTTCATGAAAGTTTAACACTTAACGTTTTAGCCTAAACTCCAAAATTTTTCTAGAAAACCGGCAGCATAACGACTGTAATTGGGCTCTTTAGTTTGACCTAGTTCTCTAAACGCCTCAAATTTCATTTCCAACTAAGATTACTATTTGCCATTAATTGATACGCCTACTAGTTATCTCGATGACTCGTTTCATTAATAACCTAGTATGATACTATGTCTCGTTTGTTTGTTAATCCTCGTTACAAAAGCACCTGTTGATCTTAGCTTAACAATGAGTACCTGCTTAAGATTGGATGGGTTCATTTTACTTAATCCTATGATAGATACTAGCCGATGACAATAGCAAAACGATCATAGTAGTGTCTGTCTAGTTAATATCAGTACAAACCAAAATTAGACCCCAAATTACAACGGGGGTCTTTTACATTACAAACATTAAGCAACATGAAAAGAAATAGTCTTCAAGTAGCATAGTGTTCACAAATAGCCATAATCACGCAAAGCACATAGGACAGGCAATCACTCCAAGGAATCATCGTTAGGCACATCGTCCTCGGGTACCTGTTCTTGATCTTCTTCACCTGAGATGATAAAAGAGGGTGAGTCCTTATGAACTCAGCGAAGGGGAACGAGAAATAGGTTTTGAAACTCATTTTTCGGTTCAACTTATGAAAACCCTTTTGCAAGCATGAATATAACACAATTGAGTACATAACAATAATATAAAGTAAAGGAACACAATTACCTGTCTTTCCTCCCCGAGGTCCTCTAGGAACGAAGCGAGAGTACTTATACACATAGTGAAAAGGATACGATGAGCTTTTGCTCTCAGTTCATTTCCAGTATCAGTTGTTGCGGCCAACTTCAAATCATCCCCTTATCACGCCAAATGGGTGTACTCCGGATGTACCCCAAAATCCTACGACCCAACTCTCCGAGGAATTCTAGCCCCCAAGTGAGAGAGGGAATTGGACAATGGTAGTCACGGTTGTACCGGCAAGCCTAATGCCGCCCGGTGTGCGTGAACGCGACCACTCCAGAATGAAAGGTTGCAACCTTGTATGCAATGCACATTTATGACATGTAATATATCACATTAGGAGGACAACAAAGTAGGTTGCCTCCGAGCAGTCATAAGATTGCACATTGACAAGTAAACAAGCGAGGCACGATAAGACAAGTAATTTCACTTGAAAGGCATATGGAGTTATATGAACATTAAACGGGCAGCCATGTAACGCACGTAAATCAAGTCATATAACTCATTTAAAAGTTTACGTAATCAAATAATAAGATTATTCGACATGCAACGACATCTACGTGGGTTCGGATGCAAGAAAGGCCTATTTGTCAACATGCAATGATCAAAATCACATTTAGGGCTATAAGGGCAACTACGGCAGCCTACTAAACATATAATTACACACAGTATCCAAAGGATCAACAATTAGCAAGTTTACCTAGTCACTAGGGTTTCCATTTCGTGCTTACCCGTTCGATTGAGCCCCAAGTCAACTCAAAATCAATCTCAAGCATGCATCGATTAGTTCAATCTTCCTCAAGTATTCAAAACAGTCCACACAACATCCCAATGCCACAATCCCAAGCATTTAATTCAACAAGAGAAGTTACAGCAATTTTTCTAAGCACATCACTAAGTGAAACCCTCACTGCAATGGGCTATGTTCTCACAATCATTAAGACAAGCAAACAATATCCAATTCTAGTGAATAAGATGTCAAATTAAATCTTAATAAGTGAACTAAATTCAGAAACAAACCTCGCATCATTTGGAGTTCGGGTTCAATAGGTATAGCCAAAACAGTGGGATTGCACAAAACTGTCCAGATATTCACACATTTCAATACTTGTCGTTTTTTAGGTCCTTAGGGTCAGATTTAGCCTTAGTCCATTTCTGAAACAAATGTCCAGAACTGGAAAATATAGCAGCACACCAAATTTCATGCATTTTGGATAGCATTTATTAAGTGAAAACTGGTTCGTTCTACAAGGTCAGTGAATTTGCCAAAACCTGCTTCATTTTTACAGACTTCCAGATTTGGATACATTTTAATGATTTACCATTTTGAGGACCTTAGAGTCACAATTAGCTTTGGCCTATTTCTTGGAAAAGTGTTCATAACTGGAAAAAATAGTTACCTACCAATTTTCATGCATTTTAAACATCATTTGCCTAGCCAAAATCATCTCGCACCAACAAGACAAAAAGCCGTCACAAACCCGATTTCATCTATCATCACCTTCTAGCCCAAAATCATGCCATGCATGGTTATAAAAGCTTATAAACACACATATATCTCAAGTACAAAAGCAAAGACAAACATTTAAGAGCATGCATGTGGTTTGTTTTGAAGGATTTTCAAGAAGTTTAGCCCGCACCTTAGAAAAACAACAAGAAGATGCACAAGACTCTTGGTGAAGCACAAAGTTGATCTTCTTCCTTGCTTAGCTGAGACACCAACTCAATTTTCTCTATTTTCCTAGCTTAGTGACCAAGTTCTTAGTAGGTGCATGTGGTTAGAACAAGAAGAAAAGAAATGGAAGCTAGGAAACTCACCTAGACCGAAATGGTTGTTCAAAGAGCTTGCATGTGTGATTCTTGCAACTTAGTTTGCTTAGTCGAGCTTCTTAGCTACTTGCTTGCCTTGATGAACCATAGAATGATGAAGATGAGCTATGGAGTGAATGAACTCAGCCAAAGCCGAGAGAGAGAGAGAAGAATGAGAGGGAGAGAGAGAAATGTGAGGAGATGAGAGAAATGAAGAAAAAAAAATGAAAGCCTTGCAATTGATGAAACATGTGTCGGCCTTGGGCATACAAAAAATCAGATTTGTGTCTTCAAGAAGCATGGTTTTTGAATTACTTAGCATGGGCAAGGAGCTTTGTCAAGATTTGGAGGCTTTGGGTGGAGTTTTTGAGCTAAATTTTTTATGCAATTTGTCATAACTTGTCATAGAATTGTCTAGGACTAATTTTGAATTGAGCAAGCAAGCATAAATGCCACAAGGTGGTCGGCCAAGGCATGAAAATGCTGAATCTTTGTCATCTTTTGAGCATTAATTAATTGTATGTTTGAAAGTGCAAAAGAATAAGGAATAAAGAATAAGGAATGTCTAGCTTTTTGTGAGATTTTGTCTTCTAGTGGGTTGAATTAGTAATTTAATATTAGTTAGTGGAATTTGTAGGATTAATTAATGACCTAGTGCTTCGTGTAAGATGCTTTCTTGATTAGCGTAGGGGCACGCTTTCTTAGGTTTTGGGCACGCACTACGAGGTAGGGCACGAACTAGGACACGAACTACGAGACGAATGCACGTTTTTCAAGTAAATGCACGCAACCCTAAATGAATGCACGTAATTCAATGCAAGACATAAAAAATGAAACACAATTCTTAAACCTAGGTCAAGGCACGTAAATCTTGGTTAGGGCACACAAAACGAGGTATCGCACGCAAATCGAGGTCGGGCCTCACAGCCTCTATGCCAAGGGACATTGTCGAGCCCAAGATACCTTGGGACTCGAGATTAGAAATATGATGGATAAAGCATCTTGGCAAGGCGAAATGGGGAAAAAAATGAAAGGGGTGTGCAACACGAGGACTTCACAGGGGGTCACCCATCCTAGTACCACTCTCGCCCAAGCACGCTTAACTTTGGAGTTCTGATGGGATCCGATGCATTAATGCTGGTATAATTGCACCCGTCATGTTTATGGTGCAAAGCCGTTATGTCTTGACGGCTCACAGAACCAGCCAAGAGGGACGACCCTTTCAAAAGGCCCAATGGGCTTAATGACAGCCCATCTGCTTCAACAAAGCAGCATCACCGCAAGACGTGATATCGATGCATTTCAGATAAATCTAATATTCCGCGAGTTGGGTTCTCATCCTATTTGCAGTTCACGACGAACGATTAGGTAAAAAAAATAGCACAAAAAGAAGAAATATGACCCAAATTTGATGAAAATATTCAATTTTGTATACTGAAAACAGTCGCAGCTGAGTAGGCTTACTGCCCTCGTCGTAGAGCTCCCAGAGATCTTTCCAACAGTATGTTGTGCGCCGCATAACTCTTTACGGATCCAAAGTTATGGGGATCGGAGCGAAGGAGACCAGGTCACAGGCCCTACGCCCTCGGTTTGTGAGCCTAGCCTTTACGTGAAGTGAAGTTGTCTTCTCCAAGATGTCATGGGACTCGAGAATAGAAATATGATAGATAAAGTATCTTGGCCAGGCTAAACGGGGAAAAAGAATGAAAATGGGGTGTAACTCGAGGACTTCCCAAGGGGTCACCCATCGTAGTTCTACTCTCGCCCAAACACGCTTAACTTCGGATTTCTGATGGGATCCGGTGCATTAGTGCTGGTATGATCGCACCCGTCATGTTGAGGGTACAAAGCACTTATGTGTTGATGGTTCACAGTCCCAGCCAAGAGAGACGGCCTATTCAAAAGGCCCAATGTCCTTAATGACAGCCCATCTGCTTCAACAAGGCACAATCACCGCAAGACGTGATATCAACGCATTGCTGATCCATCTTATGTTCTCCGAGTTGGGTTCTCGTCCTTTTTGCGGCTCACGACGAATGACTCGGGACCAAAAAAAAGCTCTAAAAGAAGAAAAGAGGCCCGAAACTGAAGAAAATATTAGATTTTGGGTACCGAAAATAGGCACAGCCGAGCAGGGTTCTTGCCCCTGTCATAGAGCTCCCGGAGAGCTTTCCAATGGTATGCTGTGCTCCGCATAACTCCTTATGGATCAAAAGTTATGTGCACCGGATCGATAGAGACTAGGTCAAAGGCCCCAAGCCCTCGTTTTGCGGGCCCAGCCTCTACGCGAAGTGAATTTGTATTGCCCAAGATACCGTGGGACTCGAGAAAATAAATGTGATGGAGAAAGCACCTTGGCAAGGCTAAACTGGGAAAAAAAAGGAAAAAAGTGGTACAACACGTGGACTTCCTAGGGGGTCACCCATCCTAGTACTACTCTTGCCCAAGCACGCTTAACTTCAGATTTCTGATGGGATCTGGTGCATTAATGCTGGTATGATCGTACCCGTCATGTTGAGGGTTCAAAGCCCTTATGTGTTGACAATTCACAGTCCCAACCAAGAGAGACAACCCATTCAAAAGGCCCAATGGGCATATCGATAGCCCATCTGCTTCAAAAAAGCAGCGTCACTGCAAGACGTGATATCAATGCATTGCAGAGCCCTCTAATGTTCCGTGAGTTGGTTCTCGTCCATTTCGTGGCTCACGACGAACGACCCGGGATGGAAAAATAGCGCAAAATGAAGAAAATTAGCTAGAAACTGATGAAAACGTTCAATTTTGGGTACTGAAAACAGACCCTGTTGAGCTGGCTTGCTGCCCCCGTCGTAGAGCTCGAGGGGAGCTTTCCAACAGTATGCTATGCACTGCATAACTCCTTTGGATCAAAAGTTATGGGCACCGGTGTGACAGAGTCTAGGTCACAGGCCCCACACCCTCGGTTTACGGGCCCAGCCTCTACGCAAAGTGATGTTGTCTTGCCAAAGATACCGTGGGACTCGAGAATAGAAATGTGATGGATAAAGCATCTTGGCAAGGCTAAACAGGGAAAAAAAATGAAAGAGGAGTATAGCACGAGGACTTCCCAGGAGGTCACCTATCCTAGTACTACTCTCGCCCAAGCACGCTTAACTTCGGAGTTCTTATGGGATCTAGTGCATTAGTGCTGGTATGATCACACCTGACATTTTGATTGTGCAAAGTCCTTATGTATTGATAGCTCACAGTCCCAGCCAAGAGAGATGGCCTATTCAAAAGGCCCAATGGGCTTAATGACAGCCTATTACCTTCAACAAAGCAGCATCGCCACAAGACGTGATATCGACGCATTGCAGAGCCCTCTAATGTTCCGTGAGTTGGGTTCTTGTCCCTTTCGCAGCTCACGACGAACGACCCGGTACAAAAAAATAGCACAAAAAGAAGAAAAATGGCCTAAAATTGAAGAAAATGTTCGATTTTGTGTACCAAAAATAGACGCAGCCAAGCCGGCTTGCTGCCCCCGTCGTAGAGCTTCTAGAGAGCTTTCCAACGAGATACTGTGCGCTGCATAACTCCTTACAGATCAAAAGTTATGGGGACCAGAGCGAAGGAGACCAAGTCACAGGCCCCACGCCCTCGGTTTGCAGGCCTAGCCTCTATGCGAAGCGAAGTTGTCTTGCCCAAGATGCCGTGGGACTCGAGAATAGAAATGTGATGGATAAAGCATCTTTACAAGGCTAAACTGGGAAAAAAATGAAAAAGGGGGTGCAACACGAGGACTTCCCAGGGGGTCACCTATCCTAGTACTACTGTTGGCCAAGCACGCTTAACTTTGGATTTCTGATGAGATCCGGTGAATTAGTGCTGGTATGATCGCACCCGTCATGTTGAGGGTGAAAAGCCCTTATGCGTTGACGGTTCACAGCCCAGCCAAGAGAGATGGCCCATTCAAAAGGCCCAATAGGCTTAATGATAGCCCATCTGCTTTAACAAAGCAGCATCACCGCAAGACGTGATATCGACGAGTTGCAGAGCCATCTAATGATCCCCGAGTTGGGTTCTTGTCCTTTTCGCGGATCACGACGAACAACCTGGGATGAAAAAACTGCATAGAAAGAAGAAAAGTGGCCCAAAACTGAGAAAAACGTTCGATTTTAGGCACTGAAAATAGGCACAGCCAAGCAAGCTTGCTGCCCCAGTCGTAGAGCTCTCGGAGAGCTTTCCAACGGTATGTTGTGCCGCATAACTCCTTACGGATCAACATTTACGGATCGACAGATACTAGGTCACAGAGCCCACTCCCTCAGTTTACGAGCCCAGCCTCTACGCGAAGTGAATTTTTCTTGCCCAAGATGCCGTGGGACTCGAGAATAGAAATGTGATAGACAAAGCATCTTGGCAAGGCTAAACAGGAAAAAAAAAAATGAAAAGGGGGTTCAACACAGGGACTTCCCAAGGGGTTACCCATCCTAGTACTACTTACGCCCAAGCACACTTAACTTTGAATTTCTGATGGGATCCAATTTATTAATGCTGGTATGATCGCACCAGTCATGTTCAGGGTGCAAAGCCCTTATATGTTGATGGTTCACAGTCCCAGCCAAGAGAGGCGGCCCATTCAAAAGGCCCAATGGGCTTCATGACAGCCCATACGCTTCAACAAAGCAGCATCACTGCAAGACGTGATATCGACGCGTTTCAGAGCCATCTAATTTTCCGCGAGTTGGGTTCTCATCCTTTTTGCAGCTCACGACGAAAAACCCGGGATAAAAAAAATAGTACAAAAAGAAGAAAAATGGCCCGACATTGATGAAAACGTTCAATTTTGTGTAACAAAAACAGGCGCAGCCGAGCATGCTTGCTACCCCCATCGTAGAGCTCCCAGAGAGCTTTGCAACGGTATGCTGTGCACCGCATAACTCCTTACGAATCAAAAGTTATGAGCACCGGAGCGATGGCAACCAGGTCACAGGCCCTACGCTGTCGGTTTGCAAGCCTAGCCTCTATGCAAAGCGAAGTTTTCTTGCCCAGAATGCCGTGGGACTCGAGAATAGGAATGTGATGGATAAAGCTTCTTGGCAAGGCTAAACGGGAAAAAAGAATGAAAAGGGGAGACTCCATCCGTCTTTCCCTAAAAATTATGCCCGGGTTTGGAATTGGGTTGCGATTAGATTGATTGATAGAACTCCCGGTCTCGTGAGGGATCAAGGTATTACAGATGGTGCAAAAACCTTATGTCTTGACGGCTCACAGTCCCAACCAAGAGAGACGGCCTATTCAAAAGGCCCAAAGGGCTTAATGACAGCCTATCTGCTTCAACAAGTAGCGTCACCGCAAGATGTGATATCGACGCATTGCAGAGCCCTCTAATTTTCCGCGAGTTGGATTCTCGTCCTTTTAGCGGCTCACGACGAATGGCCCGGGACAAAAAAATAACGCAAAAAGAAGAAAAGTTGCCCGAAATTGATGAAAATGTTCGATTTTGTGTACCAAAATTAGGTGCAGCAGAGCAGGCTTGCTGCCCCTATCGTAGAGCTCCCAGATAGATTTCCAACGGTACGCTGTGTACCACAGAACTCCTTACGGATCAAAATTTATGGGGACCAGAGCGACGAAGACTAGGTCACAGGCCCCACGTCGTCGGTTTGCGGGCCTAGCCTCTACGCGAAGCGAAGTTGTCTTGCCCAAGATGCCGTGGGACTCGAAAATAGAAATGTGATGGATAAAGTATCTTGGCAAGGCTAAACAGGGGAAAAAGAATGAAAAGGGGGTGCAACACGAGTACTTCCCAAGGGGTCACCCATTATAGTACTACTCTCACCCAAGCACGTTTAACTTCGGATTTCGAATGGGATCCGGTGCGTTAGTGCTAGTATGATCGCACCCAGCATGTTGAGAGTGCAAAACCCTTATGTGTTGACAGTTCACAGTCCCAGCCAAGAGAGACGGCATATTCAAAAGGCCCAATGGGCTTAATGATAGCCCATTTGCTTCAACAAAGCAGCATCATAGCAAGACGTGATATCAACGCAATACAGAGCCATCTAATGTTCCACGAGTTGGGTTCTCGTTCTTTTCGTGGCTCACGACAAAGGACCCGCGGCGAAAAGACAGTGCAAAAAGAAAAAAAATGTGGCCCAAAACTGATGAAAATGTTCAATTTTGGGTATCGAAAATTGGAACAGCCGAGTAGGCTTACTACCTGTCACGCCCCAACTCGACCCCTCCTATAATCAATCAGGACGCAACGGAATTTCGGCAGTATAACGACAGTGAATAGGATACCGAGGCTCTAAACCAACCTCAATAGGACATCATACATCAACTCCATAAACCATACAACAAACAACTTCTCAATCACTAACAACATACAACCATATTACACTATAGTCATTCTTTGTTATACGCCTCCGTTCCAACATAATACATGAACCTTAATATACATTACAAAAACATATTGAGCCAATCTAGCAACCTAATCATAAACAAAAGAAAGGCTACTAAGACAGCATCAACTCATTCATTATCTTTTCAACATCTTTTACATTATGAACTACAAAGCATATAAAAGTCTACAAAGTTAATTACAGGATAGTAAAACAATACAACATCAAGGATAAGACTCCGGAACATAAGACTTATCCACGTAAGGCACATTTTCCTCTTCAGGAGGCACGTACCCGAAATCTTGCGAAAGTACACCTATAAGCATGCAATAATGGAGAGTGAGCTTATATAAAATAAGCCTAGTGAGGATCCGATAGATCTCGAGCAAGGTTTACTAAGCTCCTTAGAAATAATCCTTTGAGCAAGTAAACACACAATAATAACAATAATACTATCATCACATAACTATAATGACCATTCAATAAAGGATACACTAGTTGGTGTAGCTCCAAACACCATCACGATCACAAAAGCCTTCTTGTGACTCCCATAAACTCACGCACCCGAGGTACCCCACTAGCCTCGCCCTCCATGACACCTCCGTCATACGAGCTGGAGGTAGTCTCTGGTAGTCATGCCGTTATCAACCCGACAGCCTGATGCTGCCCGAGAGGCAGCACACACATACCAAAGACTCAGCAATAATAATAAACATCAATCATTCACAGGTGGACAGTCTAGCAGAACTTCCTACCTCCCGGCATCAATCATCAATCAATAATCATCAATAATCATATTATCATCATAATAACATCAATAACCAATTTAACGACAAATAACTAAGTTAGATGACAAAGTAGGCCATCTAACCGAACATGCATTAAACACACAATCAAACCCTAGTTTACCAATCAACAACTCACAATTCAATCACTCAAACCACACCCAATCAACTAAGGCTCAAACTAACATTTTAAAGAAAGACAACCTAAACTTCAAATAATCATATCTTACATTCTACTAATCCAAACAACTCCAAATCAGTTTCAAGCACTCACCCATTCAATCAACTACATTAGCCCCCTCGAAAACCAACCAAAACACATCCAGATCATGCTCAATAACCCTAAAACCCTAGTGTGTCATGGCTGAAATTTCCGGATTTTGGCACGGACATCACAATCGAAAATTCGGCATTACAATGGCTCTACCACGTAATTAACAAACTTTTAGAAATCGACATCAATCGATTCCGATCAACACAACTCAAAATAATCAACATTTAGCAAATTAATCAACTTTAAATACCCGAAAAATAATAATTATGCTACAACCGTTCAAATCTCATAGGATTACATATAAATGATCCCTATCATGCATGGAGCAATAATCTAACATCAAATTAACATTCTAACAGTTCGATATTCAATTCTACACAAAAACACAAAAGTTGAGTTTTGAGATCCAGAATTTTTCTCTCACCTTTGATGCGATAAAATCTTAGGAATGCGTGCAATGTGTGCCCAACAAGCGGAATCCAACTCGGCACGAAATTCTACGGACAAAAACTAGGTTTTTCTTTGAAAATTTGCTTTGAAAACCTTGAAAACTCTTTTCTCTTTTCTCTCTTCTTCCTCTCGGCAATGTGTGTGAAATTGTGGGTGTTTTTGTGCTTTGTGAGTATGTGTTGGTGATATATGCATGAAAGTCAACAAGTTAAATGAAAGTCTAAGTTGAAACTTTAGTATTTTTAGTGTTTTCTTGACTTTAAATGCATTTTCTTGATCACCAAAGTTCAAAACAATTATTCAACACCCAAGATAGCTCAAGTAGGTTATTTTTGGGTGACAAGAAGTTTTACAATCAAACAATTTCACCCGAGTCGGCTTAAAACTCGATTTTCGCAAAAGTCGGTGTAAAAACCCTAATAAATTCCTAAGCCGATTTTAAAACTGTTTTAATCAAACACAGGTCTATTAAAGTCCGTGGACTAGGTCTAGAATGGTGAAAAAGACCAGTTTCAAAATTTTAGCGGATGTGTTTCGAAAATACTATTCACTGAAAATCGACCATAAAATTTTTGAATCCGTTTTTTACGAAATCATGAATGCACATTTAGCATGTTCTAGGAGTATTGGTACTAAAATTATCACATTCTAAGTCACATAGCACATAGACAGGTTAATTCACGCAAAACGAGATAAAGCACGCAAAACAAGATAAGATAGAAAAGTGGAGTTTCACACTGCCCCTATCGTAGAGCTCCCCGAGAGCTTTCCAACGGTATGCTGTGCTCCGCATAACTCCTTACGGATCAAAAGTTATGGGCACTGGATCGACGGAGATCAGGTCACAGGCCCCACGCCCTCGGTTTGCAGGCCCAGCCTCTACGCGAAGTGAATTTTTTTTGCCCAAGATGTCGTGGGACTCGAGAATAGAAATGTGACGGATAAAGCATCTTGGCAAGGCTAAACGGGGAAAAAATAAAAAGGGGATGCAACACGAGGACTTCCCAAGGGGTCACCCATCCTAGTACTACTCTCGCCCGAGCACGTTTACCTTTGGATTTTTGATGGGATCCGGTGCATTAGTGTTGGTTTGATCGCACCTTTCATTTTGAGGGTGCAAAGCCCTTATGTGTTGACGGTTCACAGTCCCAGCCAAGAGAGACGGCCCATTCAAAAGGCCCCATGGGCTTATTGACAGCCCATCTGCTTCAACGAAGAAGCATCACCTTAAGACGTGATATCAACACTTTGCAGAACCCTCTAATATTCTGCGAGTTAGGTTCTCGTCCTTTCACGGCTCACGACGAACGACCGAGGATGAAAAAATATCGCAAAAAGTAGAAAATTAACCTAAAATTGATGAAAACGTTCAATTTTGGGTACCAAAAATTGGCACAGCCGAGCAGGCTGGTCGCCCGGGTCATAGAGATGTCGGAGAGCTTTCCAACGGTATGTTGTATGCTGCATAACTCCTTACAGATCAAAAGTTATGGGCACCGGAGCGACAGAGACCAAGTCACAAGCCCCACGCCCTCGGTTTTCGGTCCCAGCCTATAAGACCCGACTCAAGACCAGATGTGCATTAGGTCATGTCATACATAATTAAGTCATTTTAATATGCATTTGATGTTTTATATGTTGTTAAATAGGTTTATGTATATTTACCTCGAATTACGTGCATATCATCGTTTAACGTGCCGCCAAATATTTTAGAAGTCGTAGGAAATTAATTAACATTGTGGAGCTAAGATTAGTAACTAGGTAGTTAGAATTAATACTAGAATGGCAAACTAGTAATACCTAAGCAAGCCCAAGGGCACTCTTGTCCTAAAGCAAAATAATTCAATATCCTAACACTATTTGGTCTTACCCAAGTCAAACACACAAACACACACCAATACGCACTCACCCATCAACACACACTACACCCTCTACATACACTATAATCCTACAACACACACTTATGGAATGAAAAATGCATGCTAGGTTGTTAATCGATGATCTTACAAGTATTAAGTTGATTGACACGTCGCGCTCCGACCTTAACCTCCGCTGGTCTTGGTCCCGGGGCGTGACATCTATTTAAGTCATATCAGAGCTAGCTTTAGTTAGCATAGAGCTAGCTTTAGTTAGCGTAGTCCGGGTTTTGAATAGAGGTCCCTGGGGAAGAGTCTTAACTCGAATAAAGTCTTAGGGGATTTCTTTATGGGCTTATGTGCAACCATGCATGCTTAACATGCTGAAATTGCTTATTGCTTATGTCTAACTTACATGATAGATATAACTATATGCATGCATGTAGAAGTGTTAGAAGTTTACCTATTCATAACTCACATAATGCATTCAAAACCTATAACCGTGGTTGGTATATGTTCTATATCTATAGATGGTAGGTCGTAACACTCGTAGCAACGCTGGATCTCAAGAGCCTGGGAATGCGAATAAAGCTAATCCTGGTATAACTATGTTCAATTTGATGGCGACTGCCATCGATCGGATGAGTAGGCCTATGGAACAACAAGCAAAAAATCGCAGCAGCCATAGTAGTAGCTAAATGAAAGTCAAAGTTGAAACTTTAGTATTTTTAGTGTTTTCTTGACTTTAAATGCATTTTCTTGATCACCAAAGTTAAAAAAAATTATTCAACACCCAAGATAGCTCAAGTAGATTATTTTTGGGTGACAAGAAGTTTTACAATCAAACAATTTCACCCGAGTCGGCTTAAAACTCGATTTTTGCAAAAGTCGATGTAAAAATCCTAATAAATTCCTAAGCCGATTTTAAAATTGTTTTAATCAAACACAGGTCTATTAAAGTCCATGGACTAGGTCTAGAACGGTTAAAAAGACCAGTTTCAAAATTTTAGCGGATGTGTTTCGAAAATACTATTCACTAAAAATCGACGATAAAATTTCTGACTCCGTTTTTGTTGAAAATTTTATGAATGCACATTTAGCATGTTCTAGGAGAATTGGTACTAAAATTATGACATTCTAAGTCACATAGCACATAGACAGGTTAATTCACGCAAAACGAGATAAAGCACGCAAAACGAGATAAGATAGAAAAGTGGGGTTTCACATTCTCCCCCGCTTAAAGAAATTTCGCCCTCGAAATTCTTACTTGATGTACTGAACAGATCTGGGTACTGCTGCTGCATCTGATCCCGTCTCTCCCAAGTAGCTTCCTCAATGCCGTGATACTTCCACAACACCTTAACCATCAGAATCTTCTTCGACATCAACTCTCGTTCCATCTGATCAAGAATACAAATCGGACGCTCGTCATAAGTCAGATTCTCACGAAGCTGTAACAGCTCTGGCCCAAGAATATGAGAAGGATTCGGATTATATTTTCGCAAATTAGACACGTGAAATACATCGTGGACATTAGAGAAGTTCTCCGGTAAAGCCAACTGATATGCCAACTTACCAACCCTGTCGGTAATCTCAAACGGCCCAACAAATCTCGGACTCAGCTTTCCACCTTTACCATAACGAGCAAACCCCTTATGAGGAGACAATCTCAAGAAAACCCGATCTCCGACTACAAACTCCAAGTCCCGACGATGCTTATCAGCATAACTCTTGAATCTACTCTGCGCCGTAAGCATTCTCTACCTAATCAATTGAACATTCTCAATCTTCTCAAGAAGCTCTGGCATGACAGTCGGATCAATAATCTTCATCTCCCCTACCTCGTCCCAATATAAAGGTGAACGGTACTTACGACCGTAAAGAGCTGCGAAAGGTGCCATCCCAATAGTAGCTTGATAACTATTGTTATAGGCAAACTCGGCAAGTGGTAGATGTTTCTCCCAGTTCTTCTCGAAGTCCAGAACACAAGCCCTAAGCATATATTCAAAAATCTGAATAGTCCGCTCAAACTGACCGTCGATCTGTGGATGATACGCTGTACTGAAGTTCAACTGAGTACCCAAGGTCTCCTGAAGTTTCTCCCACAAACGAGAAGTAAATCGGGGATCTCGATCTGAGACAATACTAGATGGAATCCCATGAAGTCTAACAATCTGATCCAAATAAAGATCCGTCAACTTTGTAACCTCATCTCTCATCCTCATCAAAATAAAATAAGCTGTCTTTGTCAAACGATCCACGACAACCCAAACTGCATCATTACCCCTCGGTGTTCTAGACAAACTAGCGACGAAATCCATCGTAATATGATCCCACTTCCACTCTGGTATAGCCAACGGCTGAAGCAAACCTGTAGGTCGTTGATGCTTGGCTTTTACCCTCTGACAAGTCAAACATCTAGACACGAACTGAGCAACTTCCCTCTTGATGTTATTCCACCAATAATGTTGCTTCAAATCCCGATACATCTTGGTTCCACCGGGATGAATAGTATACTTAGAATTATGAGCTTCCTCCAGAATACCTCACCTCAAGCCCGGTTCATCGGGAACACAAACCCTATTCTGAAACCGAAGAATACCATCCTCATGCAGTTTAAAGTCAGACTGATCATCTGTGATCTAATCCTTGATCTTCTGAAGTTTAACATCAAGTTGCTGAGCTTCCCTGATCTGAGACAGCAATAAAGGTTGAATACGGAGATGTGAACACATCACCCCAACCTGAGTCAACTCCGGTCTCCAATAAGTGAATTCTTCAAGAACCTCCCATTTCTTGACAGCCAAACAAGCAACACTCGCCTTCCGGCTGAGAGCATATGCTACAACATTTGCCTTGCCAGACAGATAATTGATAGAACAATTATAATCTCCAAGAAGTTCCATCCACCTCCGTTGGCGCATATTCAACTCCTTCTTTGAGAACAAGTACTTCAGACTCTTATGATCAGTGAAAATCTCGAACTTACTACCCCACAGATAATGACGCCACTTCTTCAGTGCGAAGACAACTGCTGCCAACTCAAGATCATGAGTCGGATAATTTACCTCATAAGGCTTCAACTTCCGGGAAGCATAGGCAATAACTCGGCCATCCTGCATAAGAACACATCCCAAGCCATCCTTGGATGCATCACTGTAAATAACCATATTATCGGTCCCCTCTGGTAGAGCAAGTACTGAAGCAGTAGTCAACCTCTTTTTCAACTCCTGAAACCCACTCTCACACTTCTCATCCCAAGCAAAGATAGTCCGTTTCTGAGTCAACTTAGACAGTGGTCCAGCAATCTTTGAGAAGTCCTTGACAAACCTACGGTAATAACCTGCCAAGCCAAGAAAGCTACGAACCTCCGAAACATTCTCCAGACGTTTCCAAGACATCACCACCTCAATCTTAGGGGGATCTACAGAAATACCGCTCTGTGTAATAACATGTCCAAGAAAAGATATGCGTTGCAGCCAAAATTCACATTTGCTGAACTTGGCAAACAACTGATGCTCCTGCAGCTTTTGTAAGACAAGCCGTAGATATTGCTCGTGCTCCGATTCAGATTTAGAATAGACCAAGATATCATCAATAAAGATTACCACGAACTGGTCTAAATACGGCTGGAAAACCTGATGCATAAGATCCATGAATACTGCCGGTGCATTAGTTAATCCAAAGGGCATAACAACAAACTCATAATGCCCGTACCGAGTCTTGAAAGCAGACTTCAGAACATCCTCCGTACGAATCCGAAGTTGATAATACCCTTGCCTCAAATCAAATTTAGAATAGACTTTGGCTCCCTGAAGTTGATCAAACAACTCGTCAATCAGTGGCAAAGGATATTTGTTCTTGATGGTCACCTGATTCAAACCACGGTAATCAATACACAATCTCAAGGTACCATCCTTCTTCTTCACAAATAAAACAGGAGCTCCCCAAGGTGAAGAACTCTGCTGAATAAATCCCTTCTCCAATAACTCCTGCAACTGAGTCTTCAACTCCTTCAACTCAGTTGGTGCCATCCGGTACGCTGATTTAGAAATAGGTTGAGTACCGGGAATAAGATTGATCACAAACTCCGCATCTCTCTCTGGCGGTAACCCTGGCAACTCCTCGGGAAATACATTGGGATATTCCAGAATAATAGGGACTTCCTCTAGCTGTAGCTTATTAGATG
Organism: Ehretia macrophylla; assembly: GCA_037974665.1. NCBI lineage: Eukaryota > Viridiplantae > Streptophyta > Magnoliopsida > Boraginales > Ehretiaceae > Ehretia > Ehretia macrophylla. Next base: position 23,616,663 of record CM075780.1, read on the forward strand.
GCTTGTTGATCAAATAAGCTAGATAACCTGAACACCCTTTACTCACCAACTTAACGGCTTTAGTTGCTAAGATAACAAAACTCGTCTTTGCACCCCGGTTCCCTACTACCTCAACTACTGGCTGATCTGGCAAACGAAACTGTACTACCTTGGTTCTACAGTTCAACTGGGCATCATACTTAGAAAGCCAATCCATACCCAAGATAACATCATACCCCCGGATAGGAAATAAGATAAGGTCCGAAGGAAAATTATGCCCCTTAACATGTATTATACAATCCTTACAAACTAGGCCAGTCACATACTTATCAGTCAAAGAGGTACTAATCTCAACCACATAAGGCAATCTTTCAGGTTGCAAATTAACACGTTGCACACAAGCAGGAGTAATGAAAGAATGCGTAGCACCAGAATCAATCAACACTTTAACAAGTTGATCAATTATAAGGAAGTTACCTTCCACAACTGCGGTCTCCTCAGTCATCTCCTCTAAGTCAATTGCGTAGGCCCGAGCCTGGACCCGCTGCTGCTGAGGTGCACTGGCCGCAGGTCGACCCTGATAACCCTGAGTCGCTGTCCAACCCTCAGTCCTCGCATACCTAGGGCAATCCCTTGCCCTGTGCTGATTGCTGCCGCAACCTAAACACGTCCCTGCTTTCACTCTGCAATCGGCCTCCACATGCCCCGTGCAGTTGCAGTGAGTACACTGCGGTGATGATGCACTAACACTGTCCCTAGAAGAACTAGGAGCTGAAGAAACAGCTGAACCAGCCCGCTGCTGCTGAGGCCTTACCAATCTAGGCCTGTACTGACCCTGAGACTGGGCTGGCCTAAACTGGGACTGAACCTAATATGACCCCTGTTGAAACTGAGGCCGATAATAACTCTGCTGCCCCTGTGGCCTAAAAGAACCCTGCTGAACTGGTGGCCTGTACACATCCTGCTGTACGGGAGGCCTATACACACCCTGCTAATACTACGGCTGATATGGCCTCTTACTATGCTAACTAGACACAAGCTGATCCCCCTTCCTCTTCTCTAGTCTAGAAGCTGCCTCAAAAGCCTCAGTGAATATATCATACCGATTCAGAGCCATCACATCCTGAATCTCGGGCCTCAACCCCAACATGAATCTACGAGTCCTCCACTCCTCATCAGCCATATACTCCAGTGCATAACGGGACAATCGAGTAAATGTGGCCTGATACTGAGCCACTGAAGCATCTCCCTGTACTAAGGCTAGAAACTCTGCCTCTCTCCGTTCCCTTGCGATCCTCGGGACATACTTTGCCCGGAAAGCCATCAGAAAGGTACCCCAAACATACATAATACCCTGAGTCGCCCAGCTAGTCCTTACCGTGCGTTACTATTCTTCTGCCTCATCATCTAGAAAGTACACGGCAAAAGAGACTTTCTGCTCATCGGTATAATCAAGAGGATCATAAATCTTCTCCAACTTGCTAATCCACGCCTCAGCCTTCCTATCATCCGGCTCCCCCTGAAATCTAGGTGGATGATACCCTAAGAACTCTTTTAGGGTACCACGCCCGTGGTTTCCACCCTGTACATTCAACAATTGAGCCTGCCAAGCCTGAGTCTGGGCAGCCTGCCCTGCTATCAACTGAGCCTGTCCGGCCACTAACTCAGCAATCCTCTCCATAGCTGCCCCCAAAACGGTCATCACCCCTATCACGGCCCGGTGCCGCATTACCAGGAGTCTCATCAGTTATCTCAGGCCTACCTCTGGTCCTCGGTCTACCCGTCATTCTACTAATCAAAGAGTTAGCACAGGTTATAGCACGTAAACAGGTTATAAACAACTATTAGCACATAAACAACAAAGTCATATAAAACACATAAACAAATTGATCACATAATCACAAAAGCACTAAATCACATAATCACTTAATCATTTAATACATAGTTCACTTTTCTTTCTTTTCATACATACTTTCATGCTAAGACCATTACCTACATTCCGAGAATACCCTGGCTGACAACTAACATGAGCTCTGATACCACTTAAATGTCACGCCCCAACTCGACCCCTCCTATAATCAATTAGGATGCAACTGAATTTTGGCAGTATAACGACAGTGAATAGGATACCGAGGCTCTAAACCAACCTCAATAGGACATCATACGTCAACTCCATAAACCATACAACAAACAACTTCTCAATCACTAACAACATACAACCATATTACACCATAGTCATTCTTTGTTATACGCCTCCGTTCCAACATAATACATGAACCTTAATATACATTACAAAAACATATTGAGCCAATCTAGCAACCTAATCATAAACAAAAGAAAGGCTACTAAGACAGCATCAACTAATTCATTATCTTTTCAACATCTTTTACATTATGAACTACAAAGCATATAAAAGTCTACTAAGTTAATTACAGGATAGTAAAACAATACAACATCAAGGATAAGACTCCGGAACATAAGACTCATCCATATAAGGCACATTTTCCTCTTCAGGAGGCACGTACCCGAAATCTTGCGAAAGTACACCTGTAAGCATGCAATAATAGAGAGTGAGCTTATATAAAATAAGCCCAGTGAGGATCCGATAGATCTCGAGCAAGGTTTACTAAGCTCCTTGGAAATAATCCTTTGAGCAAGTAAACACACAATAATAACAATAATACTATCATCACATAACTATAATGACCATTCAATAAAGGATACACTAGTTGGTGTAGCTCCAAACACCATCACGATCATAACAGCCTTCTTGTGACTCCCATAAACTCACGCACCCGAGGTACCCCACTAGCCTCGCCCTCTATGACACCTCCGTCATGCAAGCTGGAGGTAGTCTCTGGTAGTCATGCCGTTATCAACCCGACAGCCCGATGCTGCCCGAGAGGTGGCACACACATACCAAAGACTCAGCAATAATAATAAACATCAATCATTCACAAGAGGACAGTCTAGCAGAACTGCCTACATCCCGGCATCAATCATCAATCAATAATCATCAATAATCATATTATCATCATAATAATATCAATAACCAATTTAACGACAAATAACTAAGTTAGATGACAAAGTAGGCCATCTAACCGAACATGCATTAAACACACAATCAAACCCTAGTTTACCCATCAACAACTCACAATTCAATCACTCAAACCACACCCAATCAACTAAGGCTCAAACTAACATTTTAAAGAAAGACAACCTAAACTTCAAATAATCATATCTTACATTCTACTAATCCAAACAACTCCAAATTAGTTTCAAGCACTCACCCATTCAATCAACTACATTAGCCCCCTCGGAAACCAACCAAAACACATCCAAATCATGCTCAATAACCCTAAAACCCTAGTGTGTCATGGCTGAAATTTCTGGATTTTGGTACGTACATCACAATCGAAAATTCGGCATTACAACGGCGCTACCACGTAATTAACAAACTTTTAGAAATCGACGTCAATCGATTCTGATCAACACAACTCAAAATAATCAACATTTAGCAAATTAATCAACTTTAAATACCCAAAAAATAATAATTATGCTACAACCGTTCAAATCTCATAGGATTACATATAAATGATCCCTATCATGCATGGAGCAATAATCTAACATCAAATTAACATTCTAACAGTTCGATATTCAATTCTACACAAAAACACAAAAGTTGAGTTTTGAGATCCATAATTTTTCTCTCACCTTTGATGCGATAAAAGCCTAGGAATGCGTGCAATGCGTGCCCAACAAGCGGAATCCAACTCGGCATGAAATTCTATTGACAAAAACTAGGTTTTTCTTTGAAAAATTGCTTTGAAAACCTTGAAAACTCTTTTCTCTTTTCTCTCTTCTTCCTCTCAGCAATGGGTGTGAAATTGTGGGTGTTTTTGTGCTTTGTGAGTGTGTGTTGGTGATATATGCATGAAAGTCAACAAGTTAAATGAAAGTCAAAGTTGAAACTTTAGTATTTTTAGTGTTTTCTTGACTTTAAATGCATTTTCTTGATCACCAAAGTTCAAAACAATTATTCAACACCCAAGATAGCTCAAGTAGGTTATTTTTGGGTGACAAGAAGTTTTACAATCAAACAATTTCACCCGAGTCGGCTTAAAACTCGATTTTCACAAAAGTCAGTGTAAAAACCCTAATAAATTCCTAAGTCGATTTTAAAACTGTTTTAATCAAACACAGGTCTATTAAAGTCCGTGGACTAGGTCTAGAATGGTGAAAAAGACCAGTTTCAAAATTTTAGCAGACGTGTTTCGAAAACACTATTCACTAAAAATTGACAATAAAATTTCTGACTCCGTTTTTTATGAAATCATAAATGCACATTTAGCATGTTCTAGGAGTATTGGTACTAAAATTACCACATTCTAAGTCACAGCACATAGACAGGTTAATTCACGTAAAACGAGATAAAGCACGCAAAATGAGATAAGATAGAAAAGTGGGGTTTCACACTACCCCTATCGTAGAGCTCCCGGAGAACTTTTTAACGGTATGCTGTGCTCCGCATAACTCCTTACGGATCAAAAGTTATGGGCACTGGATCGACAGAGATCAGGTCACAGGCCCCACGCCCTCGGTTTGCAGGCCCACCCTCTACGCGAAGTGAATTTTTTTTGCCCAAGATGTCGTGGGACTTGAGAATAGAAATGTGATGGATAAAGCATCTTGGCAAGGCTAAACGGGGAAAAAAATAAAAAGGGGATGCAACACGAGGACTTCCCAAGGGGTCACCCATCCTAGTACTACTCTCGCCTGTGCACGATTACCTTTGAATTTCTGATGGGATCCGGTGCATTAGTGTTGGTTTTATTGGATCCGTCATTTTGAGGGTGCAAAGCCCTTATGTGTTGACGGTTCACAGTCCCAGCCAAGAGAGACGGCCCATTCAAAAGGCCCCATGGGCTTATTGACAGCCCATCTGCTTCAACGAAGTAGCATCACCTTAAGACGTGATATCGACGTGTTGCAGAGCCCTTTAATATTTTGTGAGTTGGGTTCTCGTCCTTTTCACGGCTTCCGACGAATGATCTGGGATGAAAAAATATCGCAAAAGGAAGAAAATTAGCCTAAAACTGATGAAAACGTTCAATTTTGGGTACCAAAAATTGGCGCAGCCGACCAGGCTGGTCACCCGGGTCGTAGAGCTCTCGGAGAGCTTTCCAACGGTATGTTGTATGCTGCATAACTCCTTACGGATCAAAATTTATGGGCAACGGAGCGACGGAGACCAGGTCACAGGCCCCACGCCCTCGGTTTGCGAGCCCAGCCTGTAAGACCCAACCCAAGACCACATGTGCATTAGGTCATGTCAAACATAATTAAGTCATTTTAATATGCATTTGACGTGTTTTATATGTTGTTAAATAGGTTTATGTATGTTTACCTCGAATTACGTGCATATCATCGTTTAACGTGCTGCCAAATATTTTAGAAGTCGTAGGAAATTAATTAACATTATGGAGCTAAGATTAGTAACTAGGTAGTTAGAATTAATACTAGAATGGCAAACTAGTAATACCTAAGCAAGCCCAAGGGCACTCTTGTCCTAAAGGAAAATAATTCAATATCCTAACACTATTTGGTCTTACCCAAGTCAAACACACAAACACACACCAATACGCACTCACCCATCAACACACACTATACCCTCTACATACACTATAATCCTACAACACACACTTATGGAATGAAAAATGCATGCTAGGTTGTTAATCGATGATCTTACAAGTATTAATTTGATTGACACGTCGCGCTCCGACCTTAACCTCCGCTGGTCTTGGTCCTGGGGCGTGACATCTATTTAAGTCGTATTAGAGCTAGCTTTAGTTAGCATAGAGCTAGCTTTAGTTAGCGTAGTCCGGGTTTTGAATAGAGGTCCCTGGGGGAAGAGTCTTAACTCGAATAAAGTCTTAGGGGATTTCTTTATGGGCTTATGTGCCACCATACATGCTGAAATTGCTTATTGTTTATGTCTAACTTACATGATAGATATAACTATATGCATGCATGTAGAAGTGTTAGAAGTTTACCTATTTATAACTCACATAATGCATGCATAATCTATAATCGTGGTTGGTATATGTTCTATATCTATAGATGGCAGGTCGTAACACTCGTAGCAACGCTGGATCTCAAGAGCCTGGGAATGTGAATAAAGCTAATCCTGGTATAACTATGTTCAATTTGATGGTGACTGCCATCGATCGGATGAGTAGGGCTATGGAACAACAAGCAAAAATCGCAGCAGCCATAGCAGCAGCTAAAACAGAAGCAGCAGCAACTAATAGTAATAACAACAACACTCATGGTTCCGGTAGTAGTGGTGGAAACGGAGGTAATAGGGTAGGTGATAACCTCAAGGATTTCTTGTATTACAGCCCTCTGAAGTTCAGGGGCCAACCGAATAGTGAAGAGAAAGAGTATTGGTTGTCTCGAATGGAGAAGATTTACGCTACACAGGATTATGTAGATGAGAAAAAGGACGCCCATCTAGTCTTTCAGTTAGAAGGTGATGTGGACACATGGTGGGGTATCGACAACCCATCTGCTTCAACAAAGCAGCATCACCGCAAGATGTGATATCGACGCGTTGCAGAGCCCTTCAATGTTCCGCGAGTTGGGTTCTCGTCCTTTTCACAACTCACGATGAACGACCCAGGATGAAAAAACAGTGCAAAAAAAAGAAAAGTTACCCAAAATTGATGAAAACGTTCGATTTTGGGTATTTAAAATAGGCACCGCTAAGCAGGCTTACTGCCCCTGTCGTAGAGCTCCTAAGAGCTTTCCAACGGTATGCTGTGCGCTGCATAACACCTTACGGATCAAAAGTTATGGGCACCAGAGTGACGGAGACCAAGTCATAGGCCCCACGCCCTCGGTTTGCAGGCCCAGCTTCTACGCGAAGTGAAGTTGTCTTACCCAAGATTCCGTGGCACTCGAGAATAGAAATGTGATGGATAAAATATCTTGGCAAGGCTAAACGGGGAAAAAATGAAAAGGGATGCAACACGAGGACTTCCTAAGGGGTCACCCATCCTAGTACTACTCTCGCCCAAGCACGCTTAACTTCGGAGTTATGATGGGATCCGGTGCACTAGTGCTGGTATGATCGTACCCGTCATGTTGATAGTGCAAAGCCCTTATGTGTTGACGGCTCACAGTCCCAACCAAGAGAGATAGCCCATTCAAAAGGCCCAATGGGCTTAATGGCAGCCCATCTGCTTCAACAAAGTAGCATCACCGAAAGACATGATATCGACGTGTTGCTGAGCCTTCTAATGTTCCACGACTTGGGTTCTCGACCTTTTCGTGACTCACGACGAATGACCCGGGATGAAAAAATAGTTCAAAAAGAAGAAAAGTAGCCCGAAACTAATGAAAACGTTCAATTGTGGGTACAAAAACAAGCACCGCTAAGCAGGCTTGCTACACCTGTCGTAGAGCTCCTAGAGAGCTTCCAACAGTATGTTGTGCGCCACATAATTCCTTACAGATCAAAAGTTATAGGCACCGGAGCGACGGAGACTAGGTCATAGGCCCCACGCACTAGGTTTAGGGGCCTAGCCTCTACGCGAAGCAAAGTTGTCTTGCCCAAGATGCTGTAGGACTCGAGAAAAAAATGTGATGGATAAAGCATCTTGGCAAGGCTAAACGAGACAAAAAAAATGAAAAGGGGGTTGCAACACGAGGACTTCCCAAGGGGTCACCTATCCTAGTACTACTATCGCCCAAGCACACTTAACTTCAGATTTTTGATGCAATCCGGTGGATTAGTGCTGGTATGATCGCACCCATCATGTTGATTGTGCAAAGCCCTTATGTGTTTACAGCTCATAGTCCCAGCCAAGATAGACGGCCCATCAAAAGGCCCAATAGGCTTAATGACAACCCATCTGCTTCAACAAAGTAGCATCACCACAAGACATGATATCAATGCATTGCAGAGCCCTGTAATGTTCCGCGAGTTGGATTCTCGTCCTTTTCATGGCTCACGACGAACGACCCGGGATTAAAAAACAAAACAAAAAGAAGAAAGTGGCCCGAAACAGATGAAAACCTTCAATTTTGGTCACAAAAAATAGGCGCAGCTGTGCAGGCTTGCTACCCCTGTCGTAGAGCTCCCGGAGAGCTTTTCAACAGTATGATGTATGCCGCATAACTCCTTATGGATCAAAAGTTATGGGCACCAGAGCGACGAAAACGAGGTCTCAGGCCCCACGCCCTCTGTTTGCGGGCCCAGCCTCTACGCGAAGCGAAGTTGTCTTGCCCAAGATGTTGTGGGACTCGAGAATAGAAATGTGATAGATAAAGCATCTTGGCAAGGCTAAAAGGGGAAAAATTAAATTGGGTGCAACACGAGTACTTCCCAAGGGGTCACCCATCCTAGTACTACTCTCACCCAAGCACGCTTAACTTTGGGGTTCTGATGGGATCGGGTACATTAGTGCTGGTATGATGGTACCCATCATGTTGATGGTGCAAAGCCCTTATGTGTTGACGGCTCACAGTCCTAGCCAAGAGAGACGGCCCATTCAAAAGGCCTAATGAGCTTAATGATAGCCCATCTCCTTTAACAAAGCAGCATCACCGCAAGACGTGATATCGACGCGTTGTAGAGCCCTATAATGTTCCGCAAGTTGGGTGCTCGTCCTTTTCACGACGAACGACCCGAGATAAAAAAATTGCAGAAAAAGAAAAAAAGTGGTCCAAAACTGAATGAAAATTTTCAATTTTGGGTACAGAAAATTGGCGCAGTTGAGTAGGCTTGCTGCCCCTGTCGTAGAACTCCCAGAGAGGTTTCCAACTATATGCTGTCCGCCTTATAACTCCTTACGGATCAAAAGTTATAGGCATTGGAGCGACGGAGACCAGGTCACAGGTGCCACGCCCTCGGTTTGCAGGCCCAGCCTCTACGCTAGGCGAAGTTGTCTTGCCCAAGATGCTGTGGGACTCGAGAATAGAATCCTAGTACTACTATCGCTCAAGCACGCTTAACTTCGGAGTTCTGATGGGATCCGGTGCATTAGTGCTAGTGTGATCCCACCCGTCATGTTGATGGTGCAAAGCCCATATGCGTTGAAGGTTCACAGTCCCAACCAAGATAGACGACCCATTCAAAAGGCCCAATGGGCTTATCAACAGCCCATCTGCTTCAACAAAGCGGTATCACTGCAAGACGTGATGTTGATGCATTGTAAAGCCCTCTAATGTTTCGCGAGTTAGGTTCTCGTCCTTTTCGCCACTCACGACGAATGACCCAGGATGAAAAAACAATGCAAATAGATGAAAAGTGGCTCGTCACTGATGAAAATATTCAATTTCTTATACCAAAAATAGGCGCAATTGAGCAGGATTGTTGCCCCCATCGTAGAGCTCCTAGAGAGATTTCCAACGGTATGTTGTGTGTCACATAACTCCTTATGGATCAAAAGTTATGGGCACCTGAGCGATGGAGACCAGATCACAAGCCCCACGACCTCGGTTTGTGGGCCCAACCTCTACGTGAAGCGAAGTTGTCTTGCCCAAGATGTCGTGGGACCCGAGAATAGAAATGTGATAGATAAAACATCTTGGCAAGGCTAAACGAGGGAAAAAAATGAAAAAAATGGTGCAACACGAGGACTTCCTAGGGGGTCCCCCATCCTAGTACTACTCCCGCCCAAGCATGCTTAACTGCGTAGTTCTGATGGGATCCGGTGCATTAGTGATAGTATGATCGCACCCGTCATGTTGATGGGAGATTTTGGGTAACAAAAACAGGCGCAATCGAGCAATCTTGCTGCCCCTGTCATAGAGCTCTCGGAGAGATTTCCAACGGTATGTTGTGTGCCGCATAACTACTTACGGATCAAAAGTTATAGGCACTGGAACGACGGATACCTGGTCACAAGTCCTACGCCCTCGGTTTATGGGCCCAGCCTCTACGCGAAGCGAAGTTGCCTTGCCCAAGATGCTGTGGTACTCGAGAATAGAAATGTGATGGATAAAGCATCTTGGCAAGGCTAAACGGGGCAAAAAAAAATGAAAAAGGGGTTGCAACACGAGGGCTTCCCAGGGGGTCACCCGTCCTAGCACTACTGTCGCCCAAGCATGCTTAACTTTAGATTTCTAATGGGATCTCGTGCGTTAGTACTGGTATGATCGCACCCGTCATGTTGAGGGTGCAAAGCCCTTATGTGTTGACGGTTCACAATCCCAACCAAGAGAGACGGCCCATTGAAAAGGCCCATTGGGCTTATCCACAGCCCATCTACCTTTCCAAAGTAGCATCACAGCAAGATGTGATATCGATGCATTGTAGAGCCCTCAAATGTTTCACAAGTTGTGTTTGCTTCCTTTTCGAGGCTCACAACAAATGACCCCGGATGAAAAAATAGCGCAAAATGAAGAAAAATGGCCCGTAACTGATGAAAATGTTCAATTTTTTGTACCAAAAATATGCACAGCCGAGCAGTCTTGCAGCCCCCGTCGTAGAGCTCTGAGTGAGCATTCCAACAGTATGCTGTACGCTGCATAACTCCTTACGGATCAAAAGTTATGATCACTAGTATGACAGAAACATTGTTAGAGGCCCCACGCCCTCGGTTTACGGGCCCAGCCTCTACAAGAAGCGACGTTGTCTTGCCCAAGATGCCGTGGGACCAAGAATAGAAATTTGATGGATAAAGCATCTTGGCAAGGCTAAACAGGGAAAAAATGGAAATATGGTGCAACACGAGGATTTCCTAGGGGGCCACCCATCCTAGTACTACTCTCGCCCAAGCATGCTTAACTTTGGAGTTTTGATAGGATCCGGTACATTAGTGCCGGTATAATCGCACCCATTATGTTGATGGTGCAAAACACTTATGTGTGGATGGTTCACAGTCTCTGCCAAGAGAGACGGCCCATTCAAATGGCCCAATAGGCTTATCGACAGCCCATTTGCTTCAAACAAGCAGCATCACCGCAAGACGTGATATCGACGCGTTGCAGAGCCTCCTAATGTTCCGCGAGTTGGGTTCTCGTCCTTTTCGCGGCTCTCGACAAACAACTCGGAATGAAAAAACAGTGCAAAACGAATAAAAGTATCCCAAAAGAGATAAAAACGTTTAATTTTGGGTACCAAAAATAGGTACAGCTGAGTAGACTTGTTGCCTCCATCGTAGAGCTCCCAAAGAGCTTTCCAACGGTATGCTATGCGCCGCATAACTCCTTACGGATCAAAAGTTATTGGCACTGGAGCGACGGAGACCAGGTCACGGGCCCAGCCTCCATGCGAAGCAAAGTTGTTTGCCTAAGATGTTGTGGGACTCGAGACTAGAAATGTGATGGACAAAGCATCTTGGCAAGGCTAAACAGGGCAAAAAAAAAATGAAAACGGGGTTGCAACACGGGAACTTCCTAGGGGTCACCCTACCTAGTACTACTCTAGCCCAAGCACGCTTAACTTTGGATTTCTGATGGGATCCGGTGCATTAGCGCTGGTTTGATCACACCCGTCATGTTGAGGGTGCAAAGCCCATATGTGTTGACGGTTCTCAGCCCAGCCAAGAGAGACGGCCCATTCAAAAGGCCCAATGGGCTTATTGACAACCCATAAGCTTCAACAAAGCAGCATCATCGCAAGACGTGATATCGATGCATTGTAGAGCCCTCTAATGTTTCGCTAGTTGGGTACTCGTCTTTTTTGTGGCTCACGACGAACGACCCGAAATGAAAAAACATCGCAGAAAGAAGAAAAGTGGCCCATAACTGATGAAAATGTTCAATTTTTTGTACCAAAAATAGGCACAGCCGAGCAGTCTTGTTGCCCCAGTTGTAGAGCTCCCGGAGAGCTTTCCAACGGTTTGCTGTGGGCCGCATAACTCCTTACGGATCAAAAGTTATAGGCATCAGAGTGTCAGAGACCAGGTCACCAACCCTACGCCCTTACTTTTCGGGCCCAGCCTCTACGTGAAGCGAAGTTGTATTGCCCAAGATATCGTGGGGCTTGAGAATAGAAATGTGATGGATAAAGCATCTTGCCAAGGCTACACGGGGAAAAAAATGAAAAGGGGGTGCAACACGAGGACTTCCCAAGGTGTCCCCTATCCTAGTACTACTCTCTCCCAGTCACGCTTAAATTCGGATTTCTAACGGGATCTGATCCATTAGTGCTGGTATGATCGTACCCGTCATGTTGAGGGTGCAAAGCCCTTATGTGTTGGCGGTTCACAGTCCCAGCCAAAAGAGATAGCCCATTCAAAAGGCCCAATGGGCTTATCGATAGCTCAACTGCTTCAACTAAGCAGCATCACCGCAGGACGTGATATCGATGCATTGTAGAGCCCTCTAATGTTTCACGATTTGGGTTTTCATCCTTTTCGCAACTCACGACGATCGAACCAGGACGATAAAACAATGCAAAATGAATAAAAGTGGCTCGTATCTAATGAAAATGTTAGAATTTTTCTACAGAAAATAGGTGCAGCCAAGCAATCTTGATGCCCCCGACGTAGAGCTCCTAGAGAGCATTCCAACAGTATGTTGTACGCCGTATAACTCCTTACGGATAAAAAGTTATGGCCACCGGTGCGACGGAGACCTGGTCACAGGCCCCACACCCTCAGTTTGCTGGCCTAGCCTCTACGCTAAACGAAGTTTTTTTCTTGCCCAAGATGTTGTGGGACTCAAGAATAGAAATATAATGGATAAAGCATCTTGCCAAGGCTAAACGGAGAAAAAAAATGAAAAGGTTGTGCAACACGAGGACTTCCCAAGGGGTCACCCATCCTAGTACTACTTTAGGCCAAGCATGCTTAACTTTGGAGTTCTGATGGGATCTGGTGTATTAGTGCTATTATAATCGTACCCGTCATGTTGATGACGCAAAGCCTTTATGTGTTGACGGTTCATAGTTTCTGCCAAGAGAGACGACCCATTCAAATGGCCCAATGGGCTTATCGACAACCCATCTGCTTCAACAAAGTAGCATCACCGCAAGATGTGATATCGACGCATTGTAGTGCTCCCTAATGTTCTGGGAGTTAGGTTCTCGTCCTTTTTGCGACTCACGATGAACGACCTGGGATGAAAAAACACCAAAAAAAGAAGAAAAGTAGCCCAAAACTTATGAAAACGTTCGATTTTGTGTACCAAAAATAGGCACAGCCGAGCAGGCTAGTTGCCCCCGTCATAGAGCTCCCAGAGAGAGAGATGACCCAGTTAAAAGGCCCAATGGGCTTATCGACAGCCCATTTACTTCAACGAAGCAGCATCACCGCAAGACGTGATATCTACGCATTGTAGAGCCCTATAATGTTCCACGAGTTGGGTTCTCATCCTTTTTGCGGCTCATGACGAACTACCCGAGATGAAAAAACGGCGCAAAAAGAATAGAAGTGGCCCAAAACGGATGAACATGTTTGATTTTGGGTAGCGAAAACAGGCGCAACCAAGTGTGCTTGCTGCCCCCGTCGTAGAGCTCCCGGAGAGCTTTCCAATGGTATGTTGTACGTCCCATAACTCCTAACGGATCAAAAGTGATGGGCACCGAAGCGACGGAGACCAAGTCACAGGCCCCACGCCCTCGGTTTGCGGACCCAGCCTCTACACGAAGTGAAGTTGTCCTGCCCATGATGCTTTGGGACTCGAGAATAGAAATGTGATGGATAGAGCATCTTGGCAAGGCAAAACGAGGAAAAAAATGAAAAGGTGGTACAACACAAGGACTTCGTAGGGGGTCACCCATCCTAGTACTATTCTCGCCCAAGCACGCTTAACTTCGGAGTTCTGATGGGATTCGTTGCATTAGTGCTAGTATGATCGCACCTGTCATGTTCATGGAAGATTTTGGGTACCGAAAATAGGCGCAGCCGAGCAGTCTTGTTGCCCCCATCGTAGAGCTCTCGGAGAGCTTTCCAACGGTTATACGCCGCATAACTACTTACGGATTGAAAGTTATAGGCATGGGAACGACGGAGACCAGGTCATAAGTCCCATACCCTCGGTTTGGGGGCCCAGCCTCTACGCGAAGCGAAGTTGTCTTGCCCAAGATGCTGTGGGACTCGAGAATAGAAATGTGATGGATAAAGCATCTTGGCAAGGCTAAACGGGGCAAAAAAAAATTGAAAAAGGGGTTACAACACGAGGACTTCCCAGGGGGTCACCCATCCTAGTACTACTCTCGCCCAAGCACGCTTAACTTCGGATTTCTGATGGGATCCGGTGTATTAGTGCTGGTATGATCGCACCCGTCATGTTGAGGGTGCAAAGCCCTTATGTGTTGACGGTTCACAGTCCCAACCAAGAGAGACGGCACATTGAAAAGGCCAAACGGGCTTATCCGCAGCCCATCTGCCTCAACAAAGCAGCATCACCGCAAGACGTGATATCGATGTGTTGTAGAGCCCCCAAATGTTTCACAAGTTGTGTTCTCGTCCTTTACGCACCTCACAACAAAATGACCCGGGATGAAAAAATAGCGTAAAAAGAAGAAAAGTAGCCCGTAACTGATGACAACGTTCGATCTTTTGTACCGAAAATATGTGCAGTCGAGCAGTCTTGCTACCTCCGTCGTAGAGCTCTGAGAGGGCATTCCAACTATATGTTGTATGCCGCATAACTCCTTACAGATCAAAAGTTATAGTCACCGGTGCGATGGAAACCTAATCACAGGCCCCATACCCTCGATTTGCGGGCCCAGCCTCTATGCGAAGTGAAGTCATCTTGCCCAAGATGCTGTGGGACTCGAGAATAGAAATTTGATGGATAAAGCATCTTGGCAAGGCTAAACGGGGAAAAAATGGAAAAGTAGTGCAACACGAAGACTTCCAAGGGGGTCACCCATCCTAGTACTACTCTACCCCAAGCATGCTTAACTTCGGAGTTCTGATGGGATCCAGTGCATAAGTGCTGGCATAATCGCACCCATCATGTTGATAGTGCAAAGTTCTTATGTGCTAACGGTCCACAGTCCCTGCCAAGGGAGATGACCCATTCAAATGGTCCAACGGGCTTATCGATAGCCCATCTGTTTCAAACAAGTAGCATCACAGCAAGACGTGATATTGACGCATTACAGAGACCCCTAATGTTCTGCGAGTCAGGTTCTCGTCCTTTTTGCAGCTCTCGACGAACGACTTGGGATGAAAAAATAGTGCAAAAAGAAGAAAAGTAGCTCAAAACGGATGAAGACGTTCAATTTTGAGAGCCAAAAATAGTCATGGTAGAGAAGGCTTGTTGCCCTCGTCGTAGAGCTCCCAGAGTACTTTCCAACAATATGTTGTACGCCGCATAACTCCTTACGGATCAAAAGTTATGGGCACTGGAGCGACGGAGACTAGGTCACGAGCCCAACCTCAATGCAAAGCAAAGTTGTTTGCCCAAGATGTTGTGGGACTCGAGAATAGAAATATGATGGATAAAGCATCTTGGCAAGGCTAAACAGGGCAAAAAAAAAAGAAAAGGAGGTTGCAACACGAGGACTTCCTAGGGGGTCACCCTACCTAATACTACTCTAGCCCAAGCACGCTTAACTTTGGATTTCTGATGGGATCCGGTGCATTAGTGCTGGTTTGATCACACCTGTCATGTTGAGGGTGCAAAGCCCATATGTGTTGATGGTTCACAGTCCCAGCCAAAAGAGACGGCCTATTCAAAAGGCCCAATGGGCTTATCGACAGCCCATCTGCGTCAACAAAGCAGCATCACCGCAAGACGTGATATTGATGCATTGTAGAGCCCTCTAATGTTTCCCTAGTTGGGTGATCGTCCTTTTTGTGGCTCATGAAGAATGACTCGGGATGAAAAATCAGTGCAAAAAGAAGAAAAGTGGCCTATAACTGATGAAAACGTTTGATTTTTTGTACCAAAAATAAGTGCAGCCGAGCAGTCTTGTTGCCCCAATCGTAGAACTCCCGGAGAGCTTTTCAACGGTTTGCTGTGGGCCGCATAACTCCTTACGGATCAAAAGTTATGGGCATCGGAGCGTCGGAGACCAGGTCACAGGCCCCACGCCCTCTGTTTCTGGGCCCAGCCTCTACACGAAGCAAAGTTGTGTTGCCCAAGACGTCATGGGACTCGAGAATAGAAATGTGATGGATAAAACATCTTGGCAAGGCTAAACGGGAAAAAAAAATGAAAAGGGGGTGCAACACGAGGACTTCCTAAGGGGTCCCCTATCGTCGTACTACTTTCGCCCAAGCATGCTTAACTTCGGATTTTTGATAGGATGCGATACATTAGTGTTGGTATGATCGCACCTGTCATGTTGAGGGTGCAAAGCCCTTATGTGTTGACTAGTCACAGTCCCAGCCAAGGGAGACGACCTATTCAAAGGGCCCAATTGGCTTATCGATAGCTCATCTGCTTTAAAAAGAAGCATCACCGCAAGACGTGATATCGATGCATTGTAGAGCCCTCTAATTTTTCGCGAGTTGGGATCTCATCCTTTTTGCAACTCAAGATGAACAACTCAGGACGGAAAAACAGCACTGAAAGAAGAAAAGTGGCCCGTAACTAATGAAAATGTTCATTTTTTTGTACAGAAAATAGGCGTATTAGAGCAATCTTGCTTCCCCCATCGTAGAGCTCCTAGAGAGCAATCCAACGATATGTTGTGCGCTGCATAACTCCTTACGGATCAAAAGTTATGGGCACCGGTGCGACAGAGACCTGGTCACTGGCCCCACGCCCACGGTTTGCGGGCCCAGCCTCTACGCAAAGCGAAGTTGTCTTGCCCAAAATGCTGTGGGACTCGAGAATAGCAATGTGATGGATAAAGCATCTTGACAAGGCTAAACAGGGAAAAAAATGAAAAGAGGGGCAATATGAGGACTTCCCAAGGGGTCCCCCATCCTAGTACTACTCTCGCCCAAGCACGCTTAACTTCAGATTTCTGATGGGATCCGGTGCATTAGTACTGGTATGATCGCACCCGTCATGTTGAGGGTGAAAAGCCCTTATGTGTTGACGATTCACAGTCCCAGCCAAGAGAGACAGCCCATTCAAAAGGCCCAATGGGCTTTTCGACAACCCATTTGCTTCAATGAAGCAGCATCACCGTTAGTCGTGATAACGCATTGCAGAGCCCTCTAATTTTTCGCGAGTTGGGTTCTCGTCCTTTTCGCAGCTCACGACGAATGACCCGGGTCCCAAAAACAATGCAAAAAAAAGTGGCCCATAACTGATGAAAATGTTATTTTTTTGTTTCAAAAATAGGCGCAACCGAGAAGTCTTGCTTTCCCCGTCGTAGAGATCCTAGAGAACTTTCCAACGGTATGCTGTGCGCTGCATAACTCCTTATGGATCAAAAGTTATGGGCACTAATACGACGGTGACCTAGTCATAAGCCCCACGCCCTCAGTTTGCGGGCCCAGCCTCTACGTGAAGCGAAGTTGTCTTGACCAAGATGCCGTGGGACTCGAGAATAGAAAAGTAATGGATAAAGCATCTTGGCAAGGCTAAACAGCGAAAAAAATGCAAAGGTGGTGCAACACGAGGACTTCCCAGGGGGTCACCCAAGCTAGTACTACTCTCGGCCAAGCATTCTTAACTTCATAGTTCTGATGTGATCCGGTGTATTAGGGATGGTATAATCGCACCCGTCATTTTGATGGTGCAAAGCCCTTATGTGTTGACCGTTAACAGTCTCAGCCAAGAGAGACGACCCATTCAAATGGCCCAATAGGCTTATCGGCAGCCCATCTGCTTCAACAAAGTAGTATCACCACAAGACATGATATCGATGCATAGCAGAGCCCCCTAATGTTCCGCAAGTGTGGTTCTCATCCTTTTCGCGTCTCACGACGAACGACCTTGGATTAAAAAACAGCGCAAAAAGAAGAAAAGTAGCCCAAAATTGATGAAAACGTTCGATTTTGGGTACCAAAAATTTGCACAGTTGAGCAGGCTTGCCGCCCTCCTCGTAAAGCTGCCAGAGAGCTTTCTAACGATATGTTGTGCGCTGCATAACTCCTTACGGATCAAAAGTTATGGGCACTGAATCGACGGAGACTAGGTCACAAGCCCCACGCCCTCGGTTTGCAGGCCCAGCCTCTATGCGAAGCGAAGTTGTCTTGCCCCAGATTCCGTGGGACTTGAGAATATAAATGTGATGGATAAAGCATCATGGCAAGGCTAAACTTGGAAAAAAATGAAAAGGGGGTGCAACACGAGGACTTCCCAAAGGATCCCCCATCCTAGTACTACTCTTGCCCAAGCACGCTTAACTTCAGATTTCTGATTGGATCCAGTGCATTAGTGCTAAGATGATCACACCCGTCATGTTGAGGGTGTAAAGCCCTTATGTGTTGACGGTTCACAGTCCCAGCCAAGAGAGACGACCCATTCAAAAGGCCCATTGGGCTTATCGACAACCCATCTTCTTCAACGAAGCAGTATCACCGCAAGACGTGATATCGATGCATTGTAGAGCCCTATAATGTTTAGTGAGTTGGGTTCTCGTCTTTTTTTAGGCTCATGACGAATGACTCGGGATGAAAAAATGGTGCAAAAAGAAGAAAAGTGGCCCGAAATTGATGACAACGTTCGATTTTATGTACCGAAAATAGGCGCTGCTGAGCATGCTTGCTGCCCTCGCCATAGAGCTCCCGGAGAGCTTTCTAACGGTAGGCTGCTGAGCATGCTTGCTACCCTCGCCATAGAGCTCCCGGAGAGCTTTCCAACGGTAGGCTGTGCGCCACATAACCCCTTACGGATCAAAAGTTATGGGCACTGAAGCGACAAAGACCAGGTCACGGGCCCAGCCTCTATTCGAAGAAAAGTTATTTTCCCAAGATGTTGTGGGACTCGAGAATAGAAATGTGATGGATAAAGCATCATGGCAAGGCTAAATGGGGTAAAAAAAAATGAAAAGTGGGTTGCAACAGGAGGACTACCTAGGGGGTCACCCTACCTCGTACTACTCTAGCCGAAGCACGCTTAACTTTGGATTTTTGATGGGATCCAGTGCATTAGCGCTGGTTTGATCACAGCCGTCATGTTGAGGGTGCAATGCCCATATGTGTTGACGGTTCACAGTCCCAACCAAGAGAGACGACCCATTCAAAAGTCCCAATGGGCTTATCGATAGCCTATCTGCTTCAACAAAGCAGCATCACCGCAAGACACGATATCAATTCATTGTAGAGCCCTCTAATGCTTCGCTAGTTGGGTGCTCGTCCTTTTTGTGGCTCACGACGAATGACCCAGGATGAAAAAATAGCGTAAAAAGAAGAAAAGCGCCCCGTAACTTATGAAAATGTTCAATTTTTTGTACCAAAAATAGGTGCAGCCGAGCAGTCTTGTTGCCTCAGTCCTAGAGCTCCCAGAGAGCTTTCCAACAGTTTGTTGTGGGCAATATAACACCATATGGATAAAAAATTATGGGCATCGGAGCGTCGGAGACCAGGTCACAAGCCCCACGCCCTCGTTTTTTCCAAGCCCAGCCTCTACGCGAAGCGAAGTTGTGTTGCCCAAGATGTCGTGGGACTCGTGAATAGAAATGTGATCAATAAAGTATCTTGGCAAGGCTAAACGGGGAAAAAAATGAAAAGGGGGTGCAACATGAGGACTTCCCAAGGGGTCCCCTATCTTAGTACTACTCTCGCCCAAGCACGCTGAACTTCTGATTTCTGATGGGATTCAATGCATTAGTGCTGGTATGATTGCACCCGTCATGTTGAGGGTGCAAACACCTTATGTGTTTACTGTTCACAGTCCCAGCCAAGGGAGACGGCCCATTCAAAAGGCCCAATGGGCTTATTGATATCTCATCTGCTTCAACAAAGTAGCCTCACCGCAAGACGTGATATCAATGCATTGTAGAGCCCTCTAATGCTTTACAAGTTGAGATCTCATCCTTTTCACAACTCATGACGAACCACCCGAGATGAAAAAATAGTGGCGAAAGAAGAAAAGTAGCCCATAACTGATGAAAATGTTCAATTTTTTGTGCCAAAAATAGGTGCAACCGAGCAGTCTTGCTTCCCCCGTCGTAGAGCTCCTAGAGAGCATTCCAATGGTATTGTGCATTGCATATGTGACGCCCAAGATTTAGCCATGCATTCAATTACTGTTGCATCCCTTGTTTGCGCATTTCCTTCTGTGCATTATTGACTGCCTTCTTGAATTACTATTCACTTCATTTTTAAACTGCATTCTATTGGTTAATTAGCATTTTTATTAAATCATATTAATTGTAAAAGTAGTGGGAAAAATGTGCAATTGAGCTAGAAGCGATAGGAGAGCTCGTTTAGAAAATGATTTTAGTAGTTCAATGAATAGTGTTACATAGCATAACTTAGAGATTTAATTAGTTAGCTTATACCGTACACTTTAGGCTCGTAATTAAGCTTTCAACGCGCATTTTAGGAGTCCACATAAGCACCCAACATGACCCCACCTCAACACATACTCAATATAACATAACAAGAGCTCATTTGAACACAAAAACAAAAAAATTCAGCAAGTGTACAGTGCCAAACCCGACAGCCTTCCTTGTGCATTTGGGAGAAATTTTGCTCTTCAATCCTTCAATCCAAGCCTCTCCAAGCCTTGAGCAAGTGGAATAGGGTGTGTGCAAGCTTCCTAGGTGCTCCTACAAGCATTGGTGAGGGATTTCACGACTTGTTTTTGCATTTTTAAATAGTTGCTCATTTATTGATTTGTTGAAAATATGATTATATGCCATTATAATTGTTATCTATGCTAATATACTATCTATATGAATGCTAGAGAACACTTTTGAACCGTCATTTTGCAATTTAAACGGTTAGAATCGTTAGTTTGATTTTTAGGGTGAATAGTGACATTTTTTCTAGGGTTTTGTGTAATTGCTCCAATTGGCTTGAATTAATGCTTCTAATTGATGCCTTAGGTATTAGTGAAGATAATTAAATATCCCCGTACACTTGCATTGCCCTTAAACCGCCTAAAAATGGAAAATAGCCGACTTTAAGTTGGGGCTTTCGGGGTTAATGCGAATCCGGGTGGATTCGGGCTTCAATTCTAGTATCCTTAGGCTACCTAGGTGCTATAGATGCCTTGATATCCCTTGTTTGAAGCCCGGACAATGTAGGTGTGGTTTAAAGCCAAAAGAGGGAAATTGGGGCTTTCGGGGTAAACGCGGGCATTTGATTTAGTTCGAGGGTTGAGAGGGTACCTTGGGGGTTAGTTAGAAGGTTGGGAGAGTTTCCTTTGAAAATGAAATCATTAACTTTGGTTTAGAAGAGAAATAGTTCGAAAAACAAAGAGGTTTAGGTGCAATTTAAGTTGTCTCACACTTCTAAACCCATGTCAGGACTTCTTAAGTGTTTATATATGATTTTAAATTGATTTGGAGCTTTTGGAATGATTCTATGCTTATATGGTATAAGTTTATTTGTAAACTGCTTATTAGCTTCTATCTTTGCTTCTATACTAATTGCAACGAGGTCAACCTACTTTGTTGATCCTCATATGTGTTAATGCTTATATTATTGCTATTAACTTGCCATCGTTAAGTGCATTGCATAGTGGTTGCGCAACCATAGTGTCGGGGCGGATGTGTTGAATATCGGCTGGGCGGCAGAGGGCTTGCCGGTGGATATTCAAACTCCGTGCCCTATTCCCTCATTCGCCTGGTCCGGAGATTGCCAGGGGATGTTGGGTCGTAGGATTCGGGGTACATCCGGAGTACACCCACTGGAGTGATTGGGGTTATGCCGGCTTATCGTGATCGTGCTCGTGGTTCGTGGATCGTGGTTGAAGAACTGTGAAGATTGGTGTATAGGGGATTGTGTGAAATGTATCCTTTTTAATGTGTGGTTACTTATGTTATCATTGCTTCTTAAATTGTCTAAGTGATATTGTTGTATAACTGTATTATCTGTTGCATTGCACGCCCCGGGACTATATCCCTCACTGGGCAACAGTGGTTGCTCATACCTCGCTAACATGTTTCAGGTGGCACAGTTGGTGGAGTTGCCTTAGCTGCTGTGTGATATTTGTCTGAGGCGGATATGCTTTCTGATTGCTATGTGAAGAATTTGTTGTTCTATGTATAATCTATTTTGGGGCCTTAAAGCTCATGTATATATTTGAGTAATATGTAAGCTGGAAGTCTGATAATGTAGTAGCAGTGGTAATTCTATGGCTTGTAATAACTTATATTTCTATTTCTAGTTGCTTTGCATGCTTGGGAGTGAATGGCTTAGTGTATAATGTTTTATCTCTAAGTATGTTTTAATGTTATCCTAGAATGGCATGGTTATTAGACTATATTATAAACCAGTTACTTGCATGCTTGTGTGTTTTGGAACTATTGTGTACCATAAGGCTCGGATGGCCGTGAATCTTTAAATATTTAGCCATGAAAAGTTTGTTTACCTTGTAGTTACCTTATTTGAGAATTTACAGGTTTTCAGAATGTCCATAGTACAAGGGAAACTCTGTCCGTTTTTCCCTAATATTTTGTGACCGGGTTTGGTATTGGGTTGAGAATAGCATGGTTATTAGAGCCTCCGGTCTCGTGAGGGATCGGGGCGTTACAGCATAACTCCTTACAGATCAAAAGTTATGGGCACCGGTGCGACGGAGACCTGGTCATAGGCCCCACACCCTTGGTTTACCAGCCCAGCCTCTACGCGAAGTGAAGTTGTCTTGCCCAAGATGTCGTAGGACTTGAGAATAGAAATGTGATGGATAAAGCATCTTGGCAAGGCTAAACAGGGAAACAAATGAAAAGGGGGGCAACATGAGGACTTCCCAAAGGGTCCCCCATCCTAGTACTACTCTTGCCCAAGCACGCATAACTTCGGATTTCTGATGGGATCCGGTGCATTAGTACTGGTATGATCACACCCGTCATGTTGAGGGTGCAAAGCCCTTATGTGTGGACAGTTCACAGTCCCAGCCATGAGAGATAGCCTATTCAAAAGGCCCAATGGGCTTATCGACAACCTATTTGGTTCAACGAAGCAGCATCACTGCAAGATGTGATAACGACACATTGCAGAGCCCTTTAATGTTTCGCGAGTTGGGTTCTCATCCTTTTCGTAGCTCTCGACGAATCAACCGGGACAAAAAAACAGAGCAAAAAGAAGAAAAGTGGCCCGTAACTGATGAAAACGTTTGATTTTTTGTTCCAAAAACAAGCATAGCCGAGAAGTCTTGCTTCCCCCTAATGTTCCGGGAGTGTGGTTTTGGTCCTTTTCGCGTCTCACGACGAACGACCTTGGATTAAAAAATAGCGCAAAAAGAAGAAAAGTAGCCCGTAACTGATAAAAGCCTTCAAATTTGGGTACCAAAAATTTGAACAGCCGAGCTGGCTAGACGCCCCCCTTGTAAAGTTGCCGGAGAGCTTTCCAACGGTATACTGTGCGCCGCATAACTCCTTACGGATCAAAAGTTATGGGCACCAGATCGACAAAGACCAAGTCACAAGCACCACGCCCTGGGTTTGCGGGCCCAGCCTCTACGCGAAGCGAAGTTGTCTTGCCCAAGATGTCGTGGGACTCGAGAATAGAAATGTGATTGATAAAGTATCATGGCAAGGCTAAACTGGGAAAAAAATGAAAAAGGGGTGCAACACGAGGACTTCCCAAAGGGTCCCCCATCCTAGTATTACTCTCGGCCAAGCACGCTTAACTTCGGATTTCTTATTGGATCCAGTGCATTATTGCTGGTATGATCACACCCGTCATGTTGAGGGTGTAAAGCCCTTATGTGTTAATGGTTCACAGTCCCAGCCAAGAGAGACGACCCATTCAAAAGGCCCAATGGGCTTATCGACAACCCATATGCTTCAACGAAGTAACATCACCGCAACACGTGATATAGATACATTGTAGAGCCCTATAATGTTTCGCAAGTTAGGTTCTCGTCCTTTTCGCCGCTCACGACGAACGACACGGGAAAAAAAATGGTGCAAAAAGAAGAAAAGTGGCCCGAAATTGATGATAACGTTCAGTTTTATGTATTGAAAACAGGCGCTGCAGAGCATGTTTGATGCTGTGCGCCGCATAACTCTTTACGGATAAAAAGTTATGGGTATCGAATCGATGGAGATGAGGTCACAGGCCCGACACCCTCGGTTTGCGGGCCCAACCTTTACGCAAAGTGAAGCTGTCTTGCCCAAGAAGCTGTGGGACTCGAGAATAGAAATGTGATGTATAAAGCATCTTGGGAAGGCTAAATGGGAAAAAAAAATGAAAAAGGGGTTGCAACACGAGGACTTCCTACAGGGTCACCCATCCTAGTACTACTGTCGCCCAAGCACGCTTAACTTTGGATTTCTGATGGGACCCGGTGCATTAATGCTTGTACAATCTCACCCGTCATGTTCAGGGTGCAAAGCCCTTATGTGTTGATGGTTCACAGCCCCAGCCAAGAGAGACAACCCATTCAAAAGGCCCGATCGGCTTATTGACAGCCCATCTTCTTCAACAAAGCAGCATCACTGCAAGACGTGATATCGATGCATTGTATAGCCCTACAATGTTTCATGAGTTGGGTTCTAGTCATTTTTGGGGCTCACGATGAACAACCAGGGATGAAAAAATAGCGAAAAAAGAAGTAAAGCGGCCCATAACGGATGAAAACATTTGATTTTTTATACCAAAAATAAGCACAATCGAGCAGCCTTGCGGTACCCGTCGTAGAGCTCTAGGAGAGCTTTCCAACGGTATGCTGTGCGCCGCATAACTCCTTACGAATCAAAAGTTATGGGCACCGGAGTGATCGAGACCAGGTCACAGGCCACACGCCCTCGGTTTGCGGGCCCATCCTCTACGCGAAGCGAAGTTGCCTTCCTCAAGATGTTGTGGGACTCAAGAAAAGAAATGTGATGGATAATGCATCTTGGCAAGGCAAAACGGGGCAAAAAAAAAAAGAAAAGGGAGTTGCAACTCGAGGGCTTCCCAAGGAGTCACCCATCCTAGTGCTACTCTCGCCCAAGCATGCTTAACTTTGGATTTCTGATGGGATTCGGTGCATTATTGCTGGTATGATGGCACCCGTCATGTTGAGGGTACAAAGCCCTTATGTGTTGACGGTTCACAGTCTCTGCCAAGAGAGACGACCTATTCAAATAGCCCAATGGGCTTATCGACAACCCATCTACTTCAACAAAGTAGCATCACCGCAAGACATGATATCGACGCATTGTAGAGTCCCCTAATGTTCCACGAGTTGGGTTCTCATCCTTTTTGCGGCTCACGACGGACGACCCATGTTGAAAAATAGTACAAAAAGAAGAAAAGTAGCCCGAAACTGATGAAAATATTCCATTTTGGGTACCAAAAATAGGCATAACAGAGTAGGTTTGTTGCCCCCGTCACAGAGATCCCTGAGAGCATTCCAACGGTATGTTGTGCACTACATAACTCCTTACGGATCAAAAGTTATGGGCACCAGAGCGACGGAGACCAGGTCACTGGCCCACGCCCTGGGTTTACGGGCCCATCCTCTACGCGAAGTGAAGTTTTCTTCCCCAAGATGCTGTGGGACTCGAGAATAGAATAGTGATGGATAAAGCATCTTGGCAGGGCTAAACGGGGCAAAAAAAATGAAAAGGGAGTTGCAACACGAGGACTTCCCAAGGAGTCACCCATCCTAGTACTACTCTCGCCCAAGCATGCTTAACTTTGGATTTCTGATGGTATCTGATGCATTAGTGCTGGTATGATCGCACCCGTCATGTTGAGGGTGCAAAGTCGTTTTGTGTTGATGGTTCACAATCCCAGCCAAGAGAGATGGCCCATTCAAAAGGCCCAAAGGGCTTATCGACAGGCAATCTACTTCAACAAAGCAGCATTACCGCAAGACGTGATATCGATACATTTTAGGGCTTTCTATTGTTTCACAAGTTGGGTTCTCGTTCTTTTTGCGGAACGAAAAAATAGAGCAAAAAGAAGAAAAGTGGCCCGTAATTGATGAAAACGTTCAATTTTTTATACCAAAAACTAGCGCAGCCGACTAGTCTTGCTACCCTTGTCGTAGAGCTCCCAGAGAGCATTACAACAGCATGCTGTGCTCCGTAAAACTCTTTACAGATCAAAAGTTATAGTAGCCGGTGCGACGGAGACCTAGTCTAAGGCCCCACGCCCTTGGTTTGCGGGTCCTATCTCTACGCGAAGCGAAGTTGTCTTGCCCAAGATGCCGTGAGACTAGAGAATAGAAATGTGATGGATAAAGCATCTTGGCAAGGCTAAACGGGGAAAAAATGAAAAGGTGGTGCAACACGAGGACTTTCCAGGGAGTTACCTATCCTCGTACTACTATCGCCCAAGCATGCTTTACTTCGGAGTTCTGATAGGATCCGGTGCATTAGTGTAGGTATAATCATACCCGTCATGTTGATGGTGCAAAGCTCTTATGTGTTGACATTTCACAGTCTTAGCCAAGAGAGACGACCCATTCAAATGGCCTAATGGGGTTATCGACAACCCATCTGCTTCAACAAAGCAGCATTACCGCAAGACGTGATATCGACGTGTTGCAGAGCCCCCTACTGTTCTGAGAGTTGGGTTCTCGTCCTTTTTCACGGGTCACGACGAATGACCCGGGTTGAAAAAACAGCGCAAAAAGAAGAAAAGTAACCCAAAACTGAAGAAAATGTTTGATTTTGGGTGCCAAAAAAGGCATAGCCGAGCATGCTTGTTGCCTCTATCGTAGATCTCCTGTAGAGCTTTCCAACGGTATGCTGTGCACCGCATAACTCCATACGAATCAAAAGTTATGGGCACCCACGCCCTAGGTTTGCGGGCCCAACCTCTACGCGAAGCGAATTTGTGTTGCCCAAGATGCTTTGGGACTCGAGAATAGAAATTTGATGTATAAATCATCTTGGCTAGGCTAAACGGGGCAAAAAAATGAAAAGTTGGTTGCAACACGAGGACTTCCTAGGGGGTCACCCATCCTAGTACTACTCTCGCCCAACCACGCTTAACTTCATATTTCTGATGGGATCCGGTGCATTATTGCTGGTATGATCGCACCCGTCATGTTGAAGGTGCAAAGCCCTTATGTGTTGACGGTTCACAGTCCCAGCCAAGAGAGACGGCCCATTCAAATGGCCCAATCGGCTTATCGATAACCCTTCTACTTCAACAAAGCAGCATTACCCATCATGGTACTATACTCGCCCAAGCACGCTTAACTTCAGATTTCTAATGGGATCTGGTGCATTAGTGTTGGTATGATCGCACCCGTCATGTTGAGGTTGCAAAGCCCTAATGTGTTGATGGTTCACAGTCCCAGCCAAGAGAGACGACCCATTCAAACGGCCCAATGGGCTTATCAATAACCCTTCTACTTCAACAAAGCAGCATCACCGCAAGACGTGATATCGATGCATTGTAAAGCACTCTAATGTTTCGCTAGTTAGGTTCTTGTCCTTTTCGCAGCTCACGACGAAAGACCCGGGAGGAAAAAATACAGCAAAAAGAAGAAAAACTACCCGTAACTGATGAAAACGTTATGTTTTTTTTAACGAAAACAAGCACAATTGAGCTGTCTTTCTGCCCTCATCTTAGAGCTCCCAGAGGGCATTCCAACGGTATGCTATGCGCTGAATAACTCCTTACAAACTTAAAGTTATGGGCACCGGTACGACGGAGACCAGGTCACTGGCCCCACGCCCTCGGTTTGCGGGCCCACCCTCAACGGGTAGTGATGTTGTCTTGCCTAGGATGCCATGGGACTTGAGAATAGAAATGTGATGGATAAAGCATCTTTGCAAGGCTGAACGGGGAAAAAATAGAAAAGGAGGTGTAACACGAGGACTTCCCAGAGGGTCACCCATCCTAGTATTACTCTCGCCCAACCATGTTTAACTTCGAAGTTCTGATGGGATCCGGTCTATTAGTGCTGGTATAATCGCACCCATCATGTTGAGGGTGCAAAGCCCTTATGTGTTGACAGTTCACAGTCCCAGCCAAGAGAGACGGCGCATTCAAAAGGCCCAATGGGCTTATCGACAGCCCATCTACTTCAAAAAAGTAGCATCACCGCAAGATGTGATATCGATGCATTTCAGAGCCTCCTAAGGTTCTGCGAGTTGGGTTCTCGTCCTTTTCGTGGCTCACGACGAACGACCCTGGATAAAAAAACAGCGCAAAAAGAAGAAAAGTAGCCCAAAACTGATGAAAACGTTCGATTTTGGGTACCAAAAAAGGCACAGGCGAGCAGGCTTGTAGCCCCCATTGTAGAGCTCCCCGTGAGCTTTGCTATAGTATGATGTGCGTCGCATAACTCCTTACAGATTAAAAGTTAAGTGTACCAGAGCGACGGAGAACAGGTCAAAGGCCCCACGCCCTCGTTTTTGGGCAATGCCTCTGCGCAAAGTGAAGTTGTCTTGCCCAAGATGCTGTGGGACTCAAGAATAGAAATATGATGGATAAAGCATCATGGTACGGCTAAACGGGATAAAAAAAATGAAAATGGGGTTGCAACACGAGGACTTCCCAGGGGTCACCTATCCTAGTACTACTCTCGCCCAAGCACGCTTAACTTTGGATTTCTGATGGATCCAGTGTATTAGTGCTGGTATGATCGTACCCATCATGTTGAGGGTGCAAAGCCCCTATGTGTTGATAGTTCACAGTCCCAGCCAAGAGAGACAACCCATTCAAAAGGCCCAATGGGCTTATCGACAGCCCATTTGCTTCAACAAAGCAGCATCACTGCAATATGTGATATCGATGCATTGTATAGCCCTACAATGTTTCGTGAGTTGGGTTCTAGTCCTTTTCGGGGCTCACGACTAACGACCAGGGACGAAAAAATAGCAAAAGAAGAAGTAAAGCGGCCCATAACGGATGAAAATGTTTGATTTTTTGTACCAAAAATAAGCACAGTCCGAGCAGCCTTGCGGTACCCATCGTAGAGCTCCTAGAGAGTATTCCAACGGTATGCTGTGCGCCGCATAACTTCTTACGGATCAAAAGTTATGGGCATTGGTGCGACGGAGACATGGTTATTGGCCCCATGCCCTCGGTTTGCGGGCCCAGCCTTCTGCCCAAGCATGCTTAACTTCAGAGTTCTGATGGGATCTGGTGCATTAGTGCTGGATAATCGCACCTGTCAACTTGATGGAGCAAATCCCTTATGTGTTGAGGGTTCATAGTCTCAGCCAAGAGAGACGGCCCATTCAAATGGTCCAATAGGCTTATAGACAGCCCATATGCTTCAAACAAGCAGCAACAACACAAGACGTGATATCAACGCGTTGTAGAGCCCCCTAATGCTCCGCGAGTTGGGTTCTCGTCTTTTTCGCGGCTAACGAAGAATGACCCGAGGTGAAAAAACATCGCAAAAAGAAGAAAATTAGCCCAAAACTGTTGAAAACGTTCGATCTTGGGTACCAAAAATAGGCACAGCCAAGAATGCTTGTTATCCCCGTCGTAGATCTCCCGGAGTGCATTCCAACGGTATGCTGTGTGCCACATAACTTCTTATGGATCAAAAGTTATGGGCACCGAAGCGATAGAGACCAGGCACAGGCCCTACGCCCTCGTTTTGCGGGCCCAGCCTCTACGCGAAACGAAGTTGTCTTGCCCAAGATGCTGTGGGATCGTGAATAGAAATGTGATTGATAAAGCATCTTGGCAAGGGTAAATAGGGAAAAAAAATGAAAAGGGGGTTACAGCACGAGGACTTCCCAGGGGGTCACCCATCCTAGTACTACTCTCAACCAAGCACGCTTAACTTCGGATTTCTAATGGGATCAGGTGCATTAGTGCTGGTATGATCGTACCCGTCATGTTGAGGGTGTAAATCCCTTTTGTGTTGACGGTTCGCAGTCCCAGCCAAGAGAGACGGTTCATTCTAAAGGCCCAAAGGGCATATCGACAGCCCATCTGCTTCAACAAAGCAACATTACCACAAGACGTGATATCGATGCATTGTAGAGCCCTCTATTGTTTCACGAGTTGGGTTCTCGTCATTTTCGTGGCTCAAGACGAACGACCCAGGACGAAAAAATAGCATAAATAGAAGAAAAGTGGCCCGTAATTGATGAAAACGTTCAATTTTTTGTACCGAAAATAGGCGCAGTTGAGCAGTCTTGCTGCCCCCGTCGTAGAGCTCCCAGAGGGCATTCCAACAGTATGCTGTTCGCCACAAATCTATTTACGCATCTAAAGTTATGGGCACTGGTGAGACAGAGACCTAGTCACAGGCCCCACGCCCTCGGTTTACGGGCCCAGCCTCTACGTGAAGCGAAATTGTCTTGCCCAAGATGCCAAGGGACTTGAGAATAGAAATGTGACGGATAAAGCATCTTGGCAGGGCTAAACGGGGAAAAAAAATTAAAAAGGTGGTGCAACACGAGGACTTCCCAAGGGGTTACCCATCCTAGTACTACTCTTGCCCAAGTATGCTTAACTTCAGAGTTCTGATGGGATCTGGTGCATTAGTGCTGCTATAATCGCACCCGTCATGTTGATGGTGTGAAGCCCTTAAATGTTGAAAGTTCACAGTCTCAGCCAAGAGAGACGGCCCATTCAAATGGCCGAATGGGCTTATTGACAGCCTATCTGCTTCAACAAAGTAGCATCACAGCAAGACGTGATATCGACGCATTGCAGAACCCCTTATTGTTACGCGATTGGGTTGTCCTCCTTTTCGCGACTCATGATGAGCAACCCGAGTTGAAAAAACAGCGTAAAAAGAAGAAAAGTAGCCCAAAACTGATGAAAATGTTCAATTTTGGGTACCCAAAATAGGCACAGCCGAGTAGGCTTGTTGCCCTCATCGTAGATCTCCTAGAGTGCTTTCCAACGGTATATTGTACGCCGCATAACTCCTTACGGATCAAAAGTTATTGGCACCGGAGTGACGGAGACCAGGTCATAGGCCCCTCGCCCTCGGGTTGTGAGCCCAGACTCTACGCGAAGCGAAGTTGTCTTGCCCAAGATGATGTGGGACTCGAGAATAGAAATGTGATGGATAAAGCATCTTGGCATAGCTAAACGGGGGTTGCAACATGAGGACTTCCCAATGGGTCACCCATCCTAGTACTATTCTCGCCGAAGCACGTAAAACTTCAGATTTCTGATGGGATCCGGTGCATTAGTGCTAGAATGATCGCACCTGTCATTTGAGGGTGTAAAGCTTTTATGTGTTGAAGGTTCACAGTCCCAGCCAATAGAGACGACCCATTCAAAAGTCCCAATGGGCTTATCGACAACCCTTATACTTCAACAAAGCAGCATCACCACAAGACGTGATACCGATGCATTGTAGAGCCCTCTAATATTTCGCGAGTCAGGTTATCGTCCTTTTCATCACTCACGTCGAAAGACTCGGGACTAAAAAACAACGTAAAAAGAAGAAAACTAGATGTAACTGATGAAAACATTCCATTTTTTGTGCCAAAAATCAACGCAACCGACCAACCTTGCTGCCATCGTCATAGAGCTCCTAGAAGGCATTCCAACGGTATGTTGTGAGCCGCATAACTCCTTACGGATCTAAAGTTATGGGCACCGGTGGGATGGAAACCTGGTCACAGGCCCCACTCCCTAGATTTGTGGGCCAAGCCTCTACGTGAAGTGAAGTTGTCTTGCCCATGATGCCGTGGGACTCGAGAAAAGAAATGTGAAGGATAAAGCATCTTGGCCAGGCTAAACGGGGAAAAAAATGAAAAGGTGGTGCAACACGAGCACTTCCCACGGGGTCACCCATCCTAGTAATACTCTCGCCCAAGCATGCTTAACTTCGGAGTACTAATGGGATCGGGTGCATTAGTGCTGGTATATTCGTATTCGTCATGTTGATGGTGCAAAGCCCTTATGTGTTGACGGTTCACAGTCTCAGCCAAGAGAGACGACTCATTCAAATGGCCTAATAGGCTTATCGACAGCCCATTTGTTTCAAACAAGCAACATCACTGCAAGACGTGATATCGACATGTTGTAGAGCCTCCTAATGTTCCGCGACTTGGGTTCTCGTCCCTTCGCGGCTCACGATGAACAACCCGGGATGAAAAAATAGGGCAAAAAGAAGAAAAGTAGCCTGAAACTGATGAAAATGTTCAATTTTGGGTACCAAAAATAGGGCCAGTTGTGTAGGCTTGTTTTCCTCGTCGTAGAGCTCTTGGAGAGCTTTCCAACGGTATCTTGTACGCCGTATAACTCCTTACGGATCAAAAGTTATGGGCACCAGTTCAACGGAGGCCAGGACACAGGCCACACGCTCTCGGTTTGCAGGCGCAGCATCTACGTGAAGCGAAGTTGTCTTGCCCATGATGTTGTGGGACTCGAGAATAGAAATGTCATGGATAAAACATATTCGCAAGGCTAAACGGGGCAAAAACAAATGAAAAAAGGGTGCAACACGAGGACTTCCCAGTGGGTCCCCCTTCCATATACTACTCTCGCCCAAGCACGCTTAACTTTGAATTTCTGATGTGATTCGGTGCATTAATGCCGGTATGATCGCACCTGTCATGTTGAGGGTGCAAAGCCCTTATGTGTTGACGGTTCAGAGTCCCAGCCAAGAGAGACGACCCATTCAAAAGGCCCAATGGGCTTATCGATAGCCCATCTGCTTCAACAAAGCAGCCTCACTGCAAGACGTGATATCGATGCAATTTAGAGCCCATTAATGTTTTGCGATTTGGGTTCTAGTCCATTTTGCGGCTCATGATATACGACCCGAGAAGAAATAATGGCGCAAAAAGAAGAAAACTGGCCCAAAATTTATGAAAACGTTCAATTTTAGGTACTAAAAATAGGCGCAGCCGAGCATGCTTGTTGCCCTCATCGTAGAGCTCCTAGAGAGCATTCCAACGGTATGCTGTGCACCGCATAACTCCTTACGGATCAAAAGTTATGGGCACCAGTGCGACGGAGATCTAGTCACAGGCCCCACGTCCTCGGTTTGCGGGCCCAACCTCTATGTAAAGTGAAGTTGTCTTGCCCAAGATGACGTGGGACTCAAGAATTGAAATGTGTGGATAAAGCATCTTGGCAAGGCTAAACGGGAAAAAAATGAAACGGTGGTGCAACACGACGACTTCCAATGGGATCACCCATTCTAGTACTACTCTCGGCCAAGCATGCTTAACGTCAGAGTTCTGATGGGATCCAGTGTATAAGTGATGGTATAATTGCACCTGTCATGTTGATGGTGCAAAACCCTTATGTGTTGACGGTTCACAGTCTCAGCCAAGAGAGACAACCCATTCAAATGGCCCAACAAGCTTATCGATAGCCCATCTGATTCAACAAAGCAATATCACGGCAAGACGTGATATCAACGCATTGCAGATCCTCCTAATGTTTCGCGAGTTGGGTTGACGTCCTTTTTGCGGTTCACGACGAATGACCTAGGATGAAAAAACAACGTTAAAGTGAGAAAAGTAGCCCAAAACTAATGAAAATGTTCGATTTTGGGTACTGAAAATAGGTGCAGCCGAGCATGCTTGCTACCCTCATCGTAGAGCTCCTAGGGAGCATTCCAACGGTATACTGTGCACCGTATAACTCATTACGGATCAAAAGTTATGGGCACCGGAGCGACGGATACCAAGTCACAAGCCCCACGCCCTCAGTTTGCGGGCCCAGCCTCTACGCGAAGCGAAGTTGCCTTGCCCAAGATGCTGTGGAAATCGAGAATAGAAATGTGATGGATAATGCATCTTGGCAAGTATAAACGGGGCAAAAAAAAATGAAAAGGGAGTTGCAACACGAGGACTTCCCAAGGAGTCACCCATCGTAGTACTACTCTCGACCAACCATGCTTAACTTCAGAGTTCTGATGGGATCCGGTGTATTAGTGCTAGTATAATCCCACTCGTCATGTTGAGGGTGCAAAGCCCTTATGTGTTGACGGTTCACAATCCCAGCCAAGAGAGACGGCCCATTCAAATAGCCCAATGAGCTTATCGACAACCCATATGCTTGAACAAAGCAGCATCATTGCAAGACATAATATTGACGCATTGCAGAGCCCCCTAATGTTCCTCAAGTTGGGTTCTTGTTCTTTTCGCGGCTCACGACGTACAATTCGGGATGAAAAAATAGAGCCAAAAGTAGAAAATTAGCCCAAAACTAATGAAAACGTTCGATTTTAGGTACCAAAAAAGGCAAAGTTGAGCAGGCTTGTAGCCCCCATCGTAGAACTCCCGGAGAGCTTTCCAACGGTATACTATGCGCCGCATTACGGATTAAAAGTTACGTGCTCCAGAGCGACGGAGAACAGGTCAAAGGCCCCACGCCCTCGGTTTGTGTGCCCCGCCTCTATGCGAAGCGAAGTTGTCTTGCCCAAGATGCTGTGGGACTCGAGAATAGAAATGTGATGAGTAAAGGATCTTGGCAGGGATAAACGGGGCAAAAAAAAGGAAAATGGGGTTGCAACACGAGGACTTCCCAAGGGGTCACCCATCCTAGTACTACTCTCGCCCAAGCACGCTTAACTTCAGATTTCTAATGGGATCCAGTGCATTAGTGCTGGTATGATAGCACCCGTCATGTTGAGAGTGCAAAGCCCTTATGTGTTGACGGTTAACAGTCCCAGCCAAGAGAGACGGCCCATTGAAAAGGCCCAATGGGCTTATCGACAGCCCATCTGCTTCAACAAAGCAGCATCACTGCAAGACGTGATATCGATGCGCTGTAGAGCCCTCTAATGTTTTGCGAGTTGGGTTCTCGTCCTTTTTGCTGCTTACGAGAAACGACCCTGGACGAAAAAACAACGCAAAAAAAGCAAAGTGGCTCGTAATTGATGAAAACGTTCAATTTTGGGTACAAAAAAGCCAAAGCCAAGCTGGCTTATTGCCCCCATCGTAGAGCTCCCGGAGAGCTTTCCAATGATATGTTGTATGTCGCATAACTCCTTATGGATCAAAAGTGATTGGCACCGGAGCGACGGAGACTAGGTCACAGGCCCCATGCCCTCGGTTTGCGGGGCAAAAAAAATGAAAAGGTGATTGCAAAACGAGGACTTCCTAATAGGGTCACCCATCCTAGTACTACTCTCGTCCAAGCACGCTTAACTTTAGAGTTCTGATGGGATCCGGTGCATTAGTGCTGGTATGATCGCACCCGTCATGTTGATGGTGCAAAACCCTTATGTGTTGACGGTTCACAGTCTTAGCCAAGAGAGATGGCCCATTCAAATGGCCCAATGGGCTTATCGACAACCCATCTACTTCAAACAAGAAGCATCACCGCAAGCCGTGATATCGACGCGTTACAAAGCCCCCTAATGTTACGCAAGTTGGGTTCTTGTCCATTTCGCTGCTCACGAGGAATGACCCGGGATGAAAAAATAGCGCAAAAAGAAGAAAAATTGCCCAAAACTGATGAAAATGCTCTAATTTGGGTACCAAAAATAGTCACAGCCGAGCAGCCTTGTTGCCCCCATCCTAGAGCTCCCGGATAGCTTTTCAACGGTATGTTGTGCGCCGTATATCTCTTTACAGATCAAAAGTTATGGGCACCGGAACGACGGAGACTACGTCACAGGCCCCATGCCCTCGGTTTACGGGTCCAGCCTCTACGCGAAGCGAAGTTGTCTTGCCCAAGATGTTGGGGGACTCGAGAATAGAAATGTGATGGATAAAGCATCTTGGCAAGGCAAAACGGGGCAAAAAAAAGGAAAATGTGGTTGCAACACGAGGACTTCCCAGGGGGTCACGCATCCTAGTACTACTCTCGCCTAAGCACGCTTAACTTCAGATTTCTAATGGGATCTAGTGCATTAGTGCTGGTATGATTGCACCCGTCATGCTAAGGGTGCAAAGCCCTTATGTGTTAATGGTTCACAATCCCAGCCAAGAGAGATGGCCTATTCAAAAGGCCCAATGGGCATAATGACAACCCATCTGCTTCAACAAAGCAGCAACAGTGCTAGACGTGATATCGATGCATTGTAGAGCCCTCTAATGTTTCGCGAGTTAGGTTCTCGTCCATTTCGAGGCTCAAGACGAACGACCCGAACGTAAAAATAGCACAAAAATTAGAAAAGTGGCCCCTAACTGATGAAAACATTTGATTTTTCGTACGAAAAATAGGCGCAACCGAGCAGTCTTGCTGTCACCGTTGTAGAGCTCCCAGAAAGCATTCCAACGGTATGATGTGTGCTGTATAACTCCTTACGAATCAAAATTGGTGGGCATCGGTGCGATAGAGACCTGGTCACAGGCCCCACGCCCTCTGTTTGCGGTCCCAGCCTTTACGCGAAGCGAAGTTGTCTTGCCCAAGATGCCGTACGACACTAGAATATAAATGCGATGGATAAAGAATTTTGGCAAGGCAAAACGGGGAAAAAAAAGAAAAGGTGGTGCAACACGAGGACTTCCCAGGTGGTCAACCATCCTAGCACTACTCTCGCCCAAGCATGCTTAACTTCGGAGTTCTGATAGGAACTGGTGCATTAGTGCTGGCATAATCCCACCCGTCATGTTGATGGTGCAAAGCCCTTATGTATTGACGGTTCACAGTCTGAGCCAACAGAGACGGTCTATTCAAATGGCCCATGGGCTTATTTGTAGCCCATCTGCTTCAACAAAGCAGCATCACCACAAGACGTGATATTGACATGTTGCAAAGCCCCCTAATATTCTGCGAGTTTGGTTCTCGTCCTTTTCGCTGCTCATGAAGAACGACCCGAGATGAAAAAATAGCACAAAAAGAAAAAAATTAGCCCAAAATTGATGAAAATGTTCAATTTTGGGTACCAAAAATAGTCACAGTAAAGTAGGCTTGTTGCCCTCGTCGTAGAGCTCCCGGAGAGCTTTCCAACGGTATGCTGTGCACCGTATAACTCCTTACGGCTCAAAAGCTATGGGCACAGGAATGACGGAGACTAGGTCACAGGCCCCAAACCCTCGGTTTGCGGCCCAGCTTCTACGCGAAGCGAAGTTGTCTTGCCCAAGATGCTGTGGGAATCGAGAAAAGAAATGTGATGCATAAAGCATCTTGGCACGGCAAAATGGGGCAAAAAAAATGAAAAGGGGTTGCAACACGAGGACTTCCCAGGGTATCACCCATCCTAGTACTACTATCGCCCAAGCATGCTTAACTTCAGATTTCTGATGGGATCCGGTGCATTAGTGCTGGCATGATCACACCCGTCTTGTTGAGGGTGCAAAGTTTTTTTGTGTTGACAGTTCATAGTCTTAGCCAAGAGAGACGACCCATTGAAAAGGCCCAATGGGCTTATCGACAGCCCATCTGCTTCAACAAAGCAGCATCACCGCAAGATGTGATATCGATGCATAGTAGAGCCCTCTATTGTTCCACGAGTTTTAGTTCTCGTCCTTTTCGCGGCTCAAGACAAACGACCTGGGATGAAAAAATAGCTCAAAAAGAAGAAAAGTGGCCCGTAGCTGATGAAAACGTTCAATTTTTTTTACCGAAAACAAGTGCAGCCGAACAGTCTAGCTGCCCTCATCGTAGAGCTCCCATAGAGCATTCCAACAGTATGTTGTGAGCCGCATAACTCCTTACGGATCAAAGGTTATGGGCACCAGTGCGACGGAGACCTGGTCACAGGCCCCAGCCCTCAGTTTGCGAGCCCAGTCTCTACACGAAGCGATGTTATCTTGCCCAAGATGCCGTGGGACTCGAGAATAGAAATGTGATCGATAAAGCATCTTGGCAAGGCTAAATGGTAAAAAAAAATGAAAAGGTGGTGCAACACGAGGATTTCCTAGGGGGTCACCCATCCTAGTACTTCTCTCACCCAAGCATACTTAACTTCAGAGTTCTGATGGGATCCGGTGCATTAGTGCTAGTATAATTGCACCCGTCATGTTGATGGTGCAAATCCCTTATGTGTTGACGGTTCACAGTCTCAGCCAAGAGAGACGGCCCATTCACATGGCCCAATAGGCTTATCGATAGCCCATCTGCTTCAAACAAGCAACATCACCGCAAGTCGTGATATCGACGTGTTGCAAAGCCCTCTAATGTTACAAGAGTTGGGTTCTCGTCCTTTTCGTTGCTCACGAGGAACGACCCGGGATGAAAAAACAGCGCAAATATATGATAAGTTGCCCAAAACTGATGAAAATATTTGATTTTGGGTACCAAAAAAAGGCATAGCCGAGCAGGCTTGTTGCACCCGTCGTAGAGCTCCCAGAGAGCTTTTCAACGGTATGTTGTGCGTCGTATAACTCCTTACGAATCAAAAGTTATAGGCACCGGAGCGACGGAGACTAGGTCACACGCACCACGCCCTTTAATGTTTCGCGAGTTGGGTTCTCGTCCTTTTCGTGGCTCACGACGAACGACCCGGGATGAAAAAATAGCACAAAAAGAAGAAAAGTGGCCCGTAACTGATGAAAACGTTCAATTTTTTGTACCAAAAATAGGCACAACCGAGTAGTCTTGCTGCCCCTGTCGTAGAGCTCCTAGAGAGTATTCCAACGGTATGTTGTGCACCGAATAACTCCTTAAGAATCAAAAGTTATGGGTATCGGTGCGACGGAGACCTAGTCACAGGCCCTACACCCTCGTTTTGCGAGACCAGCCTCTACGCGAAGCAAAGTTGTATTGCCAAAGATGTCGTGATACTCGAGAAAAGAAAAGTGACGGAATAAGCATTTTGGCAAGGCTGAACGAGCTTAAAAAAACTAAACGAATAGGTGGTGCAGCATGAGGACTTCCTAGGGGGTTACCCATCCTAGTACTACTCTGGCCCAAACTCACTTAACTTCGGAGTTCTGTTGGGATCCAGTGCATTAGTGCTGGAATAATCGCACCCATCATTGTGATGGTGCAAAGTTCTTATGTGTTGACGGTTCACAGTCTCAGACAAGAGAGACAGCCCATTCAAATGACCCAATGGGCTTATCGACAGCCTATCTGCTTCAACAAAGCAGCATCACCGCAAGACGTGATATCAACGTGCTACATAGCTCCCTAATGTTTCGCGAGTTGAGTTCTCATCCTTTTCGCGGCTCACGACGAACGACCTGGTATGAAAAAATAGCGTAAAAAGAAGAAAAGTAGCACGAAACTGAAAAAAATGTTCGATTTTGTGTACAAAAAAAGGCACAACCAAGCAGGCTTGTTGCCCCTGTCGTAGAGTTCCTAGAGAGCATTCCAACGGTATACTGTGCATCGCATAACTATTTACGGATCAAAAGTTATGGGCACCATATCGACGGAGACCAGGTCACATGCCCCACACCCTCGGTTTGCAGGCCCAACTTCTACACGAAGAAAAGTTGTCTTGCCCAAGATGCCGTGGGACTCGAAATAGAAATGTGATGGATAAAACATCTTGGCAAGGCTAAACGGGGAAAAAAATGAAAAGGGGGTGCAACACGAGGACTTCCCAAGGGGTCACCATCTTAGTACTACTCTCGCCCAAGCACGCTTAATTTCGGATTTTTGATGGGATCCGATGCATTAGTGCTGGTATGATCGCACCCGTCATGTTAAGGGTGCAAAGCCCTTATGTGTTGATGGTTCACAGTCCCAACCAAGAGAGACGATACATTCAAATGGCCCAATGGGCTTATCAACAGCCCATCCGCTTCAACAAAGCAGCATCACCGCAAGAGGTGAGATCGACGCATTGTAGAGCCCTGTAATGTTCCGCGAGAAAGGTTCTTGTCCTTTTCGCAGCTCATGACGAACGACCCAGTACAAAAAAATGGCTCAAAAAGATGAAAAGTGGCCCGAAAATGATAAAAATGTTCAATTTTGGGTACTAAAAATAGGCGCAGTCAAGTAGGCTTGTTGCCCTTGTCGTAGAGCGCCTGGAGAGCTTTCCAACGGTATGTTGTGTATCGCATAACTCTTTACAGATCAAAAGTTATGGGCACCAGAACGATGGAGTCCAGGTCACTCGTCCCACGCCCTCAGTTTGCGGACCCAGCCTCTACGCAAAGCGAAGTTGTCTTGCCGAAGATGCTGTGGGACTAGAGAATAGAAATGTGATAGATAAAGCATCTTGGCAAGGCTAAACGGGGCAAAAAAAAAATTAAAAGGGGGTTACAACACGAGGACTTCCCAAGGGATCAGCCATCCTACTACTACTCTAGCCCAAACACGCTTAACTTCGGATTTCTGATGGGATCCGGTGCATTATTGCTGGTATGATCGCACCCGTCATGTTGAGGGTGCAAAGCCCTTATGTGTTGACAGTTCACAATCACAGCCAAGAGAGATGGCCCATTCAAAAGGCCCAATGGGCTTAATGATAGCCTATCTGCTTCAACAAAGCAGCATCACCGCAAGACGTGATATCGACACGTTTTAGAGCCCTCTAATGTTTCGCGAGTTGGGTTCTTGTCCATTTCGCTACACAGGACGAATGGCCCGGGATGAAAAAATAGCGCAAAAAGAAGAAAAGTGGACCGAAATTGATGAAAATGTTCAATTTTGGGTACCGAAGACAGGTGCAATAGACTAGGCTTGCTACCCCTGTCGTAGAGCTCCAGGAGAGCTTTCCAACTTATGTTGTGTGCCGCATAACTCATTACGGATCAAAAATTATGGGCACTAGAGCGAGGAAGACCAGGTTACAAGCCCCACGCTCTCAGTTTGCGGGCCCAACCTCTACGCGAAGCGAAGTTTTCTTGCCCAAGATGTTGTGGGACTCAAGAATAGAAATGTGATGGATAAAGCATCTTGGCAAGGCTAAACAGGGCAAAAAAAATGAAAATTGGGTTGCAACACGAGGACTTCCCAAGGGGTTACCCATCCTAGTACTACTCTCGTCCAAGCACGCTTAACTTCGGATTTCTGATGGGATCTGGTGCATTAGTGCTGGTATGATCACACTCGTCATGTTGAGGGTGCAAAGCCTTTATGTGTTGATGATTCACAGTCCTAACAAAGAGAGACGACCCATTCAAAAGTCCCAATGGGATTATCGACAGCCCATCTGGTTCAACAAAGCAGTATCACCGCAAGACGTGATATCGATGCATTATAGAGCCCTCTAATGTTTAGCGAGTTAGGTTCTCATCCTTTTTGCGGCTCACGATGAACTACCCGGGACGAAAAAATAGTGTAAAAAGAAGAAAAATTGACTGTAACTGATGAAAATGTTGGATTTTTTGTACCAAAAATAGGCACAATCGAGCAGTCTTGCTGTCCCCATCGTAGATCTCCCAGAGAGCATTCCAACGGTATGCTGTGCGCCGCATAACT
The DNA here is from genome assembly GCA_037974665.1 of Ehretia macrophylla. Lineage (NCBI taxonomy): Eukaryota > Viridiplantae > Streptophyta > Magnoliopsida > Boraginales > Ehretiaceae > Ehretia > Ehretia macrophylla. Next base: position 23,657,726 of record CM075780.1, read on the forward strand.
CCTTATAGATCTAAAGTTTTGGGCACCGATGCGACGGAGACTTGGTCACAAGCCCCACGCCCTCGGTTTGTAGGCCCAGCCTCTAGGCGAAGTGAAGTTGTCTTGCCCATGATGCCGTGGGACTCGAGAATAGAAATGTGATGGATAAAGCATCTTGGCAAGGCTAAATGGGGAAAAAATGAAAAGGTGGCACAACACGAGGACTTCTCAGGGGGTCACCCATCCTAGTACTACTCTCGCCCAAGCATGCTTAACTTCGGAGTTCTGATGGGATCTGGTGCATTAGTGCTGGTATAATCGTACCCGTCATGTTGATGGTGCAAAGCCCTTTTGTGTTTATGGTTCACAGTCTCATCCAAAAGAGACGGCCTATTCAAATGGCGCAATGTGCTTATCGACAGCCATCTGCTTCAACAAAGCAACATCACCACAAGACGTGATATCGATACGTTGCAGAGCCCTGTAATGTTCAACGAGTTGGGTTCTCGTCCAATTTACGTCTCATGATGAACGACCCTGTATGAAAAAATAGCTCAGAAAGACAAAAAAGTAGCCCGAAACTAATGAAAAAGTTTGATTTTGGGTACCAAAAATAGGCGTAGTTGAGCAGGCTAGCTGCCCTAGTCATTGAGCTCCCTGAGAGCTTTCCAACTGTATGCTGTATGCCACATAACTCCTTACGGATCAAAAGTTATGGGCACCGGAGCAACAGAGACCAGGTTACAGGCCCCATGCCCACGATTTGTGGGCCCAGCCTCTATGCGAAGCGAAGTGGTCTAGCCTAAGATGTTGTGGGACTCGAGAATAGAAATGTGATGGATAAAGCATATTGGCAAGGCTAAATGGGTCAAAAAAAAATGAAAAGGGGGTTGCAACACTAGGACTTCCTAGGGAATCACCCATCCTAGTGCTACTCTCGCCAAAGCACGCTTAACTTCGGATTTCTGATGGGATCCGGTACATTAGTGCTGGTATGATCGCACCCGTCATGTTAAGGGTACAAAACCCTTATTTATTGATGGTTCACAGTCCCAGCCAAGAGAGACGGCCCATTCAAAAGGCCCAATGGGCTTATCGACAGCCCATCTGCTTCAACAAAGTTGCATCACCGCTAGACGTGATACCGATGCGTTGTAGAGCCCTCTATTGTTTCGCGAGTTGGGTTCTCGTCCTTTTCGCGACTCATGACGAATTACCCGTGATGAAAAAATAATGCAAAAGAAAAAAAGTTGGTACAACCGAGTAGTCATGTTGCCCCAGTTGTAGAGTTCCCAGAGAACATTCCGACGGTAAGCTGTGCACCGTATAACTCTTTAAGGATCAAAAGTTATGGGCACCAGTGCGACGGAGACCTGGTCACAAGCCCCACGCCCTCGGTTTGTGGGCCTAGCCTCTACATGAAGCGAAGTTTTCTTGTCCAAGATGCTGTGGGACTCGAGAATAGAAATGTGATGGATAAAGTATCTTGGCAAGGCTAAACGGGGAAAAAATGAAAAGTTGGTACAACCCGAGGACTTCCCAGGGGGTCACCCATCCTAGTACTACTCTCGCCCAAGGATGCTTAACTTCGGACTTCTGATGGGATCCGGTGCATTAGTGCTAGTATAATCGCACCCGTCATGTTGATGGTGCAAAGCCCTTATGTGTTAACGGTTCACAGTCTTAGCCAAGAGAGACAACCTATTAAAATGGCCCAATGTGCTTATCAATAGCCCATCTGCTTCAACAAAGCAGCATCACCGCAAGACGTGATATCGATGCGTTGCAGAGCCCCCTAATGTTCGGCGAGCTGGGGTCTTATCCAATTCGCGGCTCACGACGAACGACCCGGGATGAAAAAACCGTCCAGAAAGACGTAAAGTGGCTTGGAACTGATGAAAATATTTGATTTTGGGTACCAAAAATAGGAGCAGGTGAGCAGGTTAGCTGCCCTAGTCGTTGAGCTCCCGGAGAGCTTTCCAACTATATACTGTGCGACGTATAACTCCTTACGGATCAAAAGTTATGGGCATCAGAGCAACGAAGACCAGGTCACAGGCCATACGCCCTCGGTTTTTGGGCCCAGCCTCGACCCGAAGCAAAGTTTTCTAGCCCAAGATGCTGTGGGACTCGAGAATAGAAATGTGATGGATAAAGCATCTTTTAAAGCATCTTTGAAAGGCTAAACGGGTAAAAAAAAATGAAAAGGGGGTTGCAACACGAGGACTTCCCAAGGAATCACCCATCCTAGTACTACTCTCGCCAAAGCACGCTTAACTTCGGATTTCTTATAGGATTCGGTGCATTAGTGCTGGTATGATCGCACTCGTCATGTTGAGGGTACAAAACCATTATGTATTGACGGTTCACAGTCCCAGTCAAGAGAGACGGCCCATTCGAAAGGCCTAATGGGCTTATCGACAGCCTATCAGCTTCAACAAAGCTGCATCACTGCTAGATGTGATATTGATGCGTTGTAGAGCCCTCTAATGTTTCGCGAGTTGGGTTCTCATCCTTATCGCGGCTCACGACGAATGACCCGGGATGAAAAAACAACGCAAAAAAAGAAAAGTGGCCCGTAACTAAAGAAAACTTTCAATTTTTGGTACCGAAAATAGGTACAGCCGAGTAGTCTTATTGCCCCCGCCGTAAAGCTCCCAGAGAGTATTCCAACGGTATGCTATGAAACGCATAACTCCTTACGGATCAAAAGTTATGGGCACCGGTGCGACAGAGACCTGGTCACATGCCCTACACCCTCAGTTTGTAGGCCCAGCCTCTACATGAAGTGAAGTTTTCTTGCCCAAGATGCCGTGGGACTCGAGAATAGAAATGTGATGGATAAAGCATCTTGGCAATGCTACACGGGGAAAAAAATGAAAAGGTGGAGCAACACAAGGTCTTCCCAGGGGGTCACCCATCCTAGTACTACTATCGTCCAAGCACGCTTAACTTCAGATTTCTGATGGGATCCAGTGCATTAGTGCTGGTATAATCGCTCCTGTGAGGCCAGACCCCGAATAGCGTGTCTTACCTCGACTTGCGTGCCTTAGACCCAGAATTATATGACTGACCTTGGATTACGTGCCTTGTCTTGGTTTTCGTGTCTGTCTCGTCATACATGCCTTGACCTAGAATTGTGTGCCCTAATCCTCGACTTACGTGCGATACCTAGATATACGTGTCCTAACCTCAATTTAATTACGTTATCTCGTTTCATGTGCCCCAACCTTGAATTGCGTATCTTAATCTAGGTTTAAGTGTCATACCTTGATTTACGTGCATCGTATTGAATTTCATCCTTTACATTGGTTTGCGTGCATTCATTTAGGATTGCGTGCATTTACTTTGAAATCCGTGTATTAGTCTTGAATTATGTAACTTACCTCGTAGTTCGTGTTTATCTCGTAGTGCGTGCCCTAGACCTAAGAATACGTGCCTACACGCTAATCAATAAAGATTCCAGCACAAAGCACAAGACAATAAAATAATCCTACACAATCCACAAACTATTATTATTTTCCTAATTCAAATCCTACAAATTCCACTAACTATAAAATAACATTAAATTATTCCTAAACATTCCACTAACATTATTTTAATCCTAATTTAAATTCACTACAAGACAAAACTCTATCATCATCCAAACCATCCCCAATATAATATACCTAAGTACCTTTTCCTACAAAATCCACTAACACCTAAATATTATATTTTAAACCCACTACAAGACAAAATCTGACAAACCTCTAAACATATCCTATATTCTATTCTAACTTCAAAGCTACATAAACACCTAAGCCAACATTTTCTTACACAAACACTAAACACAAGACTCATGAAAATACACACACACACACACACTAAATCTCTACACTCTTTCTCATCCTCTCAAATCTGAAAATACACACCCACCCAACACATAATCAAAATTCAAATGCTCAAGACAACAAAACATACTCTTACACACTTTTCCTAAACCCTATGCTCTTTTTTCTAACTCCCAAGCATGCCCACACTTATCCCTTACACCTTGCACTCCCTAGGCAGAATAATTAGCATAATTTGAATGCCTTTGGCTGAAATCATCATGCCATACACGAAATTGACACTTCACCTAAGCACACATAGCTCAAAAACACTCAAAACCTCATTTTCTCTCAACTCTCTCTCCCTCTCTCATCATTTTCGACCCTAGCTCTCTCTTGAGCATCCAAGACTCCTCACAAGCTCTCAAGGACTCTCTAAGACTCTCCCAAGCTCGACCATAGCAAGCCATAGCAAGCAAACACGCAAGAAAATATCATACAAGCTCATAACTCATCATTTTTGGCCTAGGTAAAGTTTTGATGGTTTTCTTCCATTTCTTTTTGTTCTAAACACATGCACACTTCCTACACAAGCTAACTAAGCTAGGATGTAAAGGAAATCAAGATACCTCTCGGCCAAAGCAAGGAAAAAGGTCCATTTGTGCGATTTCAAGAGTATTTGTGCATTTTCATCCAACAAGTTGCTAAGGTGAGGGTTAAACTCTTTTAAAAGTTTTCAAAAACCACATGCATGCCTTTAAATGTCTATCTTTACTTTTGTACTTGTGATATATGTGTGTTCATGAGCTTTTGTAAACATGCATGGCAAGATATTTGGCTAGAATGTGATGATAGATGAAATCGGGTATGTGATAGCCTTCTGCCTTGTTGGTGCGAGGTAATTTTGACCTGGTAAATGATGTTTAAAATGCGTGAAAATTGGTAGGTAACTAGTTTTACCAGTTCTAAACACTTTTTTTCAGAAATAGGCCAAAGCTAATTTTGAATCTAAGGTCCTCAAAATGGCCAAATATTAAAATGTGTCCAAATCTGGAAAGTCTGGAAAAATGAAGCAGGTTTTGGCAGATTCACTGACCTTGTAGAACGAACCAATTTTGACTTAGTAAATGATATCCACAATGCATAAAAATTGGTCTGCTACTAGATGTTTCAGTTCTGGACATTTTTGTCAGAAATGGATTAAGGCTAAATCTGACCCTAAGGCCCTCAAAAACGACAAGTATTGAAATGTGTGCAAATCTGGACAGTTTTGTGTAGTCTCACTATTTTGGCTATAACTATTGAACCCGAACTCCAAATGATGCGAGGTTTATTTCTGAATTTAGTTCACTCTTTAAGATTTAATTTGACATCTTGTTCACTGGAATTGGAGATTGTTTGCTTGTCTCAATGATTGTGAGAAAACAGCCCATTGCAGTGAGGGTTTCACCTAGTGATATGCTTAGAAAAATTATTGTAACTTCTTTTATTGTATCAAATGCTTGGGATTGTGGCATTGGGATGCTGTGTGGACTGTTTTGAATGTTTGAGGGTGTTTGAATTGATCAATGCATGGCTTGAATTTAATCACGTGACAATTTAGGGCTTAATCGCACGGGTGAGCATGAAATGAAACCCTAATGACTAGGTAAACTCACTAAGTGTTGATTCTATGGATATCGTGTTTAATTATGTAATTAGTAGGCTGCCCGTAGTTGCCCTTATAGCCCTGAATATGATTCTGACGATTACATGTTGACAAGTAGGCTTTTCTTGCACCCGGTCCCACGTAGATGTCGTTGCATGTTGAATAATCTTGTTATTTGATTACGTGAACTTCGAAATGAGTTATATGACTTGATTTACATGTGTTACATGGCTGCCCGTTTAATATTCATATAACTCCATGTGCTTTTCAAGTGAAATTACTTGTCATATCGTGCCTCGCGTGTTTACTTGTCAATGTGCAATCTTATGACTGCTTGAAGGCAACCTACTTTGTTGTCCTCCTAATGTGTTATATTAAATGTCATAAATGTGCATTGCATACAAGGTTGCAATCTTTCATTCTGGCGTGGTAGCGTTCACGCACACCGGACGGCATCGAGCTTGCCGGTACAACCGTGACTACCATTGTCCAATTCCCTCTCTCGCTTGGGGGCTAGACTTCCTCGGAGAGTTGGGTCGTAGGATTTTGGAGTACATCCAGATTACACCCATTTGGCGTGATAAGAGGATGATTTGAAGCCGGCCGCAACAATTGATACTGGAAATGAACTGAGAGCAAAAGCTCACCGTATCCTTTTCACTCTGTGTATAAGTACTCTTGCTTGGTTCCTAGAGGACCTCGGGGAAGAAAGACGGGTAATTGTGTTCTTTTTCTTTTACATTACATTATGTACTTACTTGTGATATATATCATGTTTGCAAAAGGGTTTTCATAAGTTGAACTAGAAAATGAGTTTCAAAACTTATTTCTCGTTCCCCTTCGCTGAGTTCATAAGGACTCACCCTCTTTTATCATCTCAGGTGAAGAAGACCAGGAACAGGTACCAGAGGATAACGTGCCTAACAATGATTCCTCGGAATGATTGCTTGCCCTACGTGTCTTACGTGACCATGGCCATTTTGTGAACAATCTGTTGTTTGAAGACTATTTCTTTTATATTGCTTGTTGTTGTAATGTAAAAGACCCCCGTTGTAATTTAGGGTCTAATTTTGGCTTGTACTGATCCTAACTAGATAGACACTACTATGGTCGTTTTGCTATCATTATTGGCTCGTTTTGCTATCATTATTGGCTAAGTACCTATCATAGGATTATGAAGTATCAGGTAAGGATTAAGTAAAATGAATCTATCCAATTTTAAGCAGGTACTCATTGATAAGCTAAGATCAACAGGTACTTTTGTAACGAGGATTAACAAACAAACGAGACATAGTATCATGCTAGGTTATTAATCAAACGGGACTTCGAGATAACTGTTAGGCGTTTCGATTGGTTATAAATAGTAATCTTAGTTAGAAATGAAATTGAGATTGGAAATTTTGAGGCGTTTAGAGAATTAGGTCAAACTAAAGAGCCCAATTACAACTGTTATGCTGCCGGTTTTTCGGAGAATTTGTGGAGTTTAGGTTAAAACATTAAGTGTTAAACCCTATTGAACGATTAGGTACGTGACACGACTTGAATGTTTAGATCACACCCTAGTCTAACCTTCATAGGTCGGGTTGGGGCGTGACACCTTTTATTAGAATGGTATCGGAGCTTAGTTTGCTAACTAGGCATTAGTCGGGTTCAACTCTCGGACCATAGGTAGAAGCCCTAAGGTAATTATGATGTCTTTTTTATATGTGTTAATATGTGCTAATGTGCTTTAATTGCTTTAAGTATTGAATATTATGTGCCTTTGTGGACAATATGTATTATGTATCATGCACACCGACACGTCCTCAATAATGCATGCATACTTTTATACTCCTTCCTTGATACATATGCATGTTATATAACCGTGAATGACTGTTTATACACATAGATAGTTAGGATTAGGACTTTCAGGGAAGTGAATTTGTGCAGGACGAACGAAAAGGCTCGGTTAGAGATTTCTGGCATTTTCACAGGTACTCGATGGATCGCATGTTTTATTAGATATGTATAAATATAAAATGCGTAGCACAGGTATAATTGTTGAGGTAAATTTATCTCCTTATCTTTGGAATACCCATACCTATAATTAAGTTATCAATTTTGTAGCCATAAAGTTCTTGATTCTGTTAAACCGTTCTTCTAATTGTGTTCAAGAATAAATGTTAAGGACATACAACTTCCCTTAGATATAAGAATATACTATTGGACATGTGGAGTAGTATATATATATTCATATGCTTATAATGGAAGTTTGACTTAGGAGTTTCTTTTGAATCAAATTCTTATATCTTAAATTGGTATAATAGACTATTTATATGATTGAATCCTTACTTGATTGGAATTAAGCATCGTTGAACCTAATAAGGTGTATACTAGCGAGTTTCAAGTTCACTCAATGGTAAGATCGTGTCCTAGAAATTAAGAGATGAATTTGTGGAAATTGACGATAGGGGTTAGATTATTAAGGCATGAATATTGTATTTAAGTGACTTAACAATGGATAACCTCAAAACATGTAGACAACTCTGGAGATTGAGTTTAACAAGGTTGATGATTCTTTAGTATAACAAGATATAGAAATGTTGAAATCGATGGATTCACGTAGCTAGAACTCGTGTTTGGAAAACTACACCTAAAATGTTAGGTCGAGTAGAAGTGTAAGGAATTGAATTATGCATTGAATGACTAACGTTGCTAAAGGTCCTAAGTTGGATATGGGTGATATTTAGAATCATGGTATTAATTTGGTGCCTCTCTGATTTAGTTGTAATTATGCAAGTAAGTCAATCTATGCACTCGTTGTTTGGATACCCTAGAGGATGTTAGGAAGCATATATCCCTAAGTAATACCGATGGACCCGGTATATAAACCATGGAAATGATATTAAGCATCTGGTTGCAAAGTGGAGTTGTTAGGGTATGATTAGTAATCCTAAATAGCTAATAGTGAGTATGCATGATGATTCATGGTGAACCCTAGGACCTAAGGTCAATGAGACTTGATGCTCTTAGCTAGTTGAACATGTAAATGAAGAGAGTAAGATTCCATATAGTTAAGATAGAGATGAATTAGAGTCATGATGACCCAAGAGACTGCTGTTAGATAATCGTATTATGTGCACCATTTCACGTCTAGAAACTAGCCGTTGGTAGACTTCAAATCGTGGTCGTTAAATGGAGGGCGGATCTTGTAGTGATAGTTAAATGAGTCGTTGACTACTTTTGAAGTTCTATTAGATTATATTGAAGGATGCCTTGTGGTTATAATTCTTATGTTGACACAGTCTTGAAGTTATTTTGTGTAACAAGCTACTTGGATTAGTATGGTAAGTATCTTATGAGCTAGATCATTTTGGTACCCATTTATAGTCCTAGGATTGTTGTTGTACGACCGGTAACCTAGTAGAGAATTGATATCATTTACATGGCTATGAACCTAGCTTAGTAACATTAATGTTGGAGATATATTGGCGAGCATTAAGTGTTCGAAGGAATGACTAGGTCGCTAAGTGAGTAGGACCATTATCTTCTTAAGTATGACGTAACCTTGGATTGAGATTAGTGGAATTTATTTGAGGTTGAAACTATTCATCTTAGGAGTTTTGGATAAGATTAAAAGAAAATTTTGAAGCCTTGTGACTTGAAAATAGAGATTTGAATAAGGAAATAAATTGTAGATCACAAGCTGATGAAATTTACTTGTAAGAGTTGAACTAGTGTAACATGATTAGTTTACCTATGCAATTTCGATGGCAATTTGTTGGTGGTACTTAATAAACCTTAGAGTTTGAGTTTCATGAATCTTAACGGTCTTTCTCCTTGATTACGAGCGTAAAGGTTAACGAAACTAGGGAAGAATGTTAGTGAATAGGAGCATGTAACCGGGAGACTAGTCATTAGAAGATTTGTTAATCTAATGTACCTACGAGATAAGGACTATGATACTATCGATAGATGACGATTTGAGATGGATTAGTTTGTTTGGTGAGTTCTTCCTGAAATAGGGTTGTATCATGGAAATAATCCATAACATGTGTATGTCTTACGTGCTAACAATTTTGAAGCTAGTAGATAGGATATGTAAATTGGATATAGACCTATCATCCCGAAATTAGTGTATGTCACCATAGGATCGTGGAATTATTGTGATATTCCTTTTGAGATATGAATGCAAGATTGATACAACATAAGTCATGATTTTGGAGTTATAGTTATATTGTTAGAATACCGATGCAACTTTGATTACTATGTTTGGAGATTCTAACCTTAGTTAATGAACTTGACCTTAAGATCAAATGGAGAATAGAGTCGTTCAAAGAAACGAACTGTAAATGTAGGGGCCACACCGAAATAAAGGATTGGAGAAACGTATGAAGAAAATTGGTTGGTGTAAGAGAGATCACAAAACACGGGATGAACCATAGTGGGAAAAATATCAAAAGCCAGAACCCATCTAAATGACCCCAACAAGTAAGAATGAATTTCGGGATGAAATTCTTTTAAGGAGGGGAGGATGTGAGGCCCGACCCCAAATAGCGTGTCTTACCTCGATTTACGTGCCTTAGACCCAAAATTATATGACTGACCTTGAATTACGTGCCTTGTCTTGGTTTTCGTATCTACCTCGTCATACGTGCCTTGACCTAGAATTGTGTGCCCTAATCCTCGACTTACGCGCGATACCTAGATATACGTGTCCTAATCTTGATTTAGGTGCGTTACCACGTTTCGTGTGCCCCAACCTTGAATTGCGTGTCTTAATTTGGGTTTAAGTGTCATACCTTGATTTACGTGCATCGTATCGAATTTCATGCTTTGCATTGGTTCGCGTGCATTCATTTAGGATTGCGTGCATTTACTTTAAAATCCGTGTATTAGTCTTGAATTATGTGCCTTACCTCGTAGTTCGTGTTTACCTCGTAGTGCGTGCCCTAGACCTAAGAATACGTGCCTACACGCTAATCAATAAAGATTCCAGCACAAAGCACAAGACAATAAAATAATCCTACACAATCCACAAACTATTATTATTTTCCTAATTCAAATCCTACAAATTCCACTAACTATAAAATAACATTAAATTATTCCTAAACATTCCACTTGTAATACCCGAGCCCGGAATGTGAATTTTCTTTGTTTATTATTTCGAAAATTATATTTCCTTGAATTCTTTGTGAATTAACTGTTACTTTCTCGCCGACGCAACGTGCATTGCATTTAAGGAGCGATAGCTAGATAACGAGTTCCAGTCCTCAGCAAATAGTGAAACTAGTATTTAGACGACTTAAATTTTATATTTTAATTGTTGCTAGCTTTAATTGAACTTACCTTAGCTGAAACGGCTTTAAAACGCGCGAAATAGGGCCCTTTGACCAAGTTTTTAAGTAGTTTGACTTAGCCCTTTGACCCTTTGACCATTTGACCCTTAAATAAGTTAAAACTAAGCAAAATAAAATAAAAACAGCAGCTGAACAGACCAGGAGTAGGCCGAAGCAAGAGAGAAAGAAAAAAAAAATATTCAACCTTCCAAACGATCAATCTTCGCGTGTGCTCGTGCGAGGTGTTTTCCGAGGCAACCAACGTTGTTTTCTTAGCGACTAGGAGTACCTAAGGTGAGGTAAGCATGTTATTTGCGCATTTATACGTTGTGTTTGTTAACTTTGTCAATTTTTAGATTTATCCGTAGATTGTTATTTAAAGCGATTTGATGCTTCTAGAATGTTCCTTAGCATTTGTAGAACATGTATTTATAGCTTTGTAACATTTTCTGCGGTTAAATGTTGTGATTGCAACTTGAATTGTGGAATGAATAGTGTTTTGTGAATAGTAAAACCTTGAAACGTTGAAGTTGCGCTGTTATGCTTTCCGTTGATGTAGAAACGTGCTAGGTATGCTAGAATGCTAAAATGTGTGGTTTTTTTGGGTTGCATAGTGGAAAAAACGAGAATTAAGCCTTTGGGAAAGTCGGGGTCGTTTAGGTCGACTTTGGCGTTTCCTCGTTTTGCGTGTTGGCATTGCTTCGGGAAGCCATGGAAGCACTTTTGGTGCAATTATGGCGTTGGTTGGGTGTTTGGTTGTTGTAGTTGTAGTTCAAACGAGAAAGGGGGAAATCGGGGCTTTGCACGAGTTATAGGGTAAAGTAAGGTTTTGGGGTCTTTAGACGTGCCTTATGGTGACCTAGGAGGGTTGGCGAAGTCGGTTTCCAGAACTCGTGGCTCGTTTGGAAATGGTAGCATTTTGTCAGTTGGGGCCGATTTGTGTTTTTGTGTGTTTACTTGTCTTTATGCTTATAGAATGCTTAGAATTACTTGAATTACTTGTTTGAGTTGTTTTGGATTGAATTGTTTATCAAATTGCTGCTATTGCGTGCGAGAGTAACCTACTTTGTTATTCTCCCACGTGTGGCTTTATCGCTTGTTTATCGCTTGTTATTGTCTTGTATCGAGTCTTGCATTGCATAGTGTCTCGCGCGTGAGTGATGGGCCTCTCTGGGTAGCCTTGGGTTGCCAGTGTTGGTTGCTCTAGCTCCGCTGCTATTCCCTTTCTCGCTTGGGTTGCCTCCCAGGGAGATTTGGGTCGTAGGATTGATGGATACTTCCGGGGTATTCCAAACTGGTGTTATAAGGTTGTTTGGGCCGGCGCGTCGTCATCGAATTGTGTTTGAATGTTGCTCGTGAAAAGAGTACCGTATCCTTTGAATGAGTGGTTGCAGCTTTAGATACTTGCCTTGCTTTATTATTGGCTTTGGTTGTATCTTTATGTGATTTGTATGTATTGCTGGGCTAATTGCATTGCATACTCCTCTCATCTCCGTCCTTGAGACCAATTTCCCTCGCTGAGCAATAGTTTTTGCTCATTCCTCTCTATACTATGTTTTTACAGGAGTAGTTGAGGCAGACCCTCTCGAGGTAATTGAGGAGGAGGAGCAGGTGGAGGTGTTTCCGTGATAGCACTTCTCTGCTTTGCTGGTGGTTGGTTACCAGTTTTGTGCAAACCTTGTTGTTATGTATATTGCGTGAAGGACGCTTAATTTTGAGGCTTGTAGCCTTGTATGTATTTTCCTATTTTGAGACCTTTAATGGTCTTTTGTTGTAATGGATTAAAGTTTGTAATGTTGTAACTTGTACCCTGATGACTAGTGAAGAAATGCATGCTAATGGCTAATGGTTTAGTGGCATAAGTACTTGTGTAGTATGCATAGCATTTTTGGTTTGGAAAGTTGGATAATAAGGAATGTATGTTTTATAGAAAGTTGGCTTGTTTTGATTATTTTATGGCTTTCGCAAGTATTATATTGTTTTTAGGGTTTTCGGATCGTCCGCGGTACAGAGGAGACTCCGTCCGTGTGTCGGGTCCGGGCTTGGCCTTTTGCGGGGTCGGGTCGGGGCGTGACACCACTAACATTATTTTAATCCTAATTTAAATTCACTACAAGACAAAACTCTATCATCATCCAAACCATCCCCAATATAATATACCTAAGTACCTTTTCCTACAAAATCCACTAACACCTAAATATTATATTTTAAACCCACTACAAGACAAAATCTCACAAACCTCTAAACATACCCTATATTCTATTCTAACTTCAAAGCTACATAAACACCTAAGCCAACATTTTCTTACACAAACACTGAACACAAGACTCATGAAAATACACACACACACACACACTAAATCTCTACACTCTTTCTCATCCTCTCAAATCTGAAACTATACACCCACCCAACACATAATCAAAATTCAAATGCTCAAGACAACAAAACATACTCTTACACACTTTTCCTAAACCCTATGCTCTTTTTTCTAACTCCCAAGCATGCCCACACTTATCCCTTACACCTTGCACTCCCTAGGCAGAATAATTAGCATAATTTGAATGCCTTTGGCTGAAATCATCATGCCATACACGAAATTGACACTTCACCTAAGCACACATAGCTCAAAAACACTCAAAACCTCATTTTCTCTCAACTCTCTCTCCCTCTCTCATCATTTTCGACCCTAGCTCTCTCTTGAGCATCCAAGACTCCTTACAAGCTCTCAAGGACTCTTTAAGACTCTCCCAAGCTCGACCATAGCAAGCCATAGCAAGCAAACACGCAAGAAAATATCATACAAGCTCATAACTCATCATTTTCGGCCAAGGTAAAGTTTTGATGGTTTTCTTCCATTTCTTTTTGTTCTAAACACATGCACACTTCCTACACAAGCTAACTAAGCTAGGATGTAAAGGAAATCAAGATACCTCTCGGCCAAAGCAAGGAAAAAGGTCCATTTGTGCGATTTCAAGAGTATTTGTGCATTTTCATCCAACAAGTTGCTAAGGTGAGGGTTAAACTCTTTTAAAAGTTTTCAAAAACCACATGCATGCCTTTAAATGTCTATCTTTACTTTTGTACTTGTGATATATGTGTGTTCATGAGCTTTTGTAAACATGCATGGCAAGATATTTGGCTAGAATGTGATGATAGATGAAATCGGGTATGTGATAGCCTTCTGCCTTGTTGGTGCGAGGTAATTTTGACCTGGTAAATGATGTTTAAAATGCGTGAAAATTGGTAGGTAACTAGTTTTGCCAGTTCTAAACACTTTTTTTCAGAAATAGGCCAAAGCTAATTTTGAATCTAAGGTCCTCAAAATGGCCAAATATTAAAATGTGTCCAAATCTGGAAAGTCTGGAAAAATGAAGCAGGTTTTGGCAGATTCACTGACCTTGTAGAACGAACCAATTTTGACTTAGTAAATGATATCCAAAATACATAAAACTTGGTGTGCTGCTAGATTTTTCAGTTCTGGACATTTTTGTCAGAAATGGATTAAGGCTAAATCTGACCCTAAGCCCTAAATAACGACAAGTATTGAAATGTGTGCAAATCTGGACAGTTTTGTGTAGTCTCACTGTTTTCGCTATAACTATTGAACCCGAACTCCAAATGATGCAAAGTTTGTTTCTGAATTTAGTTCACTCTTTAAGATTTAATTTGACATCTTGTTCACTGGAATTGGAGATTGTTTTCTTGTCTCAATGATTGTGAGAAAACAGCCCATTGCAGTGAGGGTTTCACCTAGTGATATGCTTAGAAAAATTATTGTAACTTCTTTTGTTGTATCAAATGCTTGGGATTGTGGCATTGGGATGTTGTGTGGACTGTTTTGAATGTTTGAGGGTGTTTGAATTAATCAATGCATGGCTTGAAGTTAATCACGTGACAACTTAGGGCTTTATCGCATGGGTGAGCATGAAATGAAACCCTAATGACTAGGTAAACTCACTAAGTGTTGATCCTATGGATATCATGTTTAATTATGTAATTAGTAGGCTGCCCGTAGTTGCCCTTATAGCCTTGAATATGATTCCGACGATTACATGTTGACAAGTAGGCTTTTCTTGCACCCGGTCCCACGTAGATGTCGTTGCATGTTGAATAATCTTGTTATTTGATTACGTGAACTTCGAAATGAGTTATATGACTTGATTTACATGCGTTACATGGCTGCCCGTTTAATATTCATATAACTCCATGTGCTTTTCACGTGTTTACTTGTCAATGTGCAATCTTATGACTTCTCGGAGGCAACCTACTTTGTTGTCCTCCTAATGTGTTATATTAAATGTCATAAATGTGCATTGCATACAAGGTTGCAACCTTTCATTCTGGCGTGGTAGCGTTCACGCACTCCGGGCGGCATCGGGCTTGCCGGTGCAACCGTGACTACCATTGTCCAATTCCCTCTCTCTTTTGGGGGCTAGACTTCCTCGGAGAGTTGGGTCATAGGATTTCGGGGTACATCCGGAGTACACCCATTTGGCGTGATAAGGGGATGATTTGAAGCCGGCCGCAGCAACTGATACTGGAAATGAACTAGGAGCAAAAGCTCACCGTATCCTTTTCACTATGTGTGTAAGTACTCTCGCTTGGTTCCTAGAGGACCTCGGGGAAGAAAGACGAGTAATTGTGTTCTTTTACTTTTACATTACATTATGTACTTACTTGTGATATATATCATGTTTGCAAAAGGGTTTTCATAAGTTGAACTGGAAAATGAGTTTCAAAACTTATTTCTCGTTCCCCTTCGCTGAGTTCATAAGGACTCACCCTCTTTTATCATCTCAGGTGAAGAAGACCAGGAACAGGTACCAGAGGATAACGTGCCTAACGATGATTCCTTGGAATGATTGCTTGCCCTACGTGTCTTACGTGACCATGGCCATTTTGTGAACAATCTGTTGTTGGAAGACTATTTCTTTTATATTGCTTGTTGTTGTAATGTAAAAGACCCCCGTTGTAATTTAGGGTCTAATTTTGGCTTTACTGATCCTAACTAGATAGACACTACTATGGTCATTTTGCTATCATTATTGGCTAAGTACCTATCATAGGATTATGAAGTATCAGGTAAGGATTAAGTAAAATGAATCTATCCAATTTTAAGCAGGTACTCAATGATAAGCTAAGATCAACAGGTACTTTTGTAACGAGGATTAACAAACAAACGAGACATAGTATCATGCTAGGTTATTAATCAAACGGGACTTCGAGATAACTGGTAGGCATTTCGATTGGTTATAAATAGTAATCTTAGTTAGAAATGAAATTGAGTTTGGAAATTTTGAGCCGTTTAGAGAATTAGGTCAAACTAAAGAGCCCAATTACAACTGTTATGCTGCCGATTTTCTGGGGAATTTGTGGTGTTTAGGCTAAAACGTTAAGTGTTAAACCCTCTTGAATGATTAGGTACGTGACACGACTTGAATGTTTAGATCACACCCTAGTCTAACATTCATAGGTCGGGTTGGGGCGTGACAGCCCCCGTCATGTTGAGGGTGCAAAGCCCTTATGTGTTGATGGTTCACAATCCCAGCCAAGAGTGACGGCCTATTCAAAAGGCCCAATGGGCTTATCGACAGTCCACCTGCTTCTACAAAGAAGCATTACCAAATGACGTGATATCGATGCATTATAGAGCCCTCTAATGTTTTGCGAGTTGGGTTCTCGTCCTTTTCACGGCTCACGACGAACGACTCGGGACGAAACAATAGCTCAAAAAGATGAAAAATGGCCGGTAACTAATGAAAATGTTTGATTTGTTCTAACAAAAATAGGAGCAACCGAGCAGTCTTGCTACCTGCGTCGTAGATCTCCCAGAGAGCATTTCAACGGTATGTTGTGCACCGCATAACACCTTACGGATCAAAAGTTATAGGTACTAGTACGACGGAGACCTGGTCACAGGCCCCACGCCCTCAGTTTGTGGGCCCAGCCTCTATGTGAAGCAAAGTTGTCTTGTCCAAGATGCCGTGGTACTAGAGAATAGAAATGTGATGGATAAAGCATCTTGGCAAAGCTAAACAGGGGAAAAAATGAAAAGGTGGCGCAACAAGAGGACTTCTATTGGGGTCACCCATCCTAGCACTACTCTCTCCCAAGCACGCTTAACGTTGGATTTCTGATGGGATCTGGTGCATTAATGCTGGTATGATGGCACCCGTCATGTTGAGGGTACAAAGCCCTTATGTGTTGATGGTTCACAGTCCCAGCCAAGAGAGACAGCCCAATCGAAAGGCCCAATGGGCTTATCGACAACCCATCTGCTTCAACAAAGCAGCATCACTTCAAGACTTGATATCGATGCAATGTAGAGCCCTCCAATGTTCTGCAAATTGGGTTCTCATCCTTTTCGCGGCTTACGACGAACGACCTAGGATGAAAAAATAGCGCAAAAAGAAGAAAAGTTACCCAAAACTGATGAAAATGTTCGACTTTGGGTTACCGAAAATAGATGCAGCCGAGCAGGCATGTTGCCCTCATCGTAGATCTCCCAGAGAGTTTTCCAACGGTATGCCGTGCGCCGCATAACTCCTTACGGATCAAAAGTTATGGGCACCGAAGCGATAGTGACCAGGTTACAGGCCCCACGCTCTCGGTTTGCGAACCCAGCCTCTACGCGAAGCGAAGTTGTCTTGCCCAAGATGCTGTGGGACTCAAAAATAGAAATGTGATGGGTAAAGCATCTTGGCAAGGCTAAACAGGAAAAAAAATTAAAATGGGGTGCAACACAAGGACATCCCAAGGGTCACACATCCTAGTAGTACTCTTACCCAAGCACGCTTAACTTTAGAGTTTTGATGGGATCCAGTGCATTAGTGCTGGTATAATCACACCCATCATGTTGATGGTGCAAAGCCCTTATTTGTTGACAGCTCACAGTCCTAGCCAAGATACACGACCTATTCAAAAGGCCCGATGGGTTGAATGGCAGCCCATCTGCTTCAACAAAGCAGCATCACCGTAAAACGTGATATCCACACATTGCAGAGCCCTCTAATGTTCCGCGAGTTGGGTTCTCGTCCTTTCGCGGCTCACGACGAACTACCCGGGATGAAAAATAGTGCAAAAAGAAGAAAAGTGGCTTGTAACTAATGAAAATGTTCAATTTTTGGTACCAAAAATAGACATAGTGGAGATGGCTTGTTGCCCTTGTCATAGAGTGCCCAGAGGGCATTCCAACGGTATGCTGTGCACCACATAACTCCTTACGGTTCAAAAGTTATGGGCACCGGTGCGATGGAGACTTGGTCACAGGCCCTATGCCCTCGGTTTTCGGGCCCAACCTCTACGCGAAGTGAAGTTGTGTTGCCCAAGAAGCTGTGGGACCCAAGAATATAAATGTGATGGATAAAGCATCTTGGCAATGCTAAACGGGGAAAAAATGAAAAGGGGTACAACACGAGGACTTCCCAGGGGGTCACCATCCTAGTACTACTCTCACCCAAGAACGTTTAACTTCGGAGTTTTGATGGGATCTGGTGCATTAGTGCTGGTATAATTGCACTCGTCATGTTGATGGTGCAAAGCCCTTATGTGTTGACGGCTCACAGTCCCAGCTAAGATAGACGGCCTATTCAAAAGGCCCAATGGGCTTAATGACAGACCATCTGCTTCAACAAAGCAGCATCACCGCAAGACGTGATATCGACACATTTCAGACCCCTCTAGTGTTCTGCAAGTTGGGTTCTCGTCCTTTTCACGGCTCAGGACCCATGACCAGGGATGAAAAAATAGTGCAAATGGAAGAAAAGTGACCCGAAACTAATGAAAATGTTCGATTTTGGGTGCCAAAAATAGGCTCAGCAGAGCAGCGTTGCTACCCCTATCATAGAGCTCCCGGAGAGCTTTCCAACAGTATGTTTTGCGCCGCATAACTCCTTACGGATCTAAAGTTATGGACACCGGTGTGATGGAAACCTGGTCACAGGCCCCACGCACTCAGTTTGTGGGGTCAGCCACTACGCGAAGTGAAGTTTTCTAGCCCAAGATGCCGTGGGACTCGAGAATAAAAATGTGATGGATAAAGCATCTTGGCAAGGCTAAACGGGGAAAAAAATTAAAAGGGGGTACAACACGAGGACTTCCTAGGGGGTCCACCATCCTAGGACTACTCTCGCCCAAGCACGCTTAACTTCGGAGTTCTGATGGGATCCGGTGCATTAGTGCTAGTATGATCACACCTGTCATGTTGATGGTGCAAAGCCCTACTGTGTTGACAACTCACTATCCCAGCCAAGACAGACGGCCCATTCAAAAAGGTGAATGGGCTTAATGACAACCCATCTGCTTCAACAAAGCTGCATCACTGCAAGACGTGATATCAACGCATTGCAGAGCCTTCTAAGGTTTTGCGTGTTGGGTTCTCGTCCTTTTCGCGGCTCTCGACGAGCGACCCTGGATGAAAAAACTCTGTAAAAAAAAAGTTACCCGAAACTAATAAAAACTTTCAAATTTGGGTGCTGAAAACTAGCGCAGCCAAGCAGGCTTGCTGCCCCCGTCGTAGAGCTCCTGGAGAGCTTTCCAACGGTATGTTGTGGATTGCATAACTCTATGCGGATCAAAAGTTATGGGCACCGGAGCAATAGAGACCAGGTCACAAGCCCCACGCCCTTGGTTAGCGAGCCCAGCCTCTACGGGAAGCGAAGTTGTCTTGCCCAAGATGCTGTGGGACTTGAGAATAGAAATGTGATGGATAAAGCGTATTGGCAAGGGTAAACGGGGGAAAAAGAAAAGAAAAGAGGGTAGTAACACGAGGACTTCCCAGGGGGTCACCCATCCTAGTACTACTCTCGGCCAAGCACGCTTAACATAAGATTTCTAATGTGATCTGGTGCATTAGTGCTGGTATGATTGCACCCGTCATGTTGAGGGTGCAAAGCCTTTATTTATAGATGGTTCACAATCCCAGCCAAGAGAGACGGCCCATTCAAAAGGCCTAATAGTCTTATTGACAACCCATCTTCTTCAACAAAGTAGCATCACCGCAAGACATGCTATCGAGGCATTGTAGAGCCCTCTAATGTTCCATGAGTTGGGTTCTCATCCTTTTTGCTGCTCACAACAAACAACCCGGGATGAAAAAACATCGCAAAAAGAAGAAAAGTGGCCGGTAACTAATGTAAACGTTCAATTTTTTGTAACAAAAATAGGCGCTGCAGAGCAGTCTTGCCGCCCCCGTCGTAGAGCTCCCAGAGAGCATTCTAACGGGGGGCTTGGGACCAGGTCTCCGTAGCTCCGGTGCACATAACTTTTGATCCGTGAGGAGTTACGCGGCGCACAACATACCGTTGGAAAGCTCTTCGAGAGCTGTACGATGGGGGCAGCAAGCTTACTGAATCCTATTTTTGGAGCCCAAAATCGAACGTTTTCATCAGTTTTAGGACACTTTTCTTCTTTTGCACTATTTTTTCATCTCGGATCGTACGTCGTGAGCTGCGAAAAGGACGACAACCTAATCCATCACATTTCTATTACTGAATCCCATGGTACCTTGGGCAAGACAACTTCGCCTCAAGTAGAAGCTGGGCCTGCAAACCGAGGGCGTGGGGCTTGGGACCAGCTCTCCGTCGCTCCGGTGCCCATAACTTTTGATCCGTAAGATGTTACGTGGTGCACAACATACCGTTGGAAAGTTCTCCGAGAGCTCTACGACAGGGGCAGCAAGGCTGCTCGGCTACGCCTATTTTTGGAGCCAAAAATCAAACATTTTCATCAGTTTCGGGATACTTTTCTTCTTTTGTGCTGTTTCTCCGTCCCAGATCATGCGTCGTGAGCCGCGAAAAGGATGACAACCTAATCCATCTCATTTCTATTACCGAATCCCATGGTACCTTGGGCAAGTCAACTTCGCCTCACGTAGAGGCTGGGCTCGCAAACCGAGGGTGTAGGGCTTGGGACCAAGTCTCCGTCGCTCCGGTGCACATAACTTTTGATCCGTGAGGAGTTACGCGGCGCACAGCATACCGTTGGAAAGCTCTTCGAGACCTCTTCGATGGGGGCAGCAAGCCTATCTTGCTACGCCTATTTTCGGAGCCCAAAATCGAACGTTTTCATCAGTTTCAGAACACTTTTCTTCTTTTGCACTATTTTTTCATCTCGGATCGTATGTTGTGCACTACATAACTTCTTTCGGTTCAAAAGTTATGGGCACCGGTGCGACGGAGACCTGGTTATAGGCCCTACGTCCTCGTTTGCGGGCCCAGCCTCTACGCGAAGTAAAGTTGTCTTGCCCAAGATGCCGTGGGACTTGAGAATAGAAATGTGATGGATAAAGCATCTTGGCAAGGCTAAACAGAGAAAAAAAATGAAATGGAGGTGGAACACAAGGACTTCCCAACGGGTCACCCTTCCTAGTACTACTCTCGCCCAAGCACGCTTAACTTAGGAGTTCTGATGGGATTCGGTGCATTAGTACTGGTATAATCGCACCCATCATGTTGAGGGTGCAAAGCCCTTATGTGTTGATGGCTCACAGTCCCAGCCAAGAGAGACGACCCATTCAAAAGGCCCAATGGTCTTAATGACAGCCTATCGGCTTCAAAAAAGCAACATCACCGCAAGATGTGATATCGTTGCGTTGTAGATCCCTCTGATGTTCTGCGAGTTGGGTTCTCGTCCTTTTTGCGGCTACGACGAATGACCCAGGATGAAAAAATAGCACAAAAATAAGAAAATAGCACAAAATTGATGAAAACATTCGATTTTGGGCACTGAAATCAGGCACAGCCAAGCAGGGTTGTTGCCCCCATCATAGCGCTCCTGGAGAGCTTTCCAACGGTATGTTGTGCACCACATAAGTCCTTACAGATCAAAAGTTATTTGCACCGGATCGACGGAGACAAGGTCACAGGCCCCAGGCCTTTAGTTTATGGGCCCAGCCTCTACGCGAAGCAAAGTTGTCTTGCCCAAGATGCAGTGGGACTCGATAATAGAAATGTGATGGATAAAGCATCTTGGCAAGGCTAAATGGGGAAAAAATGAAAAGGGGGTGCAACACAAGGACTTCCCAAAGGGTCCCTCATCCTAGTACTACTCTCGTCCAAGCACGCTAAACTTTGAATTTCTGATGGGATCTGGTGCATTAGTGCTGGTATCATCGCACCTGCCGTATTAAGGGTGCAAAGCCCTTATCTGTTGACGGTTCACAGTCCCAGCCAAGAGAGACGGCTCATTCATAAGGCCTAATGGGCTTATCGACAGCCTATCTACTTCAATGAAGCAACATCACCGCAAGACGTGATATCGGCGTGTTGTAGAGCCCTCTATTGTTCCACGAGCTGGGTTCTCGTCCTTTTCGTGGCTTACGACGAGCGTCCCGTGATGAAAAAATGGTGCAAAATAAAGAAAAGTGGCCCGAAGTTGATGAAAATGTTTGATTTTGGGTACCGAAAATAGGTGTAGCCGAGCGGGCTTGCTACCCCGGTCGTAGAGCTCCTAGAGAGCTTTCCAATGGTATGCTGTGTGATGCATAACTACTTACGGATCAAAATTTATGGGCACCAGAGTGATAGAGTTTAGGTAACTGTCCCCATGCCCTCGGTTTGCGGACCTAGCCTCTACGCAAAGCGAAGTTGTCTTGCCCATGATGATGTGGGATTCGAGAATAGAAATGTGATGGATAAAGCATCTTGGCAAGGCCAAACGGGAAAAAAAATGAAAAGGGGGTTGTAACACGAGGATTTCCCTTGGGGTCACCCATCCTAGTACTATTCTCGCCAAGCACGCTTAACTTTTGATTTCTGATGGGATCCGGTGCATTAGTACTGATATGATTGCAACCATCATGTTGAGGGTGCAAAGCCCTTAACTGTTGACGGCTCACATTCCCAGCCAAGAGAGATGGCCCATCAAAAGGCCCAATGGGCTTAATGACAGCCCATTTGCATCAACAAAGCAGCATCACCACAAGACGTGATATCGACGCATTATAGAGCCCTCTAATGTTACGCGAGTTGAGTTCTCGTCCTTTCTGCGGCTCACGACGAATGGCCCGGGTTTAAAAAATAGCGCAAAAAGAAAAAAAGTGGCTCGAAACTGATGAAAATTTTTAATTTTGGGTACCGAAAATAGGTGCTGTTGTGCATGCTTGCTGCCCCCGTTGTAGAGCTCCCAGAGAGCATTCCAACTGTATGTTATGCACTGCATAACTCCTTATGGATCAAAAGTTATGGGCACTGGTGCAACGGAGACCAGGTCACAGGCCCTACGCCTTCGATTTGCGGGCCCAGCCTCTACACGAAGTGAAGTTGTCTTACTCAAGATGTCATGGGACTCGAAAATAGAAATGTGATGGATAAAGCATCTTGGCAAGGCTAAACGGGGAAAAAAATAAAAAGGAGGGTGCAACACGAGGACATCCCAGGTGTAATACCCAAGCCCGGAATGTGGAATTTTCTTGTTATTTATTTTGAAAATTATATTTTCTTAAGTTCTTTGAAATCAAATTGTTACTTCTTTACTGTCGCAAAGTGCATTGCATTTCGAGAGAGATAGTTAGAGGGTGTTTTCTAGTCCTCAACAAGTAGTGAAACTAATTTTTTGGTGTCTTAAATTTTATATTTTATTTGTTGTTAGCTAGAATTAATTTGTTGATGGTTATTTTAGTTTAAAAATGCATAAAAATAGGCTATTTGACAAATTTTAAGTTAGTTGACCAAGGGGTTTGACCATTTGACCAAGTTGTCATATTTTAATAAGCAAATAACAAAGAAAAAAAAAACACAAAGCTGAAAACAGAAAAGGGAGCAGGCCGAAACATAGAAGGAAAAAAAAAAGATTTTCAATCTTCAAACTTCCAATCTTCGCGTGAGCTTGTGCGGGGTGGTTACTGAGGCATCCAGCGAGGTTTTCCTAGCGACTAGGAGTGTCTAAGGTGAGGGAAGCACATTATTTGTGCATTTTAATGTTGTATGTCTCAACTTTAATATTTTTGGGTTTTATCCGTAGTTTGTTGTTTTAATGCTTCAAGAATGTTCCTTGACAATTGTAGAACATGTATTTATAGCTTTTTAACATTTTTTGCGGTTGAATGTTGAGATTGTAATTTAAAATGTCAATTGAATAGTAAAACATGAATAGTAAACCCTCGAAGCGTAGAAGTTGCGTTGTTATGCTTTCTGTTGATGTAGAAAGAAGCTAGATGTGCTAGAATGCCTAAATGCATGGTTTGTTTGGATTGCATAATGGAAAAAATGAGAAAAATACATTGGTGAAAGTCGGGGTCGTTTAGGTCGAGTTTAGCGTTTTCTCGTTTTACGTGATGGCATTGTCTCGGGAGGCCATGGAAGCACTTTTGGTGTAGTTATGGCGTTGGTTGGGTGTTTGGTTAGTATAGTTGTAGTTCAAACGAGCAAAGGGGAAAATCGGGGCTTTCCGTGAATTCTAGGGTAAAGTAGGGTTTCGGGGTCTTTAGACGTGCCTTATGGTGACCTAAGAGGATTGGTGAAGTCGGTTTCCAAAACTCGTGGCTCGTTTGAAAGTAGTAGTGTTTGGTAAGTTGGGGTCGTTTTTGTGTTTTTGTTGGTTTTCATAGAATTTTGCTTGTAGAATGCTTGTTAATGCTTATTGTGCTTGTTGAAGATGATTTTGATCGAAATGCTTATCAACTGTTGCTATTGCGTGCGAGAGTAACCTACTTTGTTATTCTCCCACGTGTGGCTTTATTGCTCGATTGCTAGATTGTCGCATTGTATATTTTATTGCATTCATAGAGTTAGGGGCAGTGTGATGGGCCTCTCTGGGTAGCCTCGGGTTGCCAGTGTTGGTTGCTCTAGCTCCGTGTCCTATTCCCTTTCTCCCTTGGGTTGCCTCCTAGGGAGATTTGGGTCGTAGAATTGATGGATACTTCCGGGGTATTCCAAACTGAAGTTATAAGGTGGTTTGGGCCGGCGCGTCATCATCGAATTCGTGATTGAGAGTTGCTCGTGGAAAGTGAACCGTATCCTTTGAATAAGTGTTTATAGTTTTAATGCTTGTCTTGTTTATTGTTGGCTTTGTTTGTATCTCTATATGATGATTGAATGAATTGCTTGACTATTTGCATTGTATTCTCCTCTCATCTCCGTCCTTAAGACCAATAACCCTCGCTGAGCAATAGTTTTTGCTCATTCCTTTCTATACTATATTTTACAGGAGTAGTTGAAGCGGACCCTATTGAGGTAATTGAGGAGGAGAAGCAAGTGGAGGTGTTTCCTTGATAGCATTTCTTTGCTTAGCTAGTGGTTGGTTGCCAGACTTTTGTGCGGGCCATGCTTGATGTGTTTAATGCTTGGTTGTCGCTTTATTTTGAGGCTTGTAGCGTTGTATGTAGTTTCTATTTTGAGGCCTCTATGGTCTTATGTTGTAAAGTTGAAAGAATGTGAAGATGTAAAGAAATACTCTTATGACTAGTAAAGAATTGCATACTAATGGTTTAACTGTTTAGTGGAACGAATACTTGTGTAGTATGCATGACATTTTTGGTTTGCAAAGTTGTTAATGAGAAGATGTATATTTTCTAAAAGAAAGTTGTCTTGATTCAAATGTATATTATGTTTTCGCAAGTATTATATTGAATGTAGGGTTTTCAGAACGTCCACGGTACAGAGGAGACTCCGTCAATGTGTCGGGTCCGGGCTTGGCCTTTTGCGGGGTCGGGTCGGGGCGTGACATCTTTAGGTGGTATCAGAGCATGTTAGTCTTGCATGAGCCGGGATATGTTTCTTGGTCTGTGGGGTAAAGGTCTAAAATGTAAAAGTGTTAATGTATGATTGTTAACTGGAAAAGTGTTATAGTATGACTCTATGAACTTGAGTGCTTATGTGTTCAAGTGAAATGGTTGGCATATCAATCTTGTCTTATGAGAATTGTGTGATAGGATATTTGATTGAAAGTGACTTGAGTGTTATCTAATCTTATGTGCTATATTTTTATCTATAAACTGCTTTTAAATGTTGCCAGCTATTGTGAGTTGTTACTATGCCACCACGTCGTGGTACTCAAGGTCTAGGGGCAGATGAAGAGGCAGCAAAACAAGGTCAGCAACCGTTGCCTGAACAGTTTATGGGTACTATGACCACTGTAGTTGACCGGATTACACAGGTACTGCATGAGCAGAGGCAGGACAGGAATAATAATCCACAGGGAAATCAAGCCAATCCTGGTGGACAAGGGCCTAGGGCTGAGAATAATCAGTTGGAGAAATTCTTGAGGCACGAGCTAGGTAAGTTCTTTGGAGAGCCGGATGATGAGGCAGTCGAGAGATGGATTAACCGTGTTGAGAAAATTTTTGCTGCTTTGAGGTACACTGATGAGGCAAGAATAGATTATGCGGCATTTTTGTTTGAGGGCGACGCAGAACAGTGGTGGAACACTGTCAGGTTGAGGTGGGACTGTGAGGATGTTCCACATTTGTGGGATGATTTTGTGAGTGAGTTTCAGGACAAGTATATTCCCGAGATGGCTATGGAAAGGCGGGAAGATGAGTTTGTGGCCCTGAAGCAGGGAAACATGACTGTTGCACAGTATGAGGCTAGATTTGTTAGCCTGTCGAGGTATATGCCTGAGCTGGTGCTGCCAGCTAGGAGGATGATTCATAGGTTTGTTCGTGGGCTGAGGATGGATATACAGCTACATTTGACTGGGCAGACCTACACTACTTTTCCCGAGGCATTCCAAGCAGCCTCGAAGTTTGAGAAACGGAAGGCTGAGATGATAGCTGAGAGTAGTCAGCCGAGTAAGAAACAGTATTTGGGCCAGAGCAGCCAGAGTCAGCCGAGGCAGTATCAGACTTCTGCACAGGTTCCTTAGCAACGTCCGTATCAGCCACAGTATCAGATTCAGGCTAGGCCAGTTGTGACTAGACCCCAGCAGGGAGGTACAGTTCCTACTACTGCCAGAGCCCCCGCACCTACAGGAAACACTGTTGTAAGACAAAATCAGCAGTGTAACTTTTTTAATCGATCGGGGTACGTTGAGGCTAATTGCTAGAGGAAGAGTGGTAAATGCACCGGTTGTGGGAATGATGATCATAGGGTGAAAGATTGCCCTAAGTATAAGAATGTTCAGGGCCGTACTAGAGGCCAAGGTGTGCATAATAGGGCTGCAGGTCCAGCACAGAGGGTACATGCTAGGGTCTTTGCACTGGATGCAGAGGAGCTACCTGACACTATAGCAATAGTGGAAGGTACCTTTCTTCTCAATACTTAGCCAGTTAAAGTTTTGATTGATCCCGGAGCTACACATTCATTTATAACTCCTGCATGTGCACGATCTGTGAATGTTTGCATTGATAAACTGCCGCATGAAGTTGAAGTTAGTACGCCTTTGGGTGCGAAATTTGTTACTGAGTCTATTTGCAAATCTTGTGATATATGCATTGAGAACCGTAAATTTCCTGCTGATTTAATTATACTACGCTTCCGTGACTTTGAAATCATTTTGGGGATGGATTGGTTGGGGAAATACTATGCTCAGTTGGATTGTAGAACAAAGATTGTTTATCTTCAGATTCCTGACCTATCGGTACTAAAGATTGTTGGGAACTGCAGGGCTGCCCGAATACCTCTTTTATCATCGATCAAGGCTT
Organism: Ehretia macrophylla; assembly: GCA_037974665.1. Classification (NCBI taxonomy): domain Eukaryota; kingdom Viridiplantae; phylum Streptophyta; class Magnoliopsida; order Boraginales; family Ehretiaceae; genus Ehretia; species Ehretia macrophylla. Next base: position 23,685,059 of record CM075780.1, read on the forward strand.
CTAAATTGTTGAATAAGGGTTGTGAAGCTTACTTAGCTTATCTGATCAATCAACCTACTGATAAGTTGAATTTGAATGAGGTTCCAATTGTTAAAGACTTTCCTGGTGTATTTCTCAAGGAATTACCGGGTTTACCACCGGATAGGGAGATTGAATTTGTGATTGACATTATGCCAGGCACTGCGCCAATTTCTAGGAGTCCTTATAGAATGGCATCAGCTGAACTTCAAGAATTGAAAATTCAGCTTCAGAACTTGCTTGGGAAAGGGTTTATACAACCTAGTTCTTCACCGTGGGGTGCACCTATGTTGTTTGTGAGAAAGAAAGACGGCACGCTACGGTTATGTATTGATTACAGGGGACTTAATCAAGTCACGATTAAGAACAAATACCCCTTGCCATTGATTGAAGAATTGTTTGACCAGTTGCAGGGTGCGAGTGTTTAATCTAAATTTGACTTGAGGCACGGTTACTATCAACTCAGAATTCGGAGTGACGATATACCTAAGACGGCATTCAGGACTAGATATGGCCACTATGAATTTGTTGTGTTACCGTTTGGATTTATGAATGCACCAGCCGCATTCATGGACTTAATGCAGAGGGTTTTTCAACCTTATCTTGATCAATTTGTCGTAATCCTTATTGACGACATTTTAGTGTACTCTAAGAACGAGGCTGAACATGAACAACATTTGAAGATTGTGCTCCAGACATTGCAAGAAAACAAGCTTTTTGCAAAATTCAGCAAGTGTGAATTCTGGTTGAATCAAATATCTTTTCTAGGCCATATCATTTCAGATCAAGGAGTTTCAGTAGACCCGACTAAGATTGAAGTTGTTTCGTCTTGGAAGAGACCTGAAACGGTGTCGGAGATTCGAAGCTTTCTAGGGTTGGCAGGTTACTATCGGAGGTTTGTTAAAGACTTTTCCAAAATTTCTAGACCTTTAAGCCAGTTGACTCGAAAGAAAGTTACTTACAACTGGGATGCTAAATGTGAATCCAGTTTCCAAGAACTGAAGAAGAGACTAACTACAGCTCCTGTACTAGCTTTACCTAAGGGTACATAAAACTTTGTTGTCTACAGTGATGCATCTAAAGAAGGTTTGGGCTGTGTTTTAATGCAGAATGGTAAGGTGATTGCCTATGCTTCTAGGAAGTTGAAACCATATGAAGTCAATTACCCTACACATGATCTTGAGTTAACTGCAGTTGTGTTTGCTTTGAAGAAGTGGCGTCACTATTTGTGGGGTTGCAGATTTGAAATTTTTACTGACCACAAGAGTCTCAAATATTTATTTTCACAAAAGGATTTGAATATGAGGCAGCGAAGATGGCTTGAGCTATTAAGTGGCTACAATTGTTCTATGAACTATGTGCCAGGTAAGGCAAATGTTGTTGCTGATGCTTTGAGCCGAAAGGCTACTGTTGCAAGTTTAATTATCAAGGATTGGGAGACTTTGGAGGAAATTTGTTCATGGAAGCCAGAAGCTACTGAGGTAGGGATTCGATTTGCTAGCTTACAAATTCAGTCGGGATTGCTAGCACAAATTAGAGAGGCACAGAAGACTGATCCTCACATCTTGAAAATCCAAGAAAAAGCGAAAGGGGGAGAGTCGGAGTTTAAATTGCATGCAGACGGTATCTTCAGATTCAGGGACAGAGTGTGTGTTCCTGGTAATCCGACTTTGAAGAATGAGATTCTGTCCGAGGCACATAATTCGAGATATACGATTCACCCGGGCAGTACCAAAATGTATAGAGATCTGAAACAACACTTCTGGTGGAACAATATGAAGAGGGAGATTGCTGGGTATATATCCAGGTGTTTAACTTGTCAGAGGGTTAAAGTGGAGCATTAGAGGCCAGCCGGGCTTTTGCAACCGTTGTCGATTCCGCAATGGAAATGGGTGCATATAACAATGGACCTTGTGACCGATCTTCCTAGATCTCCGAGAGGATGTGACTCTGTTTGGGTTGTCGTGGACCGATTGACTAAAGTTTCACATTTGATTCTCGTGAACAAACAGGATAGCCTTGATAAATTAGCTGAGCCCTATGTTGCTAATATTGTGAGACTACATGGTGTGCCACAGAGTATAGTGTCAGATAGAGATCCCAGATTCAGGTCTCATTTTTGGCAGAAGTTGCAAGAGGCCATGGGAACTAAATTGAGCTTCAGTACTGCATACCATCCACAAACTGATGGCCAGTCTGAGAGAACTATCAGGATCTTGGAAGACATGCTTCGGGCATGTGTGTTAGACTTTGGGAAGAATTGGGAGAAGTTTTTGCCTTTAGTGGAGTTCGCCTACAATAATAGTTATCAATCTACTATAGGTATGGCTCCCTACGAGGCGTTGTACGGTCGTAAATGCAGATCCCCATTGTATTGGGAAGAGGTTGGAGAGATGAGAACAGTTGATCCGACTATGTTACCTAAGATGATTAAGATGGTAGATAATGTTCACCTTATTCGCCATCATATGCTTACAGCTCAGAGTCGTCAGAAGAGTTATGCAGATAAGCACCGTCGGGATCTTGAATTTGCTTTGGGAGATTGGGTGTTTCTTAAGATTTCTCTTCGAAAGGGATTGATTCGGCACGGTAAGAGCGGGAAACTTAGTCCCAGGTATGTGGGTCCGTTTGAGATCACCGAAAAGGTGGGTCCATTAGCTTATCGGTTAGCTTTACCTCCGAGCTTGTCGAGATTACACGATGTTTTCCACGTGTCAATGTGGAGGAAATATCATCCAGATCCTTCACATGTACTTGAACCAGAGCCTTTGCAGATTGAGGAAAAGTTAACTTATGAAGAGAAACCGATTCGAATTGTGGATCGGAAAATTCAGGAGCTTCGCAGAAAGAGTATTCCGTAAGTAAAGGTTATGTGGAATCATCATGGGTTTGAGGAAGCAACTTGGGAAAGAGAGGACCAGGTTCGGAATCAGTATCCGGAGTTGTTTGTTGACCAAGTAAGAATTGCGTGAGCGCAATTGTTTTAAGGGGGAGAGGGTGTAATACCCGAGCCCGGAATGTGGAATTTTCTTGTTATTTATTTTGAAAATTATATTTTCTTGAGTTCTTTGAAATCAAATTGTTACTTCTAAACTGTCGCAAAGTGCATTGCATTTCGAGAGAGATAGTTAGAGGGTATTTTCTAGTCCTCAACAAATAGTGAAACTAGTATTTTGGTGTCTTAAATTTTATATTTTATTTGTTGTTAGCTAGAATTAATTTGTTGATGGTTATTTTAGTTTAAAAATGCATAAAAATAGGCTATTTGACCAATTTTAAGTTAGTTGACCAAGGGGTTTGACCATTTGACCAAGTTGTCATCTTTTAATAAGCAAATAACAAAGAAAAAATAAAAACACAAAGCTGAAAACAGAAAAGGGAGCAGGCCGAAACATAGAAGGAAAAAAAAAAGATTTTCAGTCTTCAAACTTCCAATCTTCGCGTGAGCTTGTGCGGGGTGGTTACTGAGGCATCCAACGAGGTTTTTCTAGCGACTAGGAGTGTTTAAGGTGAGGGAAGCACGTTATTTGCGCATTTTAATGTTATATGTCTCAACTTTAATGTTTTTGGGTTTTATCCGTAGTTTGTTGTTTTAATCGTTTTAATGCTTCAAGAATGTTCCTTGACAATTGTAGAACATGTATTTATAGCTTTTTAACATTTTCTGCGGTTGAATGTTGAGATTGTAATTTAAAATGTCAATTGAATAGTAAAACATGAATAGTAAACCCTCGAAATGTAGAAGTTGCGTTGTTATGCTTTCTGTTGATGTAGAAAGAAGCTAGATGTGCTAGAATGCCTAAATGCATGGTTTGTTTGGATTGCGTAATGGAAAAAACGAGAAAAATGTATTGGTGAAGGTCGGGGTCGTTTAGGTCGAGTTTAGCATTTTCTCGTTTTGCATGATGGCATTGTCTCGGGAGGCCATGGAAGCAATTTTGGTGTGGTTATGGCATTGGTTGGGTGTTTGGTTAGTATAGTTGTAGTTCAAATGAGCAAAGGGGGAAATCGGGGCTTTGCATGAATTCTAGGGTAAAGTAGGGTTTCGGGGTCTTTAGACGTGCCTTATGGTGACCTAGGAGGATTGGTGTAGTCGGTTTCCAAAACTCGTGGCTCGTTTGAAAGTAGTAGCGTTTGGTAAGTTGGGGTCGTTTTTGTGTTTTTGTTGGTTTTCATAGAATTTTGCTTGTAGAATGCTTGTTAATGCTTGTTAATGCTTATTGTGCTTGTTGGAGACGATTTTGATTGAAATGCTTATCAATTGTTGCTATTGCATGTGAGAGTAACCTACTTTGTTATTCTCCCACGTGTGGCTTTATTGCTCGATTGCTAGATTGTCGCATTATATATTGTATTGCATTCATAGAGTTAGGGGCGGTGTGATGGGCCTCTCTGGGTAGCCTCGGGTTGCCAGTGTTGGTTGCTCTAGCTCCGTGTCCTATTCCCTTTCTCGCTTGGGTTGCCTCCTAGGGAGATTTGGGTCGTAGAATTGATGGATACTTCCGGGGTATTCCAAACTGAAGTTATAAGGTGGTTTGGGCCGGCGCGTCGTCATCAAATTCGTGATTGAGAGTTGCTCGTGGAAAGTGAATCGTATCCTTTGAATAAGTGTTTATAGTTTTAATGCTTGTCTTGTTTATTGTTGGCTTTGTTTGTATCTCTATATGATGATTGAATGAATTGCTTGACTATTTGCATTGCATTCTCCTCTCATCTCCGTCCTTGAGACCAATAACCCTCGCTGAGCAATAGTTTTTGCTCATTCCTTTCTATACTAAATTTTACAGGAGTAGTTGAAGCGGACCCTATTATGGTAATTGAGGAGGAGGAGCAAGTAGAGGTGTTTCCTTGATAGCACTTCTTTGCTTAGCTGGTGGTTGGTTGCCAGACTTTTGTGCGGGCCATGCTTGATGTGTTTAATGCTTGGTTGTTGCTTTATTTTGAGGCTTGTAGCCTTGTATGTAGTTTCTATTATAAGGCCTCTATGGTCTTATGTTGTAAAGTTGAAAGAATGTGAAGATGTAAAGAAATACTCTTATGACTAGTAAAGAATTGCATACTAATGGTTTAACTGTTTAGTGGCACGAATACTTGTGTAGTATGCATGACATTTTTGGTTTGCAAAGTTGTTAATGAAAAGATGTATATTTTCTAAAACAAAGTTGTCTTGATTCAAATGTATATTATGTTTCCGCAAGTATTATATTGAATGTAGGGTTTTCGGAACGTCCACGGTACAGAGGAGACTCGGTCCGTGTGTTGGGTCCGGGCTTGGCCTTTTGTGGGGTCGGGTCGGGGCGTGACACCAGGGGTCATCCATCTTTGTACTACTCTCGCCCAAGCACGCTTAACTTCGGAGTTTTGATGGTATCCGGTGCATTAGTGCTGGTATGATTGCAACCGTCATGTTGATGGTACAAAGCCCTTATGTGTTTACGGCTCACAGTCTTGGCCAAGCTAGACGACCCATTCAAAAGGTCCAATGGGCTTAATAACAGCCCATCTGCTTCAACAAAGCAATATCACTGCAAGACGTGGTATCGACGCGTTGCGGAGCCCTCTAGTGTTCCGCGAGTTGGGTTCTCATCCTTTTCGCGGCTCACGACGAACGACCTAGGATGAAAAAACAACAGTCAAAACTGATGAAAAAATTCAATTTTAGGTACAAAAAACTGGCGCAGCCAAGCAGGCTTGCTACCCCCATCGTAGAGTTCCCGGATAGCTTTTCAACGGTATGTTGTGCGCCGCATAACTCCTTATGGATCACAAGTTATGGGCACCAGAGCGACGTAGACCAGGTCACAAGCCCCATGCCCTCGGTTTGTCGGCCCAACCTCTCCGCGAAGCGAAGTTGTCGAGCCTAAGATGCTATGGGACTCGAGAATAGAAATATGATGGATAAAGCATCTTGGCAAGGCTAAACGGGTCAAAAAAAATGAAAAGGGGGTTACAACACGAGGACTTCCCAGGAAGTCACCCATCCTAGTACTACTCTCGCCAAAGCACGCTTAACTTCGGATTTCTGATGGGATCCAGTGCATTAGTACTGGTATGATCGCACCCATCATGTTGAGGGTACAAAGCCCTTATGTGTTGACGGTTCACAGTCCCAGCCAAGAGAGACCGCCCATTCAAAAGGCCCAATGGGCTTATCGACAGCCCATCTGCTTCAACAAAGCTGCATCACTGCTAGACGTGATATCGATGCGTTGTAGAGCCCTCTAATGTTTCGTGAGTTGGGTTCTCGTCCTTTTCGCGGCTCACGACGAACAACCCAGGACGAGAAAACAACGCAAAAGAAGAAAAGTTGCCCGTAACTAAAGAAAATGTTCAATTTTTTGTACCAAAAATATGTACAACCAAGTAGTCTTGCTGCCCCCGTCATAGAGCTCCCAGAGAACATTCCAACGGTATGCTGTGCGCTGCATAACTCCTTACGGATCAAAAGTTATGGGCATCTGTGTGATGGAGACCTGGTCATAGGCCCCACGCCCTCTGTTTGTGGGCCCAGCCTCTACGCGAAGCGAAGTTTTCTTGCCCAAGATGCCGTGGGACTCGAGAATAGAAATGTGATGGATAAAGCATCTTGGCAAAGCTAAACGGGGAAAAAAATGAAAAGTTGGTGCAACACGAGGACTTCGTAAGGGGTCACCCATCCTAGTACTACTCTCGTCCAAGCACGCTTAACTTCGGATTTCTGATGGGATCCGGTGCATTAGTGCTGGTATGATCACTCCCATCATGTTGAGGGTGCAAAGCCCTTATGTGTTGATGGTTCATAGTCCCAGCCAAGAGAGACGGCCCATTCAAAAGGCCCAATGGGCTTATCGACAGCCCATCTGCTTCAACAAAGAAGCATCACCGAATGATGTGATATCAATGCATTGTAGAGCCCGATAATGTTTTGCGAGTTGGGTTCTCGTCCTTTTCACGACTCACGACAAACGACCAGGGATGAAAAAACAGCGCAAAAAGAAGAAAAGTGGACGGTAACTAATGAAAACATTCAATTTTTTGTATCGAAAATAGGTGCAGTCGAGTAGTCTTACTACCCCCGTCGTAGAGCTCCTAGAGAGCATTCTAACGGTGGAAAGTTGAGCCCGAGGTTCGTAGGACCATTTGAGATAGTTGAAAAGGTTGGCAAGTTGGCCTATCGCCTGGAACTACCCCAAAACCTCTCCAATATTTATGATGTCTTCCATGTCTCAATGCTACGAAAGTATCACACTGACCCATTGCACATCTTGGAGCCAGAGCCGTTGCAGTTTTGGGAGAACTTGTCTTATGAAGAAAAGCCTATTCGGATCCTAGACCAGCAAGATCGGGAGTTGCGCCACATAACTCCTTACGGATCAAAAGTTATGGGCACCAGTACAACGGAGACCTGGTCATTGGCCCCACGCCCTCGGTTTGCGGGCCCAACCTCTACGCGAAATGAAGTTGTCTTGCCAAAGATGCTATGGTACTAGAGAACAGAAATGTGATGGATAAAGCATCTTGGCAAGGGTAAACGGGGGATAAAACTGAAAAGGTGGTACAACACGAGGACTTCCCTAGGGGTCACCCATCCTAGTACTACTTTCGCCCAAGCACGCTTAACTTCGGAGTTCTGATGGGATCCGATGCATTAGTGCTGGTATGATCGCACCCGTCATGCTGATGGTGCAAAGCCCTTATGTGTTGACGGGTCATAGTCCCAACCAAGATATACGGCCCATTCAAAAGGCCCAATGGGCTTAATGACAGCCTATCTGCTTCAACAAAGCAGCATCACTGCAAGACATGATATCGACGCGTTGCAGAGCCCTCTAATGTTCAGCGAGTTGTGTTCTCGTCCTTTTCGTGGCTCACGACGAACAACCCGGGATGAAAATACAGTGCAAAAAGCAGAAAAGTGGCCTGTAATTGATGAAAATGTTCAATTTTTTGGACCAAAAATAGGCGCAGCCGAGCAGTCTTGCTGCCCCCGTCGTAGAGCTCCCAGAGAGCATTCCAATGGTGGAAAGTTGAGCCCAAGGTTTGTAGGACCATTTGAGATAGTTGAAAAGGTTGGCAAGTTGGCGTATCGCCTGGAACTACCCCAAAACCTCTCCAATATAATGATGTCTTCCATGTCTCAATGCTACGGAAGTATCACCCTAACCCATTGCACATCTTGGAGCCAGAGCCATTGCAGCTTCGGAAGAACTCGTCTTATGAAGAAAAACCTATTTGGATCCTAGACTAGCAAGATCGGGAGTTGTGCAACAAGTCGATACCGATGGTGAAAGTGTTGTGGGATCACCAAGGAGTTGAAGAAGCAACGTGGGAAAGGCGAGACCAGATGGAGCAACAGCATCCGACATTATTCCAAAGGTAATATTGAATTTCGGGATGAAATTCTCTTAAGGAGGGGAGGATGTGAGGCCCGACCTCGATTTGCATGCGCTACCTCGATTCATGTACCCTAACCTTGAATTGCGTGCCTTAACCTAGGTTTAAGAGTCGTGTCTTGATTTACATGCATTGAATTAAATTACGTGTCTTGCATTAGTTTACGTGCATTCACTTAGGGTTGCGTGCATTTACTTTGAAATCTGTGCATTTGTCTTGGAGTTCGTGTCTTTCCTCGTAGTACGTGCCCTAGACCTGGGAAAGCGTGCATGCACGCTAATCAATAAAGTATCCTACACAAAACACTATACTATAAAATAATCCTACAAACACCACTAACTATTATTATAATCATAAGTCAACCCACTAGAAGACAAAAGCTCACTAAACACTAAACATTCTTTATTATCACCTAAAACCCATGCACACAGAAACCTATAAACACTAATACTTTAATACAACATTATACAATTAAAAAACCAACACAAAATGCTCAAATTGACCATGCCATGGCCGGCCACCAAGGCCTTTTGACAAGCCTTGCACAAATTCAAAAAATATCCTAGACATTCTATGACAAACACACAAAACACAATGCATAAAAATAATCCTATACACCCTACCCTAAGCTACCTTTCTTGGCCTTCTCAATGCCCATGCTCCTCACAATTCAAAAATGCACAATGACAAAAGAAAATTCAGATTTTACAAGGCCCTAAGGCCGACACACCCACACACAACACTTCACATTTCTTTTTCCTCTCAAAACTCTCTCAACTCCCTCATCTCATCTCACTCTCGACCGTAGCTCCCTTGAGCTCTCAAGACGGAAAATTTACTCTCTAAGGCTCTCAAGAACTTCGGCCATAGCAAGGAACTCGAGCTAGGTAGCTCAAAGTCTCACACAAGCTCACAAACTCATCATTCTCGGCCATAGGTAAGTTTTGACGGTTTTCTTCCTTGTCTTTTGGTTTCACACACATGCACACCTCCTACACAAGATAACTAAGCTAGGATTTACAGAAAAACCAGCCACCACTCAGCCAAAGCAAGGAAAGAGGACCTTTTGTTCATTTTCAAGGGCGTTCTTGCATCTTCATCCATCAACTTGCTAAGGTGAGGGTTAAAACCTTTTAAAAAGCTTTCAAAATTCACATGCATGCTCTCATATAGCTGTATTTACTCTTGATGTTCATGTATATGTGTTTATATGAACCTATCTACTCATGCATGGCTTGAATATAACTAGAAACTTAGAGATATGCAAACTCATTTTTTTGGCAGATTACTGACCTTGTAAAACGAAGTGTTTTTGTCCTAGTAAACATTGATAAAAATGAATAAAATTTGGTAGGTCACTATATTTGTCAGTTCTGAACATATTTTTCAGAAATAGGCTAAGGCTAAGTTTAAGTTTAAAGGCATAAAAAATGGCAAATATCGAAATCTGTATGAATCTGGACAGTTTTGCGTAGTCTCACGGTTTTGGTCATAACTACTAAGTCCGAACTCGGAATGCAGCGAGGTTTGTTCCTAGATTTAAAGAACTCATTAATATTCAATTTGAAATTTTGTTCACTGTAATTGGAGGTTATTTACGTGGCTAAATGAATGAGGAAAAACAGACCATTGCAGTATGGTTTTTGGCTTGATAATATGCTTTAAATCACGTGGTAACATCACTTGTGGTATGGAATGCTTGGAATTGTGGAAATTAGAAGTTATGTGGGCTGTTTTGGTTGGTTGTGGTTGCTTAATTTGGTTGATGCATCGCTTAGGTTCATTATTTGACAAATTGTTGCTCAATTGCATGTGTAAGCACGAAATTGAAGCCCTATTGCTTATGTATGCTTGCTAAGTGATAACCCTATGGCTAAATGTGTTCAATTGAGTGGTTAGTAGGCTGCCCAATAATTGTTAAGTATGCTTGAAATGGTTTAAGTGTTTCTTGTGGTGCTTAGCAAATAAAATCAACACCCAAGCACAGCCTTGTAAGCCCTAATGGCCCGTAGACTCCCAAGTCATAAACCACTCTTGTGTGATCATAATTGATGTTGAGGATTATTAATAGGCTGCCCGGAATTATCTTATAGCTCTAAACATGATCCCCGATAATTGCATGTTGAGATGTGAACTATTCTTGCACCCGGTTTTGTGTAAGTGTCATAGCATGCTTGTATGATCTCAACACTTGATAAGTGAACTAAAATGAGCTATATGACTCGTTTTATATGTTGTTACTTGGCTATCCGTTAAATGTTCACATGCTCCTAAGTGTTTTACCAAGTGAAATTACATGTCAAAGCATGCCTCGTACGTTTACTTGTCAATATGAAATCTTATAATTGCTTGGAGGCAACCTACTTTGTTGTCCTCCTAATGTGAATTGTTAAATGGTATAATTGTGCATTGCATACAAGGTTGCAACCTTTCATTTTGGCATGGTAGTGTTTCACGCACGCCGTGCGGCATCGAGCTTGCCAGTGCTACCGTGACTACCATGGTCCAATTATCTCTCTCGCTTAGGGGCTAGACTTCCTTGCAGATGTCACGCCTCAACTCGACCCCTCCTACGATCAGTCAGGATGCAACGGAATTTCGGCAGCATAACAACAGTAACATGAATATCAGGGCTCTAAACCAACCCTTTAGAACAACATATATCATACTCCATAAATCACCAACCAACTCCACAATCAAATTAACAACATACAACATAACCACTTCATACATTAAACATTCCTTCATCAACTCTTTCATTGTTACGCGCCTCCGTTCCAGCTTAATACATAGGTTATACATTCATTTCAAAATATATTATAACCAACTTAGTAATCTAGTCATGATCAAAATAAAGACTACTAAATCAACATACATATGTCTTTATATTAAGATAGGTTATACAACACATTGTTTTACAACAACTAAGACAATCTCATGGCAATGACTCCTGCACATAAGACTCATCCACATATGGCACATTTCCCTCTTCAAGAGGCACGTACCCGTAGTCAGGCTCAGTAACACCTGCATGCATGCAATAATTGAGAGTGAGCTTATATAAAACAAGCCCAGTGAGGATCCGATAGATCTCTAACAGTATTTACTATACTCCTTGGAAATCATCCTTTGAGCAGTAAACACACAATGAACATCAATAATCATTATAAATGCAACAATAGTAATAACTGTAAACACACAATAAGGATACAATACATTTGCTGATGAAGCTCCATACACCAATTCCATGCTCAACAACTCCTCCAAACTCAATGACACAATCCTGAGGTACCTTGACCTAGACCCACACCCTATGGCCTCTCCGCCCATGCGAGATAGGGATTAGCCATGATAATTGTGCCCGCAGCCCAGGATGCCTCCCAAGGTGACACAACATTATCAAAGCTCACAACAATAGGACTCAATTCGAGAATTCAACAGCATTGGTTGCCCGACTCTCGACTCATAATAACAATAACATTAACAATTCGAGAAGCCAACAACATTGGCTGCCCGACTCTCATCTCATAATAACAATAACAATAACAATTCGAGAAGTCAACAACATTGGCTGCCCGACTCTCGACTCATAATAACAATAACAATAACAATTCGAGGAGTCAACAACATTGGTTGCCCGACTCTCGACTCATAATAACAATACCAATACGAGAAGTCAACAACATTGGCTGCCCGACTCTCGACTCATAATAACAATACCAATACGAGAAGTCAACAACATTGGCTGCCCGACCCTCGACTCATAATAACAATAACAATAACAATTCGAGAAGTCAACAACATTGGCTGCCCGACCTCAGACTAATACAAACAATAACAATCAGTTAACAATGTAACACCCCGGATTAACCCTGAGCGTGCTCCTCACAATTTTGTAACAACAATCAATAATCAATAATCAATCAATCCGTATTTTAACAATCAATTAAACAACATTTAACAATCAACAACTATATAATCATGAAACAATTAAGTTAGATGACAAAGTAGGCCATCCAACTCAACATACATTAAACGAACAACCAAACCCTAGTCTAACCATCAACAACTTACAATTCAATCACTCAAACACCACTCGATCATCTAAAGGCATATAACAACATTTTAAAGAAAGACAACCTAATCTTCTAATAATCATAACTTACATTCTACTAATCCAAACAACTCCAAACTAGTTTCTATCACTCACCTACTCAATCAACAACATTAACCCTCTCGGAAACCAACCATAATCCATCCAAATCAAGCCCAACAACCTTAAAACCTTAATGCACCTTGGCTGAAATTTTCGGACTTTCACACCGACATCACAATCAAAATTTTGGCATTACAATGGCACTTCCCCGTATTTAACAAACCTTTAGAAATCGACGACAGTCGATTCCAACCACTACAACTCAAAATATTCAACAATTGGTCAAACTATCAACTTTAAATACCTGAAAATAAAAATTTATGCTACAATAGTTCAAATCTCATAAGAATACATATAATCGATCCTTAGCATGCACTGATTAATAATATAACTTCAAATTAACATTCTAAAGGTTCAAAATTCAATTATATGCAAAAACATAAAAATGACATTTTGAGATCTAGAATTTTTCTCTCAGCTTTGATGTGTTTTGATGCAAGAAAGATGTATAATGGATGCTCAACAAGCAAAATCAAGCTTTGAATGAAGTGATTTGGACTTGAATTGCAAAATCTATGAGAAAAATTCTTTGAAAAGCCTTGAAAATGCCTTATTCCTCCTCCTCCTTGAACTCACGGTTTTGTGTGTGTTTTTGGGGTGTTTTTGGATTGTTTTAATGTGTGTTGATTATATAAACTCAAAGTCAACAAAAATATTAAAAGTCAAAGTTGATTTTCTAGTCTTTTAATTAATGTTTTTAGTCTTTTAAGTAGTTTTTCTTGACTATTTTGCTTGCTCAAGTAAAAAATACTATATTTAGTAGTTTAATAATAGGTGACAACATTTCACAAGCATACTCATACACCCGCTTGGGTAAAAACTCAGTTTTTGCAAAAGAAGGTGAAAAGTTATATTTATTTGTTTTCAAATGTCTTTTAAATACATTTTTCAATTGTGCCATTTTATAAATATTTAAAATGAAATATAATTTGTATCTAATATATACTAGGTCAATGAAAGTCAACACAAGAATCGTTTTGAGCAAAAATCACTATTTTAGCTTAAAAACGTACTTTTTCGCCCGTAAAATCTATTTAAATTCCTATTCCGTTTCAAAATCAATTTTTGTCAAACATGGGTCTATTAATAATAGAGGACTAGGTTTTCAAACCCTAAAAACACCCGTGTCAAAATTTTAGCGGACGTGCGTTCAAAACACTATGCACAAAAATCAACGATAAAATTTCTGTTGCCGATTTTGATAAAAATTTCATGAATGCACACATAGCATGTATTAGGAATATAAACCACATGTTTAGCACATTCAAACTCATATAACACATAGAACAGGTCAAAGCACGCAAAACACGCAGATCGAGGTTAAGATAAAAAGTGGGGTTTCACATTCTCCCATCCTTAAAATAATTGCATCCTCGCAATTCTTCACTCAAGTACTGCTGGCTCAAACATACGGAATGAAAGACCGAAAACCAAATTCTAAATACCAACTAAGTATGTCAACTAGGAATATCGAACAAGAAGCTTGAATAGGAACGCTGAATAAGAATACCGACTAAGACTTCCGGATGAGAATCTTAAATAATTACCGAAGAAAATGCCAAACATAGATCCCGTAATAGAGTACCAACCAAGAATACCAAGTAAGAACTTCAACAAGATCACCGAGCGAGAATACCGAATAATAATCCCAATATAAGAACTCTGGATAATACCGTATAAGAATTCCACATAAGAATACCGCATAGAAAATACCATAGAAGAAGTCCAAAGAAGTATGCTGAATAAGAATCTCCATATAGAAATCTCGAGGGAGAATGCCGTATAAGATCACCAAATAAGAATCCCAATAATCAATGTATAGTCATAAAGTAGCTTGACCCCTAATCGGAATTCTATATACCTCAACGTCATATACTACTCAGTCGCCAACTGATATGATGCACGTGCTAACTTTAATCGTATAAGGCAACTCTCTACTCACATTTTAGCATGTTGCACTCAAGGAGATATAATATTTAATTGGTTAAGAATAAGTTACCTTTCACCCCTGCTGCCGCCTCTGGCAATTCCTCCAAGTCCACTGCGTAGGCCCGAGCCTGAGCCCGCTGCTGTTGAGGTGTACTGCTTGCAGGTCCACCCTGATAACCCTGGACTACTGGCTGACCCGTAGAACCCTGATACCTGGGACAATCCCATGCCTAGTGTTGGTTGCTGCTGCAACCTAAACACGTCCCTGCCTTCTTCCGACAGTCGACCTCCAGATGGCCTGTACGTTTACAATAAGTACACAACGGTATCAGGGTACTGACACTGCCTCCAAAAGACCCAGAAACTGAATAAGCAGTTGTACCAGTCTGCTGCTGAGGTGACGCAACACTAGGCCTATACCAACCCTGAGACGGGGCCGGCCTAAACTGCGGCTGAGCTTGATAAGACCCCTGCTAACTGAGGCCGATAGTAACCCTGCTGACCCGGCGGTCTGAAAGAACCCTGCAGCACTGCAGGCCTGTAACCACCCTATTGTACCGAAGGTCTATACATACCCTGCTGACCCTGCAGCTGAAAGGGCCTCTTGCTAGGCTGACTAGGTCCGATCCGTTCCCCCTTTCTCTTCTCTAACCTAGAAGCTGCATCAAAGGCCTCAGTAAGTATATCATACTGATTCAAGGCCATCGCATCCTGAATCTCGAGCCTCAAACCCAACGTAAACCTATGAGTCTTGCGCTCCTCGTTAGCCACAAACTCCGGTGCATACCAGGATAGTCTAGTAAATATAGCCTCATACTGAGCCACTGAAGCATCCCCCTGAACTAGAGACAGAAATTCAGCCTCTCTCCTCTCCCGTGCAATCCTCGGGACATACTTCGCCCGGAAAGCTCTCAAAAAGGTATCCCAGACATACGGAATACCTTGGGTCTCCCAACTAGATTTCACCGTGCGCCACCACTCTTCTGCCTCATTATCAAACAAATAAACGACAAAGGTGACCTTTCTTTCATCAGTATAATCCATAGGGTCAAATATTTTCTCCACTTTATTAATCCATGCCTCGACTTTCCGATCATCTGGCTCCCCCTGAAATCTCGGCGGATAATACCCCAAGAACTCCTTCAGTGTACCATGCCCGTGGTACCCACCCTGTAAATTCAATAACTATGCCTACAAAGTCTGAGCTTGGGCAGCCTGCCCTGCTAGCAATTGTGCCTGACCGGCCATAACCTCAGCTATCCTATCCATGGCTACTTCAAAACGATCATCACCCCTTTCTCGGCCCGGTGCCACATTACCCGGAACCTCGTCAACTACTTCAGGCCTACCTCTCGTTCTTGGTCTACCAGTCATTCTACTAATCAAAGAGTTAGCGCAGGTTATATCACATAGACAACTATAGACAATTATTAACACATAAGAAACAAACTCACATAAAGCACATAAATAACATAAGTATCAATCACATAAACAAATTGATCACATAATCATATAGTCACTAAATCACATAATCACTTAATCATTTAATCATATTAACACATAGTTCTCTTTTCTTTTCATTTCATACATACTTGCATGCTTGGACCACTACCCACATTTCAAGGATACCCCGGCTGACAGCTAAACATAAGCTCTGATACCACTAAATGTCACGCCCCAACTCGACCCCTCCTACGATCAGTCAAGACGCAACGGAATTTCGGCAGCATAACGACAGTAACATGAACATCAGGGCTTTAAACCAACCCATAAGAACAACATACATCAGACTCCATAAATCACTAACCAACTCCACAATCAAATTAACAACATACAACACAACCACTTCATACATTAAACATTCCTTCATCAATCTTTCATTATTATGCGCCTCCGTTCCAACATAATACATAGGCTATACATTCATTTCAAAATATATTATAACCAACTTAGTAATCTAGTCACGATCAAAATAAAGACTACTAAATCAACATACATATGTCTTTATATTAAGATAGGTTATACAACACATTGTTTTACAACAACTAAGACAATCTCATGGCAATGACTCCTGCACATAAGACTCATCCACATATGGCACATTTCCCTCTTCAAGAGGCACGTACCCGTAGTCAAGCTCAGTAACACCTGCATGCATGCAATAATTGAGAGTGAGCTTATATAAAACAAGCCCAGTAAGGATTCGATAGATCTCTAACAGTATTTACTATACTCCTTGGAAAACATCCTTTGAGCAGTAAACACACAATGAACATCAATAATCATTATAAATGCAACAATAGTAATAATTGTAAATGCACAATAAGGATACGATACATTTGCTGATGAAGCTCCATACACCAATTCCATGCTCAACAACTCCTCCAAACTCAATGACACAATCCTGAGGTACCTTGACTTAGACCCACACCCCATGGCCTCTCCGCCCATGCGAGATAGGGATTAGCCATGATAACTGTGCCTGTAGCCCAGGATGCCACCCGAGGTGACACAACATTATCAAAGCTCACAACAATAGGACTCAATTCGAGAAGTCAACAACATTGGTTGCCCGACTCTCGACTCATAATAACAATAACAATAACAATTCGAGAAGTCAACAACATTGGCTGGCTGACTCTCGATTCATGATAACAATAACAATAACAATTCGAGAAGTCAACAACATTGGCTACCCGACTCTCGACTCATAATAACAATAACAAAAACAATTCGAGGAGTCAACAACATTGGCTGCCCGACTCTCGACTCATAATAACAATAACAATTCGAGAAGTCAACAATATTAGCTGCCCGACTCTCGACTCATAATAACAATAACAATAACAATTCGAGAAGTCAACAACATTGGCTGCCCGACTTCCGACTAAAAAAAACAATAACAATCAGTTAACAATGTAACACACCGGATTAACCCCGAACGTGCTCCTCACGATTTTGTAACAACAATCAATAATCAATAATCAATCAATCCGTATTTTAACAATCAATTAAACAACATTTAACAAACTACAACTATATAATCATGAAACAATTAAGTTAGATGACAAAGTAGGCCATCCAACTCACCAGACATTAAACGCACCACCAAACCCTAGTCTAACCATCAACAACTCACAATTCAATCACTCAAACACCACCCGATCATCTAAAGGCATATAACAACATTTTATAGAAAGACAACCTAATCTTCTAATAATCATAACTTACATTCTACTAATCCAAACAACTCCAAACCAGTTTATATCACTCACCCACTCAATCAACAACATTATCCCTCTTAGAAACCAACCATAATCCATCCAAATCAAGCCCAACAACCCTAAAACCCTAATGCACCCTGGCTAAAATTCTGGGACTTTCACACTAACATCACAATCAAAATTTCGGCATTACAACGGCACTACCCTGTATTTAACAAACTTTTAGAAATCAACGGCAATCAATTCCAACCACTACAACTCAAAATATTCAACAATTGGCCAAACTATCAACTTTAAATACCCGAAAATAAAAATTTATGCTACAATGGTTCAAATCTCATAAGAATACATATAATCAATCCTTAGCATGCACTGAGCAATAATATAACTTCAAATTAACATTCTAATGGTTCAAAATTCAATTATATGCAAAAACATAAAAATGACATTTTGAGATCTAGAATTTTTCTCTCACCTTTGATGTGTTTTGATGCAAGAAAGATGTAGAATGGATGCCCAACAAGCAAAATCAAGCTTTGAATGAAGTGATTTGGACTTAAATTGCAAAATCTATGAGAAAAATGCTTTGAAAAGCCTTGAAAATGCCTTATTCCTCCTCCTCCTTGAACTCACGGTTTTGTGTGTATTTTTGGGGTGTTTTTGGCTTGTTTTAATGTGTGTTGATTATATAAACTCAAAGTCAACAAAAATATTAAAAGTCAAAGTTGATTTTCTAGTCTTTTAATTAATGTTTTTAGTCTTTTAAGTAGTTTTTCTTGACTATTTTGCTTGCTCAAGTAAAAAATAATATATTTAGTAGTTTAATAATAGGTGACAACATTTCACAAGCATACTCATACACCCGCTCGGGTAAAAACTCAGATTTTGCAAAAGAAGGTGAAAAGTTATATTTATTTGTTTTCAAATGTCTTTTAAATACATTTTTCAATTCTGACATTTTATAAATATTTAAAATGAAATATAATTTTTATTTAATATATACTAGGTCAATGAAAGCCAACACAAGAATCGTTTTGAGCAAAAATCACTATTTTAGCTTAAAAACGTACTTTTTCGCCCGTAAAATCTATTTAAATTCCTATTCCATTTCAGAATCAATTTTTATCAAACATGGGTCTATTAATAATAGAGGACTAGGTTTTCAAACCCTAAAAATACCCGTGTCAAAATTTTGGCGGACGTGCGTTCAAAATACTATTCACAAAAATCAACAATAAAATTTCCGATGCCGATTTTGATGAAAATTTCATGAATGCACACATAGCATGTATTAGGAATATAAACCACATATTTAGCACATTCGAACTCATATAACACATAGAACAGGTCAAAGCACGCAAATCGAGGTTAAGATAAAAAGTGGGGTTTCACAAGAGAGTTAGGTTGTAGGTTTGGTGTACATCCGGAGTACACCCGTTGGAGTGATAAGTGGATGATTGAAGCCGGCCGCAACATTTGTTTTCAGAAATGGACTTGAGAGCAAAAGCTCACCATATCCTTTTACTATGTCTTTAAGTACTCTCACTTGGTTCGTAGAGGACCTCGGGGAGGAAAGACGGGTAAATGTGTTCATTTATATTTATGTTATGTTATGAATTTGTTTATTTTATATGACATCTTTTCAAAAGGGTTTTTCATAAGGTTAACCGGAAAAGAATTTCAAAACGTTATTTCTCGTTTACCCCTCGTTGAGTTCATAAGGACTCACCCTCTTTTATCATCACAGGTGAAGAAGATCTAGAACAGGTACCTGAGAAAAATGTGTCTGTTGATGATTCCTTGGAATGATTACATGCCTTATGTGCCTTGCCTGACTGTGGCTGTTTTGTGAATGTTATGTTCGCTTGAAGACTACTTATGTTGTTGTTGTAAATGACCCCCGCTGTAATTTAGGGTCTAATTTTGGCTTGTACTGATTATAACTAGACGAACACTCTATTTGGTCGTTTTGCCATCACTATTTTGATTTAGTAACTATCATAGGAAACTGAAGCATTAGGTGAAGGATCAAATAAAATGAATCTATCTAATCTTGCCCAGGTACTTACTCATAGGCTAAAGGATAACAAGTACTCGCGTAAAAGGAATTGACAAATAAACGAAACATAGTTATCTTGTTAGGCTTGTTAATCAAATGAGACTTTCGAGTTAGATTAATATGCATATCAATTGATGATAAATAGGGATCTTAGTTGGAATCGAATCAATGATTGAAAGTTTTGAGGCGTTTAGAAAATAGGTCAAACTAAATAGCCCAATTACAGCTGTTATGCTGCCGGTTTTTTGAAAAAATCCTTTGGAGTTCTAGGCCAACGTTAAGTGTTAAATCATAACAATGGGTAACTATGTGAAATAGCATAAATGAATTAGGTCACACCGTAGTCTAGCCTCCATAGGTTGGGTTGGGGTGTGAGATCTTATTAGAATGGTATCAGAGCTTAGTTTGCTAACTAGGTATAAGCCGGGTTTAACTCTCGGCTTATAGGTAGAATCTTTTAAGAAAATTGTGCCTATTCTTTGTTTCTATGTGCTTATGTGATTAATGTGCCTTAACTGTTTTGAGAATTTTATGCCTACGTGAAATTGTACGTTGCATACTCTATACATTAATTTCTTGTCTTGTCGTATCCCAATAAATTGTGCATAATAATCTGTGCTTATAGATGACTGGCCCTAGTACCCGCAATACCAATAGGGGTGATGAGCCTCAAGAAACCAGAGATGCTCATCAAACTAATCCCGTCATGGCTATGTTTAACATGATGGCGAGTGCTATGGATCGGGTGTCACGAGTGATGGAACGGTAAGAAGCATGTGAAGCAGTAATTAATAACAACAACTACGGAGCTGGTGCTAACAACAACAAGAATGGTGGTAACAATGGGAGAAATAGCAGAATGCGGGATTTCCTTGATTTTCACCCGTCCAAGTTCTTCAGGGAAGCTAATGATGAAAAGGTAGAGGCTTGGCTATCTGAGATTGAAAGGATTTATAGGCCACTTGACTACACTGAAGAAGAAAAGATTGAGTTTGCCATGTTTCTGTTACATGGGAATGCTGAGCATTGGTCGCACACTGTGGAGGCACTTTGGGAAACTAATCATACACCTCTCTTGTGGAGTAACTTCGTTAAGGCTTTCAAGGAGAAATACATACCTGCAGTTTCAAGATAGAGGCGGATTGAAGAGTTTATGACCTTCAGCCAGGACAACATGACAATGGCTTAGTATGAGGCTCGCTTCGACAAACTGTCCCGCTATGCACAATACATAGTCAGTACCCCTAAGGCGAAGATGTGGAAATTTATGAATGGGTTGAGGTCATAA
The DNA here is from genome assembly GCA_037974665.1 of Ehretia macrophylla. NCBI lineage: Eukaryota > Viridiplantae > Streptophyta > Magnoliopsida > Boraginales > Ehretiaceae > Ehretia > Ehretia macrophylla. The sequence goes on from CM075780.1 coordinate 23,706,166, forward strand.
ATTCAAGATCACTTGGTTTCACATGACTTTACTACATATTCTGCTCTCCTTGTTGCTGCATCTCGAGTTGAGAAGAGAAAACTTGATAGAGCCGGTTCGAGTCAACCGAACAAGAAACCTTACCAGCCTCAAGGACAACAGAGGAATTTTTAGACTCAGAGTCGCAGTCAGGGCCAGAGCCAGAACAGACCAGTCAACAACAGTGGCCCGTCAAAAGCACCATCAGCCTCTTCTACCAGTGGATCCACAGGTAGTTCACCCGCTACTCAGGCTATCACCTATCCTTATTGTAACAAGAAGGGTCACACTGAGGCCCAATGCTGGAAAAAGTTGAGATGATGTGTGCAGTGTGGCAGTGATTAGCATCAGATTAAGGATTGCCCTAAATGGCAAGGAGGACCAAATTAGAATAAACCAACTAGTAGAAGTAAGACTCCAGTTCCTAGAGTTCTCGTCCGAGCTTATGCTATTGAATGCGAGGAGCTTCCTGAGGAGACTACTGTTGTTGAAGGTACATTCTTGATACTAAATCAACCTGTTAGGGTGCTAATTGATCCAGGTGCTACTCATTCATTTATTACTCCCTTATGTGTACAACGTGTGAAATTACGAGTTGAATGTTTACCTTAAAAAGTAGAAGTCGGTACTCCAATGGGTTCTAAACTTGTTACTAGCTCAGCTTGTAAAGCATGTAAAATTCAAATTAAGGATCGGGAATTCTCGGCCAATCTTATAGTGTTACCCTTTCGAGACTATGAAGTCATCTTAGGGATGGACTGGTTGGCAAAGCATCATGCCCAACTAGATTGCCGGACGAAGATTGTAACATTCTGGATACCTGGCCAACCAACATTGGAAGTAACGGGTCGAAGGGATTTCACTAGGAGTCCCATCATTTCATCCACGAAAGTAGTGAAGTTCTTGAGAAAAGGGTGTAGCGGATACTTAGCTTACCTCATCAATAAGCCATCGGACAAAGCTAAGTTGGAGGAGATGCCGGTGATTAAAGAATATGCAGATGTGTTTCCCAAGGAATTGCCGAGTTTACCTCCGGAACGGGAGATTGAGTTTGTAATAGAATTACTACCTGGCACACAGCCGATATCTAAAGCTCCCTATCGTATGGCACCAGCCGAGCTACAAGAATTGAAGGACCAACTGCAAGGATTGTTGGAGAAAGGATTTGTTCAACCGAGTTCTTCTCCGTGGGGTGCACCAGTCCTATTTGTAAAGAAGAAAGACGGGACGTTGAGGTTATGCATCGATTACAGAGGACTGAACCAAGTGACCGTCAAGAATAAATACCCACTTCCACTGATCGATGAGTTGTTTGACCAACTTCAAGGAGCTAAAGTGTATTCGAAACTCGACTTGAGACAAAGGTATTATCAGTTGCGGATCAAAAAGGAGGATGTTCCTAAATCGGCTTTCAGGACGAGATATGGGCACTATGAGTTTGTGGTAATGCCATTTGGGCTAACTAATGCCCCTGCAGCTTTTATGGACTTAATGCACAGGGTGTTTCAACCCTACTTGGACCAATTTGTGGTGATCTTTATTGATGATATTTTGGTATACTCAAAGTCCGAGGCCGAGCATGAACAACATCTGCGATTGGTATTGTAGAAACTTCAGGAGCATCAATTGTATGCAAAGTTTAGCAAATGTGAATTTTGGTTGCGGCAAATTTCATTCTTGGGGCACATCATATCCCAAGAAGGAATAGCAGTGGAGTCAGCAAACATAAAAGCAGTGATGTCTTGGAAGAAGCCGGAAAATGTTACGGAGGTTCAGAGTTTTCTTGGTTTAGCCGGCTATTATTGGAGGTTCATGAAGGATTTCTCAAAGATTGTAGGACCGCTTACAAAGCTCACTCAGAAGAAAACAAAGTTCGTGTGGGATGACAAGTGTGAGAACAGCTTCCAGGAGTTGAAGACAAGATTGACAACCACACCTGTTCTTGCATTGCCTGAAGGAAGTCAAGGCTTTGTAATCTATAGCGATGCTTCTAAGGAAGGACTAGGTTGTGTATTGATGCAGAATGGTAGAGTGATTGCATATGCCTCTAGGAAGCCAAAGCCATATGAATTGAATTACCCGACGCATGATTTGGAACTAGCGGCTATTGTGTTTGCACTAAAGAAGTGGAGGCACTATTTGTGGGGCAACAAGTTTGAGGTGTTTACGGATCACAAGAGCTTGAAGTACTTGTTCTCACAGAAAGAATTGAATATGAGGCAAAGACGGTGGATGGAGCTCTTGGATGATTATAACTGCACAATCAATTATGTGCCTGGTAAAGCGAATGTGGTTGCAGATGCCTTAAGTCGGAAGGCGAGTATGGCAAAATTGGAGGTTAAGGTGTGGGAGATGTTAGAAGAAGTATTTATGTGGAAGCCACAATTGACTCAAAAGGGGATACTATTCGCCACTACACAAGTTCAATCGACCTTGTTGTCTGAGTTACGAGAGGCCCAACATAAGGACCAGCAGTTCCAGAAGATTAAGGAAGGCAACACAGATTACAAGTTTCATGATGATGGTATTTGGAGGTTCAGGAATCGAATTTGTGTTCCTAATGACCCAGAGTTGAAAAAGAAGATTCTTGAAGAAGCCCATAACTCAAGATACACTATTCACCCCGGCGGGACAAAGATGTACCGGGATTTGAAACAACACTATTGGTGGAATAACATGAAAAGAGAGATTGCAGAGTTTGTGGCACGGTGTTTGACTTGTCAGAGGGTCAAGGCAGAACATCAACGACCGGCAGGTTTACTTCAGCCGTTGGAAATTCCCCAATGGAAATGGGAACACATAACTATGGATTTTGTCATGGACCTGCCCAGATCACAAAAGGGTAGTGATGTCGTTTGGGTCATAGTGGATAGATTGACTAAGACCGCACACTTCATACCGATGAACAAGGAGGATAGTCCTGAGAAATTAGGAGATATGTATGTAGCGGACATTGTAAGGCTACATGGAATGCCTGTGAGTATTGTGTCGGATAGGGATCCTCGTTTTACTTCCCGATTTTGGAAGAGATTACAAGAAGCTTTGGGGACGAAGTTGAGTTTCAGTACAACTTATCACCCTCAGACGGACGGACAATCTGAGAGAACTATTCAAATTTTGGAGGATATGTTGAGGGCGTGTGTTCTAGACTTTGGAAAAGGTTGGGAGAAATATCTGCCTCTAGCGGAGTTCGCTTATAATAATAGTTATCAGGCCACTATCGGGATGGCCCCATATGAGGCATTGTATGGACGTAAGTGTCGATCCCCAATATACTGGGATGAAGTAGGTGAGACGAAAACTTTTGACCCGACCCTTCTACTAGAACTTATGAAGACTGTTGAAAATGTCCACCTCATCCGGAAACGGATGCTTACTGCCCAAAGCAGGCAGAAAAGTTATGCAGACCGACGGCGACGGAATTTGGAATTTGAGGTCGGCGACAAGGTGTTCTTGAAGTTATCACCTCGGAGGGGATTGATTAAACCTAGTAAGGGTAGAAAGTTGAGCCCGAGGTTTGTAGGACCATTTGAGATAGTTGAAAAGGTTGACAAGTTGGCATATCACCTGGAACTACCCCAAAACCTCTCCAATATTCATGATATCTCCATGTCTCAATGCTATGGAAGTATCACCCTGACCCATCGCACATCTTGGAGCCAGAGCCGTTGCAGCTTCTGGAAAACTTGTTTTATGAAGAAAAGCCTATTTGGATCCTAGACCAGCAAGATCGGGAGTTGCGCAACAAGTTGATACCGATGGTGAAAGTGTTGTGGGATCACCAAGGAGTTGAAGAAGTAACGTGGGAAAGGCAAGACTAGATGGAACAATAGCGTCCGACATTATTCCAAAGATAATATTGAATTTCAGGATGAAATTCTCTTAAGGAGGGGAAGATGTGAGGCCCGACTTCAATTTGCGTGCGTTACCTCGATTCGTGTGCCCTAACCTTGAATTGCCTGCCTAACCTAGGTTTAAGAGTCGTGTCTTGATTTACGTCCATTGCATTAAATTATGTGCCTTGCATTAGTTTACGTCCATTCACTTAGGGTTGTATGCATTTACTTTGAAATCCATGCATTTGCCTTGGAGTTCGTGCCTTGTTTCATAGTGCGTGCCCTAGACATAGGAAAGCGTGCATACAGTCTAATCAATAAAGAATCCTATACAAAGCACAAGACTATAAAATAATCCTACAAACACCACTAACTATTATTATAATCATAAGTCAACCCACTAGAAGACAAAAGCTCACTAAAGACTAAACATTCTTTATTCTCACATAAAACCCATGCACAAAAAAACCTATAAACACTAATACTTTAATACAACATTATACAATTAAAAAAACAACAAAAAATGCTCAAATTGACCATGCCATGGCCGGCCACCAAGGCCTTTTGACAAGCCTTGCACAAATTCAAAAAATATCCGAGACATTCTATGACACACACACAAAACACAATGCATAAAAATAATCCTATACACCCTACCTTAAGCTACCTTTCTCGGCCTTCTCAATGCCCATGCTCCTCACAATTCAAAAATGCACAATGACAAAACAAAATTCAGATTTTGCAAGGTCCTAAGGCCGACACACCCACACACAACTCTTCACATTTATTTTTCCTCTCAAAACTCTCTCAACTCCCTAATCTCCTCTCACTCTCAACCATAGCTCCCTTGAGCTCTAAAGACTGAAAATTTACTCTCTAAGGCTCTCAAGAACTTCGGCCATAGCAAGGAACTCGAGCTAGGTAGCTCAAAGTCTCACACAAGCTCACAAACTCATCATTCTTGGCCATAGGTAAGTTTTGATGGTTTTCTTGTATTTTGGTTTCACACACATGCACACCTCCTACACAAGCTAACTAAGCTAGGATTTAAGGAAACACCAGCCACCACTCCGCCAAAGCAAGTAAAGAGGACCTTTTGTGCATTTTCAAGGGCGTTCTTGCATCTTCATCCATCAACTTGCTAAGGTGAGGGTTAAAACCTTTTAAAAAGCTTTCAAAATTCACAAGCATGCTCTCATATAGCTGTATTTACTCTTGATGTTCATGTATATGTGTTTATATGAGCCTATCTACTCATTCATGGCTTGAATATAACTAGAAACTTAGAGATATGCAAACTCGTTTTTCTGGCAAATTACTGACATTGTAGATTGAAGTGCTTTTGGCCTAGTAAACGTTGATAAAAATGCATGAAATTTTGTAGGTCACTATATTTGTCAGTTAGGAACATATTTTGTAGAAATCGGCTAAAGCTAATTTGGAGTTTAAAGGCCTAAACAAATATCGAAATGTATATGAATCTGGACAGTTTTGCGTAGTCTCACGGTTTTGGTCATAACGCCTAAGTCCGAACTTGGAATTCAGCGAGATTTGTTCCTAGATTTAAAGAACTCATTAAGATTCAATTTGAAATTTGGTTCACTGTAATTGGAGGTTATTTACTTGGCTAAATGAATGAGAAAAAGTAGACCATTACAGTAAGGTTTTTGGCTTGATAATATGCTTTAAATAATGTGGTAACTTCACTTGTGGTATGGAATGCTTGGAATTGTGGAAATTAGAAGTTATGTGGGCTATTTTGGTTGGTTGTGGTTTTCTAATTTGGTTGATGCATGGCTTAGATTCATTATTAGACGAATAGTTGCTCAATTGCATGTGTAAGCACGAAATTGAGGCCCTATTGCTTATGTATGCTTGCTAAGTGATGACCCTATGGCTAAATGTGTTCAATTGAGTGGTTAGTAGGCTGCCCAATAATTGCTAAGTATGCTTGAAATGTTTTAAGTGTTTCTTGTGGTGCTTAGCAAATAAAATCAACACCCAAGCACGGCCTTGTAAGCCCTAATGGCCCGTAGACTCCCAAGTCATAAACCACTCTTGTGTGATCATAATTGATGTTGAGGATTGTTAATAGGCTGCCTGGAATTATCTTATAGCTCTAAACATGATCCCCGATAATTGCATGTTGATAAGTGAACTATTCTTGTACCCGATTTTGTGTAAGTGTCGTAGCATGCTTGTATGATCTCAACACTTGATATGTGAACTAAAATGAGCTATATGACTCGTTTTATATGGTGTTACTTGGCTGTCCGTTAAATGTTCACATGCTCCTAAGTGTTTTACCAAGTGAAATTACATGTCAAAGCATGCCTCGTATGCTTACTTGTCAATATGAAATCTTATAATTGCTCGGAGGCAACCTACTTTGTTGTCCTCCTAATGTGAATTGTTAAATGGTATAATTGTGCATTGCATACAAGGTTGCAACCTTTCATTTTGGCATGGTAGCGTTTCACGCACGCCGGGCGGCATCGGGCTTGCCGGTGCTACCGTGACTACCATGGTCCAATTCCCTCTCTCGCTTGGGGGCTAGACTTCCTTGGAGAGTTGGGTCGTAGGTTTGGTGTACATCTGGAGTACACCCGTTGGAGTGATAAGTGGATGATTGAAGCCGGCCGCAACATTTGTTAACCGAAATGGACTTAAGAGCAAAAGCTCACCGTATCTTTCTACTATGTGTTTAAGTACTCTCGCTTGGTTCCTAGAGGACCTCGGGGAGGAAAGACGGGTAAATGTGTTAATTTATATTTATGTTATGTTATGAATTTGTTTATTTTATATGACATGTTTTCAAAAGAGTTTTTCATAAGGTTAACCAGAAAAGAGTTTCAAAACGTTATTTCTCATTTTCTCCTCGCTGAGTTCATAAGGACTCACCCTCTTTTATCATCACAGGTGAAGAAGATCTGGAACAGGTACCCGAGGAAAATGTGCCTATTGATGATTCCTTGGAATCATTGCATGCCTTATGTGCCTTGCCTGACTGTGGCTATTTTGTGAACGTTATGTTTGCTTGAAGACTACTTATGTTGTTGTTATAAACGACCCCCGCTGTAATTTGGGGTCTAATTTTGGCTTGTACTGATTATAACTAGACGAATACTCTATTTGGTCATTTTGCTATCACTATTTTGATTTAGTAACTATCATAGGAAACTGAAGCATTAAGTGAAGGATCAAATAAAATGAATCTATCTAATCTTACCCAGGTACTTACTCATAGGCTAAAGGATAACAAGTACTCGCGTAAAAGGAATTGACAAATAAATGGAACATAGTTATCTTGTTAGGCTTGTTAATCAAATAAGACTTTCGAGTTAGATCAATAGGCATATCGGTTGATGATAAATAGGGATCTTAGTTGGAATCGAATCAAAGATTGAAAGTTTTAAGGCGTTTAGAAAATAGGTCAAACTAAGGAGCACAATTGCAGCCGTTATGCTACCAGTTTTTCGAAAAAATCCTTTGGAGTTCTAGGCCGACGTTAAGTGTTAAATCATAACAACGGGTAAATATGTGAAATAGCATAAATGAATTAGGTCACACCCTAGTCTAGACTCCATAGGATGGGTTGGGGTGTGACATAACTCCTTAGGGATCAAAAGTTATGGCACCGGTGCGATGGAGACCTGGTCATAGTCCTCATGCCCTCAATTTACGGGCCCAACCTCTACGCGAAGTGAAGTTGTCTTGCCCAAGATGCCGTGGGACCCGAGAATAGAAATGTGATGGATAAAGCATCTTGGCAATGCTAAACGGGGAAAAATTGAAAAGGGGGTGCAACACGAGGACTTCCCAAGGGGTCACCATCCTAGTACTACTCTCGCCCAAGCACGCTTAACTTCGGAGTTCTGATGGGATCCGGTGCATTAGTGCTGGTATGATCGCACCCGTCATGTTGATGGTGCAAAGCCCTTATGTGTTGACGGCTCACAGTCCCAGCCAAGAGAGACGACCCATTCAAAAGGCCCAATGGGCTTAATGACAGCCCATCTGCTTCAACAAAGCAGCATCACCGCAAGACGTGATATCGACGCATTGCAGAGCCCTCTAATGTTCCGCGAGTTAGGTTCTCGTCCTTTTCGCTGCTCACGACCTATGACCCGGGATGAAAAAATAGCGCAAAAGGAAGAAAAGTGACCCAAAATTGATAAAAAAAAAAACGTTCGATTTTGGGTACCAAAAATAGGCGCAGCAGAGCAGGATTGCTTCCCCCATCGTAGAACTCCCGGAGAGCTTTCTAACGGTATGTTGTGCGCTGCATAACTCCTTACGGATCAAAAGTTATGGGCACCGGTGTGACGAAGACCTGGTCACAGGCCCCACACCCTTGGTTTGTGGGCCCAGCCTCTACGCGAAGAGAAGTTTTCTTGCCCAAGATGCCGTGGGATTGAAGAATTGAAATGTGATGGATAAAGCATCTTGGCAAGGCTAAACGGGAAAAAGAAAATGAAAAGGGGGTGCAACACGAGGACTTCCCAAGGGGTCAACCATCCTAGTACTACTCTCGCCCAAGCACGCTTAACTTCAGAGTTCTGATGGGATCCGGTGCATTAGTGCTGGTATGATCGCACCCATCATGTTGATGGTGCAAAGCCCTTATGTGTTGACGGCTCACAGTCCCAGCCAAGAGAGACGGCCCATTCAAAAGGCCCAATGGGCTTAATGACAGCCCATCTGCTTCAACAAAGCAGCATCACCGCAAGACGTGATATCGACGCGTTGCAGAGCCCTCAAAAATTCTGCAAGTTGGGTTTTCGTCTTTTTCGCGGCTCACGACAAACGACCCGGGATGAAAAAACACCGCAAAAAAAAGTGGCCCGAAACTGATGAAAACTTTCGATTTTGGGTGCTGAAAACAAGCGCTACTGTGATGACCGACCCTGAATAACGTGTCTTAACTCGATTTGCATGCCTTAGACCCAGGATTATATGATCGACCTTGGATTACGTGTGTGACGCCCGAGATTTAGCCATGCATTCAATCACTGTTGCATCCCTTGTTTGCGCATTTACTTCTATGCTTTACTAACTGACTTTTGTGACTACTATTCACTCCGTTTTTAAACTGCATTCTATTAGTTAATTAGCATTTTTATTAAATCATATTAATTGTTAAAGTAGTGGAAAAAATGTGCAATTGAGCTAGAGACGATAGGAGAGCTCGTTTAGAAAATGATTTTTGTAGTTGAATGAATAGTATTACGTAACTAACTTAGAGATTTAATTAACTAGCACACATGTTTCACCTTAGGCTCGTTTCTAAGCTTTCAATGCGCATTTTAGAAGCCACTTAAACACCCAAACTAGACCCCACCTTTTATAAAGCCAACACAACACACATTTTAGCTCATATAGCAAACAAAAAGAAAATAGAAGCTGAATTGGCACTGTAGCAGGGACGAAACATTGCAGCAGCTCTAGGAGGAAAAATTGCTCTTCAATCCTTCATTTCAAGCCACTACAAGCCTTGAGCAACTAGTGTAGGGTGTTTGCAAGCTTCCTAGATGCTCCTACGCGCATTGGTGAGGGATTTCACGGCCTATTTTCGCATTTCTAAATAGTTGTCAATTTCTTGGTTTGTTGAAAATGTGATCAAATTCTATTGTATTAATTATCTATGCTATTATACCATGTATATGAATGCTAGAGAACATATTTGAGCCATCGTTTCGCAATTTAAATGGTTGGAATCGTTAGTTTAATTCATGAGGTGAATAGTGACATTTTTTCTAGGGTTTTGTGTAATTGCTCGAATTAGCTTGATTCAATACTCCTAATAGAAGCCTTAGGTGCTAATGAAGGTAGTCTAATAGCCCCATGCACTTACATTGCTTTAGAATCGCATAAAACGAAAAATAGTCGACTTTAACAAAGGGCTTTCGGGGTTAATGTGAATCCGGGTGAATTCGGGCTTTACTTCTAGTATTCTTAGGCTACCTAGGTGCTATAGAAGCTTTGATATCCCTTGTTTGAAGCTCGGACAATGTATGTGTAGTTTAAAGCCATAAGAGGGAATTTGGGGCTTTCGGGGTAATCGCGGGCGTTTGAATGAGTTAGAGGGTTGAGAGGGTACCTTGAGGGTTAGTTAGAAGCTTAGGAGATTTTCCCTTGAAAATAGAATCATTAACCTTGGTTTGGAAGAGAAATAGTTTGAAAAATAAAAGGGTTTAGGTGCAATTTCGGTTGACTCACACTTCTAAACCCATGGCATGACTTCTTGAGTGTTTATATGTGGTTTCAAGTTGATTTGGAGCTTTTGGTATGATTCTATGCTTATTTTGTATATGTTCCTTTGTAAACTGCTTATTAGCTTATATAATTGCTTCTATTATAATTGCATCGAGGTCAACCTACTTTGTTGATCCTCCTATGTGTTAATGCTTATATTATTGCTATTAACTTGCCATTGAAAAGTGCATTGCATAGTGGTTGCGCAACCATAGTGTCAGGGGCGGATGTGTTGAATATCGGCTGGGCGACAGAGGGCCTGTCGGTGGATATTCAAACTCCGTGCCCTAGTCCCTCATTCGCCTGGTCCGGAGATTTCCAGGGGATGTTGGGTCGTAGGATTATCGGGGTACATCCGGAGTACACCCACTGGAGTGTTTGGGTATTATGCCGGCTTATCGTGATCGTGCTCGTGATTCGTGGATCATGAATGAAGACCAGTGAAGATTGGTGTATAGGGGTTTTGTGGAATGTATCCTTTTAAATGTGTGGTTATTTAAGTTATCATTGTTTCTTAAATTGTCTAAGTGATATTGTTGTATAACTGTATTATCTGTTGCATTGCACGCCCCGAGACTATATCCCTCACTGGGCAACAGTGGTTGCTCATACCTCGATATATGTTTTAGGAGACGCTGAGGGTGATCCCCAGCTTGTTGAGTTAGTTGAGGAGGAGGAAGTTCAGATTGATCCTTTACCTTAGTTGCTGTGCCTGATAGCTTGAGGTGGTTAAATTTCTTGCTGCTTTGTGGAAGGCTCAACTGTTTATCTTATGTCCTATTTTGTGGCCTAAGGGCTATGTATATGTTTGTTGTGTAAAGTTGAAGGACAGTAGATTGTGGTGTAGTATTGGAAGCCTATGTCTTGTAATAACTATGTTTCTGCCTTTATTCACTTTGCATGCTTGGGAGTGATTGGCTTAAGGTAGAAATGTTTTATCTTTTAATTATGTCTTATTGATATCCTAGAATGTCATGGCTACTAGACTACGTTGTAAACAAATTTCTTGCATGCTTGTGTGGTTTTGGTATTGTTGTTTGCTTCAAGGCTCTGATGGCCTTGAAACTTTATATATATCGCCATGAAAAGTTTGTTTACCTTGTAGTTACCTTATTTGCAAGTTTACAGGTTTTCTGAATATCCACGGTACAGGGGAGACTATGTCCATGTGTTGGGTCCGGACTTAACCTTTAGCTTGGGGGTTGGGTCGGGGCGTGACAACGTGCACTGTCTTAGTTTTCATGCATGCCTCATCTTACGTGCCTCAACCTAGAATTGTGTGCCCTAATCTTGAATTGCGTGCCTTAACCTAGGTTTAAGAGTCGTGTCTTGAATTACGTGCTTTGAATTAGTTTACATGTATTCAATTAGGGTTGCGTGCATTTACTTTGAAATTCGTGCATTTGTCTTGGAGTTCGTGCCTTACCTCATAGTGTGTACCCTAGACCTAGGAAAGCGTGCATGCACGCTAATCAATAAAGAATCCTACACAAAGCACTATACTATAAAATAATCATACAAACACCACTAACTATTATTTTAATCCTAAGTCAACTCACTAGAAGACAAAAGCTCACTAAACACTAAACATTCTTTATTCTCACCTAAAACCCATGCACACATAAACCTATAACACTAATACTATAATACAACATTATACAACAAAAAAATAACACTAAAATGCTCAAATTACATGCCTTGGCCGACCATGTCTAGGCAATTTGACTAGCTTTGCACAATTTCAAATCATTCTAGACATTCTCTTACACATCTATGACACACACAAGACACAATGCATAAAAATAATCCTATACACCCTACCCTAAGCTACCTTTATCGGCCTACTCACTAAGCATGCCTCACAATTCAAAAATTGCACAAATGACAAAACAAAATCAGCCTTGCAAGCCCTAAGGCCGATACACACACACAACATCTTCAAACTTCATTCATTTCCTCTCAAGCTCTCTCATCACCTCTCTCTCTTGGCTATGGCTGCCCCTTGAGCTTCCATGGCTCATGATTACTCTCTAAGGCTCAAATATACTCTCAAGACACTAAGGAGCTCGGCCTTAGCAAGCAACATAGTAAAAAATTCACACAAGCTCACAAAACTCTTCATTTTCGGCCATAGGTAAGTTTAAGAGTTTTCTTCCATTTTTTTTGTTCTAATCACATGCACACACTAAGTATATGCTAACTAAGCTAGGATTTAAAGAAAAACAAGCTACCTCTCAGCCAAAGCAAGGAAAGAAGACCTTTTGTGCGTTTTCAAGAGCATTCTAGCATTTTCATGCAACAAGTTGCTAAGGTGAGGGTTAAATCTTTTTAAAATCTTTCAAAACTCACATGCATGCTCTCATATAGCTGTATTTACCTCTTTAGTTCTTGTATATGTGTTTATATGAGCCTATCTACTCATGCATGGCTTGAGAATGGCTAGAAACTTTGAAATATGCAACCTCATTTTTATGGCAGATTACTGACCTTGTAGAACGAAGTGCTTTTGGCCTAGTAAACGTTGATAAAAATGCAAGGCCTCAAAAATGAAAAATATCGAAATGTGTATGAATCTGGACAGTTTTGTGTAGTCTCATGGTTTTGGTCATAACTCCTAAGTCCGAACTCAGAATTCAACGAGGTTTGTTCCTAGATTTAAAGCACTCATTAAGCTTCAATTTGACATTTGGTTCACTGAAATTGGAGATTATTTGCTTGTCTAATTGAATGTGTAAAAATAGACCATTGCAGTAGGGTTTTGCTTAGTAATATGCTTTGAATCATGTTGTAACTTTACTTGAGGTGTTGAATGCTTGAAATTGTGGAAATTAGAAGTTGTGTGGGATGTTTTGGTTGGTTGAGAATGCTTAATTAATTGATGCATGGCTCGGGTTTAATTACATGATGAATTGTTGCTTAATCGCATGTAAAAGCACGAAATTTAGGCCCAATTGCTTATGAATACATGCTAAGTGATGATCCTATGGCTAAATGTGTTCAATTGAGTGGTTAGTAGGCTTCCCAATAATTTCTAAGTATGCTTGAAATGGTTTAAGTGTTTCTTGTGGTCCTTAGCAAATAAAATCAACACCCGAGCACGGCCTTGTAAACCCTAATGGCCCCGTAGACTCCCAAGTCATAAACCACTCTTGTGTGAATTATAATTGATGTTGAGGAATGTTAATAGGCTGCCCAGAATTATCTTTATAGCTTTAAGCATGATCCTCGATGATTGCATGTTGATAAGTGAACTATTCTTGCACCCGGTTTTGTGTAAGTGTCGTAGCATGCTTGTATGATCTCAACACTTGATATGTGAACTAAAATGAGCTATATGACTTGTTTTATATGTTGTTACTTGGCTGTCCGTTAAATGTTCACATGCTCCTAAGTGTTTTACAAAGTGAATTTACGTGTCAAAGCATGCCTCGTATATTTACTTGTCAATATGTGATCTTATAATTGCTCAGAGGCAACCTACTTTGTTGTCCTCCTAATGTGAATTGTTAAATGGTATAATTGTGTGCATTGCATACAAGGTTGCAACCTTTCATTGTGGCATGGTAGCGTTTCACGAACGCCTGGCGGCATAGGGCTTGCCGGTACTCCCGTGACTACCATGGTCAAATTCCCTCTCTTGCTTGGCATTCCACCCTCGAATAGTTGGGTCATAGGATTTCAGGGTACATCCGGAGTACACCCATTTGGAGTGATAAGTAGATGATTGATGCCGACTACAACAATGGTTATTGGCAATGATCTTGAGAGCAAATGCTCACCGATTGATCTTGAGAGCGAAAGCTCACCGTGTCCTTTTCACTATGTGTTTAAGTACTCTCGCTTGGTTCCTAGAGGACCTTAGGGAGGAAAAATGGGTAAATATGTTCATTTATATTTATGTTATGTTATGAACTTACTTACTTTATATGACATGTTTCCAAAGGAGTTTTCATAAGATTAACCGAAAAAGGGTTTCAAAACCTTGTCACTTGTTTCCCCCTTTGCTGAGTTCATAAGGACTCACCCTCTTTTTTGTCACAGGTGAAGCAGATTTGGAACAGGTACTCGAAGAAAATATGCTAGTTGATGAACCTTTGGAATGACTATGTGCATTGTGTGCTTTTCGTGAACATGGATGCTATTAGGGATGTTGTGTTTGTTTGTGGACTCTTTATTTCGTGTTGTAATTTGGGTCTAATTTTAGATTGTTCTATCTAGAACTGGACGAACTCTTTATTTGGTCATTGCTTTTATTATCTTGATTAGTAGTTATCATAGGTGTTTAAACCACTAGGTGAATAAGCATATAATGAAACTCTGTCTAATCTCACTTAGGTGCCTATGCGTAAGCTGAGGGAAAATAAGTACTTGCAAGACACGAACTGGCAAATAAATGGTACATAGTTATCATGCTAGGCTTGTTAATCAAACGAGACTATCGAGATAAATTAGTAGGCAAATCTATTGATGACAAAACATGAATCTTTATTAGAATATGATTAACGATTGGAAATTTTGAGGCATTCTAGAAAATTAGGTCAAACAAAAGGTCTTAAATACAATCGTGATGCTGCCTGCTTTCCGAAAAACTTTTGGAGTTCTAGGCCAACGTTAAGCGTTAAATCATAACCAATTATTAAGTAGGAGATATAGCATAAATGAATTAGGTCATACCCTAGTCTAGCCTCCATAGGTTGGGTTAGGGTGTGATAGCAGCAAAGCAGGATTGTTACCCCCGTCGTAGAGCTCCTAGATAGCTTTCCAACGGTATGCTATGCGCTGCATAACTTTATGCGGATCAAAAGTTATGGGCACCGGAGCGACGTAGACCATGTCACAAGTCCCACGCCCTCGATTAGCGGACCCAACCTCTACGCGAAGCGAAGTTTTCTTGCCCAAGATGCTATGGGACTCGAGAATAGAAATGTGATGGATAAAGCATCTTGGCAAGGCTAAACAGGGCAAAAAAAATGAAAAGGGGGTAGCAACACGAGGACTTCCCAAGGGGTCACCCATCCTAGTACTACTCTCGCCCAAGCACGCTTAACTTCAGATTTCTGATGTGATCCGGTGCATTGGTGCTGGTATGATCGCACCCGTCATGTTGAGGGTGCAAAGCCCTTATGTGTTGATGCTTCACAGTCCCAGCCTAGAGAGACAGCCCATTCAAAAGGCCCAATGGGCTTATCGACAACCCATTTGCTTCAACAAAGTAGCATCACCGCAAGACGTGCTATCGACGCATTGCAGAGCCCTCTAATGTTCCATGAGTTGGGTTCTCGTCCTTTTTGCGGCTCACGACGAACGACCTGTGATAAAAAAATAGCGCAAAAAGAAGAAAATTGGCCCAAAATTGATAAAAATGTTCAATTTTGGGTACCGAAAATTGGCGCATTTGACCAGGCTTGTTACCTTTATCGTAGAGCTCTTGGAGAGCTTTCCAACGGTATGCTGTGCACCGTATAACTCCTTACGGATCAAAAGTTATGGGCACCAAAGCGACAAAGACCACGTCACAAGCCCCACGTCCCCGGTTTACAGGCCCAGCCTCTACGCGAAGCGAAGTTGTCTTGCCCAAGATGTTGTGGGACTCGAGAATAGAAATGTGATGGGTAAAGTATCTTGGCAAGGCTAAACGGGGCAAAAAAAAAATGAAAAGGGGGTTGTAACACAAGGACTTCCCAGGGGGTCACCCATTCTAGTACTTCTCTCACCCAAGCACGCTTAACTTCAGATTTCTGATGCGATCTGGTGCATTAGTGCTGGTATGATCGCACCCGTCATGTTGAGGGTGCGAAGCCCATATGTATTGATGGTTCACAGTCCCAGCCAAGAGAGACGACCCATTCAAAAGGCCTAATGGGCTTATTGATAGCCCATCTGCTTCAACAAAGCAGCATCACCGCAAGACGTGATATCGACGCATTTTAGAGCCCTCTAATGCTCCTCGAGTTGGATTCTCATTTTTTTTGCGGCTCACGACGAACGACCTGGGATGAAAAAACATAGCAAAAAGAAGAAAATTGGCTCCAAACTGATAAAAATATTCAATTTTTTGTACCAAAAACAGGCGCAGTGAAGCAGTCCTACCTTAGTTGTAGAGCTCCCAGAAAGCATTCCAATGGTATGATGTATGCCACATAAGTCCTTACGGATCAAAAGTTATGGGTACTGGTATGACGGAGACCTAGTCATAGGCACCACGCCCTTGGTTTGCGGGCCCATCCTCTACACGAAGCGAAGTTGTCTTGCCCAAGATACTGTGGGACACGAGAATAGAAATGTGATAGATAAAGCATCTTGGCAAGGCTATACGGGAAAAAAATGAAAATGGGGTGCAACAAGAGGACTTCCCAAGGGGCTACCCATCCTAGTACTACTCTCGCCCAAGCACGCTTAACTTTAGAGTTCTGATGGGATCTAGTGCATTAGTGCTGCTATGATCGCACCCATCATGTTGATGGTGGAAAGCCTTTATGTGTTGACGGTTCACAGTCCCAGCCAGGAAAGACGGCCCATTCAAAAGGCCCAAAAGGCCCAATGGGCCTAATGATAGCCCATCTGCTTCAACAAAGCAGCATCACCGCAAGACGTGATATCAATGCATTGTAGGGCTCTCAAAAGTTTCGCGAGTTGGGTTCTTATCCTTTTCAAGGCTCACGACGAACGACCCAGGATGAAAAAACACCGCAAAAAAGTGGCCCAAAACTGATGAAAACTTTTGATTATGGATGCTGAAAATAGTCGTAGCAAAGCAGGTTTGCTGCCCCTATTGTAGAGCTCCAGGAGAGCTTTCAAACGGTATACTCTGCGCTACAAAACTCTATGTGGATCAAAAGTTATGGGGACCGGAGTGACGGAGACCAGGTCACAAGCCATACGCCCTCGGTTAGCGGGCCCATCCTCTACGTGAAGCGAAGTTATCTTGCCCAATATGCTATGCAACTCGAGAATAGAAATGTGATGGATAAAGCGTCTTGGCAAGGCTAAAAGGGGCAAAAAAAAATTAAAAGGGGGAAGCAACACGAGGACTTCTCAGGGGGTCAACCATCCTAGTGCTACTCTCGTCCAAGCACGCTTAACTTCGGATTTTTGATGCGGTCTAGTGTATTAGTGCTGGTATGATCGCACCTGTCATGTTGAGGGTGCAAAGCCCTTATGTGTTGATGGTTCACAGTCCCAGCCAAGAGAGACAACCCATTCAAATGGCCTAATGGGCTTATCGACAGCCCATCTGCTTCAACAAAGTAGCATCACCACAATACGTGCTATCGACACATTGCAGAGCCCTCTAATGTTCCATGATTTGGGTTCTCGTCCTTTTTGCGGCTCACGACAAACGACGCGAGATGAAAAAACAGAGCAAAAACAAAAAAAGTGGCCCGTAACGAATGAAAACGTTCAATTTTTTGTTCCAGAAAAAGGCACAGTAGAATAGTGTTGCTACCCTCGTTGTAGAGCTCTTGGATAGCATTCCAACGGTACGCTGTGCGCCGCATAACACCTTTCGCTTCAAAAGTTATGGGCACCGATGTAACAGAGACCTGGTCACAAGCCCTACGCCCTCAGTTTACGGGCCCAGCCTCTACGCGAAGTGAAGTTGGCTTGCCCAAGATGTCATGGGACTCGAGAATAGAAATGTAATGGATAAAGCATCTTGGCAAGGGTATACGGGGAAAAAAATGAAAAGGGGGTACAACAAGAGGACTTCCCAAGGGGTCACCCATCCTAGTACTACTCTCGCCCAAGCACACTTAACTTCGGAGTTCTGATGGGATCCGGTGTATTAGTGCTGGTATGATCGCTCCCAACATGTTGATGGTGCAAACCCCTTATGTGTTGACGGCTCACAGTGCCAGCCAAGAAATACGGCCCATTCAAAAGGCCCAATAGGCTTAATGACAGCCCATTTGCTTCAACAAAGTAGCATCACTGCAAGACGTGATATCGACGCATTGCAGAGCCCTCAAAAGTTCTGCGAGTTGGGTTCTCTTCCTTTTCGCGGCTCAAAACGAACGACAAGGGATGAAAAAACATCACAAAAAAAAGTAGCCGGAAACAGATGAAAACATTCAATTTTGGGTGCCAAAAACAGGCTCAGCCAACCAGGCTTGCTGTCCCCGTCGTAGAGCTCCTAGAGAGCTTTCCAACGGAATGCTGTGCGCCGTACAACTCCTTACGGATCAAAAGTTATAGGAACCGGAGTGACGGAGACCTGGTCACAGGCCCCACGCCCTTGGTTTATGGGCCCAACCTCTAGGCGAAGCAAAGTTGTCTTGCCCAAGATGTCGTGGGACTCGAGAATAGAAATGTGATGGATAAAGCATCTTGGCAAGGCTATACAGGGAAAAAAAAAATGAAAAGGGGGTACAACACGAGGACTTCGCAAGGGGTCACCCCTCCAACTACTACTCTCACCCAAGCACACTTAACTTCGGAGTTCTGATGAGATCCGGTGATTAGTGCTGGTATGATCGCTCCCGTGATATTGATGGTACAAAGCCCTTCTGTGTTGACGGCTCACAGTCCCAGCCAAAAGAGACGATCCATTCAAAAGGCCCAATGGGCTTAATGACAGCCCATCTGCTTCAACAAAGCAGTATCTCTGCAAGACGTGATATTGACTCATTGCAGAGCACTCTCAAGTTCTGCGAGTTTGGTTCTTGTCCATTTCGAGGTTGAAGACAAACGACCCGGGTTGAAAAAACACCGCAAAAAAATAGTGGCCCGAAACTGATGAAAACCTTCGATTTTGGTACCAAAAATAGGCGCAGCCAAGCAGGCTTGCTGCCCCCGTCGTAGAGCTCCCGGAGAGCTTTCCAACTGTATGTTGTGTGCCACATAACTTCATGCAAATCAAAACTTATGGGCACCAGGGCGACGGAGACCAGGTCACACGCCCTACACCCTCAGTTTGCGGGCCCAACCTCTATGCGAAGCGAAGCTGTCTTGCCCAAGATGCTGTGGGACTTGAGAATAGAAATGTGATGGATAAAGCATCTTGGCAAGGCTAAACGGGGCAAAAAAAATGAAAAAGGGGTTGCAACACGAGGACTTCCTTAGGGGTCACCAATACTAGTACTACTCTCGCCCTAGCACGCTTAACTTCGGATTTCTGATGGGATCCAGTGTATTAGTACTGGTATGATCGCACCCGTCATGTTGAGGGTGCAAAGCCCTTATGTGTTGATGGTTCACAGTCCCAGCCAAGAGAGATGACCCATTCAAAAGGCCCAATGGGCTTATCGATAGCCCATCTGCTTTAACAAAGCAGCATCACAGCAAGACGTGATATCGACTCGTTGCAGAGCCCTCTGATGTTCTGCGAGTTGGGTTATCGTCCTCTTCGCGGCTCACGACGAACAACCTGGGATGATAAAATAGAGCAAAAAGTAGAAAAATTGCTCAAAACTGATAAAAACGTTCGATTTTGGGTAACGAAACAGGCACAGCCGAGTAGGCTGGCCGCCCCTGTCGTAGAGGTCCTGGAGAGCTATCCAACGGTATGTTGTGCGACGCATAACTCCTTACGGATAAAAAGTTATGGGCACCGAAGCGACGGATACCATGTCACAAGCCCCAGGCTCTCGGTTTGCGGGCCCAGCCTCTATGCGAATTTAAGTTATCTTGCCCAAGATGCCGTGGGACTCAAGAATAGAAATGTAATGGATAAAGCATCTTGGCAAGGCTAAACGGGAAAAAAAAGTAGGGTGTAACACGAGGACTTCCCAGGGGGTCACCTATCCTAGTCCTACTCTTGCCTAAGCACGCTTAACTTCAGACTTTTGATGGGATCCGGTGCATTACTGCTGGTATGATCGCCCCCGTCATGTTAATGGTGCAAAGCCCTTATGTCTTGACGGCTCACAGTCCTAGCCAAAAGAGACGGTCCATTCAAAATGCCCAATGGGCTTAATTACAGCCCATCTGCTTCAACAAAGCAGTATCACTGCAATACGTGATATTGACGCGTTGCAGAGCCCTCTAAAGTTCTGCGAGCTGGGTTCTCGTCCTTTTCGCAACTAACGACAAACTACCCAGGATGAAAAAACAACGGTAATAGTTGAAAAGTGGCCCAAAATTAATGAAAATGTTCAATTTTGGGCACCGAAAACAGGCACATTTGAGAAGGCTTGCTACCCCTATCGTAGAGCTCTCGGAGAACTTTCCAACGGTATGTTGTGCGCCGTATAACTTCTTACGGATTAAAAGTTATGGGCACCAGAGTGACGGAGATCACGTCACAAGCCCCACACCCTCGGTTTACGGGCCCAGCCTCTACGTGAAGCGAAGTTGTCTTGCCCAAGATGTTGTGGGACTAGAGAATAGAAATGTGATAGATAAACAATCTTGGTAAGGCTAAATGGGGCAACAAAAAAAAGGGGTTACGACACGAGGACTTCCCAGGACGTCACCCATCCTAGTACTTCTCTCGCCCAAGCACGCATAACTTCAGATTTCTGATTCGATCCGGTGCATTAGTGCTGGTATAATTGCACCCGTCAAGTTGAGGGTGCAAAGCCATTAAGTGTTGACGGTTCACAGTCCCAGCCAAGAGAGACGACCCATTCAAAAGGCCTAATGGACTTATCGACAGCCCATCTGCTTCAACAAAGCAGCATCACCGGAAGACGTGATATCGACGCGTTTCAGAGCACTCTAATGTTCCGCGAGTTGGGTTCTCATCTTTTTGCGGCTCACGACGAACAGCCCGGGATGAAAAAACAACGCAAAAGAAGAAAAGTGGCCCGAAACTGATAAAAATGTTCAATTTTTTGTACTGAAAAAAGGCGCAGTAGAGCAGTCTTGCTACCCCCGTTGTAGAGCTCCTAGAGAGCATTCCAACAGTATGTTGTGCGTGGCATAACTCCTTACGGATCCAAACTTATAGGCACTGGTACGACTGAGACCTGGTCATAGGAACCACGCCCTCGATTTGTGGGCCCATCCTCTACGCGAAGCGAAGTTGTCTTGCCCAAGATACTGTGGGACACGAGAATAGAAATGTGATGGATAAAGCATCTTGGCAAGGCAAAACAGGGAAAAAAATGAAATGCGGGTGCAACACGAGGACTTTCCAAGGGGTCACCCATCCTAGTACTACTCTCGCCCAAGCACGCTTCACTTCGGATTTCTGATGGGATCCGGTGCATTAGTGATGTTATGATCGCACCCGTCTTGTTGAGGGTGCAAAGCCCTTTTGTGTTGACGGTTCACAGTCGCAGCCAAGAGAGACGACACATTCAAAAGGCCCAATGGGCTTATCGACAACCCATTTGCTTCAACAAAGCAACATCACCGCAAGACGTGATATTGATGCATTGTAGAGCCCTCGAATGTTTTGCAAGTTGGTTTCTTGTCCTTTTTGCCACTCACGACGGACGACCCGAGATGAAACAACACCATAAAAAGAAGAAAAGTGGCCCGTAACTGATGAAAATGTTCAATTTTTTGTACCGAAAATAAGCGCAGCTAAGCAATCTTGATGCCCCCGTCGTAGAGCTCCCGAAGAGCTTTTCAACGGTATGCTGTGCGCAACATAATGCCTTACAAATCAAAAGGTATGGCCATCGGAGCGACGGTGTAACACCCCAATCCCTCTCGAGATCGGGAGTTCTATCAATCAATCTAATCACAACCCAATTCCAAACCCGGGCAAAATTTTAGGGAAAGACGGACGGAGTTTCCCCTGTTTCTAGGCGAAATGTAAAACATGTAATAGCATATAAGTGGACCAGCACCGTCTCCAATCATACAAACACCTCAAGGCCATCCGAGCCTTGGTTCTCAACAAGCGAATACAACCAAATATACATTTCCAATTTAAAAGCTAACCTATCTCTTTTCATCTTTGACAAGAACATTCATGCCAAGCAATTAAACTACACTAATCCATTACATAAAATAGACTATCATACCATTCTAACTATTTTCCTTTGGACAATACAAATATGCAATGAAGTTAAACTATACTAACTGAATACATAAACCAGCTTATCATTCTACCTCAATTACCTAGTTAAATTTAAATTACATTCTTTTAATATTAAATACATATAATACATGAAAGCATACATCTTTACAACTTCAACAACTCAAGCCACATAGGCACGCAAGATAACTCTTCAAGCACGAACTTTCACGAAATCACGAACTTTCCAGCGAACATGGCATTTCCTGAAATGTGGTGGTGAGGAGTGAGTATACTCAATACGTACACTCAGTGAGGGCGAGACAGATATCGAGGTGGAGAGAAAGAAGATCGTGCAATGCAAATAGGTACAGCTAAGCAATATAATTGACAAGCAAGCATTCAATATAAACAATCAATACAATAACCAATTAATAAAAGCATTAACACAACCATTCAAAGCTATACCACACTCTGAAGGCTATGGTTCACTCGAGCGAGAAATGTACCGATCATGACTTCGATGACTTTAACGATGACGCGCCGGCTCACCCACTTTATAACTTCCATTTAGAGTACTCCGGACATACTCTGTCAATTCTACGACCCAAAACTCCCTAGGCGGCATCCCAAGTGAGAAAAGGGAATAGGACACGGAGCTAGAGCAACCAACACTGGCAACCCGAGGCTACCTAGAGAGGCCCATCACTCACGCGCTTGACACTAATGCAATGCAATACGAGACATATAACGATAATCGAGCAAGGCAGTGAAATGCAACTCAATAACAACATGCGATACAATAAGCAATTACAATCCATAAAGTAACAAGAACAATACTAACTAGCATTATCAACAATTGACATACAAATTCAATCATAATCAACTTCAACAAGCATAACAAGCAATATTAAGCATTCTATAGGCATTACACTATGAAAACACACAAAATCACAAAATGACCCCAACTTTCAAAATGCTACTACTTTCAAACGAGCCACGAGTTTTGGAAACCGACTTCACCAATCCTCCTAGGTTACCACAAGGCACGTCTAAAGACCCCGAAACCCTACTTAACCCTAGAATTCACGCAAAGCCCCGATTTCCCCCTTTGCTGGTTTGAACTACCGCTACCCTAACCAAATACCCAACCAACACCATAATCACACCAAAAGTGCTTCATGGCCTCCCGAGACAATGCCATCATGCAAATCGAGGAAACTCTAATCTCGACCTAAACGACCCCAACTTGTTCCAAGGTATTTTTCTATGTTTTTCCATTACGCAGCCTAAACAAATCATGCATTTAGGCATTTTAGCATATCTAGCACCTTCCTACATCAATAGAACGCATAACAGAGCAACTTCATCGAAACGGGGGTTTACTATTCATAATTTACTATTCATTCATCAATTTAAATTGCAATTTCGATTTTCAACCGCAGAAAATGTTAAAAAGCTATAAATACATGTTCTACAATCAACAAGGAACATTCATTAAGCAACAAAACAGATAAAATAACAGTCTACGCATAATTTCCAAAAATTAAAGTTTAGACACAAATTTTTCAAATGCGCAAATAACGATGAAACCCTCACCTTAGCCACTACTAGACGCTAGAAAGACAACATTGAATGGCCCAGAAATGATCCTAAGCAAGCTCAAGTGAAGATTTATTGATTTGTTTTGAAATTTTTTTCTTTCTTTTTCTCTTTCTTTTCCTCATGGCTTCAAGCCTTTCTTCTCTTTGTTTTTTTGTTTGTATTTTGCTTATTTAGGAAAAGATGACAAGAAGTCAAAGGTCAAAGATTCGGTCAACCCGCTAAACCAAAATAGCTATGTGCGACCTTGCGAAAACAGCCATAACTTCTTCTAGAAAACTCCAATTCATGAACGGTTTGAAGCCTCAGAAACTAGACTCATGGAGCTTTCCAACCATATATAATTTGCTACTTAACTCTTCCCCAATTGGTTCAGATTTAATTCCAAAGTTGACCCAAAATTTGACTAACTTAACATTGCATTTTTTTATTTCTACTCCCAAGTTTGCCCTTTATTAAACATTTCAAAAATTTCCACCTTGGGTCAATGTAGATGAAAAGTCAACTAGTTTGGTCAAAGAAGGTGAAAGGTCAATAAAATGCAATTTAAATGAACTTTAAATGCTATTGAATACATGCCAGGTTCGGGTTATCACATCCTTCCCCCCTTAAAACAATTGCGTCCTCGCAATTCTTCTTCTAATAGAACTCTGCATCCACTGAAATCCAACTCTGACTAATCTTCATCAACTGCTGAGCAAGTATAATAATCAAGATAATCAATAGGAAAGTTTAAGAAGAAATTCCAAGTAGTAATGCCGAATAAAGGCTCAAATGTAGATACCGCACAAGAATCCCGTTGGCATGAATACCGAAGAAGAATAAAATTCCAACCAAAAGTACCGAGATAATACCAATAAAGACTAAAGCAAAGATACTGTAGATAAATTCACATCACATATTAATGATAAGAAGAATACCGAATAAATACCCCATACACGAATCTCTAGTATAATTTCAACTATTACTGCCCGAGAATTCCCAAGCAAGAAGCCAAATAAAGGCTTAAACAAACGTTCCATCCAGAGGTCCAAAGAAGTACCCCGCTGGTCATGAATTTCATAGAAGAATTCCCTGTTAAGAGTGCTGAAGAAAATACTAAGAAACCCAATCAAATATACTTCAAAAGTTCCAAAGAAGCCTTCCAAATAATAACCCCATAAGACAACCAATTAGATCATGAGTATCGCTATCAAATGCTAAGAAGAATGTCAAAGGGAATAGTAGAGAAATTACCATGTGTCTAATAAGACAGTCAAGTTAAATAACAAATATAGTTTCCCAGCTAGACGAAAACCTAAGGAAAAATACCGAGCTGGTGCATAATATACAAGACCAAACTTCGAGGCCTCTGCACTGTTTGCCAAGAGAGAACTTCATACAATCTTGCCAATAAAGAGAATACCAATAGAATGCCCAATAAGAATTCCAAATACCAAACCTATTGAGGAACACTAAAGAAAATTCCCGAAACAATGCTCCAGTGAAAAAATACCAAGGATTTCCCAATAAGTAGGTACCAAATAAATGACCACCAAGAATTCTATAGAATGTCATTGAAGAATTTCCAATAAGGAATGTCGGTAGCACTCCAATAAAAACCAAGACACATATACCATAGATAATACTATGCAGTAAGTCCGATTGAAAACCCAATAGCCAAGTCTACCAAGAAGTGCCAATAGAAGTCTCCAAAGAATACCCAGTAAGAAACCAAATAATGCCCCAGAGAACAACCAAATAAAACCCCAAGAGAAAGCTACTCTTCACAACTGTTAAACACAGAGGAGAACTTTAGAGATTCACCAATAACCAAGCTCCAAAAGCAAACACCAACTCCCAAATAAAGTCTAATTAAATTCCATTCATTTCCTGCCAATCCATACACCTTGAGAGGCCAGCTGTGAACCACGTTTTTCAGGGGAGAAAGAGGACCTACTTACCATTTCCACGGGACATGTATGAATGCCAAGATATCACATTTATACACATGCCTTAAACTATTATGCAAGCAAGTTTATAAAACAGTTTATTCAACAAGGTCACTCAAGCACGACAATCAAGTCAAGCACAACATAATCAATTCAAATCACGGCATAACCAATTAAAGACATTTCAATACACACATTACAAGCAATACTTCAAGCAAATAACAATTCACAAGGTCGATTTGATTCACGATGTCAATTCAATAGGTCAATTCAATGCACAACTAGACACTTCACTTTACTTGAGAAACATTTAACACATAACACATAATTATATCACATAGGTGCATACATTCAAGTCAAGACACACAATCTCACATACAAGCATACACTTTCAAGACACACTTAACAAGCACACACTCAAGGATCACTACCCACCAGACCGAGGACCCTATCCCGGCTTATGAGCTAGACAAGCTCTGATACCACCTGTAACACCCCGATCCCTCTCGAGATCGGGAGTTCTATCAATCAATCTAATCACAACCCAATTCCAAACCCGGGCAAAATTTTAGGGAAAGACGGACAGAGTCTCCCCTGTTTCTAGGCGAAATGTAAAACATGTAATAGCATATAAGTGGATCAGCACCGTCTCCAATCATACAAACACCTCAAGGCCATCCGAGCCTTGGTTCTCAACAAGCGAATACAACCAAATATACATTTCCAATTTAAAAGTTAACCTATCTCTTTTCATCTTTGACAAGAACATTCATGCCAAGCAATTAAACTACACTAATCCATTACATAAAATAGACTATCATACCATTCTAACTCTTTTCCTTTGGACAATACAAACATGCAATGAAGTTAAACTATACTAACTGAATACATAAACCAGCTTATCATTCTACCTCAATTACCTAGTTAAATTTAAATTACATTCTTTTAATATTAAATACATATAATACATGAAAGCATACATTCTACCTCAATTACCTAGTTAAATTTAAATGTTATTGAATATATGCCAGGTTTGGGTTATCACAGACGGAGACCAGGTCACAGGCCCCACACCATCGGTTAGTGGGCCCAGCCTCTACGTGAAGTAAAATTATCTTGCCCAAGATGTTGTGAGAATCGAGAATAGAAATGTGATGGATAAAGCATCTTGGCAAGGCTAAACGGGAGAAAAAAAATGAAAATGGGGTGCAACACGAGGACTTCCCAGGGAGTCAACCATCCTAGTACTACTCTAGCCAAGCACACTTAACTTCGGAGTTCTGTAGGGATCCGGTGCATTAGCGCTGGTATGATCACACCCGTCATGTTGATGGTGCAAAGCCATTATGTGTTGACGGGTCATAGTCCCAGCCAAGAGAGACGACCCATTCAAAAGGCCTAATAGCCTTAATGACAGACCATCTGCTTCAATAAAGAAGCATCACCGCAAGACGTGATATCGATATGTTGCAAAGCTTTTTAAAGTTCTGCGAGTTAGGTTCTCGTCCTTTTTGTAGCTCACGACGAATGACCCAGGACAAAAATACACCGCAAAAAAAAGTGGCCCGAAACTAATGAAAACTTTCGATATTGGGTACTGAAAATAGGTGTAGCCAAGCAAGCTTGCTGCCCCTATCGTAGATCTCCGAAAGAGCTTTCCAACGGTATATTTAGCGCTGCATAACTCTATGCAGATCAAAAGTTATGGGCACCAGAGCGACGGAGACCAGGTCACAAGCCCCACGCCCTCGGTTAGAGGGCCTAGCCTCTACGCGAAGCAAAGTTGTCTTGCCCAAGATGCTGTGGGACTCGAGAATAGAAATGTGATGGATAAAACATCTTGGCAAGGCTAAACGGGGCAAAAAAAATGAAAAGGGGGTAGCAACACGAGGACTTCCCAAGGCGTCATCCATCCTAGTACTACTCTAGCCCAAGCACGCTTAACTTCAGATTTCTGATGCGATCAGGTGCATTAGTGCTGGTATAATCGCACCTGTCATGTTGAAGGTGCAAAGCCCTTATGTGTTGATGGTTCACAGTCCCAGCACAGAGAGATGACCCATTCAAAAGGCCCAATGGGCTTATCGACAGCCTATATGCTTCAACAAAGTAGCATCACCACAAGATGTGCTATCGAAGCATTACAGAGCCTCTTATGTTCCATGAGTTGGGTTCTCGTCCTTTTTTCGGCTCACGACGAATGACCCAGGATGAAAAAACAGCGTAAAAAGAAAAAAAGTGGCCCGTAACTAATGAAAATGTTCGATTATTTGTTCCAAAAATAGGTGCAGCAGAGCCGTCTTGATGCCCCCGTCGTAGAGCTCCTAGAGAGAATTCCAACAGTATGCTGTGCACCGTATAACTCCTTTCGGTTCAAAAGTTATGGGCACCGGTGCGACAGAGACCTGGTCATAGGCCCCACGCCCTCGGTTTACGGGCCCAGCCTCTACGCGAAGCAAAGTTGTCTTGCCTAAGATGTCGTAGGACTCAAGAATAGAAATGTGATGGATAAAGCATCTTGGCAAGGCTATACGGGGAAAAAAATAAAAATGGGGTTCAACACGAGGACATCCCAAGGGGTCACCCATCCTAGTACTACTCTCGCCCAAGCACACTTAACTTCGGAGTTCTGATGAGATCCGGTGATTAGTGCTGGGATGATCATTCCCGTGATATTGATGGTACAAAGCCCTTCTGTGTTGACGACTCACAGTCCCAGCCAAGAGAGATAGCCCATTCAAAAGGCCCAATGGGCTTAATGACAGCCCATCTGCTTCAACAAAGTAGCATCACCACAAGACATGATAGCGTTGCATTGCTGAGCCCTCAAAATTTATGTGAGGTGGGTTCTCTTCCTTTTCACGGCTCACGACGAACGACCCGGGACAAAAAAATACCTCGAAAAAAAAGTGTCCCGAAATTGATGAAAACATTCAATTTTGGGTGCCGAAAAAAAGCATAGCCAAGCAAGCTTGCACCCCACCATCATAGAGCTCCGGGAAAGCTTTCCAACGGTATGCTGTGTACCGTATAACTCCTTACAGATCAAAAGTTATGGGAACGGGAGTGACGGAGACTAGGTCACAGGCCCCACGCCCATGGTTTGCGGGCCCAGCCTCTATGCGAAGCGCAATTGTCTTGCCCAAGATGCTGTGGGACTCAAGAATAGAAATGTGATGGATAAAGCATCTTGGCAAAGCTAAACGGGAAAAAAAATGAAAATGGGGTGCAACACGAGGACTCCACAGGGGGTCACCTATCCTAGTACTACTCTCGTCCAAGCACGCTTAACTTCAGAGTTCTGATGGGATCTAGTATATTTGTACTGGTATGATCGCACCCGTCATGTTGATGGTGCAAAGCCCTTATGTGTTGACGGCTAACAGTCCTAGCCAAAAAAGATGGTCCATTCAAAAGGCCTAATGGGCTTAATGACAGCCCATCTACTTCAACAAAGCAGCATCACTGCAATATGTGATATTGACGCATTGTAGAGCCCTATAAAGTTCTATGAGTTGGGTTCTCGTCTTTTTTGCGGCTCACGACGAACGACCCGCAATGAAAAAACACTGCAAAAAAAAAGTGGCCCGAAACTGATGAAAAGCTTCGATTTTGGGTGCCGAATATAGGCACAGCCAAGCAATCTTGCTGCCCCCATCGTAGAGCTCCCGAAGAGCTTTCCAACGGTATGCTGTGCGCCGTATAACTCCTTATGAATCAAAAGTTATGACCACTGGAGCGACGGAGACCAAGTCACAAGCCCCACGCCCTCAGTTTGCGGGCCCAGTCTCTACACGAAGCGAAGTTGTCTTGCCGATGATCCTGTGGGACTCGAGAATAAAAGTGTGATGGATAAAGCATCTTGGCAAGGCTAAACAGGGCAAAAAAAAATGAAAAGAGGTTTGCAACATGAGGACTTCTCTAGGGGTCACCCATCCTAGTACTACTCTCGCCCAAGAACACTTAGCTTCGGATTTCTGATGGGATCCGGTGCATTAGTACTGGTATGATCGCACACGTCCCGTTGATGGTACAACGCCCTTATGTGTTGACGGTTCACAGTCCCAGCCAAGAGAGACGGCCCATTCAAAAGGCCCAATGGGCTTATCGAAATCCCATCTGCTTCAACAAAGCAGCATCACCACAAGACGTGATATCGATGTGTTGTAGAGCCCTCTAATGTTTCGCGAGTTGGGTTCTCGTACTTTTCGATGCTCACGACAAACGACCCTAGACGAAGAATCATGGAAAAAAGAAGAGAAGTGGCCCGTAACTGATGAAATCGTTCAATTTTTTGTAACGAAAACAGGCACAGCCGAGCAATCTTGCTACCCCCGTCGTAGAGCTCCCAGAGAGCATTCCAATGGTATGTTGTGTGCCGCATAACTCCTTACGGATCAAAATTTATAGGCACCGGTGCGACGTATACCTAGTCACAGGCCCCACACATTCGGTTTGCGGGCCCAGCCTCTACGCTTAGCGAAATTGTCTTGCCCAAGATGGCGTGGTACTCGAGAATAGAAATGTGTTGGATAATGTCATGCCCCAACTCGACCCCTCTTAAGATCAGTCAGGACGCAACGAAATTTCGGCAGTATAACGACTGTAACCCAGATACCGAGGCTGTAAACCAACCTCTTCGCAACTTATACATCCAACTCCACAAACAATTCAACAATTAAACAACACAACCACAATATACATTAAACATTCTTTTACCATTGCATCCATAGGATATATGCCTCCGTTCCAACATCATACATTTACTATATAGCATACATTTCCAAAATAGATTATAACCAATTCAGCAACCTAATCATGTTCCAAAACAAAACCACTAAATTAGCAATTTACATAAGTCTTATAATTGAGAAAGTTATACAATATAACATATTACAACAACTAAGACAAACTCATGGCAACGACACCAACACACAAGACTCGTCCACATAAAGCACATTCTCAGTTTCCTGGGGCTCGTATCCGTAATCTTGATCAATATTACCTGTATGCATGCAATAATTGAGAGTGAGCTTATATAAAACAAGCCTAGTAAAGATTCGATAGATCTCTAACAGTATTTACTATACTATTTGGAAATCATCATTTGAGCAGTAAACACATAATAATCATCAACAACAATATAAGAACATTAATTATAATGACCAATCAATAAAGGATACTCTAGTTGGTGTAGCTCCAAACGCCATCACGATCTCAACCGTTCTTCTTGTAACTCCCCATTACTCACGCACCCGAGGTACCTCTCTAGCCCCTCCCTCCATGGCACCTCCGCCCATGCGAGCTGAGGGTAGCCTATGATAGTCATGCCATTTTCAACCCGACACTGTCCGAGAGGTGATACACACATACCAAGACTCATGACAATAATAATAAACATTCAAATCTCATGAGGACAACCTTTCACGTTGACTACCTCCCGACTCATCAATAATCAAATATCACAGGAGGACAACAAAGTAGGTTGCCTATCTTCCGGTTCATCAATAATCATCATTTCAACAACATATCATCAAATAAACAATTAACAACTCAACTACTAAGTTAGATGATAAAGTAGGCCATCCAACTTAACATGCAATAACCACACATTCGAACCCTAGTCTAACCATCAACAACTCACAATTCATTCACTCAAACACCACCCAAACATCCAAAGGCATAATTCAACATTTTAAAGAAAGACAACCCAAACTTCTAAAAGTCATAACTTACATTCTACTAAACCGATAACCTCCAAACAAGTTTCTATCACTCACCCACTCAATCAACAACATTAACCCCCTCAGAAACCAACCATAAACCATCCACATCAAGCCCAACAACCCTAAAACCCTAATGCATCAAGGTTGAAATTTCCAAACTTTCACACCGATATCACAATCAAAATTTTGGCATTATAACATTACTACCACGTATTTTACAAACTTTTACAAGCTAACAACAATCGATTCCAACACCACAACTCCAATTATTCAACAAATAACCAACAACTCAATTTTAATACCCGAAAAATAAAAATTCATGCTACAACAGTTCAAATCTTATATAAACACATATAAACGATCCTTAGCATGCACTGAGCAATAATATAACATCAATTCAACATTCTAACGGTTCAAAATTCAATTATATGCAAAAACATAAAAATGACATTTTGAGATCTAGAATTTTTCTCTCACCTTTTATGTGTTTTGATGCAAGAAAGATGTAGAATGGATGTCCAAAAAGTGCAATCAAGCTTTGAATGAAGTGATTTGGACTTGAATTACAAAATCTATGTATAAAATGCTTTGAAAAACCTTGAAAATGCCTTATTTCTTCTCCCTCATGGATTTTCGGTAATGTGTGTGTTTTGTGAGTGTGTTTGTTTTGTTTTTAATGTGTGTTGATGATATAAGCCCAAGGTCAACAAAATTTGCAAAGTCAAAGTTAGTGTTTTTAGTCTTTTAACTAGTATTTTTAGCCTTTTAATTGTTTTTAGACTATTTTTGCTCACCCAAATGCAATTAACATTTCGACTATTTTTAAGTTGTATATTTTTAGTTGACAACAAGTTTCACATGCGTAGACTTACACCCGACTCGGTTAAAAACTCGATTTTTGCAAAAGAAGGTGAAAAGTCATATTATTTGTTTTCAAATGTCTTTTGAATGCACAATTAATCTAAAATCATTTAATACCACATATAAATACATTTATATTAATATATACTAGGTCAACGAAAGTCAATGCAAGAATCGGGTTTAGAAGAAATCACTATTTGGCTCAAAAACGCTACTTTTCGCTCGAAAAGTCTATTTAAATTACTATTCCGTTTCAGAATCAATTTTTATCAAACATGGGTCTATTAATAATAGAGGACTAGGATTTAAGACGTTTAAAACACCCGTGTAAAAATTTTAGCGGACGTGCATTCAAAACACTCTTCACAAAAACCGATGATAAAATTTTCAATGCCGTTTTTTATGAAAATTTCATGAATGCACACATGACATGTATTAGGAATATAAATTACATATTTAGCACATTCTAACTCATATAACACATAAACAGGTCAAATCACGCAAATCGAGGCAAAGACACACAAATTGAGATAAAGACGAAAATTGGGGTTTCATATTCTTCCCCCCTTAAAACAATTGCGTCCGCACAATTCTCGAACTGACAGACAATTAAATCCTCAAAAGAACAAACTCTGTTGACTGCAAGATGATTATCATAATTCCAAGACAATCTTTAATTCATAATTCTTTCCCACCTAATATCATATTGCATATGAAAGAAATCGCAACTCCAAAGTCTTAGCATGACACCACTACTTATCAATCATCCCCGACTATACAAAAGAGCACTATAAACACCCCGAGGGTTTAAAAACTCATTCACGATAACATGAATGATTATTGATCAAGGAAATATCTCAAAAGTGACATTGGTCAGAATATGGCTATTATGAAATTTACCAGGAAATAAGGATATGAAAAGTCATATTTGAGCCAACAATCAAGGGAACAAGAGGTCAAACAAGTTAGAGAATCAAGAGGCTAATACTTTAATAAGAAAGCATGATAACTAAGATAAAGAATGTCTCAACACCTATCAGTTAAATTAGTACGAACAAAGGATGATGACGGATCAAAACAGTGCTGAGTATGTTGAACAAACATTCCTGAACAAGTAAACATTTCAATTCTTGATGATTGTTCAAGGAACCAACAAGTAAGTTGTACTTGAGCCGAAATGAAATTAAGAAATAAGAAATGATTAATTCAATAGAAAACATGACTGGCAAGAGTATCTCATTACACAATACCAAAGAAGTACGAATAAGAAATGATAACAACAGGACAGTACCGAGTACTTTGAGTGAGCAATTACAAGCAAAGTAATGACTCAGCATTTAATAATAAAACAATAGGATTAACAAGGATCAACAAGAATGACAATGATGTACTTAGGTAGGGAGTACATCAAGCAAGTGAAATTCGAACAAGTAAAAGGGTATACCAAAGGAAAAATTACTTTCAAATGAATAGTAATAGGATGAAATGAAATATTGAAACCAATGGCTGGAGATATAGAATGAAATATAGAAGTCTCAAACCTTAACTCCAATAAGCGACATTGCTATAAGAAGCAAATATGAATGTTAAGAATAGAAACAATGTCAAATGAGTATAGGATCCATTAATCCAATGAGCAAAACTTTCAAGAAACAATTGATATGCTAGAAAAGTGTAACTCTCTCTCAAATAAGTGAGAATAGAGTAGAAAAAAATAATAAGACCAATAGAATAGGAAGCACAAAAGGGGTGTCCTACCTACACATTTAAATACCAACAAGTCAAAGCCTACAATCTATCTTCCTCCAAAACAAGACACTAAGGATATCTAGAGAACCTGAGGAGTCATACAATCATTCCAAAATTTATATTCCGCACCAGACCAATTACTAAACAAGATAAATCACCGAGTACCCAACAAGATTGACTGATGAAGACTCCAAAATCTGATAACACAATACATATTCATACTAACCCATTTTAACACAAGAGAATCCCCAATCAACAATTTAGAAAGTCATACCACCTAGAACTCAAAAGCTTGATGTAGGCAAGTAAATGTTCAGTCACCAAAATGCATTCTTATTTCCTCAAATAATTCTATCTCCGAACAATTACATCTTCGAATAAAGTAACTTTAGTCAGGAATCACTCTAATTGGCTCCAAAGTTTAATGATCAAAACTCCAACATATCCATGAATAATATAGCAATCCCAAATAGTAGAAATATTCACATGTTATACCACAATCTATTCCATTCACAAATATACATCACTAATTCCTCAAATAAATTTTATTCTAAAATAACCTCAAGAAAGTATAATTTGAGTTGAGACTCCAAAAGTGAATAATCACAACCTCACGGAAACCTCAACTTATGATCCTCCCCAAGTAATAACAAGTTAAATGGCAAGAAAAGTAATTATAATCAACAAGATATATGACTATTTCCTCGAACAACTTCATTCTCGCTAAATGAACATCAAGATCAATCCATTAAGCTGAGACTAAAATCCATAAAGATAACAATCAAAATCTCAATGCTAAACTACCAGAATAATAATAATTCAAAATCACAGCCTACCTCTAGTTCCGAAAGCTCTTGCAGTCATCCTTACTTCACCCAAAAGAATTTCCCACAATTATAGCTTATATACAATTATATCTCATGAAAACAAGTACCAAAATATTACATGATAATCATATATTACAACATTATCACATAACACACAATTCAGCATATAAGAAGCCAACATCACATAAACATGTTATATCACAAAAGTAAGTTATAAACAATTAAAGTCACATAAGCAGCAAACTTCACATAAGACAAGTTGATCATGTAACTCACATTGGTCACTTAAAGTACATTGACCACCTAAAGCATGTTGTTTCACTTAAGCTAGTTATAAACAATTAAAACCACATAAACAACTAACTTCACATAGACACTCCAATCACATAAAACACATTTGTCACATAATACACATTAATCACAAAATGCATATTAACTACAGCACATTGAGTACGTAAGACACGTTATCACATAAAACAAATTGACCACATTAGTTCACTTAACACATAAAGCATATTGATCACATAGAAAGTTAGACACATAAGTAAATTAATCACATAAACATATTAACATATGTTTCACTTTTCTTTCACTTAATATATACTTGCATGCTTAGACCACAACCCACATTCCGAGGATACCATGGCTGACGGCTAACATGTGCTTTGATACCATTTAATGTCACGCCCCAACTCGACCCCACTTAAGAACAGTCAGGACGCAAGAGAATTTCGGCAGTATAACGATTGTAACTTGGATAACGAGGCTCTAAACCAACCTCTTCGCAACTCATACATCCAATTCCACAAATAATTCAACAATTAAACAACACAACCACAATATACATTAAACATTCTTTTACCATTGCATCCATAGGTTATACGCCTCCGTTCCAACATCATACATTTACTATATAATATACATTTCCAAAATAGGTTATAACCAATTTAGCAACCTAATCATGTTCCAAAACAAAACTACTAAATTAGCAATATACATAAGTCTTATAATTGAGTAAGTTATACAATATAACATATTACAACAACTAAGACAAACTCATGACAATGACACCGGCATACAAGACTTGTCCAAATAAAGCAGATTATCATCTTCCAGAGGCACGTACCCGTAATCTTGATCAATATCACCTGTATGCATGCAATAATTGAGAGTGAGCTTATATAAAATAAGCCCATTGAGGATTCGATAGATCTCTAACAGTATTTACTATACACCTTGGAAATCATCCTTTGAGCAGTAAACACATAATAATCATTAACAACAATATAAGCACATTAATTATAATGACCAATCAATAAAGGATACTCTAGTTGGTGTAGCACCAAATGCCATCACGATCTCAACCGTTCTTCTTGTAACTCCTAATTACTCACACACCTGAGGTACCTCTCTAGCCCCTCCATCCATGGCACCTCCACCAATGCGAGTTGGGGGTAGCCTATGATAGTCATGTCATTTTCAACCCGACAGCCCGATGCTGCTCGAGAGGTGGCACACACATACCAAGACACATGACAATAATAATAAACATTCAAATCTCTTGAGGACAACCTTTCACGTTGACTACCTCCCGACTCATCAATAATCAAATATAACAGGAGGACAACAAAGTAGGTTACTTATCTCCTGGTTCATCAATAATCAATCAATAATCATCATTTCAACAACATTTCATCAAATAAACAATTAACAACTCAACAACTAAGTTAGATGACAAAGTAGGCCATCCAACTTAACATGCAATAACCACACATTCCAACCATAGTCTAACCATCAAAAATTCACAATTCATTCACTCAAACACTACCCAAACATCCAAAGGCATAATTCAACATTTTAAAGAAAGACAACCCAACTTCTAAAAGTCATAACTTACATTCTACTAAACGGATAACCTCTAAACCAGTTTCTATCACTCACCCACTCAATCAACAACATTAACCCCCTCGTAAACCAACCACAACCATCCACATCAAGCCCAACAACCCTAAAACCCTAATGTATCAAGGATGAAATTTCTGGACTTTCACACCGACATCACAATCAAAATTTCGGCATTACAACATTACTACCACGTATTTAACAAACTTTTACAAGCTAACAGCAATCGATTCCAACCACCACAACTCCAATTATTCAACAAATAGCCAACAACTCAATTTTAATACCTAGAAAATAAAAATTTATGCTACAACGGTTCAAATCTTATATAAACATAAATAAACGATCCTTAGCATGCACTGACCAATAATATAACATCAATTCAACATTCTAACAGTTCAAAATTCAATTATATGCAAAAACATAAAAATGACATTTTGAGATGTAGAATTTTTCTCTCACCTTTGATGTGTTTTGATATAAGAAAGATGTAGAATGGATGCCCAACAAGTGAAATCAAGCTTTGAATGAAGTGATTTGGAAAATCTATGTGAAAAATGCATTGAAAACCCTTGAAAATGCCTTCTTTCTTCTCACTCAAGGATTTTCGGTAATGTGTGTGTTTTGTGAGTATGTTTGCTTTGTTTTTAATGTGTGTTGATGATAGAAGCTCAAGGTCAACAAAATTTGAAAAGTCAAAGTTAGTATTTTTAGTCTTTTAATTGTTTTTAGACTATTTTTGGTCACCCAAAATGCAATTAACACTTAGACTATTTTTAAGTAGTATATTTTCAGTTGACAACAAGTTTCACATGCATAGATTTACATCCGACTTGGTTAAAAGCTCGATTTTTGCAAAAGAAGGTGAAAAGTCATATTATTTGTTTTCAAATGTCTTTTGAATGCACAATTAATCTAAAATCATTTAATACCACTTATAAATATATTTATATTAATATATACTAGGTCAACAAAAGTCAATGCAAGAATCGAGTTTAGAAGAAATCACTATTTAGCTAAAAAATGCTACCTTTCGCCCGAAATGTCTATTTAAATTACTACTCCGTTTCAGAATCAATTTTTATCAAGCATGGGTCTATTAATAACAAA
The DNA here is from genome assembly GCA_037974665.1 of Ehretia macrophylla. Classification (NCBI taxonomy): domain Eukaryota; kingdom Viridiplantae; phylum Streptophyta; class Magnoliopsida; order Boraginales; family Ehretiaceae; genus Ehretia; species Ehretia macrophylla. The sequence continues at coordinate 23,743,894 of CM075780.1, forward strand.
GGACTAGGTTTTAAGTCGTTTAAAACACCCGTGTAAAATTTTTAGTGGACGTGTGTTTAAAATATTATTCACAAAAATTGACAATAAAATTTTCAATGCCGTTTTTGATGAAAATTTCATGAATACACACATAGCGTGTATTAGGAATAAAATCACATATTTAGCACATTCTAACTCATATAACACATAAACGGGTCAAATCACTTAAATCGAGGCAAAGACACGCAAATCGAGATAAAAATGAAAATTGGGGTTTCACAAATAAAGTGTCTTGGCAAGGCTAAATGGGGAAAAAAATAAAACGGTGGTGCAACACGAGGACTTCCCAGGGGGTCACCAATCCTAGTACTACTCTCGCCCAACCATACTTAACTTCGGAGTTCTGATGGTATCCGGTGCATTAGTGTTGGTATAATCACACCCGTCATGTTGATGATGTAAAGCCCTTATGTGTTGACGGTTCACAGTCTCAGCCAAGAGAGACGACCCATTCAAAGGGCCCAATGGGCTTATCGACAGCCCATCTGCTTTAACAATGCAGTATCACTGCAAGACGTGATATCGATGCATTTTAGAGCCCTCTAATGTTCCGTGAGTTGGGTTCTCATCTTTTTTGCAGCTCACGATGAATGACCCGGGATGAAAAAACAACGCAAAAAGAATAAAAGTGTTCCAAAATGGATGCCCCTACCGTAGACATACCATAGAGCATTCCAACGGTATGCTGTGTGCCGCATAACTCCTTACGGATCAAAAGTTATGGGCACCGGAGCGACAGAGACTAGGTCATAGGCCCCAAACCTTCGGTTTGTGGGCCCAGCCTCTTCGAGAAGCGAAGTTGTCTTGCCCAAGATGCTATGGGACTCGAGAATAGAAATGTGATGGATAAAGCATCTTGGCAAGGCTAAGCCGGGCCAAAAAAAAATGAAAAGGGGGTTGCAACACGAGGACTACCCAGGGGGTCACCCGTCCTATTACTACTCTCACCCAAGCACGCTTAACTTCGGATTTCTGATGGGATCCGGTGCATTAGTGCTGGTGTGATTGCACCCGTCATGTTTATGGTGCAAAACCCTTATATGTCGACGGTTCACAGTCCTAACCAAGAGAGACGGCCCATTCAAAAGGCCCAATGGGCTTATCGACATCCCATCTGCTTCAAAAAAGCAGCATCACCACAAGACGTGATATCGATGCATTGTAGAGCCCTCTAATGTTTCATGAGTTGGGTTCTCGTCCTTTTCGCGGCTCATGACGAACGACCCGAGATGAAAAAATTGTGCAAAAAGAAGAAAAATGGCCTGTAACTGATGAAAACGTTTGATTTTTTGTACCAAAAATAGGCGCATCCAAGCATGCTTGTTGCCCCGGCCGTAGAGCTCCCGTAGAGCTTTCCAACTGTATGTTGTGCGCTGCTTAACTCCAAGCGGATCAAAAGTTATGGGCACCGGAGCGACAGAGAATAGGTCACATGCCCCACGCCCTCGGTTTATGGGCCTAACCTTTACGCGAAGCGAAGTTGTGTTACCCATGATGCTGTGGGACTCAAGAATAGAAATGTGATGGATAAAACATGTTGGCAAGGCTAAACGGGGCAAAAAATATGAAAAGGGGGTTGCAACACGAGGACTTCCCTAGGGGTCACCCATCCTAGTACTACTCTCACCCAAGCACGCTTAACTTCGGATTTCTGATGGGATCCAGTGCATTAGTGCTGGTATGATTGCATTCGTCATATTGAGGGTGCAAGGCCCTTATGTGTTGACGGTTCACAGTCCCAGCCAATAGAGATGACCCATTCAAAAGGCCCAATGGGCTTATCGACAACCCATATGCTTTAACAAAGCAGCATCACCGCAAGACGTGATATTGACTCATTACAGAGCCCTCTAATGTTCTGCGAGTTGGGTTATCGTCCTTTTCACGGGTCATGACAAACGACCCGGGATGAAAAAATAGTGCAAAAGGTAGAAAAGTTGACCGAAACATATGAAAACATTCGATTTTAGGTACCAAAACGGGCGCAGCCGAACAGGCATGCTTCCCCCGTCGTATAGCTCCTGGAGAGCTATCCAACGGTATGCTATGCGTCGCATAACTCCTTTCGGATCAAAAGTTATGGGCACCGGAGCGATAGAGACCAAATCACAGGCACCACGCCCTTGGTTTGCGGGCCCAGCCTCTATACGAAGTGAGGTTGTCTTGCCCAAGATACCGTAGGACTTAAGAATAGAAATGTGTTGGATAAACAATCTTGGCAAGGCTAAACAGGAAAAAAATGAAAATGGGGTACAACAAGAGGACTTCCCAGGGGGTCACCCATCCTAGTACTACTCTCGCCCAAGCATGATTAACTTCAGAGTTCTGATGGGATCCGGTGCATTACTGCTGGTATGATCACACCTGTCATGTTGATGGTGCAAAGCCCTTATGTGTTGACGGCTCACTGTCCCAGCCAAGATAGATGGCCCATTCAAAGGCCCAATTGGCTAAATGACAGCCCATGTACTTCAACAAAGTAGCATCACCGCAAGATGTGATATTGTCGCGTTGCAGAGCCCTCGAATGTTTCATGAGTTGGGTTCTCATCCTTTTCGCGGCTCACGACTAACGATCGAGGTTGAAAAAATAGCCCAAAAAAAAGAAAAGTGGCCCAAAACTAATGAAAACATTTCATTTTGGGCACCGAAAACAGGCGCAGTTGAGAAGGCTTGCTACCCCCATCATAGAGCTCTCGGAGAGCTTTCCTACGGTATGTTGTGCGACGTATAACTCCTTACGGATCAAAAGTTATGGGCACCAAAGCGACATAGACCACGTCACAAGCCCCACGCCCTCGGTTTACAGGCCCAGCCTCTACGCAAAGCGAAGTTGTCTTGCCCATGATGTTGTGGAACTCGAGAATAGAAATTTGATGGATAAAGCATCTTGGCAAGGCTAAACGGGGCAAAAAAGAAAAGAAAAGGGGCTTGCAACACGAGGACTTCCCAGGGGGTCACCCATCATAGTACTTCTCTCGCCCAAGCACGCTTAACTTCAGATTTCTGATGTGGTCCGGTGCATTAGTGCTGGTATGATCGCACCCATCATGTTGATGGTGCAAAGCCCTTATGTGTTGACGGTTCACAATCCCAACCAAGAGAGATGGTCATTCAAAAGGCCTAATGGGCTTATCAACAGCCCATCTGCTTCAACAAAGTAGCATCACTGCAAGATGTGATATCGACGCATTTTAGAGCTCTCTAATGTTCCGCGAGTTGGGTTCTCATCTTTTTTGCGGCTCATGACGAACGACCCGGGAAGAAAAAATAGCACAAAAAGAAGAAAAGTGGCCCAAAACTAATTAAAACGTTTTATTATTTGTACCAAAAACAGGCGCAACGGAGCAGTCTTGCTGCCCCCGTAGTTAACCTCCCATAGAGCATTCCAACGGTATAATGCGTCCCGTATAACTCCTTACGGTTCAAAAGTTATGGGCACCGGAGCGACGGAGACCAGGTCACAGGACCAACTCCCTCGGTTTGCGGGCCCAGCCTCCATGCGAAGTGAAGTTGTCTTGCCCATGATACTGTGGGACTCGAGAATAGAAATGTGATGGATAAAGCATCTTGGCAAGGCTAAACGTGGCAAAAAAAATGAAAAGTGGGTTGTGACATGAGGACTTCCGAGGGGGTCACCCATTATAGTACTACTCTCCCCCTAGCACGCTTAAAATCAGATTTCTGATGGGATCCGGTGCATTAGTACTAGTATGATCGCACCCGTAATATTGAGGGTGCAAAGCGCTTATGTGTTGACAGTTCACAGTCCTAGCCAAGAGAGACGGCCCATTCAAAAGGCCCAATGGGCTTATCGACAGCCCATTTGGTTTAACAAAGCAGCATCTCCGTAAGACGTGATATCGACTCGTTGTAGAGCCCTCGGATGTTCTGCAAGTTGGGTTCTCTTACTTTTCGCGGCTTACGACGAACGACCCGGGATGAAAAAATAGCACAAAAAGCAGAATAGTTGACCGAAATTGATTAAAACATTCAATTTTGGGTACCGAAACATGGGCAGCTGAGCAGGCATACTCCCCCAATCGTAGACCTCCCGAAGAGCTATCCAACGACATGTTGTATGTCGTATAACTCCTTACGGATCAAAAGTTATGGGCACTAGAGCGACGGAAACCAGGTCACAGGCCCTACGCCCTCGGTTTGCGGGCCCAGCCTCTATGCGAAGCGAAGTTGTCTTGCCCAAGATGCCGTGGGACTCAAGAATAGAAATGTGATGGATAAAGCATCTTGGCAAGGCTAAACGGGAAAAAAATGAAAAAGGGGTGCAACACGAGGACTTCACAGGGAGTCACTCATCCTAGTACTACTCTTACCCAAGCACGCTTAATTTCAGAGTTCTGATGGGATCCGGTGCATTACTGCTGGTATGATCGCACCCATCATGTTGATTGTGCAAAGCCCTTATGTGTTGACGGCTCACAGTCCTAGCCAAGAGAGACACCCCATTCAAAAGGCCTAATGGGCTTAATGACAGCCCATCTACTTCAACAAAGCAGCATCACCGCAAGACGTGATATCAACGCATTGCATAGCCCTTTAATGTTCCGCGAGTTAGGTTCTCGTCATTTTCGTGGCTCACGACGAAAGACCCGGGATGAAAATACCGTGAAAGGGATTAAAAGTGGCCAAAAACTAATGAAAATGTTCAATTTTGGGTACCAAAAACTGGCGCAGTTGAGCAGGCTTGCTACCCTCGTCGTAGAGCTCTAGGAGAGCTTTCTAACGGTATGCTGTACGCCGTATAATGCCTTACGGATCAAAAGTTATGGGCACCGGAGCAACGGAGACCACATCACGTGCCCCACGCCCTCGGTTTATGGGCTCAGCCTATATGCGAGGCGCAATAATCTTGCCCAAGATGTTGTGGGACTCAAGAATAGAAATGTGATGGATAAAGCATCTTGGCAAGGCTAAATGGGAAAAAAATGAAAAAAGGGTACAACACGAGGACTTCCTAGGGGGTCGCCTATCCTAGTACTACTCTCACCCAAGCACGCTTAATTCCAGAGTTCTGATAGGATCCGGTGCATTACTGTTGGTATGATCGCACCCGTCATGTTGATGGTACAAAACCCTTATGTGTTGACAGCTCACAGTCCTAGCCAAGAGAGACGGCCCATTCAAAAGGCTCAAAGGGCTTAATGATAGCCCATCTATTTCAACAAAGCAGCATCACCGCAAGACGTGATATCAACGCATTGCATAGCCCTTTAATGTTCCGCGAGTTAGGTTCTCGTCCTTTTCGCGACTCACGACGAACGACCCAGGATGAAAAAATGGCGCAAAAAGAAGAAAAGTAGCCCAAAATTGATTAAAACGTTCGATTTTGGGTACCAACAATGGGCACAGTTGAGCAGGCTTGCTACCCCTATCGTAGAGCTCTAGGAGAGCTTTCCAACGATATCTTGTGCTCCACATAACTCCGTATGGATCAAAAGTCATAGGCACCGGAGCGACGGAGACCACGTCACTTGCCCCACGCACTCGGTTTATGGGCCCAACCTCTATGCAAAGCGCAGCTATATTGCCCATGATGTTGTGGGACACGAGAATAGAAATGTGATGGATAAAGCTTCTTGGCAAAGCTAAACGGGGCAAAAAAAATGAAAATGGGGTTGCAACATGAGGACTTCCCAAGGGGTGACCCATCCTAATACTTTTCTCGCCCAAGCATGCTTGTCTTCAGATTTCTGATGCGATCCGTTGCATTAGTGCTGGTATGATCACACCCATCATGTTGATGGTGCAAAGCCCTTATGTGTTGACGGCTCACAGTCCTAGCCAAGAGAGACAGCCCATTCAAAAGGCCCAATGGGCTTAATGACAGCCCATCTACTTCAACAAAGCAGCATCACTGCAAGACGTGATATCGACGCATTGCATAACCCTCTAATATGTTCCTAGTTGGGTTCTCGTCTTTTTTGCAGCTCACGACGAACGACTAGGGATGAAAAAATAGCGTAAAAAGAAGAAAAGTGGCCCGAAACTGATGAAAACATTCGATTTTGGGTGCCAAAAATAGGCTCAGTAGAGCAGCGTTGCTACCCATATCACAGAGCTCCCGGAGAGCTTTCCAACAGTATGTTTTGCGCCGCATAACTCCAAACGGATCAAAAGTTATGGGCACCGAAGCGACGGAGACTAGGTCACAGGTCCCATGCCCTCGGTTTGCCAGCCCAGCCTCTATACGAAGCGCAATTGTCTTGCCCATGATGTTGTGGGACTCAAGAATATAAATGTGATGGATAAAGCATCTTGGCATGACTAAACGGGGCAAAAAAAATGAAAAGGGGTTGCAGCACAAGGACTTCCCAGTGGGTTACCCGTCCTACTACTACTCTCGCCCAAGCACGCTTAACTTCGGATTTCTAATGGAATTTGGTGCATTAGTGCTGGTATGATCACACCCATCATGTTTAGGGTGCAAACCCCTTATGTGTTGACGGTTCATAGTACCAGCCAAGAGAGACGGCCCATTCAAAAGGCCCAATGGGCTTATTGACAGCCCATCCACTTCAAAAAAGCAGCGTCACCGCAAGACGTGATATCGATGCATTGTAGAGCCCTCTAACGGTTTGCGAGTTGGGTTCTCATCCTTTTCGTGGCTAACGACGAATGACCCTGCACGAAAAAACATCGCAAAAAGAAGAAAAGTGGCCCGTAACTGATGAAAATGTTTGATTTTTTGTACCAAAAATAGGCGTAGCCGAGCAATCTTGTTGCCCCCATCGTAGAACCCCCGAAGAGCTTTCCAACGGTATGCTGTGCACCGCATAACTCCTTACAGATCAAAAGTTATGGCCACCAGAGCGACGGAGACTAGGTCACAGGCCCCACGCCCTCGGTTTGTGGGCCTAGCCTCTATGTGAAGCAAAGTTGTCTTGCCAAAAATGTTGTGGGACTCGAGAATAGAAATGTGATGGATAAAGCATCTTGGCAAGGCTAAACGGGGCTAAAAAAATAAAAAATGGGGGTTGCAACACGAGGACTTCCTAAGGGGTCACCCATCCTAGTACTACTCTCGCTCAAGCACACTTAACTTCGGATTTTTGATGGGATCCAGTGCATTATTGCTGGTATGATCGCACCCGTCCTGTTGAGGGTGCAAAGCCCTTATGTGTTTACGGTTCACAGTCCCAGCCAAGAGGGGAGTCCCATTCAAAAGGCCTAATGGGCTTATCGACATCCCATCTGCTTCAACAAAGCAGCATCAGCGCAAGACGTGATATCGATGCATTGTAGAGCCCTCTAATATTTTGCGAGTTGGGTTCTCATCATTTTCGCAGCTCACGACGAACGACCCGGGACGAAGGACCATGGCAAAAAGAAGAAAAGTGGCCCGCAACTGATGAAAACGTTCAATTTTTTGTAACAAAAACTGGTGCAGTCGAGCAGTCTTGCTGCCCCTATCGTAGAGCTCCCAAAGAGCATTCCAACGGTATGTTGTGTGTTGCAAAACTTCTTATAGATCAAAAGTTATGGGCACCGGTGTATCAAAGACCTAGTTACTGGCCCCACGCCTTTGATTTGCGTGCCAGCCTCTACGCGAAGCGAAGTTGTCTTGCCTAAGATGTCGTGCTACTCGAGAATAGAAATGTGATGGATAAAGTGTCTTGGTAAGGCTAAAAGGGGAAAAAATGAAAAGGAGGTGCAACACGGGGACTTCCCAGGGGGACACCCATCCTAGTACTACTCTCGCCCAAGCATGCTTAACTTCAAAGTTCTGATGGGATCCAGTCCATTAGTGCTGGTATAATCGCACCCGTCATGTTTGTGATAACCCGAACCCAGCATGCATTTAATGGCATTTAATTTCATTTAATTAAGTGTCATCTTAAATGTTAGTAATCAATTGCATCTGATTACGTGTTTATATTAACTTGTTTATTTGTATTTTAGTATTAACTTCATAATTCTTTAAAATATTCTAGAAATAGTTAAATTAATTATTTTTAAATGAATATTGATTATTTTGATTGTTTTGATTATTTTAATAATCAGTTTTAATTTTCTTGCATTAAAATCACTCGGTTTTCAAATAAATGAGAAAAGTAACTCCGAGCCGAAGTGAATTTTAAACTATTCCACTATTCTACTTTTCAAAAATTATAGTTTTCTATTAGTGCTCATCATTTGATTAGCGATCGTTTATTGACCGTTCGATCGTAGCATTTCAAAAATGAGAGTTAGAGAAATATTCTTCGGACTTAGTGAAAAGTTTTTTTAGCTTAATTTAACTAGTTTTAGTTGTTTTTCATTTAATTGCATTGTTTTAATTTGAATTAGATTAAATGGCATCAAAATAAGCTTATTTGACCAATTTTCACTTAATCTTAACCTTGCAATTGACCAAAATGCCCTTGTCACCCTTTTAAATAATAAAACAAGGCAAAAAAAAACAAAACCATAAATTCCCCCCATGGCCGAGAGGTAGAAGAAGGAAAAAGAAAATATTTTTCTTCAATTTTCTCGTACAATCATGCGTGGAATTGCTCGGGGGGCGTGGCTCGGGTCCTTGCGGGTCTTGGTCTTCAATCTCTTTGAGGGTTTTCACGCTTTTGTGCATTTATATTCGAATTTGAATTTTGTTTCAAATTTTTTCATTTGATATATAATGTGTTATAATGCCTATAATTGCTTGATATAGCTTCCTTTGAGTTCGTAGAGCATTGTATGATGGTTATTTAGAGATTTTTACAGCTGAAACTGCGTATTTGAAATTGGGGAAGAACAAAGAATAGTGAATTATGAATAGTAAACCCTAAAATTTTGGATTTTGATCTGAATTGTGATTTCTTGATTTGGATAGGTGCCATTAATGATAGAAAGATAAGATGTGCAATTAAAACGGATCAGCCTTTGTTAAAATTGAAAATTAGACAAAGAAACGTAAAGGGGCCGTTTGACCAAAAGTTGACCGTGCATGAATTGAGTTGGGGGTTTTGCAATTGAGGGCATGGAAGCACTTTTGGCGCTATTGTGGCGTTGATTGAGCGACCAGTTAGCATAACTGTAGTTCAAACGTAGTAGGTGGACTTTCGGGCCTCGGGTGAGAAAGTGAAGTTTAATGACATAGAAACGTGCCTTGTAGTGCCTAAGAGAATGTAGTGAAATCGGTTTCCTAATCCCGTAGCTCGTTTGCTCGTAATTGCCTTTGGAAGTTAGAGATTGAATAGTGATATTTGTCGTTTTCGTGTTTGAACTGATGTTACTTGTTTAATTGGTGTTCTTGTTGCTATTAATGATAGTTATACTTGCAAAGTTAATTGAATGCTGGTATTGATTGTAAATGCTTGATATCTCATTTATCGCCACTAATATGTATTGCTGTGCTATCGCTCGTTTATTGCTTGTATCTTGTATTGCATTGCATAGTGTCAGGCGCATGAGTGATGGGCCTCTCTGGGTAGTCTCGGGCTGCTAGTGTTGGTTGCTCTAGCTCCGTGTCTTATTCCCATTCTCGCTTGGGTTGCCTCCCAGGGAGATTTGGGTTGTAGAATTGATTGGATACTTCCGAGGTATTCCAAACTGAAGTTATAAGGTGGTTGCGTGCTTATTGTCATCGTTGTCAACATCAAGCTCAAGATTGATGTAATGCTCGTGGAATCAAATCGAATGGTACATTGCTCGTATGAGTGAACCATAGCCTTCAGAGTGTGGTATAGCTTTGAATGATTGTGTTAATGCTTTCTTTAATTGTTTATTGTATTGTCGTGTATATTGAATGCTTTCTTATTGATTATATTGCTTAACTGTACCTATTTGCATTGCACGACCTTCTTTCTCTCCACCTCGATATTTGTCTTGCCCTCACTGAGTATACGTGTTGTGTATACTCACTTCTCACCACCACATTTTAGGAAATGCCATGTTAGCTGGAAAGTTCATGATTACGTGAAAGTTCGTGCTTGAAAAGTTGTCTTGCGTGCTATGTGGCTTGAGTAGTCAAAGATGCAAAGATGTATGTTTCATGTGTTGTATGTATTTAATGTAATTTAAATTTAACTAGGTAATTGAGGTAGAATGATAAGCTAGTGTATATATCTAATTAGTATAGTTAACTTCAATGCATGTTTGTAATGTCCAAAGGAAAAGAGTTAGAATGATATGATAGCCTATTTTATGCAATAGGTTAGTATGGTTTAATTTTCAAGCTTGAATGTATTTGTCAAAGATGAGAAGAGATAGGTTAGCTTTTAAACTGGAAATGTATATATATACTTGTTGTGTTTATTTGTTGAGAAACAAGGCTCGGATGGCCTTGAGGTGTTTGAATGGTTGGACACAGTGCTGGTCCACTCACATGCTATTACAGGTTTTGCATTTTGCCTAGAAACAGGGGAGACTCCGTCCGTCTTTCCCTAAAATTTTATGCCCGGGTTTGGAGTTGGGTTGCGATTAGATTGATTGATAGAACTCCCGGCCTCGAGACGGATCGGGGTGTTACAGGTGGTATCAGAGCTTGTTTAGCTCATAAGCTGGGACAGGGTCTTCGGTCTGGTGGGTAGTGATCCTTAAATGTGTGCTTGTTAAGCGTGTCTTGAATGTGTATGCTTGTATGTGAGATTGTGTGTCTTGACCTGAATGTGTGCTCCTATGTGATATAGTTATGTGTTATGTGTTAATTGTGTGCTAAGTGAAGTGAAGTGTCTAGTTGTGCATTGAATTGACCTATTGAATTGGCATCGTAAATCGAATCGACCTCGTGAATTGTTATTTGCTTGAAGTATTGCTTGTAATGTGTGTATTGAAATGTCTTGAATTGGTTATGCCGTGATTTGAATTGATTATGTTGTGCTTGACTTGATTGTCGTGCTTGAGTGACTTTGTTGAATAAACTCTTTTGTAAACTTGCTTGTATAATAGTTTAAGGCATGTGTATAAATGTGATATCTTGGCATTCATACATGTCCCGTGGAAGTGGTAAGTAAGTCCTCTTTCTCCCCTGAAGAAAGTGGTTCACAGCTGGCCTTTCAAAGTATATGGATTGGCAGGAAATGAATGGCATTTAATTAGCCTTTATTTGGGAGTTGGTGTTTGCCTTTGGAGCTCGGTTATTGGCGAATCTCTAAGGTCCTCCTCTGTGCTTAACAGTTGTGAAGGAGTAGCTTTCTTTTGGGGTTCTATTTGGTTGTTCTCTAGAGCATTCTTTGGATTTCTTATTGGGTATTCTTTGGAGATTTCTGTTGGTACTTCTTGGAAGACTTGGCTATTGGGTTTCAATTGGACTTACTGCATGGTATTATCTATGGCATATGTGTCTCGGTCTTTATTGGTGTGTTACTGGCATCTCTTATTGGAAATTCTTCAATGGTATTCTCTAGAATTCTCAGTGGTCATTTATCTAGTACTTACCAATTGGGCAATCCTTGCTACTTTCTTACTGGAGTATTGTTCGGTTATTTTATTTGGCATCCCTCAGTTGGTTTGGTAATTGGAATTCCTATCGGACTTATTGTGTAACATTACTTACGGTATTCTTTGGAATTCTTATTGGGCATTCTACTAGTATTATTCTTATTGGCATTTATTGGAAGATCCTACACTTGGATTCTGCTTGGACTTATTATCTTGTATTGTTTAGCGCTTCTCCTTCGGCTTTTCCACTCAGGGGAAATCTATACTTGTTGTGTACTAAGATGTTGCGGTAGGGACTCAGTGATTGGAGGATTTCATTTAGAGATTGGCCTTTGGTATTCTTCTCTATATACTTTTACAGAACTTTCAGCTAGGTCTACTTACGGTAATCAGCACTGCATGAGGTGCATCTACTCTGGCTATCTTTTAATTTTCTTATTTGGTACTTGTTAGACTTCTATTGGAGATTCGTAAATAGGGTATTCCTTCGGTATTCTTCTTGCCATCAATATGTGGTATTGCTATCATCTACAGTATCTTTGCTTCAGTCTTTAGTTGGTATTTTCTCGGCATTCTTGGTTGGGATTTCTATTTGGCTTTTCCTACGAGCATCTTTATTCACTATCTTGCTCAGCACCCGATGAAGATTAGTTAGAGTTGGATTCAGATGATGCTGAGTTCTATTGGAAGAAGAATTGCGAGGATGCAATTGTTTTAAGGGGGGAAGGATGTGATAACCCAAACCCGGCATGCATTTAATGGCATTTAATTTCATTTAATTAAGTGTCATCTTAAATGTTAGTAATCAATTGCATCTGATTATGTGTTTATATTAACTTGTTTATTTGTATTTTAGTATTAACTTCATAATTCTTTAAAATATTCTAGAAATAGTTAAATTAATTATTTTTAAATGAATATTGATTATTTTGATTGTTTTGATTATTTTAATAATCTATTTTAATTTTCTTGCATTTAAATCACTCAGTTTTCAAATAAATGAGAAAAGTAACTCCGAGCCGAAGTAAATTTTAAACTATTCCACTATTCTACTTTCAAAAATTATAGTTTTCTATTAGTGCTCATCATTTGATTAACGATCGTTTATTGACCATTCGATCGTAGCATTTCGAAAATGAGAGTTAGAGAAATATTCTTCGGACTTAGTGAAAAGTGTTTTTAGCTTAATTTAATTAGTTTTAGTTGTTTTTCATTTAATTTCATTGTTTTAATTTGAATTAGATTAAATGGCATTAAAATAAGCTTATTTGACCAATTTTCACTTAAGCTTGACCTTGCAATTGACCAAAATGCCCTTGTCACCCTTTTAAATAATAAAACACGGCAAAAATAAAAAAAAAAACAAAACCATAAATTCCCCCCATGGCCGAGAAGTAGAAAAAGAAAAAAGAAAATATTTTTCTTCAATTTTCTCCTACAATCATGCGTGGAATTGCTCAGGGGTTGTGGCTCGGGTCCTTGCGGGTCTTGGTCTTCAATCTCTTTGAGGGTTTTCACGCTTTTGTGCATTTATATTCGAATTTGAATTTTGTTTCAAATTTTTAGATTTGATATATAATGTGTTATAATGCCTATAATCGCTTGATATAGCTTCCTTTGAGTTTGTAGAGCATTGTATGATAGTTATTTAGAGATTTTTACGGCTGAAACTGCGTATTTGAAATTGGGGAAGAACAAAGAATAGTGAATTATGAATAGTAAACTCTAGAATTTTGGATTTTGATCCGAATTGCGATTATTTGATTTGGATAGGTGCCATTAATGATAGAAAGATAAGATGCGCAATTAAAATGGATCGGCCTTTGTTAAAATTGGAAATTAGACAAAGAAACGTAAAGGGGCCGTTTGACCAAAAGTTGACCGTGCACGAATTGAGTTGGGGGTTTTACAATTAAGGGCATGGAAGCACTTATGGCGCTGTTGTGGCATTGATTGAGCGACCGGTTAGCATAACTGTAGTTCAAACGTAGTAGGTGGACTTTCGGGACTCGGGTGAGAAAGTGAAGTTTAGTGACATAGAAACGTGCCTTGTAGTGCCTAAGAGAATGTAGTGAAATCGGTTTCCTAATCCCGTAGCTCGTTTGCTCGTAATTGCCTTTGGAAGTTAGAGATTGAATAGTGATATTTGTCGTTTTCGTGTTTGAACTGCTGTTACTTGTTTAATTGGTGTTCTTGTTGCTATTAATGATAGTTATGCTTGCAAAGTTAATTGAATGCTGGTATTGATTGTAAATGCTTGATATCTCGTTTATCGCCACTAATCTGTATTGTTGTGCTATCGCTTGTTTATTGCTTGTATCTTGTATTGCATTGCATAGTGTCAGGCGCGTGAGTGATGGGCCTCTCTGGGTAGTCTCGAGCTGTCAGTGTTGGTTGCTCTAGCTCCGTGTCCTATTCCCATTCTCGCTTGGGTTGCCTCCCAGGGAGATTTGGGTCGTAGAATTGATTGGATACTTCCGGGGTATTCCAAACTGAAGTTATAAGGTGGTTGCGCGCTTATTGTCATCGTTGTCAACATCAAGCTCGAGATTGATGTAATGCTCGTGGAATTGAATTAAATGGTACATTGCTCGTATGAGTGAACCATAGCCTTCAGAGTGTGGTATAGCTTTGAATGGTTGTGTTAATGCTTTCTTTAATTGTTTATTTTATTGTCGTGTATATTGAATGCTTTCTTATTGATTATATTGTTTAACTGTACCTATTTGCATTGCACGACCTTCTTTCTCTCCACCTCGATATCTGTCTCGCCCTCACTGAGTATACGTGTTGTGTATACTCACTTCTCACCACCACATTTTAGGAAATGCCATGTTAGCTGGAAAGTTCGTGATTACGTGAAAGTTCGTGCTTGAAGAGTTGTCTTGCGTGCTATGTGGCTTGAGTAGTCAAAGATGCAAAGATGTATGTTTCATGTGTTGTATGTATTTAATGTTAAAAGGAATGTAATTTAAATTTAACTAGGTAATTGAGGTAGAATGATAAGCTAGTGTATGTATCTAATTAGTATAGTTAACTTCAATGCATGTTTGTAATGTCCAAAGGAAAAGAGTTAGAATGGTATGATAGCCTATTTTATGCAATAGGTTAGTATGGTTTAATTGTCAAGCTTGAATGTATTTGTCAAAGATGAGAAGAGAGAGGTTAGCTTTTAAACTGGAAATGTATATATATACTTGTTGTGTTTATTTCTTGAGAAACAAGGCTCGGATGGCCTTGAGGTGTTTGTATGGTTGGACACGGTGCTGGTCTACTTATATGCTATTACAGGTTTTGCATTTTGCCAAGAAACAGGAGAGACTCCGTCCGTCTTTCCCTAAAATTTTATGCCCGGGTTTAGAGTTGGGTTGCGATTAGATTGATTGATAGAACTCGCAGCCTCGAGAGGGATCGGGGTGTTACAATGTTGATGGTGCAAAGCCCTTATGTGTTGGCTGTTCACAGTCTCAGCCAAGAGAGACGGCCCATTCAAATGGCCCAATGGGCTTATCCACAGCCTATCTACATCAACAAAGCAGCATCACAGCAAGACGTGATATCGACGCGTTGCAGAGCCCCCTAATGTTCCGTTAGTTGGGTTGTCATCATTTTCACGGTTCACGACGAACGACCCAGGATGAAAAAATAGCGTAAAAAGAAGAAAAATTGCCTGAAATTGATGAAAACGTTCAATTTTGGGTAATAAAAATAGGCACAGCCAAGCAGGCTTGTTGCCCCCGTCGTAGATCTCCCGGAGAGCTTTCCAACGGTATGTTGTGTGTCGCATAAATCCTTATGGATGAAAAGTTATGGGCACCGGAGTGACGGAGACCAGGTCACAGGCCCTACGCCCTTGGTTTGCGGGCCCAACCTCTACGCAAAGCGAAGTTGTCTTGCCTAAGATGCTGTAAGACTCGAGAATATAAATAAAAATGGGGCTGCAACACGAGGACTTCCCAGGGGGTCACCCATCCCAGTACTACTCTCGGCCAAGCATGCTTAACTTCAGATATCTGATGGGATCCGGTGCATTAGTGCTGGTATAATCGCACCCGTCATTTTGAGGGTGCAAAGCCCTTATGTGTTGACGGTTCACAATCCCAGCCAAGAGAGACAATCCATTCAAAATGCCCAATGGGCTTATCGATAACCTATCTGTTTCAACAAAGCAGCATCACCTCAAGACGTGATATCGATGCGTTGTAGAGTCCTCTAATGTTTCGCGAGTTGGGTTCTCATCCTTTTTGCGGCTCACGACGAAAGACCTCGGATGAAAAAACAACGCAAAAAGGTAGGAAAGTGGCACATAACTGATGAAAATGTTCAATTTTTTGCACCAAAAATAGGTGCAACCGAGCATCCTTACTGCCCCCATCATAGAGCTCCCAGATAGAATTCCAACGGTATGTTGTGCGCCGTATAACTCCTTACGGATCAAAAGTTATGGGCAACGGTGCGACGGAGACTTGGTCACAGGCTCCACGTCTTCGGTTTGTGGGCGCAGCCTCTACACGAAGCGAAGTTGTCTTGCCCAAGATGCCGTGGGACTCGAGAATAGAAATGTGATGGATAAAGCATCTTAGCAAGGCTAAACGGGGAAAAAATATGAAAAGGTGGTGCAACACGAGGACTTCCCAGGGGGTCACCCATCCTAGCACTAATCTCGCCCAAGCATGCTTAACTTCGGAGTTCTGATAGGATCCGGTGCATTAGTGCTAGTATAATCGTACCCATCTTGTTGATGGTGCAAAGCCCTTATGTGTTGACGGTTCACAGTCTCAGCCAAGAGAGACGGCCCATTCAAATGGCCCAATAGGCTTATCGACATCCCATCTACTTAAAACAAGCAGCATCACCACAAGAGGTGATATCGATGCATTTCAGAGCCCCCTAATATTCTGCGAGTTGGGTTCTCGTCCTTTTCGAGGACCACGACAAACAACTCGGGATGAAAAAATAGTGCAAAAAGAAGAAAAGTAGCCTGAAACTTATCAAAATATTCAATTTTGGGTACCAAAAAGGCCACAGCCGAGCAAGCTTGTTGCCCACGGTGTAGAACTCCCGGAGAGCTTTCCAACGGTATGTTGTGCGCCGTACAACTCCTTACAGATCAAAAGTTATGGGTACCGGATCGACGGAGACCAGGTCACAGGCCCTATGCCCTCAGTTTGTAGGCCTAGCCTCTATGGGAAGCGAAGTTGTCCTGCTCAAAATGCCATAGGACTCAAGAATAGAAATGTGATGGATAAAGCATCTTGGCAAGGCTAAACGGGGAAATAAATGAAAAGGGGGTGCAACACGAGCACTTACCAAGGGGTCCCCCATCCTAGTGCTACTCTCGCCCAAGTAAGCTTAATTTCGGATTTTTGATGGGATGCGGTGCATTACTACTGGTATGATCGTACCTGTCATGTTGAGGGTGCAAAGCCCATATTTGTTGACGGTTCACAGTCTCAACCTACAGAAATGACCCATTCAAAAGGCCCAATAGGCTTATCAACAACCCATCTGCTTCAACAAAGCACCATCACCGCACGACGTAATATCGACGCGTTACAGAGCTCTCTAATGTTCCGCGAGTTGGGTTCTCGCCCTTTTCGCGGCTCACGACGAGCGACCCAGGACAAAAAATGGCGCAAAAAGAAGAAAATTGGCCCGAAACAAATGAAAACGTTCGATTTTGGGTACCAAAAATATGTGCAGCTGAGCATGTTTGCCGCTACGCCGTAGAGCTCCTGGAGAGCTTTCCAACAGTCTGCTGTACACCGCATAACTCCTTACGGATCAAAAGTTATGGGCATCGGAGCGACACAGACTAGGTCACTGGCCATACACCTTCGGTTTTCGGGCCCAGCCTTACGCGAAGCAAAGTTGTCTTGTGCAAGATGCTGTGGGACTCAAGAATAGGAATGTGATGCATAAAGAATCTTGGCAAGGCTAAACGGTGCAAAAAAAAAATTAAAAGGGGCTTGCAACATGAGGACTTCTCAGGGGGTCACCCATTCTAGTACTACTCTCGCCCAAGCACGCTTAACTTCGGATTTTTAATGGGATCCAGTGCATTAGTGCTGGTATGATCGCACCCGTCTTGTTGAGGGTGCAAAACCCTTTTGTGTTGACGGTTCACAGTCCCAGCCAAGAGAGACGGCCCATTCAAAAGGCCCAATGGGCTTATCAACATCTCATCTGCTTCAACAAAACAGCATCTTCGCAAGACGTGATATTGATGCATTGTAGAGCACTCTAATGTTTTGCGAGTTGGGTTCTCATACTTTTTGCTGCTCATGACGAACTACTTGAGATGAAAAAATAGCGGAAAAAGAAAAAAAAAATGGCCCATAACTGATGAAAATGTTCAATTTTTTCTACCAAAAATAGGCGTAGCCGAGCAATTTTGCTGCCCCGTCGTAGAGATCCCATAGAGCATTCCAACGGTATATTGTGCGCCACATAACTCCATATGGATTAAAAGTTATGGGCACTGGTGCGACGGAGATCAGGTCACAGGCCCCACGCCCTCAGTTTGCGAGCCCAGCCTCTACGCGAAGCGAATTTGTCTTGCCCAATATGCTGTGGGACTCGAGAATAGAAATGTGATGGATAACGCATCTTGGTAAGGCTAAACGAGGAAAAAAAAATGAAAAGGGGGTTGCAAGATGAGAACTTCCGAGGGGGTCACCCATCCTAGTACTAGTCTCACCCAAGCATGCTTAATTTCGGATTTCTTATGGGATCTGGTACATTAGTGCTGGTATGATCGCACCCGTCATGTTGAGGGTGCAAAGCCCTTATGTGTTGACGGTTCACAGTCCTAGCCAAGAGAGACGACCCATTCAAAAGGCCCAATGGGCTTATCAACATCCCATCTGCTTCAACAAAGCAGCATCACCGCAAGACGTGATATCGATGCATTGTAGAGCCCTCTAATGTTTTGCGAGTTGGGTTCTCGTCCTTTTCGCCGCTCACGACGAATGACCCGGGATGAAAAAACATCGCAAAAAGAAGAAAAGTTGCCGGTAACGGAAGAAAACATTTGATTTTTTATACAGAAAATAGGCGCAGTCGAGCAGTTTTGTTACCCCCGTCGTAGAGATCCCATAGAGCATTCCAACGGTATATTGTGCGCCGCATTACTCCTTATGGATTAAAAGTTATGGGCACCGGTGAAACTGATGAAAGCGTTCGATTTACGGTACCAAAAACAGCCACCGCATGGCAGGCTTGTTGCCTTTGTCGTAGAGCTCCTGGCGAGCTTTCCAATGGTATACTGTGCGCTGCATAACTCTTTACGGATCAAAAGTTATGGGCAATGTATCAACGGAGACCAGGACACAGGCCTCACACACTTGGTTTGCGGGCCCATCCTCTAAGCGAAGTGAAGTTGTCTTGCCCTAGATGCCGTGGGACTCGAGAATAAAAATGGTATGGATAAAGCATCTTGGCAAGGGTAAACGGGGAAAAAAATGATAAGGGAGTACAACACGAAGGCTTCCCAAGTAGTCCCCCATCCTAGTACTACTCTCGCCCGAGCACGCTTAACTTCGGAGTTCTGATGGGATCCGGTGCATTAGTGCTGGTATGATCGCACCTGTCAAGTTGATGGTGCAATGCCCATATGTGTTGATGGCTCACAGTCTCAGCCAAGAGAGACGGCCCATTCAAAAGGCCCAATGGGCTTAATGACAGCCCATCTACTTTAACAAAGCAACATCACCGTAAGACGTGATATCGATGAGTTCTAAAGCCCTCTAATGTTCCGCGAGTTAGCTTCTTGTCTTTTTTGCTGCTCTGGACGAACGACCCGGGATGAAAAAACAGCGCAAAAAGAAGAAAAGTAGCCTAAAACTGATGAAAATGTTCAATTTTGGGTACCGAAAATAGGCGCAGCTGACCAAGCTTATTTTTCCCGTCGTAGTGCTCCTAGAGAGCTTTCCAACGGTATGCTGTGCACTGCATAACTCCTTACGGACCAAAAGTTATTGTCACCGGAGCGACGCAGACCAGGTCACAGGCCCTATGTCCTCGGTTTGCGGGCCCAGCCTCTATGCGAAGCAAAGTTGTCTTGCCGAAGATGTTGTGGGACTCAAGAATAGAAATTTGATCGATAAACCATCTTGGCAAGGTGAAACGAGGCAAAAAAAAATGAAAAGGGGGTTGCAACAGGAGGACTTTCCAAGGGGTCACCCATCCAAGTACTACTCTCGCCCAAGCACGCTTAAATTCAGATTTCTGATGGGATCTGGTGCATTAGTACTGGTATGATCACACCCGTCATGTTTCTGGTGCAAAGCCCTTATGTGTTGACAGTTCACAGTCCCAGCCAAGAGAGACGGCCAATTCAAAAGGCCCAATGGGCTTATCGACAGCCCATCTGCTTCATAAAAGCAGCATCACCGCAAGACGGGATATCGATGCATTGAAGAGCCCTCTAATGTTTCGTGAGTTAGGTTCTCGTCCTTTTCGCGGCTCACGACCAACGACCTGGGTTGAAAAAATAGTGCAAAAAGAAGAAAAGTGACCCGTAATTGATAAAAATGTTCAATTTTTTGTACCGAAAATAGGCGCAGCCGAGCAATCTTACTGCCTCCATCATAGAGCTAACAGAGAACATTCCAACGGTATGTTGTGTGTTGCATAACTCCTTACGGATCAAAACTTAAGTGCACCGGTGCGACGGAGACCTTGTCACAGGCCCCATGCCTTCGGTTTGCGGGCCCAGCCACTTTGCGAAGCGAAGTTGTCTTGCCCAAGATTCCTTGGGACTCGAGAATAGAAATGTGATGGATAAAGCATCTTGGTAAGGCAAAATGGGGAAAAAAGTGGAAAGGTGGTGCAACACAAGGACTTCCAAAGGGTTCACCCATTCTAGTACTAGTCTCACCCAAGCATGCATAACTTCAGAGTTCTGTTGGGATCCGGTGCATTAGTGCTGATATAATCACAGCTGTCACGTTGATGGTGCAAAGCCCTTATCTGTTGACGGTTCACAGTCTCATCCAAGAGAGACGGCCCATTCAAATGGCCCAATGGGCTTATCGGTAGCACATCTACTTAAACAAAGCAGCATCACCGCAAGACATGATATCGACGCGTTGGAGAGCCCCCTAATGTTCTGCGAGTTGGGTTCTCATCCTTTTCGCAGCTCACGACGAACGACCCGGGATGAAAAAATAGTTCAAAAAGAAGAAAAGTAACGTGAAACTGATGAAAACATTTGATTTTGTGTACCAAAAATAGGCACAGCCAAGCAGACTTGTTGCCCCTGTCGTAGAGCTCCTGGAGAGCTTTTCAACGGTATACTATGCACTGCATAACTCTTTACGGATCAAAAGTTATAGGCAACATATCGACGGAGACCAGGTCACAAGCCCCACGCACTCGGTTCGCAGGCCCAGCCTCTACGCGAAGCGAAGTTGTCTTGCCCAAGATGCTGTAGGACTCAAGAATAGAAATGTCATGGCTAAACCATCCTGGCAAAAAAAAAATGAAAAGGGGGTACGACATGAGGACTTCCCAAGGGGTCACCCCTCCTAGTACTACTCTCACCTAAGCACGCTTAACTTCGGTGTTCTGATGGGATCTGGTGCATTAGTGCTGGTATGATCGCACCCGTCATGTTGATGGTGCAAAGCCTTTATATGTTGATGGCTCACAGTCTCAGCCAAGAGAGACGGCCTATTCAAAAGGCCCAACAGACTTAATGATAACCCATTTGCCTCAACAAAGCAGCATTACCACAAGACGTGGTATCGACTTGTTGCAAAGACCTCAAATGTTTCGCGAGTTGGGTTCTTGTCCTTTTCGTTGCGCAGGACGAGTGACCTGGGATGAAAAAACAACGGAAAAGGAAGAAAAGTGGCCCGAAACTGATAAAAATGTTCAATTTTGGGTACCAAAAACAAATGTAGTTCACTAGGCTTGTTGCCCCCATCGTAGAGCTCCCGGAGAGCTTTCTAATGGTATGTTGTGCGGCAAATAACTCCTTACGGATAAAAAGTTATGGGCACCGGAGCGACGGAGACCAGGTCACTGGCCCCACGCCCTTGGTTTATGGGCCCAGCCTCTATGCAAAGTGAAATTGCCTTGCGCTGGATGCTGTGGGACTCGACAAAAGAAATGTGATGGATAAAGCATCTTGCCAAGGCTAAACGGGGCAAAAAAAAATGAAAAATGGGGTTGTAACACGAGGACTTCCCAAGGGATCACCCGTCCTAGTACTACTCTCGCCCAAGCCCGCTTAACTTTGGATTTCTGATGGGATCCGGTGCATTAGTGCTGGTATGATCACACCCGTCATGTTTAGGGTGCAAAGCCCTTATCTGTTGACGGTTCATAGTCCCAGCCAAGAGAGACGGCCCATTCAAAAGGCCCAATGGGCTTATCGACAGCCCATCTGCTTCAAAAAAGTAGCATCACAACAAGACGTGATATCGATGCGTTGTGGAGCCCTCTAATGTTTTGCGAGTTGGGTTCTCATCCTTTTTGCGGCTCACGATGAATGACCCGGGATGAAAAAATAGCGCAAAAAGAAGAAAAGTGGCGTGTAATTGAAGAAAACGTTTGATTTTTGTACCGAAAACACGCGGAGCCGAGCAGTCTTGCTGCCCCCATCATAGAGCTAACAGAGAGCATTCCAACTGTATGCTCTGCGCCGCATAACTCCTTACGGATCAAAAGTTATGGGCACTGGTGCGACGGAGACCTTGTCACTGGCCACACGCCCTCGGTTTGTGGGCCCATCCACTATCCAAAGCGAAGTTGTCTTGCCCAAGATGCTGTGGGACTCAAGAATAAAAATGTGAATGAGAAAGTATCTTGGCAAGGCAAAACGGGGAAATAAAATGGAAAGGTGGTACAACACGAGGACTTCCAAGGGGGTTACCCATTCTTGTGCTACTCTCACCCAAGCATGCTTAATTTTGGAGTTCTGTTGGGATCCAGTGCATTAGGGCTGGTATAATCGCACATGTCATTTTGATGGTGCAAAGCCCTTATGTGCTGATGGTTCTCAATCTCAGCCAAGAGAGACGACCCATTCAAATGGCCCAATGGGCTTATCGATAGCACATTTGCTTCAACAAAGCAACATCACCAGAAGACGTGATATCGAGGCGTTGCAGAGCTCCCTAATGTTCCGCGAGTTGGATTCTTATCCTTTTCGCGGCTCACGACGAACGACGCAAGATGAAAAAATAGCGCAAAAAGAAGAAAAATAGCCAGAAGCTGATGAAAACATTTGATTTTGGGTACCAAAAATAGGCACAGCCAAGCAAGCTTGTTGCACCCGTCGTAGAGCTCTCACAGAGCTTTCCAACGGTATACAGTGCGCTGCATAACTATTTACAGATCCAAAGTTATGGGCAACGTATCGACGGAGACTCGAGAATAGAAATGTTATTGATAAAGCATCTTGGCAAGGCTAAACAGGGAAAAAATGAAAATGGGGTGCAACACGAGGACTTCCCAAGGGGTCACCCATCCTAGTACTACTCTCGTGCAAGCATGCTTAACTTCGGAGTTCTGATGGGATCCGGTGCATTAGTGCTAGTATGATCGCACCCGTCATGTTGATGGTGCAAAGCCTTTATGTGTTGACGGCTCACAGTCTCAGCCAAGAGAGACGACCCATTCAAAAGGCCCAATGGGCTTAATGACAGCCCATCTGCTTCAACAAAGCAGCATCACCGCAAGACGTGATATTGTCACATTGTAGAGCCCTCTAATGTTCTGCGAGTTGGGTTCTCATCCTTTTCGCTGCTCCGGACGAACGACCCGGGACGAAAAAATAGAGTAAAAAGAAGAAAAGTGGCCCGAAATTAATTAAAATGTTCAATTTTGGGTACCAAAAATAGGCGCACTAACTAGGCTTGTTGCCTCCTCGTAGAGCTCCCGAAGAGCTTTCCAACGGTATGCTGTGCGCTGCATAACTCCTTATGGATCAAAAGTTGTGGGCACCGGAGCGACGGAGACCAGGTCACAGGCCCTATGCCCCCAATTTGCGGGCCCAACCTCTATGCGAAGCGAAGTTGTCTTGCCCAAGATGCTGTGGGACTCGAGAATAAAAATGTGATGGATAAAGCATATTTTCAAGGCTAAATGGGGCAAAAAAAAGGGGGTTGCATCACGGGGACTTCCTAGGGGTCACCCATCCTAGTACTACTCTCGCCCAAGCATGCTTAACTTTGGATTTCTGATGGGATCCGGTGGATTAGTGCTGGCATGATCGCACCCATCATGTTGAGGGTACAAAACCCTTATGTGTTAATGGTTCACTATCCCAACCGAGAGAGACGGCCCATTCAAAAGGCCCAATGGGCTAATCGACAGCCCATCTGCTTCAACAAAGCAGCATCATTGCAAGACGTGATATCGATGCATTGTATAGCCCTCTAATGTTTCACGAGTTGGGTGCTTGTTCTTTTTGCGGCGCATGACGAACGATCCAGGATGAAAAAAATAGCCCAAAAATAAGAAAGGTGAACTGTAACGGGTGAAAACGTTCTATTTTTTGTACCAAAAATTGGTGCGACCGAGCAGTCTTGCTGCACCCGTCGTAGAGCTACCAGAGAGCATTCCAACTGTATGCTGTGCGTAGCATAACTCCTTACAGATCAAAAGTTATGGGCACCGGTGCGACGGAGACCTGGCCACAGGCCCCACGCCCTCGGTGTGTGGGCCCAACATCTACGCGAAGCGAAGTTGTCTTGCCCAAGATGCCGTGGGAGTCGAGAATAGAATGTGATGGATAAAGCATCTTCGCAAGGCTAAACGGTGAAAAAAAATGAAAAGGTAGTGCAACACGAGGACTTCCCAGGGGGTTACCCATCCTAGTACTACTCTTGCCCAAGCATGCTTAACTTCAGAGTTCTGATGGGATCCTGTGCATTGGTGCTGGTATAATCTCACTCGTCATGTCGATGGTGCAAAGCCCTTATGTGTTGACGGTTCACAGTCTCAGCCAAGAGAGACGGCCCATTCAAATGGCCCAATGGGCTTATCGATAGCCCATCTGCTTCAACAAAGCAGCATCACTACCAGACGTGATATCGACACATTGCAGAGCCCCCTAATGTTCTGCGAGTTGGGTTCTCATCCTTTTCGTTGCTCACGACGAACGACCCGGATGAAAAAACAGCACAAAAAGAAGAAAAGTAGCCCGTAACTGATGAAAACGTTTGATTTTGGATACCAAAAACATGGACAGCCAAGTAGGCTTGTTGCCCCCATCGTAGAGCTCCCAAAAAGCTTTCCAACGGTATACTGTGTGCCGTATACCTCTTTAAGGATCAAAAGTTATGGGCACCGTATCGACAGAGACCAGGTCACAAGCCCCACGCCCTCAGTTTGCGGGCCCCGCCTCTACGCGAACTGAAGTTGTCTTGCCCAAGATGTTGTGGGACTCGAGAATATAAATGTGATGGATAAAGAGTCTTGGCAACGCTAAACGGGGAGAAAAAATTAAAAAGGGGTGCAACACGAGGACTTCCCAGGAGGTCACTCATCCTAGTACTACTTTTGCCCAAGCGCGCTTAACTTCGTAGTTATGATGGTTTTCGGCGCATTAGTGCAGGTATGATCGCACCCGTCTTGTTGATGGTGCAAAACCCTTATGTGTTGAATGCTCACAGTCCCAGTCAAGAAAGACAGCCCATTCAAAAGGCCCAATGGGCTTAATGACAACCCACCTGCTTCAACAAAGTAGCATCACCGCAAGACGTGATATCGACACGTTGCAGAGCCCACCAATGTTCTGCAAGTTTGGTTCTCGTCCTTTTCGCTGCTCAGGGCGAATGACCCGGGTAGAAAAAACAACACAAAAAGATGAAAAGTTACCCAAAACTGATGAAAATGTTCAATTTTGGGTACCGAAAATAGGTGCAGCTACCCAGGCTTGTTGCCCCGTCGTAGAGCTCCCGGAGAGCTTTCCAACGGTATATTGTGCAACGCATAACTCCTCACGGATCAGAAGTTATAGGCACCAGAGCAACGAAGACCAAGTCAAAGGCCCTACGCCCACGGTTTGTGGGCCCAGCCTCTACGCGAAGCGAAGTTGTCTTGCCCAAGATGTTGTGGGACTCTAGAATAGAAATGTGATGGATAAAGCATCTTCGCATGGCTAAACGTCGCAAAAAAAATGAAAAAGGGGTTGCAACACGAGGACTTCCCAGGGGGTCACCCATCTTAGTACTACTCTCGCCCAAGCACGCTTAACTTCGGATTTCTTATAGGATCCGGTGCATTAGTGCTGGTATGATTGCTCCCATCATGTTGAGGGTGCAAAGCTCTTATGTGTTGACGATCCACCGTTCTAACCAAGAGAGACGACCCATTCAAAAGGACCAATGGGCTTATCAATAGCCCATCTACTTCAACAAAGCAGCATCACCACAAGACGTGATATCGATGCATTGTAGAGCCCTCTAATGTTTCGCGAGTTGTGTTCTCGTCCTTTTCGCGGCTCACGACGAACGACCCGGGATGAAAAAATAGCGCAAATAGAAGAAAAGTGAACCGTAAGTGATGAAAACGTTTTATTTTTTGTACTAAAAACAGGCGCAACCGAGCAGTCTTGCTTCCCCCGTCGTAGAGCTCCCTGAGAGCATTCCAATGGTTTGCTTGCGTTGTATAACGCCTTACAAATCAAAAGTTATGGGCACCGATATGACGGAGACCAGGTCACAGGCCCCACACCTTCGGTTTGCGGGCCTAACCTCTGTGCGAAGTGAAGTTGTCTTGCCCATGATGCCATTGGACTCGAGAATAGAAATGTGATGGTTAAAGCATCTTGGCAAGGCTAAACGGGGAAAAAAAATGAAAAGGTAGTGCAACACGAAGACTTCCTAAGGGGTCACCTATCCTAGTACTACTCTTACCCAAGCATGCTTAACTTCAGAGTTCTGATGCGATCCGGTGCATTAGTGCTGGTATAATCACACCCGTCATGTTGATAGTGCAAATCCCTTATGTGTTGACGGTTCACAGTCTCAACAAAGAAAGACGGCCCATTCGAATGGCCCAATGGGGAATCGACAACCCATTTGCTTCATCAAATTAGCATCACTGCAAGACGTGATATCGACGCATTGCAGAGCCCTATAATATTCCGCGAGTTAGGTTGTCATCCTTTTCGAGGCTCACAACGAACGACCCGGATGAAAAAACAGCATAAAAAAAAAACCAGAAATTGATGAAAATGTTCAATTTTGGGTACCAAAAACATGCACAGCCTAGCAGGCTTGTTGCCCCCGTCA
The DNA here is from genome assembly GCA_037974665.1 of Ehretia macrophylla. NCBI lineage: Eukaryota > Viridiplantae > Streptophyta > Magnoliopsida > Boraginales > Ehretiaceae > Ehretia > Ehretia macrophylla. Next base: position 23,770,562 of record CM075780.1, read on the forward strand.
TAAAGCTCCCGGAGAGCTTTCCAACAGCATATTGTGCGCCGCATAACTCTTTAAGGATCAAAAGTTATGGGCACCGTATCGACGGAGACCAAGTCACAGGCCCTACGCCTTCGGTTTGCGGGCCCAACCTCTACGCGAAGTGAATTTTTCTTGCCCAAGATGCTGTAGGACTCGAGAATATAAATGCGATGGATAAAGCATCTTGGCAAGGCTAAATGGGGCAAAAAAATTGAAAAGGGGGTTACAACACGAGGACTTCCTAGGGGGTCACCCATCCTAGTACTACTCTTGCCCAAGCACGCTTAACTTCTGATTTCTGATGGGATCCAGTGCGTTAGTGCTGGTATGATCGCACCTGTCATGTTGAGGGTGCAAAGCCCTTATGTGTTAACGGTTCACAGTCCCAACCAAGAGAAACGACCCATTCAAAAGGCCAATAGGTTTATCGACAACCCATCTGCTTCAACAAAGCAGCATCACCGTAAGACGTGATATCGATGCATTGTAGAGCCCTCTAATGTTTCGCTAGTTGGGTTCTCGTCCTTTTCGCCTTACACAGCGATCGACCCGGGTCGAAAAAATAGCACAAAAAGAAGAAAAGTAGACCGAAACTGTTGAAAACGTTCAATTTTTTGCACCAAAAACAAGCGCTACCGAGCAGTCTTGTTGCCCTCATCGTAGAGCTCCAGGAGAGCATTCCAACGGTATGCTATGTGCCACATAACGCCTTACAGATCAAAAGTTAAGGGCACCGGTGAGTTAGAGACCTGGTCACAAGCCTTACGCCCTCGGTTTGCGGGCTTAACCTCTACGCGAAGCGAAGTTGTCTTGCCCAAGATGCCATGGGACTCGAGAATAGAAATGTGATGGATAAAGCATCTTAGAAAGGCTAAACGGGGAAAAAAATGAAAAGGTGGTGCAACACGAGGACTTCCCAAGGGGTCACCCATCCTAGTGCTTCTCTCGCCCAAGCATGCTTAACTTTGGAGTTCTGATTGGATCCGGTGCTTTACTACTGGTATAATCACACCTGTTATGTTGATGGTGCAAAGTCCTTATGTGTTGACGGTTGACAGTCTTAGCCAAGAAAGGCGACCCATTCAAATGGCCCAATGGGCTTATCGACGGCCCCTCTGCTTCAGCAAAGTAGCATCACCACAAGATGTGATATCGACGCGTTGTAGAGTCCCTTCATGTTCTGCGAGTTGGGTTCTCGTCCTTTTCGCGGCTCACGACGAATGACCCGGGATGAAAAAATAGCACAAAAAGAAGAAAATGGGCCCGAAACTGATGAAAACGTTTGATTTTGGGTACCGAAAATAGGCACAGCCCAGCAAGCGAGATGCCCCTGTCGTAGAGCTCCTGAAAAGTTTTCCAAGGTATGCTGTGAGCTACATAACTCTGTACGGATCAAAAGTTATGGGCACTAGTGCGACGGAGACTTGGTCACAAGCCCTACGCCATCAGTTTGCGGGCCGAGCCTCTACGCGAATCGAAGTTTTCTTGCCCAAGATGTCGTGGGACTCGAGAATAGAAATATGATAGATAAAGCATCTTGGCAAGGCTAAACTGGGAAAAAAAATAAAAAGTTGGTGCAACACGAAGACTTCCCAGTGGGTCACCCATCCTAGTACTACTCTCGTCCAAGCACGCTTAACTTCAGAGTTTTGATGGTATCCGGTAAATTAGTGCTGGTATGATAACGCTCGTCATGTTAAGGGTACAAAGTCCTTATGTGTTGATGGTTCATAGTCCCAGCCAAGAGAGACAGCCCATTCAAAAGGCCCAATGGGCTTATCGACAACCCATCTGCTTCAAGAAAGCAGGATCACCACAAGACGTGATATCGACGCATTGCAGAGCCCTTGAATGTTCCACAATTTGGGTTCTCGTCCTTTTTGCGGCTCACGACGAACGACCCAGGACGAAAAAATAGCGCAAAAAGAAGAAAAGTTTTCCAAAACTGATGAAAACGTTCAATTTTAGGAAACAAAAATAGGCGCAGCCGAGCAAGCTTATTGCCCTCATCGTAGAGCTCCTGGAGAGATTTCCAGCGATATGCTGTGCGCCGTATAACTCCTTACGGATCAAAAGTTATGGGCATCGGAGCGACAAACACCAGGTCACAGGCCACATATCCTCGGTTTGTTGGCCCAGCCTCTACGCGAAGTGAAGTTGTCTTGCCCAAGATTCTTTGTGACTCGAGAATATAAATGTGATGGATAAAGCATCTTGGCAAGGCTGAATAGGGCAAAAAAAATTGAAAAGGGGGTTGCAACACGAGGACTTTCCATGGGGTCACCCATCCTAGTACTATTCTCGCCCAACCACACTTAACTTCGGATTTCTGAGGTGATCCGGTGCATTAGTGCTGGTATGATTGCACCCGTCATGTTTAGGGTGCAAGGCCCTTATGTGTTGATGGTTCATAGTCCCAGGCAAGAGTGACGACCCATTCAAAAGGCCCAATGGGCTTATAGACAGCCCATCTGCTTCAACAAAGCTGCATCACCACAAGACATGATATCGATGCATTGTAGAGCCCTCTACTATTTCGCGAATTGGGTTCTCAACCTTTTTGCGGCTCCCGACGAATGACCAGGGATGAAAAAACTCGGCAACAAGAAGACAAGTGGCCTATAACTAAAGAAAACGTTCGATTCTTTATACCGAAAATAGGCACAGCTGAGTAATCTTGATGCCCCCGTCGTAGAGCCCCCAGAGAGCATTCCAACGGTATGCTGTGCACCTCGTAACTCCTTACATATGAAAAGTTATGGGCAGCGGTGCGACGAAGACCTGGCCACAAGCCCCACGTCCTAGGTTTGTGGGCCCAGCCTTTACGCGAAGCAAAGTTTTCTTGCCCAAGATGCCGTGGGACTCGAGAATAGAAATGTGATGGATAAAGCATCTTGGCAAGGCTAAACGGGGAAAAAAATGAAAAGGTGGCGCAACACGAGGACTTCCCCGGGGGTCACCTATCCTAGTACTACTCTCGCCCAAGCATGCTAAACTTCAGAGTCCTGATGGGATCCAGTGCATTAGTACTAGTATAATCGCACCGGTCATGTTGATGGTGCAAAGCCCTTATGTGTTGACGGTTCACAGTCTCAGCCAAGAGAGACGGCCAATTCAAATGGCCCAATAGGCTTATTGACAACCTATCTGCTTCAACAAAGCAGCATCACCGCAAGACGTGATATCGACGCATTACAGAGCCCTCTAATGTTCTACGAGTTGGGTTCTCGTCCTTTTCGCAGCTCATGATGAACGACCCAGGATGAAAAAACAACGCAAAAAGAATTAAAGTTGACCAAAACTGATGAAAACATTTGATTTTGGGTACCGAAAATAGGCACAGCCATGCAGGCTTGTTACCCCATCATAGAGCTCCAGGAGAATATTCCAACGGTATGCTGGGTGCCGCATAACTCCTTACTGATCAAACTTTATGGGCACCGGAGCAACGGAGACCAGTTCACAGGCCCCACTTTCTCGGTTAGCGGGCCCAACCTCTACGCGAAGCGAGGTTGTCTTGGCCAAGATGATGTGGGACTCAAGAATAGAAATGTGATGGATAAACCATCTTGGCAAGGCTAAACTGGAAAAAAAAATTGGGTGCAACACGAGGACTTCCCAAAGAGTCACCCATCCTAGTACTAATCTCGCCCAAGCACGCTCAACTTTGGAGTTCTGATGGGATCCGGTGCATTAGTGCTAGTATGATCGCACCCATCATGTTGATGGTGCAAAGCCCTTATGTGCTGATGGCTCGCTGTCCCAACCAAGGGAGACGACCCATTCAAAAGGCCCAATGGGCTTAAAGACAGCCCATCTACTTCAACAAAGCAGCATCACCGCAAGATGTGATATCGACGCGTTGTAGAGCCCTCTAAAGCTCCGTGATTTGGGTCATCCATTTCGTGGCTCACGACGAATAACCCGGTATGAAAAAACACCGCAAAAAAATAGACCGAAACTCATGAAAACCTTTGATTTTGGGAGCCAAAAACAGGCGCAGCCAAACTGGCTTGTTGCCCCCGTCGTAGAGCTCCCGGAGAGCTTTCCAACGGTATGCTTTGAGCTGCATAACTCCATGCGGATCAAAAATTATGGGCACCGGAGTGACGGAGGCCAAGTCACTGGCCCTACTCCCTTGGTTTACGGGCCCAACATCTACACGAAGTGAAGTTGTCTTGGGCAAGAGGTTGTGGAACTTGAGAATAGAAATGAGATGGATAAAGCATCTTGGCAAGGCAAAACGGGGCAAAAAAAATGAAAAGAGGGTTGCAACAAAAGGACCTCCCAGCGGGTCACCCATCCTAGTACTACTATCGCCCAACACGCTTAACTTCGGATTTCTGATGGGATCTGATGCATTAGTGTTGCTTTGATTGCACCCGTCATATTGAGGGTGCAAAGCCCTTATGTGTTGATGGTTCATAGTCCCAGCCAAGAGAGACGACCCATTCAAAAGGCCCAATGGGCTTATCGATAGCCCATCTGCTTTAACAAAGCAGCAACACCGCAAGATGTGATATCGACTCATTGTAGAGCCCTTTGATGTTCCGCGAGTTGGGTTCTCGTCCTTTTTGCGGCTCACGACGAATGACCCGGGATGAAAAAATAGCGCAAAAAATAGAAAAATTGCCCAAAACTAATGAAATTGTTCAATTTTGGGTACCAAAACTAGAACAATCGAGCAGACTTGCTGCCCCCATCGTAGAGCTCCCGGAGAGCTTTCCAACGGTATGCTGTGCACCGCATAACTCCTTACGGATCAAAAGTTATGTTCACCTAAGCGACGGAGACCAGGTCACAAGCCCCACGTCCTCGGTTTGTGCGCCCAGCCTCTATGCGAAGCAAAGTTGTCTTGCCCAAGATGTCGTGGGACTCAAGAATAGAAATGTGATGGATAAAGCATCTTGCCAAGGCTAAATGGGAAAAAAATGAAAAGGGCGTACAACACGAGTACCTCATAGGGGTCACCCATCCGAGCACCACTCTCGCCCAAGCACTCTTAACTTCAGAGTTCTAATGGGATCCGTTGCATTAGTGTTGGTATGATCGCACCCGTCATGTTGATGGTGCAAAACCCTTATGTGTTGACGGCTCAAAGTCCCAGCCAAGAGAGACGACCCATTCAAAAGGCCCAATGGGCTTAATGACAGCCCATCAGCTTCAACAAAGCAGCATCACCGCAAGAAATGATATCGACGCATTGCAGAGCCCTCTAATGTTTCGCGAGTTTGGTTCTCGTCTTTTTTTGCGACTCACGGCGAACGAACCTGGATGAAAAAACTAGGCAAAAAAAAGAAAAATGGCCCGTAACTGATGAAAATGCTTAAGTTTTTGTACTAAAAATAGGCGCAGCAGAGCATTCTTGTTGTCCCAGTCGTAGAGCTCCCGGAGAGCTTTCCAACGGTATGCTATTTGCCGTATAACTCCTTACGGATCAAAAGTTATGGGCACTGGTGCAACGGAGACCTGGTCATAGGTACCATGCCCTCGGTTTGCGAGCCTATCCTCTACGTGAAGCGAAGTTGTCTTGCCCAAGATACCATTGTACTCGAGATTAGAAATGTGATGGACAAAGCATCCTGGCAAGGCTAAACGGGAAAAAAAATTGAAAAGGGGGTGCAACACGAGGACTTCCCTGGGGGTCACCCATCTTAGTACTACACTCGCCTAAGCACGCTTAACTTCGGAGTTCTGGTGGGATCTGGTGCATTAATGCTGGTATGATCGCACCCATCTTGTTGATGGTGCAAAGCCCTTATGTATTGACAGTTCACAGTCCCAGCCAAGAGAGACAACCCATTCAAATGGCCCAATGGGCTTATCGACAGCCCATATGTTTCAACAAAGCTATATCACCGCAAGACATGATATCAACGTGTGGTAGAGCCCTCTAATGTTCAACGAGTTGGGTTCTCGTCATTTTTTAGGTTCACGAAAAATAACCCGGGACGAAAAAATAGTACAAAAAGAAGAAAAATGGTGCCAAATTGATGCAAACGTTCGATTTTGGGTACCGAAAGCAGGCGAAACCAAGTAGTCATGCTGCCCCAGTCGTAGAGCTCCCAGAGAGCATTCCAACAATGTGTTGTGCACCACATAACTCCTTACGGATCAAAAGTTATGGGCACCGGTGCGACGGAGACCAGGTCACAGGCCCCACGCCCTCGGTTTGTGGGCCCAGCCTCTACACGAACCGAAGTTGTCTTGCCCAAGGTGCCGTAGGACTCGAGAATAGAAATGTGATGGATAAAGCATCTTGGCAAGGCTAAACGGGGAAAAAAGTGAAAGAGGGGTGCAACACGAGGACTTCCCAAAGGGTCACCCATCCTAGTACTACTCTCGCCCAAGCACGCTTAACTTCGGAGTTTTGATGGGATCTGGTGCATTAGTGCTGGTTTGATCGCACCCGTCATGTTGATGGTGCAAAGCCCTTATGTGTTGACGGTTCACAGTCCCAGCTAAGAGAGACAGCCAATTAAAAGGCCCAATGGGCTTAATGACAACCCATCTACTTCAACAAAGTTGCATCACCACAAGACGTGATATCGACGCATTGCAGAGCCCTCTATTGTTCTGCGATATGGGTTCTTGTCCTTTTCGCGGCTCACGACGAACGACCTGGGATGAAAAAATAGTGCAAAAAGAAGAAATATTGATCGAAACTGATGAAAATGTTCGATTTTGGGTAGCGAAAACATGCGTAGCCGAGCAGGCTTGCTACCCCTGTCGTAGAGCTCCTGGAGAGCTTTCCAACGGTATGCTGTACGCCATATAACACCTTACAAATCAAAAGTTATGGGCACCGGAGCGACGGAGACCAAGTCTTAGGCCCCTCGCCCTCGATTTACGGGCCCAGCTTCTACACGAAGCGAAGTTGTCTTGGCCAGGAAGCCGTGGGACTCAAGAATAGAAATGTGATGCATAAAGCATCTTGGCAAGGCTAAACGGGGGAAAAAATGAAAAGGGGGTGCAACACGAGGACTTCCCTAGGGGTCACCCATCCTATTACTACTCTTACCCATTCACACTTAACTTCGGAGTTCTGATAGGATCCGGTGCATTAGTACTTGTATGAATGCACCCGTCATGTTGATCATGCAAACCCCTTGTGTTTTCACGGTTCACAATCCCATTAAAGATGCCCAATGGCCTTAGTGACAGCTTATCTGCTGCAACAAAGCAGCATCACCGCAAGACGTGATATCGATGCATTGCAGAGCCCTCTAATGTTTCGCGAGTTGGGTTCTCATCTTTTTCCCAGCTCACGACGAATGACCTGGGATGAAAAACAGCGCAAAAAGAATAAAAGTGGCACGTAACTGATGAAAATGTTCAATTTTTTGAACTAAAAATAGGCGCAGCAGAGCAGTCTTCTTGCCCCTGTCGTAGAGCTCCCAAAGAGCATTCCAACGGTATGTTGTGTACTGCATAACTCCTTACGGATCAAGTGTTATGGGCACCGGTGCGACGTAGACCTGGTCACATACACCACGCCGTCGGTTTATAGGCCCATCCTCTACGCGAAGCGAAGTTGTCTTGCCCAAGATACTGTGGAACTCGAGAATAGAAATGTGATTGATAAAGCATTTTGGCGAGGCTAAACGGGGAAAAGAAATGAAAAAGGGGGTGAAACACGAGGACTTCCCAAGGGGTCACGCATCCTAGTACTACTCTCGCCCAAGCATGCTTAACTTCGGAGTTCTAATGGGATCTAGTAAATTAGTGCTGGTATGATCGCACCCGTCTTGTTAATGGTGCAAAGCCCTTATGTGTTGACAGTTCACAGTCCCAGCCAAGAGAGAAGGCCCATTCAAATGGCCCAATGGGCTTATCGACAGCCCATCTATTTTAACAAAGTAGGATCACCGCAAGATGTGATATCAACGCGTTGTAGAGCCCCCTAATGTTCTGCGAGTTGGGTTCTCGTCCTTCTCGAGGCTCACAACAAACGACTCGGGATAAAAAAAAATAGCGTAAAAAGAAGAAAATTGGTACAAAATTGATGAAAACTTTCGATTTTGGGTACCGAAAATAGGCGCAACCAAGCAGCCATGCTGCCTCCGTCGTAGAGATCCTAGAGAGCATTCCAACTATGTGTTACGCACTACATAACTCCTTACGGATCAAACGTTATGGGTACCGGTACGATGGAGACCTGGTCACAGGCCCCACGCCCTCGGTTTACGGGCCCAGCCTCTACGCGAAGCGAAGTTGTCTTGCCCAAGATGCCGTGGGACTCGAGAATAGAAATGTGATGGATAAAGCATCTTGGCAAGGCTAAATGGGGAAAAAATGAAAAGGGGGTGCAACACGAGGACTTCCCAAGGGGTCACCCATCCTAGTACTACTCTCGCCCAAGCACGCTTAACTTTGGAGTTCTGATGGGATTCGGTACATTAGTGCTGGTATGATCACACCCGTCACGTTGATGGTGCAAAGCCCTTATGTGTTGACGGTTCACAGTCCTAGCTATGAGAGACGACCCATTCAGAAGGCCCAATGGGCTTATTGACAGCCCATCTACTTCAACAATGCAGTATCACCACAAGACATGATATCGACGCGTTGAAGAGCCCTCTAATGTTCCGCGAGATGGGTTCTTGTCCTTTTTTAGGCTTACGACGAACGACCTGGGATGAAAAAATAGCGCAAAAAGAAGAAAAGTTGACCAGAACTAATGAAAATGTTCTATTTTGGGTAGAAAAAATAGTCGCAGACAAGTAGGCTTACAACCTTCATCGTAGAGCTCCTGGAGAGCTTTCCAATGGTATGCTGTGTGCCATATAACTCCTTACGGATCAAAAGTTATGGGCACCGGAGCGACGGAGTCCAGGTCTCAGGCCCCATGCGCTCGGCTTGCAGGCTCAGCTTCTACGCAAAGCGAAGTTGTCTTGCCCAAGATGCCGTGGGACTCGAGAATAGAAATGTGATGGATAAAGCATCTTGGCAAGGCTAAACGGGGAAAAAAATAAAATTGGGGTGCAACACTATGACTTCCCTGGGGGTTACCCATCCTAGTACTAATCTCGCCTAATCACGCTTAACTTCGGAGTTCTGATGGGATCCGGTTCATTAGTGCTGGTATGATTGCACCCGTCATGTTGATGGTGCAAAGCCCTTATGTGTTGACGGTTCACAGTCCCAACCAAGAGAGACGAACCATTCAAAAGGCCCAATGGGCTTAATGACAGCCCATCTGCTTCAACAAAACAGCATCACCGCAAGACGTGATATCGACGCCTTACAGAGCCCTCTAATGTTCTGTGAGATGGGTTATCGTCCTTTTCGCGGTTAACGACGAATGACCTGGGTTGGAAAAACAGGGAAAAAAGAAGAAAAGTGGCCCCAAACTAAAGAAAATGTTCAATTTCGGGTACCGAAAACCTGCGTAGCAGAGCATACTTGCTGCCCACGTCGTAGAGCTCCTAGAGTTTTCCAACGGTATGCTGTGCGCTGCATAACTCCTTACGGATCAAAAGTTATGGGCACCAGAGCGACAGAGACCAGGTCACAAGTCCCATGCCCTCAGTTTGCGGGCCCAGCCTCTAAGCGAAGCAAAGTTGTCTTGCCGAAGATGCTTTGGGACTTGAGAATAGAAATGTGATGGATCAAGCATCTTGGCAAGGCTAAATGGGGCAAAAAATTGAAAAGGGGGTTGCAACACATGGACTTCCCAGGGGGTTACCCATCCTAGTACTACTCTCGCCCAAGCACGCTTAACTTTGGATTTCTGATGGGATCCGGTGCATTAGTGCTGGTATGATTGCACCTGTCATGTTGAGGGTACAAATCCCTTATGTGTTGACGGTTCACAGTCCCAACCAAGAGAGACGACCCATTCAAAAGGCCCAATGGGCTTATCGACAGCCCATCTGCTTCAACAAAGCAGCATCACCACAAGATGAGATATCGATGCGTTGTAGAGCCCTCGAATGTTGCACTAGTTGGGCTCTCGTTCTTTTCGCGGCTCACGGCGTACGACCCAGATGAAAAAATAACGCAAAAAGAAGAAAAGTTGCCCAAAACTAATGAAAATGTTCAATTTTGGGTATGGAATATAGGCGCAGACGAGCAGGCCTATTGCCCCCGTTGTAGAGCTCCCAGAGAGCTTTCCAACGGTATGTTGTGTACCGCATAACTCCTTATGGATCAAAAGTTATGGGCACCGGAGCGACGGAGACAGGGTCACAGACCGCACACCCTCGGTTTGCGGGCCCAGCCTCTACGTGAAGCGAAGTTGTCTTGCCCAAGATGCTGTGCGACTCAAGAATAGAAATGTGATGGATAAGGTATCTTGGCAAGGCTAAACTGGGCAAAAAAAATGAAAAAGGGGGTTGCAACACGGGGACTTCCCAAAGGGTCACCCATACTAGTACTACTTTCACCCAAGCACGCTTAACTTCGGATTTCTAATGGGATCCAGTGTATTAGTGCTGGTATGATCGCACCCGTCATGTTGATGGTGCAAAGCCCTTATGTGTTGACGGTTCACAGTCCTAGCCAAGAGAGACGGCCCATTCAAAAGGCCCAATGGGCTTATCGACAACCCATTTGCTTCAACAAAGCAGCATCATCGCAAGATGGGAATATCGACGCGTTGTAGAGCCCTTTAATGTTTCACGAGTTGGGTTCTCATCCATTTCTCGGCTCACGATGAACGACCTGGGATGAAAAAATAGCGCAAAAAGAAGAAAAGTTGCCCGTAACTGATGAAAATGTTCGATTTTTTTTACAAAAAATAGGCGCAGTCAAGTAGTCATGATGCCCCCGTTCTAGAGTTCCCAGAGTGCATTCCAACGGTATGCTATCCGCCGCATAATTCGTTACGAATCAAAAGTTATGGGCACGGGTACGACGGAGACCTAGTCACAGGCTCCACGCCCTCGGTTTGCCGGCCCAGTCTCTACGCGAAGCGAAGTTGTCTTCCCGAAGATGCCATGGGACTTTAGAATAGAAATGTGATGGATAAAGCATCTTGGCAAGGCAAAACGGGGAAAAAAATTGAAAAGGGGGTGCAACACAAGGACTTCCCAGGGGGTCACCCATCCTAGTACTACTCTCGCCCAAGCACGCTTAACTTTAGAGTTCTGATAGGATCCGGTGCATTAGTGGTGGTAAGATCGAACCCGTCATGTTGATGCTGCAAAGTGATAGGTGCTAGCCAACTTAAGATATCATGTCATAACATAATCATAAGTTGGATTCAAGATCGAGAATGTCATGCATAGACACCTTGACATAGCCGAAAACTACATAGGCTATCTACAAAAATTTTACAAGTTTCGTAACAAGGATCAACATGCTAACATTTCATTATACCCGTTGATTATCAACACATATATATATCAACTATATATATATATAAACAAAAGGAGGGTCATAGGTATACCTCACTAGTAGAACACTTTGGAGATGATGATGTTGAAAGACAAACTTTTGAATCCTTCTAACTTGAAGGCCCTAATTAGTCCACCAAGCATCCAAAGCTCAACCCCACCTTGAAGATAGTTTGTGCTAGTATATCTTTAATGTACGAAGCTATGTAAATGTGGTTTTGGATTAAAAGGCAAAAGCTTCATGAACTACATGCTATGGCCGAAAGTTCTAGCTCAAGGTTGAAGAAGATGAAGTTCTCTCTCCTCTCAATAATGCCTTGGCCGAATTGTATGTGCATGTATGTGTAGTTGTCACATGATGAGAGAGAGTGTTGTCATCTAATATAAGCTAATAATAAATTAAGTGACCAATCACTATTGATATACATATATAAACACCTTATATATATATATATATATATATATATATATATATATATATATAATATTTTTGTAAATTCTAATCTCTATTAGAATTAATATATTGAAACAACTTTTCAATAATTATAGTTTGGCCCCAAAAGTTTTAGTAATTACAATTTAACCCCAAAACTTTCCAAAATTACACTTTTGGCCCAAATACCAACATTGATGACTCTTAACACCTTAAAGCCACCAACCACAAAATACAAGCTTCCGGTGAACTTATTCATAATATTGATTAGTGTGTGACCTTCTAGATTCATAATCGCGTACCGATGAGGGACATGATAAACCTCCTTATCTATTTCAGAAATGTCTCCGACATTTACCGAAATACCCTCATGCTCATGAGTGATGCACTAGCAACTAACGTATCATGAGAATGTAAACGATAATGAAGACGATGTCTTTCATGAATTCATTTAACCGTCAAGAATTAGCGTGCAGTCCGATCCTTCTATTACAAGTGCCCCGATCGAGAAAGGACCATGAAATGGCTAAGCCCACATCCGATACTATGTATAAATCTGAATCGGTAAAATGAGAGATGACTACCATGGAAAAACTCCTTTCCATCACTTCATACTCGCCTTGGCCAAGGACTTGCTCGTTTAACAACCGATCTTAGATATCATTGGACATCGCCTCTCGTCGAAAGTTAACAGATCCTATCTTGATAATTACCTGACGGTTCATACCACAAGACTAAAGCGCGAAAGGTCGTAACCCACCTTAGAAGACAGGCATTGTCCAGACGCAGTATTTAGCCCCTGATATAACCGGCAGCCGTAATCTCTCAAGTCTGATGATTAATTTGCACAATTCTTAACTAAATAGTAAACTAATAACCTGAAATCATGTAGTTCACTATTTATTGTCACATTCAATGATCCGTACACAGACTATCACTCATATGTTTATTAGTCCATATTATCATGTTGTTCTGGCTTTTCGCACGCCATCATTTATCATTAACATTACTATGTTAATTGAAGGTAATAACATATGATAACCCGTACTCGATTATTGTAGTCCCGGTTGAATAATCTGAAGGGCTATGAATCGTTTCTTAATGCTTATCACATCAAAGAGAAAATGCGAAATATCCTAAACCCTTTTAGAACATTTCTCTTCTCGAATAGGCATTAGTGACATATTCATATCGAAGCGGAGAATATGAACATCCTACAAATAACATTGTGTATAAAACACAAAAGCATATTCTTATTAAACCCTAATAAGGTCATCTCAAACTTTAGCATTAGGGCATATCCCCAACAATCTCTCACTTGCACTAATGCTATCAACCATAGGATCTAGTGCATTTTACATTCGTATCTCTATACTCATCTTCCCAAAGATGGTGATCAACTGTAACTGATTTTTATAGGATCAGTGGGTCATCTATAGAAACAACTATAGGATCTTTATCTGTTAAATCATTTTCTAATCATGAAAGAAAATCTTGAATTGACTCTTTACAGGTTTGGACTCTTGATGAGATTGGGTTCTTTTAAGCTTGTGTAGAAAGCCTCTATGATAGCTACCATATTGCATCGGTTACTATCAATAGACAGAACCATATATTATCCAAACATCATAAAAGTCAAGCTGTATCTAGGCTCAAATAATAACATGCCTATTATTTATCATTATTCGGAACTCTTTCCAATAATTCACAAATCCACTAAATACACTTTTATCCTTTTAAGTGAATTCTTCACTAAGAACTTCACTATAACCATAAACCTTAAAATTCTGGGTTAAAGTTCATATAGAGATCATTATAACAATAAGATTACTAGAACTTATATGTATTCTCTCCGATATCTATCATGTAACTCATTACATCATATCGTGCCAAGTACTTGCCATTGCATTTTAAAGGAGAATGCAAATAGCGTAAGGATTAGGTGCAAAAACCATTCACGACCTTTCCTTAATAGTCGAAAGGAAATCTACAAAAAAAGACGGATACCATGTCTTTGAGACTAGAGACCAAAATTTCTTAGATTCCTCCATCTTAAAGAGAACTTTAAGATCGTGACATGGTGTACAAGAAATGAGAAAAAAAATAATCATATCACTGTACTTCATAGACATGTCACTTACAAGACATGATTGGTTTACCCAAGAAAAATAACATGATATAAAATTCAATTGGACTTTGACGAACGAAGGTATCATAAATTCACAAGACTTGTTAAGGGCATTAACTCCCACTAACTTTTCTTATAAATTTAGATATCACCTTCATTTAATGAAAACCATCTCTATCTTTTCATTTTAACCATTTCATTATAGTTACCTTTCTCCAAAGAAGCTATGCATGAAGGAGTTTAAATTTTATACAGCTATAGAATTAAAACATGGTATAAGTTTAAAATCAATTTGAAAGATTATAGTGGTAAAAGATGCATTCTCTAATCTTCTTTTATAACCCAACATATTCAGGACAAGTCTCATAAGCTCTATTTCATTCAATTATTTATTTTGAACAAACTATTTTCTCAAAAAGAATAATTAATCTATCAAACTCATTTAGATAGATAAATACAAGAATTCTAGTCTTTAACTCTTGACCATTTCAAAGTTCAAGACAATATATGTATGATTTGGTATTTTGCCATTTCTATAAATGCAAACCAATGAAATATAAATGTTTGAGTTTGAAGACATCGTTTCTTCCGACACGCATTTCAATCATTTCATTACTATTAATGATGGATATACAAAATGTCAATCATTTCTTAGAAAGGATCAATTCCAAAATTACCCATAGTAAGAAAAGATTGATAATGGTCACTACTATTTAAAGAAACGTTCAAACTAATCTAAAACATTTATAAACATATTTCAAAATTAGGATCGCATACCAAGCCGATCCAAAACAACCAAATAATGCATAAACAATGTCAACTACTCAATCCCCTCTTGATGAGATATCTCTTGGTAAGAATGCCACAACCCGGCTTCTCCTATGTCTCCTCCTCCTCCTTCTTATGTTCCTGTTTTGGCTGGGCTCAGCCACAGAAGGAGAGGACTCAACATGGGGATCGGGCCCTGCATCCAAACCAAGGTTCTGCTAGCTAGTCAAAATATCTGGCAACTCATTCAGTGTGATCTCAATTCTATGCACGTGAAAGTCCAAGATCAAATAAGAGTAGGATGGTAGAATAGACTGGAAGATCAAGTCTACCTAAAGTCGTGGATCCATAACGAAACCAAATGCCTCCAATTGAGTTACCAAGTAAATCATTCTGAGGCAGTGCTGGCTCACGTCACCTCTTTCATCAAGTTTCATACTAAAAACTCACGGGTCAACTGGAATCTCATAGACTGACTGCGCTCGCCAAAGGATTCCTCCAAACAACGAATGATATCTACGGAATAAGGCAACCCCTCATAGAATCGATGAAGATCATTGCTCATTGATGAAAGAATATATCCCCTAGCACGCACATCATCCTAGACCCACTTATAGTAAGTGACCTTGTCGGTCTCAGAAGCAGTCTCATTAACAGGAGCAAATGCCGGGACATCCAAAATATATTCAATTCACTCAAATCGGAGGACTTTCCTTAAACTTTTGTACCATTTTTCAAAGTTTGGTCCAACTAAATAATCATGATTAAGGATGGACAAAATAGGATTTATGAACGAAGCCATTAAACTGCATAAAAAGTAAGTATAACAGAAAGTAAGATTCCAGGCGAATAAGAATATATGTAAAGCTATTAAATTGCAAGATATATAAGCTACTCCCACTATTTGTTTTAAATCTCATACTCCCTTAATGAGAAAACATAAATCTATGAAAAGACTCTAAGTGGGATGACCAAGTTCCTATGATCAGACACATTTCTCAAACCTTTGTGGCTATGTTGAAATATGAATACCAAAGGTCAACAACTCCTTGTTGTCTATTTCTCTAAATAGGGTATGGTCTACTTTAGTCCCTAAATCACTTAATATCAAACCTTTGTGATTATAATTGATTAGGTGATCTAGTTAGATTGTACCCGCCATCACTTAGTTATCCCTCAAATTGAATCAATAGCCTCAAGCTTTTGTGGCTATGTTGACCGTTAGATTTTGGCAGACAACCACATCACTATGTTTCATTCTAGCGATTTTAATAAACTTACTTTGAAACATATCCTCTACCTTTGGGTAAGAAGGATCATATTCATTTGGGTCTTATTAAATATCCTAGGATGGCGGAGGACTACGATAAAACTCCTTTTACCATTTTTAATAATCTAATATTTGTTTGCACGTAGGGAATTAATGTAATCTCATCAAATCATTAAGCATTCAACATACTATAAGCTAACAATCTCAATTATAGCGATTTAAATAGTATGAATGCAAAGATATATGAATGGTGGATCATGGGCTTGACTTTTGGGCTAAAAGAAATAAAACTATTCTATTTAAAAGATTTTCAACACTTTGAAATCTTCATTGGGCCTCCAACTCCTTGGAAAGGTCCATTGGGCCTTTGTCAAGTTTTCTTTTGAAGAATTACATAAAAGTCCTCACTACATAATTCTCTCAAATGACAAGAAATAAATTGAGACTTACGTCTCATATTATAACCCAATAACCTTTGACCCTAAAGCCCAAGTCCATGATCAAATTCACCATTCTCAAAATAATAAATATGCATGATTATTCATATCAAAATATAATAACCAACATATTAATTTCTAGCATTCAAGTTTAATCTACTCATCAATTATGAAAGAATAAACTAATCCAATGCCCCTTTTTGCATAAATATAAAACCCCTTTTATACATGCAAGTCATAATGGCCCATTAATTCATAACTCCTTATAATTAATTATATTCACATCTAAGTCCAAAACTTTAAAGAAAAACACAAGTCCATGGCCCGTTAACACAAAGTGGCCCAATAGGTTAAAATCGAGCACGAGTAGATGTACACAAGGCCTAAGCCCAAATCAACATGTCTCTAAAGGCCCACATACATTAAGTATAGCCCAATAGTCCTTTGAAAGTATTATATCATTAAATGATCAACTTTCTACTTTCTCAAATTTAGAAACATCTCAATACTACTTATTAGATAATTTCTAATTTCAAGATTAAAACATATAGGCCAACTATATGACATATATTTTGCCATATTCAAGACACATAGATAAGTTGCAATCTTGACTATTAAACCCTTTTAATCATCAAGTAGTCCTCAACAAAATTCATATGCATGAACATTTAAAATAAGCTTAAAACTACTTTTAAACTTTCAATTAACACGCGCATATAATAGACACCAACACTTTTGAGTCTATCAAGGAAACTACAACAACTTTATATATTCAACAAAAAGGCAAAAAATCCTCATCTACACACAATGTGGATTCAGCCAAGGCAATAAAAAAATGCTAGGCTTGTTATTTCAACTTTTTGACTTTCCCTTTTGAACATTTCAAGATAGTCTACTTATTCCAAATCTAAAGTCAACATGCAAAGAATAAATCTTCATTTATCTTCACATCTTAATACTTCAAAAAAGAGGACAACTTATCAAAAGATACATGTAATTTTCGGCCATCACAACAAATAGGTGTAGCATGCTAGTTCAAGCTAAGACATATAGACACAAATATATATTCAAGATCTACATTATCAATCAAAGATCTAAACTAGATATGAACATGCATGTGTGTAGACTAAAGTCTTAACATCAAAAACTTGCAAATCAACAAGCACATTTTCGGCCATAGGGTTCAAAAACACATGACCAACATTTCATAATCAATGGAAATAACAACATGGCTCTGATACCACTTGAAAGGTGCTAGCCAACATAAGATATCATGTCATAACATAATCATAAGTTGGATTCAAGATCGAGAATGTCATGCATGGACACCTTGACATAACCGAAAACTACATAGGCTATCTACAAAAATTTTGCAAGTTTCATAACAAGGATCAACATGCTAACATTTCATTATACCCATTGATTATCAACACACATATATATATATATCAACTATATATATATATATATATATATATATATATATATAAACAAAAGGAGGTTCATAGGTATACCTCACTAGTAGAACACTTTGGAGATGATGATGTTGAAAGACAAGCTTTTGAATCCTTCTAACTTGAAGGCCCTAGTTAGTCCACCAAGCATCCAAAGCTCAATCCCACCTTGAAGATAGTTTGTGCTAGTATATCCTCAATGTACGAAGCTATGTAAATGTGGTTTTGGATTAAAAGGCAAAAGCTTCATGAACTACATGCCATGGCCGAAAGTTCTAGCTCAAGGTTAAAGAAGATAAAGTTCTCTCTCCTCGCAATAATGCCTTGGCCGAATTGTATGTGCATGTATGTGTAGTTGTCACATGATGAGGGAGAGTGTTGTCATCTAATATAAGCTAATAATAAATTAAGTGACCAATCACTATTGTCACCTTTTCATGACAAGCGTGCCAACCATTTGATTTCAATCATTAGCTTTAGATGATGAAAGATCATCATCTTCTCTATCCTCTACCCCTTGGCCGAAATTACAAGTGGGTGGTGAGAGAAGTTTGTCATCTTTTATTATATATATAAAACATACCTATATAATTATATATATAATGTTACGTTATTAGTTAGCCAATCACAATTGCTTCCTTCTAAAGTAAAAGCCATGCAAGCCTTAGGATTGTAATCATTACAATCTAAAGGTAACTTTATTCTCTCTCCTGACACTTGTCAAAAAGGCTTTATCAACAAAAGCAATAGTCAAGATTCTTTTGTCTTTATTCAAAAATGAATCCTATCCATTCATTTCAAATTCAAATGACTAGGATTGATGACATGGACTATCCTAGTCATCAACCTCTACATACAAATGCCACATGTAATTATCTAGTCATTAAATTGCAATTTCACCTTTTGACAACTAAGATGATGACGTGACATTTCATAAATTACATCATCATTACACATATACATATATAAACACCTTTATATATATATATATATATATATATATATATATAATATTTTTGCCAATTCTAATCTCTATTAGAATGAATATATTGAAACAACTTTTCAATAATTACAGTTTGGCCCCAAAAGTTTAGTAATTATAATTTAACCCCAAAACTTTCCAAAATTATACTTTTGGCCCAAATACCAACATTGATGACTCTTAACACCTTAAAGCCACCAACCACAAAATACAAGCTTCCGGTGAACTTATTCATGATATTGATTAGAGTGTGACCTTCTAGATCATAATCGTGTACCAATGAGGGACCTAATAAACCTCCTTATATATTTCAGAAATGTCTCCGTCATTTACCGAAATCCCGTCATGCTCATGAGTGACGCACTAGCAACTAACGTATCATGAGAATGTAAACGATAATGAAGACGATGTCTTTCATGAATTCATTTAACCGTCAAGAATTAGTGTGCAGTCCAATCCTTCTATTACAAGTGCCCCGATCGGGAAATGACCATGAAATCGTTTAGCCCACATCCGATACTATGTATAAATCTGAATCAGTGAAACGAGAGATGACTATCATGGAAAAACTCATTTCCATCACTTCATACTCGCCTTTGAGAAAGACTTGCTCGTTTACCAACCGATCTTTGATATCATAGGACATCGCCTCTCGTCGAAAGTTAACAGATCCTATCTTGACAATTACCTATCGGTTCATACCACAAGACTAAAACGCGAAAGGCTGTAACCCATGTTAGAAGACGGGCATTGTCCAGACGCAGTATTTAGACCCTGACATAATCGACAGTCGTAATCTCTCAAGTCTGAGGATTAATTTGCACAATTCTTAACTAAATAGTAAACTATTAACCTGAAATCATGTAGTTCACTATTTATTGTCACATTCAATGATCCATACACAAATGATCACTCATATGTTTATTAGTCCACATCATCATGTTGTTCTGGCATTTCACACGCCATCCTTTATCATTAACATCACTATGTTAATCAAAGGTAATAACATATGATAACCCGTACTCGATTATTCTAGTCCCGATTGAATAATCTGAAGGGATATGAATCGTTTATTAATGCTTATCACATCGAAGAGAAAGTGCGAAATATCCTAAATCCTTTTAGAACATTTCTCTTCTCGGATAGGTATTAGGGACATATTCATATCGAAGCGGAGAATATGAACATCCTACAAATAACATTGTGTATAAAACACAAAAGTATATTCTTATTAAACCCTAATAAGGTCATCTCAAACTTTAGCATTAGGGTATATCCCTAACAAAAATCCCTTATGTGTTGACGGTTCACAGTCCCAGCCAAGAGAGACGGCCTATCCAAAAGGCACAATGGGCTTAATGACAACCCATTTTCTTCAACAAAGCAGCATCACTGCAAGACATGATATCGACGCATTGCAGAGCCCTCTAATGTTCTGCGAGATGGGTTTTTGTCCTTTTCGCGGCTCATGAAGAATGACCCGGGATGAAAAAATAGCGCAAAAAGTAGAAAAGTGGCCTAAAACTGATGAAAATGTTCAATTGTGAGTACCGAAAATAGGCGCAGCCAAGCAGGCTTTCTACCCTCGTTGTAGAGCTCCCGGAGAGCTTTTCAACGGTATGATGTGCGCTGCATAACTCCTTACGGATCAAAAGTTATGGGCACCGGAGCGACGGAGACCAGGTCACAATTCCCACGCCCTCGGTTTGTGGGCCCAGCCTCTACACGAAGCGAAGTTATCTTGCCCAAGATGCTGTGGGACTCGAGAATAGAAATGTGATTGATAAAGAATCTTGGCAATGCTAAACGGGGCAAAAAAAATGAAAAGGGGGTTGCAACATGAGGACTTCCCATGGGGTCACCCATCTCATACTACTCTCGCCCAAGCACGCTTAACTTCGGATTTCTTATGAGATCCGGTGCATTAGTACTGGTATGATCGCACCCGTCATGTTGAGGGTGCAAAGCCCTTATGTGTTGACGGTTCATAGTCCCAGCCAAGAGAGACGACTCATTCAAAAGGCCCAATGGGCTTATCGACAGCCCATATGCTTCAACAAAGCAGCATCACCGCAAGACGTGATATTGACGTGTTGTAGAGCCCTCTAATGTTCTGCGAGTTGGGTTCTCGTCCTTTTCGCGGCTCACGACGAATGGCCCGGGAAGAAAAAATAACACAAAAAGAAGAAACGTATCCCAAAATTGATGAAAACGTTCTATTTTGGGTACCAAAAATAGGCGCAGCCAAGTAGGGTTGTTTCCCCTATCGTAGATCTCTCGGAGAGCTTTCCAACGGTATACTATACGTCGCATAACTCCTTACGAATCAAAAGTTATGGGCACTAGAGCGACGGAGACTAGGTCACAAGCCCCACGCCCTCGGTTTGCATGCCCAGCCTCTACGCGAAGCGAAGTTTTCTTGCCCAAGATGCTGTAGGACTTGGGAATAAAAATGTGATGGATAAAGCATCTTGGCAAGGCTAAATGGGGAAAGAAATGAAAAGGGGGTTGCAACACGAGGATTACCCAAAGGGTCACCCATCCTAGTACTACTCTCGCCCAAGGACACATAACTTTGGATTTCTAATGGGATCCGGTGCATTAGTACTGGTATGATCATACCCGTCATGTTGAGGGTGCAAAGCCCTTATGTGTTGATGGTTCACAGTCCCAACCAAGAAAGAAAGCCCATTCAAAAGGCCCAATGGGCTTATCGACAGCTCATCTACTTCAACAAAGCCGCATCACCGCAAGACGTGATATCTACGTGTTGTAGAGCCCTCCAATGTTTCACGAGTTGGGTTCTCATCCTTTTTGTTGCTCACGACGAAAGACCTGGGATGAAAAAACATCGCAAAAAGAAGAAAAATAGCCTATAACTAATGAAAATGATAGATTTTTTGTTACTGAAAACAGGTGCAACCGAGCAATAATGCTACCCCCGTCGTAGACCTCCCAGAGAGCATTCCAACGGTATGCTGTGAGCTGCATAACTCCTTACGGATCAAAAGTTATGGGCACCGGTGCAACGGAGACTTGGTCACAGGCCCCACGACCTCAGTTTGCGAGCCCGGCCTCTACGTGAAGTGAAGTTGTCTTGCCCAAGATGCCGTGGGACTCGAGAATAGAAATGTGATGGATAAAGCATCTTGGCAAGGCTAAACGGGGAAAAAAATAAAAATGGGTGCAACAGAAGGACTTCCTAAGGGGTCACCCATCCTCGTACTACTCTCGTCCAAGCACACTTAACTTCGGAGTTCTGATAGGATCCGTTGCATTAGTGCTGGTATGATCGCACCCGTCATGTTGATGGTGCAAAGCCCATATGTGTTGACAGTCCATAGTCCCAGCCAAGATAGACGGCCTATTCAAATGGCCCAATGGGCTTAATAGCAGCCCATCTGCTTCAACAAAGTAGCATCACCGCAAAACGTGATATTGACGTGTTGTTGAGCAATCTAATGTTCTGCGAGATGGGTTCTCGTCCTTTTCGCGGCTCACGACGAACAACTCAGGACGAAAAGTTAGGGCAAAAAGAAGAAAAGTATCCCGAAACTGATGAAAACGTTCGATTTTGGGTACCAAAAAAAGGTAAAGACGAGCTGGCTTGTTGCCCCGTCGTAGAGCCCCTGGAGAGCTTTCCAACGTCATGTTGTGCGCCACATAACTCCTTACAGATCAAAAGTTATAGGGACCTGAGCGACGGAGACCAGGTCACAGGCCCCACGCCTTCGGTTTGTGGGCCCAGCCTCTACGTGAAGCGAAGTTGTCTTACCCAAGCTGTTGTGGGACTCGAGAATAGAAATGTGATGGATAAAGCATCTTGGCAAGGCTAAACGGGGCAAAAAAAATGAAATGGGGGTTGCAACATGAGGACTTCCCAGGGGGTCACCCATCCTAGTACTACTCTCGCCCAAGCACGCTTAACTTCAGAGTTCTGATAGCATCCGCTGCATTAGCGCTGGTATGATTGTACCCGTCATGTTGATGGTGCAAAGCCCTTATGTGTTGAAGGTTCACAGTCCCAGCCAAGAGAGACAGCCCATTCAAAAAGCCCAATGGGCTGATTGACAATTCATTTGCTTCAACAAAGCAGCATCACTGCAAGACATGATATCGACGCATTGTAGAGCCCTCTAATGTTTCAAGAGTTAGGTTCTCGTCCTTTTCGCAGCTCACGACGAATGACCTGGGACAAAAAAATAGCCCAAAAAGAAGAAAAATGGCCCGTAACTGATGAAAATGAACGATATTTTGTAATGAAAATATGCGCAGTTTAGCAATCATGCTGCCCCCATCGTATATCTCCCAAAGAGCACTCCAATGGTATGTTGTGAGTGCATAAATCCTTACGGATCAAAAGTTATGGGCACCGGTGTGACGGAGACCTGGTCACAGGTCCCACGCCCTCGGTTTGTGTGCCCAGCCTCTACGCGAAGAGAAGTTGTCTTGCCCAAGATGGCGTGGGACTCGGGAATAGAAATGTGATTGATAAAACATCTTGGCAAGGCTAGACGGGGCAAAAAAAATGAAAAGGGTGTTACAACACGAGGACTTCCCAGGGGGTCACCCATCTTAGTACTACTCTCGCCCAAGCACGCTTAACTTTGGATTTCTGATGGGATCCGGTGCATTAGTGCTAGTATGATCGCACCCGTCATGTTGAGGGTGCAAAGCCCTTATGTGTTGACGGTTCACAGTCCCAGCCAAGAGAGACAACCCATTCAAAAGGCCCAATGGGCTTATCGACAACTCATCTACTTCAACAAAGCAGCATCACCGTAAGACGTGAAATCAGCGCGTTGTAGAGCCCTCTAATGTTTCGCGAGTTGGGTCTCGTCCTTTTCGCCACTCATGACGATTGACCTGGGACTAAAAAATAGCGCAAAAATAATAAAAGTGACCCGTAACATACGAAAATGATCGATTTTTTGAACTGAAAATAGGCGCAAATGAGCATTCATGTTGCCCCTGTCGTAGAGATCCTAGAGAGCATTACAATGGTCTGCTGTGAGCCGCATAAATCCTTACGGATCAAAATTTATGGGCACCGGTGAGATGGAGACCTAGCCACAGGCCCCACGCCGTCGGTTTGCGGGCCCAGCCTCTACGCAAAGCGAAGTTGTCTTGCCCAAGATGCCGTGGGACCTGAGAATAGAAATGTGACGGATAAAGCATATTGGCAAGGCTAAACGGGGGAAAAAAATGAAAATGGGGTACAACACGAAGACTTCCCAGGGGGTTACCCATCCTAGTACTACTCCCGCCCAAGCACGCTTAACTTCGGAGTTCTGATGGGATCCGGTGCATTAGTGGTGGTATGATCGCACTCGTCATGTTGAAGGTGCAAAGCCCTTATGTGTTGACGGTTCATAGTCCCAGCCAAGAGAGACGGTCCATTCAAAAGGCCCAATGGTCTTAATGACAGCCCATCTGCGTCAACAAAGCAGCATCACTGCAAGACGTGATATTGACGTGTTTTTTAGCCCTCTAATGTTTTGCGAGATGGGTTCTCGTCCTTCGACTCACGACTTGGGATGAAAAAATAGGGCAAAAAGAAGAAAAGTGGCCCGAAACTGATAAAAATGTTCGATTTTGGGTACCGAAAAATGGCGAAGTCGAGTAGGCTTATTACCCTTGTTGTAGATCCCTCGGAGAGCTTCCCAACGGTATGATGTATGCCACATAACTCCTTACGGATCAAAAGTTATGGGCACCGGAGCGACGGAGACCAGGTCACAAGCCCCACGCCCTCGGTTTGCTAGCCCAACCTCTACGCGAAGTGAAGTTGTCTTACCCAAGATGCTGTGGGACTCGAAAATATAAATGTGATGGATAAAACATCCTGGCAAGGCTAAACAGGGCAAAAAAAAATGAAATGGGGGTTGCAACACGAGGACTTCCCAACGGGTCACCCATCCTAGTACTACTCTCGCCCAAGCACGCTTAACTTTGGATTTCTGATGGATTCCGGTGCATTAGTGTTGGTATGATAGCGCCCGTCATGTTGAGGGTGCAAAGCCCTTATGTGTTGACGGTTGACAGTCCCAACCAAGAGAGACGGCCCATTCAAATGGCCCAATGGGCTTATCGACATCCCTTCTGCTTAACCGAAGCAGCATTACTACAAGACGTGATATTGACGTGTTGCAGAGCCCTCTAATGATCTGCGAGTTGGGTTCTCGTTCTCTTCGTGGCTCATGTTGAACGACCCGGGCCTAAAAAATAGCGGAAAAAGAAGAAACTAGCCAGAAACTGGTAAAAATATTCGATTTTGGGTACTAAAAATGGGCACAATCAAGCAGACTGCTTTCCCTCGTCGTAGAGCTCCCAAAGAGCTTTCCAACGGTATGCTGTAAGCCGCATAACTCCTTACGGATCAAAAGTTATGGGCACTGGAGCAATGGAGACCTAGTCACAGGACCCATGTCCTCAGTTTGCGTGCCCAGCCTCTACGCGATGCGAAGTTGTCTTGCCCAAGTTGCCGTGGGACTCAAGAATATAAATGTGATGGATAAAGTATCTTGGCAAGGATAAACGGGGCAAAAAAATGAAAAGGGGGGTGCAACACGAGGACTTCCCAGGGGGGTTACCCATCCTAGTACCACTCTCGCCCAAGCACGCTTAACTTCGGTTCACAGTACCAGCCAAGAGAGACTATGAGGCCCGACCTCAATTTGCGTGCGCTACCTCGATTTGTGTGTCCTAATCTTGAATTGTGTGCCTTAAGCTAGGTTTAAGAGTCGTGTCTTGATTTACGTGCATTGCATTAAATTACGTACCGTTAGTTTACGTTCATTCACTTAAGGTTGTGTGCATTTACTTTGAAATCCGTGCATTTGTCTTGGAGTTCATGTCTTGCCTCGTAGGGCGTGCCCTGGACCTAGGAAAGCATGCATGCACGCTAATCAATAAAGATTTATACACAAAGCACTAGACTATAAAATAATCCTACAAACACCACTTACTATTATTATAATCATAAGTCAACCCACTAGAAGACAAAAGCTCACTAAACACTAAACATTCTTTATTCTCACCTAAAACCCATGCACACAAAACCTATAAACACTAATACTTTAATACAACATTATACAATTAAAAAACAACACAAAATGCTCAAATTGACCATGCCATGGCCGGCCACCAAGGCCTTTTGACAAGCACTGCACAAATTCAAAAAAATATCCTAGACATTCTATGACACACACACAAAACACAATGCATAAAAATAATCCTATACACCCTACCCTAAGCTCCTCACAATTCAAAAATGCACAATGACAAAAGAAAATTCAGATTTGCAAGGCCCTAAGGCCAACACACCCACACACAAATCTTTACATTTCTTTTTCCTCTCAAAACTCTCTCAACTCCCTCATCTCCTCTGACTCTCGACCATAGCTCACTTGAGCTCACAAGACTGAAAATTAACTCTCTAAGGCTCTCAAGAACTTCGGCCATAGCAAGGAACTCGAGCTAGGTAGCTCAATGTCTCACACAAGCTCACAAACTCATCATTCTCGGCCATAGGTAAGTTTTGATGGTTTTTTTCCTTGTCTTTTGGTTTCACACACATGCACACCTCCTACACAAGCTAACTAAGCTAGGATTTAAGGAAAAACCAGCCACCACTCGGCCAAAGCAAGGAAAGAGGACATTTTGTGCATTTTCAAGGGCGTTCTTGCATTTTCATCCATCAACTTGCTAATGTGAGGGTTAAAACCTTTTAAAAAGCTTTCAAAATTAACATGAATGCTCTAATATAGCTGTATTTACTCTTGATTTTCATGTATATGTGTTTATATGAGCCTGTCTACTCATGCATGGTTTGAATATAGCTAGAAACTTAGAGATATGCAAACTCATTTTTTCTGGCAGATTACGGACCTTGTAGAATGAAGTATTTTTGGCCTAGCAAACGTTCATAAAAATGCATGAAATTTGGTAGGTAACTATATTTTTCATTTCTGAATATATGTTTCAGAAATAGTCTAAGGATAATTTTTAGTTTAAGGCCTCCAAAATGGAAAATATCGAAATGTGTATGAATCTAGATAGTTTTGCATAGTCTCACGGTTTTGGTCACAACTCCCAAGTCCAAAATCGGAATGCAGCGAGGTTTGTTCCTAGATTTAAAGAACTCATTAAGCTTCAATTTTAAATTTGGTTAACTATAATTGGAGGTTATTTACTTGGCTAAATGAATGAGGAAAAAGAGACCATTGCATAAAGGTTTTTGGCTGGATTATATGCTTTAAATCATGTGGTAACTTCACTTGTGGTATGGAATGCTTGGAATTATGGAACTTAGAAGTTATGTGGGCTGTTTTGGTTGGTTGAGGTTGCTTAATTTGGTTGATGCATGGCTTAGGTTCATTATTTGACGAATTGTTGCTCAATTGCATATGTAAGCACAAAATTGAGGCCCTATTGCTTATGTATGCTTGCTAAGTGATGACCCTATGGCTAAACGTGTTCAATTGAGAGGTTAGTAGGCTGCCCAATAATTGCTAAGTATGCTTGAAATGGTTTAAGTGTTTCTTGTGGTGCTTAGCAAATAAAATCAACACCCATGCACAACCTTGTAAGCCCTAATGGCCCGTAGACTCCCAAGTCATAAACCACTCTTGTGTGATCATAATTGATGTTGAGGATTGTCAATAGGATGCCCAGAATTATCTTATAACTCTAAACATGATCCCCGATAATTGCACGTTAATAAGTGAACTATTCTTACACCCGGTTTTGTGTAAGTGTTGTAGCATGCTCGTATGATCTCAACACTTGATATGTGAACTAAAATGAGCTATATGACTCGTTTTATAGGGTGTACTTGGCTTTCCGTTAAATGTTCACATGCTCCTAAGTGTTTTACCAAGTCAAATTACATGTCAAAGCATGCCTCGTATGCTTACTTGTCAATATGAAATCTTATAATTGCTTGGAGGCAACCTACTTTGTTGTCCTCCTAATGTGAATTGTTTAATGGTATAATTGTGCATTGCATACAAGGTTGCAATCTTTCATTTTGGCATGGTAGCGTTTTACGCACGCCTGGCGGCATCGGGCTTGCCGGTGCTACCGTGACTACCATGGTCCAATTCTCTCTCTCGCTTGGGGGCTTGACTTCCTCAGAGAGTTGGGTCGTAGGTTTGGTATACATCCGGAATACACCCGTTGGAGTGATAAGTGGATGATTGAAGCCGACTGCAACATTTGTTATCGAAAATGGACTTGAGAGCAAAAGCTCACCGTATCCTTTTACTATGTGTTTAAGTACTCTCGCTTGGTTCCTAGAGGACCTCAGGGAGGAATGACGGGTAAATGTGTTCATTTATATTTATGTTATGTTATGAATTTGCTTATTTTATATGACATGTTTTCAAAAGGGTTTTTCATAAGGTTAACTGGAAAAGAGTTTTAAAACGTTATTTTTCGTTTCCCTCTCGCTGAGTTCATAAGGACTCACCCTCTTTTATCGTCACAGGTGAAGAAGATCTGGAACATGTACCCGAGAAAAGTGTGTATGTTGATGATTCTTTGGAATGATTGCATGCCTTATGTGCCTTGCCTGACTGTGGCTGTTTTGTGAACGTTATGTTTACTTGAAGACTACTTATGTTGTTGTTGTTGTAAATGACCCTAGCTGTAATTTGGGGTCTAATTTTGGCTTGTACTGATTATAACTAGACGAACACTCTATTTGGTCATTTTGCTATCACTATTTTGATTTAGTAACTATCATAGGCAACTGAAGCATTAGGTGAAGGATCAAATAAAATGAATCTATCTAATCTTACCCAGGTACTTACTCATAGGCTAATGGATAACAGGTACTCGCGTAAAAGGAATTGACAAATAAACGAAACATAGTTATCTTGTTAGGCTTGTTAATCAAATGAGACTTTCGAGTTAGATCAATAGGCATATCGGTTGATGATAAATAGGGATCTTAGTTGGAATCGAATCAATGATTGAAAGTTTTGAGGCGTTTAGAAAATAGGTCAAACTAAAGAGCCCAATTACAGCCGTTATGCTGCTGGTTTTTCGAAAAAAATCATTTGGAGTTCTAGGCCAACGTTAAGTGTTAAATCATAACAACGGGTAAGTATGTGAAATAGCATAAATGAATTAGGTCACACCCTAGTCTAGCCTCCATAGGTCGGGTTGGGGCGTAACACCTTATTAGAATGGTATCAGAGCTTAGTTTGCTAACTTAGCATAAGTCGGGTTTAACTCTCGGTCAGTGGGTAGAAGCTTTTAAGAAAATTGTGCCTATGCTTTGT
The DNA here is from genome assembly GCA_037974665.1 of Ehretia macrophylla. Classification (NCBI taxonomy): domain Eukaryota; kingdom Viridiplantae; phylum Streptophyta; class Magnoliopsida; order Boraginales; family Ehretiaceae; genus Ehretia; species Ehretia macrophylla. The sequence goes on from CM075780.1 coordinate 23,799,680, forward strand.
TTCTATGTGCTTATGTGATTAATGTGCCTTAACTGTTTTGAAAATTTTATGCCTACGTGAAATTGTACGTTGTATACTCTATACATTAATTTTTTGCCTTGTTGTATCCCAATAAATTGTGCATAATAATCTGTGTCTATAGATGGTTGGCCCTAGTACCCGCAATACCAATAGGGGCGATGAGCCTCAAGAAATCGGAGATGCTCATCAAACTAATCTCGGCATGGCTATGTTTAACATGATGGTGAGTGCTAGATCGGGTGTCATGAGTGATGGAACAACAAGAAGCATGTGAAGCAGCAATTAATAACAACAACTACGGAGCTGGTGGTAACAACAACAGGAATGGTGGTAACAATGGGAGAAACAGTAGAATGCGGGAGTTCTTTGATTTTCACCCGTCCAAGTTCTTCAGGGAAGCTAATGATGAAAAGGTAGAGGCTTGGCTGTCTGAGATTGAAAGGATTTACAGGCCACTTGACTACACTGACGAAGAAAAGATTGAGTTTGTTGTGTTTCTGTTACATGGGGATGCTGAGCATTGGTGGCACACTGTGGAGGCACTTTGGGAAACTGATCATACACCTCGCTTGTGGAGTAACTTCATTAAGGCTTTCAAGGAGAAATACATACCTGCAGTTTCGAGATAGAGGCGGATTGAAAAGTTTATGACCTTGAGCCAGGGCAACATGACAGTGGCTCAGTATGAGGCTCGATTTGACAAACTGTCCCACTATGCACAATACATGGTCAGTACCCCTGAGGCGAAGATGTAGAAATTTATGAATGGGTTGAGGCCAGAAATTCAAGATCACTTGGCTTCACATGACTTTATTACATATTCTGCTCTCCTTGTTGCTACTTCCCGAGTTGAGAAGAGAAAACTTGATAGAGCTGGTTCGAGTCAGCCGAACAAGAAACCTTACCAGCCTCAAGGACAATAGAGGAATTTCCAGACTCAGAGTCGTAGTTAGGGCCAGAGCCAGAACAGGCCAGTCAACAACCGTGGCCCGTCAAAAGTACCATCAGCCTCTTCCACCCGTGGATCCACAGGTAGTTTACCCGCTACTCATGCTATCACCTGTCCTTATTGTAACAAGAAGGGTCACACTGAGGCCCAGTGCTGGAAAAAGTCAGGACGATGCATGTGATGTGGCATTGATCAGCATCAGGTAAAGGATTGCCCTAAATGGCAAGGAGGACCAAATCAAAATAAATTAGCTGGTAGAGACAAGACTCCAGTTCCTAGAGTTTCGGCCCGAGCTTATGCTATTGAATGCGAGGAGCTTCCTGAGGAGACTGCTATTGTTGAAGGTACATTCTTGATACTAAATCAACCTGTTAGGGTGCTAATTGATCCAAGTGCTACTCATTCATTTATTACTCCCTTATGTGTGCAACGTGTAAAATTACGAGTTGAATGTTTGCCTTACGAAGTAGAAGTTGGTACTCCGATGGGTTCTAAACTTGTTACTAGCTCAGCTTGTAAAGCATGTAAAATTCAAATTAAGGATCGGGAATTCTCGGCCAATCTTATAGTGTTACCCTTTCGAGACTATGAAGTCATCTTAGGGATGGACTGGTTGGCAAAGCATCATGCCCAACTAGATTGCCGGATGAAGATTGTAACATTCCGGATACTTGGCCAACCAACATTGGAAGTAACGGGTCGAAGGGATTTCACCGGGAGTCCCATCATTTCATCCACGAAAGCAGTGAAGTTCTTGAGAAAAGGGTGTAGCAGATACTTAGCTTACCTCATCATTAAGCCATCGGACAAAGCTAAGTTGGAGGAGATGTTGGTGATTAAAGAATATGTAGATGTGTTTCCTGAGGAATTGCCAAGTTTACCTCTGGAACGGGAGATTGAGTTTGTAATAGAATTACTACCTGGCATACAACCGATATCTAAAGCTCCCTATCGTATGGCACCAGTCGAGCTACAAGAATTGAATGACCAACTGCATAGATTGTTGGAGAAAGGATTTGTTCAACCGAGTTCTTCTCCGTAGGGTGCACCAGTCCTATTTGTAAAGAAGAAAGACAGGACGTTGAGGTTATGCATCAATTACAGAGAACTGAACCAAGTGACCGTCAAGAATAAATACCCACTTCCACTGATCGATGAGTTGTTTGACCAACTTCAAGGAGCTAAAGTGTATTCGAAACTCGACTTGAGACAAGGGTATTATCAGCTGCGGATCAAAAAAGAAGATGTTCCAAAATCGGTTTTCAGGACGAGATAAGGGCACTATGAGTTTGTGGTAATGCCATTTGGGCTAACTAATACCCCTGCAGCTTTTATGGACTTAATGCACAGGGTGTTTCAACCCTACTTGGACCAATTTGCAGTGATCTTTATTGATGATATTTTGGTATACTCAAAGTCCGAGGCCGAGCATGGACAACATCTGCAATTGGTGTTGCAGAAACTTCGGGAGCATCAATTGTATGCAAAGTTTAGCAAATGTGAATTTTGGTTGCAGCAGATTGCATTCTTGGGGCACATTATATCCCAAGAAGGAATAGCAGTGGACATAGTAAAGATAGAAGCAGTGATGTCTTGGAAGAAGCTGGAAAATGTTATGGAGGTTCGGAGTTTTCTTGGTTTAGCCGGCTATTATCAGAGGTTCGTGAAGGATTTCTCAAAGATTGCAGGACTGCTTACAAAGCTCACTCAGAAGAAAACAAAGTTCGTGTGGGATGACAAGTGTGAGAACAACTTCCAGGAGTTGAAGACAAGATTGACAATGCACCTGTTCTTGCATTGCCTGAAGGAAGTCAAGACTTTGTAATCTATAGCGATGCTTCTAAGGAAGGACTAGGTTGTGTATTGATGCAGAATGGTAGAGTGATTTCATATGCCTCTAGGAAGCCAAAGCCATATGAATTGAATTACCCGACGCATGATTTGGAACTAGTGGCTATTGTGTTTGCACTAAAGAAATAGAGGCACTATTTGTGGGGCAACAAGTTTGAGGTGTTTACAGATCACAAGAGCTTGAAGTACTTGTTCTCACAGAAAGAATTGATTATGAGGCAAAGACGGTGGATGGAGCTCTTGGATGATTATAACTGCACAATCAATTATGTGCTTGGTAAAGTGAATGGGGTTGCAGATGCCTTAAGTCGGAAGGCGAGTATGGCAAAATTGGAGGTTAAGGCGTGGGAGATATTAGAAGAAGCATTTATGTGGAAGCCACAATTGACTCAAAAGGGGATATTATTTGCCACTACACAAGTTCAATCGACCTTGTTGTCTAAGTTACGAGAGGCCCAACAAAAGGACCAGCAGTTCCAAAAGATTAAGGAAGGCAACACAGATTACAAGTTTCATGATGATGGTATTTGGAGGTTCAGGAATCGAATTTGTGTTCCTAATGACCCAGAGTTGAAAAAGAAGATTCTTGAAGAAGCCTATAACTCAAGATATACTATTCACCCCGGCGGGACAAAGATGTACCGAGATTTGAAACAACATTGTTGGTGGAATAATATGAAAAGAGAGATTGCAGAGTTTGTGGCACGGTGTTTGACTTGTCAGAGGGTCAAGGAAGAACATCAACGATAGACAGGTTTAATTCAGCCGTTGGAAATTCCCCAACGAAAATAGGAACACATAACTATGGATTTTGTTATGGACCTGCCCAGGTCACAAAAGGGTCGTGATGTCGTTTGGGTCATAGTGGATGGATTGACTAAGACCGCACACTTCATACCGATGAACAAGAAGGATAGTCCTGAGAAATTAGGAGATATGTATGTAGCGGACATTGTAAGGCTACATAGGATGCCTGTGAGTATTGTGTCAGATAGGGATCCTCGTTTTACTTCCCAATTTTGGAAGAGATTACAAGAAGCTTTGGGGACGAAGTTGAGTTTCAATACAACTTATCAGCCTCAAACGGACCGATAATCTGAGAGAACTATTCAAATTTTGGAGGATATGTTGAGGGCGTGTGTTCTAGACTTTGGAAAAGGTTAGGAGAAATATCTGCCTCTAGCGGAGTTCTCTTATAATAACAGTTATCAGGCCACTATCGGGATGGCCCCATAGGCATTGTATGAACGTAAGTGTCGATCCCCAATATACTGGGATGAAGTAGGTGAGACGAAGACTTTTGACCCGACCCTTCTACCAGAACTTATGAAGACTGTTGAAAATGTCTACCTCATCCGAAAACGGATGCTTATCGCGCAAAGTAGGCAGAAAAGTTATGCAGACCGACGGCAACGAAATTTGGAATTTGAGGTAGGCGATAAGGTGTTCTGGAAGTTATCACCTCAGAGGGAATTGATTAAACATGGTAAGGGTGAAAAGTTGAGCCCAAGGTTTGTAGGACCATTTGAGATAGTTGAAAAGGTTGGCAAGTTGGCGTATCGCCTGGAACTACCCCAAAACCTCTCCAATATTCATGATGTCTTCCATGTCTCAATGCTACAGAAGTATCACCCTGACCCATCGCACATCTTGGAGCCAGAGCCGTTGCATCTTCGGGAGAACTTATCTTATGAAGAAAAGCCTATTCGGACCCTAGACCAGCAAGATCGGGAGTTGCGCAACAAGTCGATACCGATGGTGAAAGCGTTGTAGGATCACCAGGGAGTTGAAGAAGCAACATGGGAAAGGCGAGACCAGATGGAGCAACAACATCTGACATTATTCCAAAGGTAATATTGAATTTCGGGATGAAATTCTCTTAAGGAGGGGTGGATATGAGGCCCAACCTCGATTTGCGTGTGCTACCTCGATTTGTGTTCCCAACCTTGAATTTCATGTCTTAACCTAGGTTTAAGAGTCATATCTTGATTTACATGCATTGTATTAAATTACATGCCTTGCATTAGTTTACGTTCATTCACTTAGGGTTGCGTGCATTTACTTTGAAATCTGTGCATTTGTCTTGGAGTTCGTGCCTTGCCTCGTAGTATGTGCCTATACCTAAGAAAGTATGCATACACGCTAATCAATAAAGAATCCTACACAAAGCACTAGACTATAAAATAATCCTACAAATACCACTAACTATTATTATAATCATAAGTCAACCCACTAGAAGACAAAAGCTCACTAAACACTAAACATTCTTTATTCTCACCTAAAACCCATGCACACAAAAACCTATAAACACTAATACTTTAATACAACATTATACAATTAAAAAACAACACAAAATGCTCAAATTACCCATGCCATGGCCGGCCACTAAGGCCTTTTGACAAGCCTTGCACAAATTCAAAAAATATCCTAGACATTCTATGACACACACACAAAACACAATGCATAAAAATAATCCTATACACCCTACCCTAAGCTACCTTTCTCAGCCTTCTGAATGCCCATACTCCTGACAATTTAAAAATGCACAATGACAAAAGAAAATTCAGATTTGCAAGGCCCTAAGGCCGACACACCTACACACAACTCTTCACATTTCTTTTCCCTCTCAAAACTCTCTCAACTCCCTCATTTCCTCTCACTCTCAACCATAGCTCCCTTGAGCTCTCAAGACTGAAACTTTACTCTCTAAGGCTCTCAAGAACTTCGGCCATAGCAAGGAACTTGAGCTAGGTAGCTCAAAGTCTCACACAAGCTCACAAACTCATCATTATTGGCCATAGGTAAGTTTTGATGGTTTTCTTCCTTGTCTTTTGGTTTCACACACATGCACACCTCCTACACAAGCTAACTAAGCTAGGATTTAAGGAAAAACCAGCCACCACTCGGCCAAAGCAAGGAAAGATGACCTTTTGTGTGTTTTCAAGGGCGTTCTTTCATTTTCATCCATCAACTTTCTAAGGTAAGGGTTAAAACCTTTTAAAAAGCTTTCAAAATTCACATGAATGCTCTAATATAGCTGTATTTACTCTTTATGTTCATGTATATGTGTTTATATGAGCCTATCTACTCATGCATGGCATGAATATAGCTAGAAACTTAGAGATATGCAAACTCATTTTTCTGGCAGATTACTGACCTTGTAGAATGAAGTGTTTGTGGCCTAGAAAACGTTCATAAAAATGCATGAAATTTGTTGGGTAACTATATTTTTCAGTTCTGAACATATGTTGTAGAAATAGACTAAGGCTAATTTTTAGCTTAAAGCCCTCAAAAATGGAAAATATCGAAATGTATATGAATCTGGACAGTTTTGCGTAGTCTCACGGTTTTGGTCATAACTCCTAAGTCCGAACTCGGAATGCAGCAAGGTTTGTTCCTAGATTTAAATAACTCATTAAGATTCAATTTGAAATTTGGTTCACTATAATTGGAGGTTATTTACTTGGCTAAATGAATGAGGAAAAACAGACCATTGCAGTAAGGTTTTTGGCTTGATAATATGCTTTAAATCATGTGGTAACTTCACTTGTGGTATGGAATGCTTGGAATTGTGGAAATTAGAAGTTATGTGGGATGTTTTGGTTGGTTGAGGTTGCTTAATTTGGTTGATGCATGGCTTAGGTTCATTATTTGACGAATTGTTGCTCAATTGCATATGTAAGCACGAAATTAAGGCCCTATTGCTTATGTATGCTTGCCAAGTGATGACCCTATGGCTAAATGTGTTCAATTGAGTGGTTAGTAGGCTGCCCAATAATTGCTAAGTATGCTTGAAATGGTTTAAGTGTTTCTTGTGGTGCTTAGCAAATAAAATCAACACCCAAGCACGGCCTTGTAAGCCCTAATGGCCCGTAGACTCCCAAGTCATAAACCACTCTTGTGTGATCATAATTGATGTTGAGGATTGTTAATAGGCTGCCCAAAATTATCTTATAACTCTAAACATGATCCCCGATAATTGCATGTTGATAAGTGAACTATTCTTGCACCCGGTTTTGTGTAAATGTCGTAGCATGCTCGTATGATCTCAACACTTGATATGTGAACTAAAATGAGATATATGACTCTTTTTGTATGGTGTACTTGGCTGTCTGTTAAATGTTCACATGCTCCTAAGTGTTTTACCAAGTGAAATTACATGTCAAAGCATGCCTCGTATGCTTACTTGTCAATATGAAATCTTATAATTGCTTGGAGGCAACCTACTTTGTTGTCCTCCCAGTGTGAATTGTTAAATGGTATAATTGTGCATTTCATACAAGGTTGCAACCTTTCATTTTGGCATGGTAGTGTTTTACACATGCCGGGCGGCATCGGGCTTACCGGTGCTACCGTGACTACCATGGTCCAATTCCCTCTCTCGCTTGGGGGCTAGACTTTCTCAGAGAGTTGGGTCGTAGGTTTGGTGTACATCCGGAGTACACCCGTTGGAGTGAAAAGTGGATGATTGAAGTCAGCCACAACATTTGTTATCAAAAATGGACTTGAGAGCAAAAGCTCACTGTATTCTTTTACTATGTGTTTAAGTACTCTCGCTTGGTTCCTAGAGGACCTCGGGGAGGAAAGACAGGTAAATGTGTTCATTTATATTTATATTATGTTATGAATTTGCTTATTTTATATGACATGTTTTCAAAAGGGTTTCATAAGGTTAACTGGAAAAGAGTTTCAAAACGTTATTTCTCGTTTCCCCCTCACTGAGTTCATAAGGACTCACCCACTTTTATTATCACAGGTGAAGAAGATCTGGAACAGGTACCCGAGAAAAATGTACTTCTTGATGATTCCTTGGATTGATTGCATGCCTTATGTGCCTTGCCTGACTGTGGCTATTTTGTGAACGTTATGTTTGCTTGAAGACTACTTATGTTGTTGTTGTTGTAAATGACCCCGCTGTAATTTGGGGTCTAATTTTGGCTTGTACTGATTAAGTATTTCTCTTGCCCAAGTATGCTTAACTTCGGAGTTCTGATAGCATCCGGTGCATTAGTGCTGGTATGATCGTACCCGTCATGTTGATGTTGCAAAGCCCTTATGTGTTGACAGTTCACAGTCCCAGCCAAGAGAGACGGCCATTCAAGAGGCCCGTTGGGCTTAACAACAGCCCTTATGCTACAACAACGCAGCATCACCGCAAGACGTGATATCGACGCATTGTAGAGCCCTCCAATGTTCTGCGAGTTGGGTTCTCGTCCTTTTTGTGGCCCACGACGAACGACCCGAGCCTAAAAAATAGCACAAAAAGAAGAAAAGTGGCCTAAAACAAGTGAAAATGTTTGATTTTGGGTGTCGAAAGTAGACGCAACCGAGTAGGCTTGCTGCCCTCGTCGTAGAGCTCCCAGAGAGCTTTCCAACGGTATGCTATGTACCGCATAACTCTATACAGATCAAAAGTTATGGGCATTGGAACGACTAAAACCTAGTCACAGGCCCCACATCGTCGGTTTGTAGATCCAGCCTCTACACGATGACAAGTTTTCTTGCCCAAGTTGCCGTGGGACTCAAGAATATAAATGTGATGGATAAAGAATATTGGCAAGGCTAAATAGGGCAAAAAAAAAAATTTAAAATAGGGGTGCAACACGAGGACTTCCCAGGGGGCCACCCATCCTAGTACTACTCTCGCCTAAGTACGCTTAACTTAGAAGTTCTGATAGCATCAGGTGCATTAGTGCTGTTATGATCGCACTCGTCATATTGATGGTGCAAAGCCCTTATGTGTTGACGGTACACAGTCCCAGCCAAGAGAGATGACACAATCAAAAGGCCCATTGGGCTTATCGACAGCCTATCTGCTTCAACAACGCAGCATCATCGCAAGACGTGATATTAACGCGTTGTGGAGCCCACCAATGTTCCGCGAGTTGGGTTCTAGTCCTTTTCACGGCTCAAGACGAACGACCCGGACCAAAAAACTAGCTCAAAAAGAAGAAAAGTGACCTGAAACTGGTGAAAATGTTCGATTTTGGGAATCAAAAATAGGTGCAGCCAAGTAGGCCTGTTGGCCTCGTCGTAGAGCTCCCGGAGAGCTTTCCAACGGTATGCTGTGTACCGCATAACTCTATACAGATCGAAAGTTATGGGCATTGGAGAAACTAAAACCTGGTCACAGGCCCCACATCCTCGGTTTGTAGATCCAGCCTCTACACGATGACAACTTTTGTTGCCCAAGTTGCCGTGGGACTCAAGAATATAAATGTGATGGATAAAGAATATTGGCAAGGCTAAATAGGGCAAAAAAAAAATTAAAATAGGGGTGCAACATGAGGACTTCCCAGGGGGCCACCGATCCTAGTACTACTCTCGCCTAAGTACGCTTAACTTCGAAGTTCTGATAGCATCCGGTGTATTAGTGCTGGTATGATCGTACTCATCATGTTGATGGTGCAAAGCCCTAATGTGTTGATGGTTCACTGTCCCAGCCAAGAGAGATGACCCAATCAAAAGGCGCGTTGGGCTTATCGACAACCCATCTGCTTAAACAACGCAGCATCAATGAAAGACGTGATATCGACGCATTGTAGAGCCCTCAAATGTTCCAAGAGTTGGGTTCTTATCCCTTTCGCGACTCACAACGAATGACATGGGACTAAAAAATAGCGCAAAAGGAAGAAAATTAGCCCAAAACTGTTGAAAATGTTCTATTTTTGGTATCAAAAATAGGCGCAACTGAGCAGGCTTGTTGCCTCCGTTGTAGAGCTCTCGAAGAGCTTTCCAACGTTATGCTGTGTGCCGCATAACTACTTACGGTTCAAAAGTTATAGGCACCGGAGTGACGGAGACCTAGTCACAGGCCTCATGTCCTCAGTTTGTTTGCCCAACCTCTACGCGATGCGAAGTTGTCTTGCCCAAGTTCATGTGGGACTCGAGAATATTAATGTGATGGATAAAGCATCTTGGCAAGGCTAAATGGGGCAAAAAAAATAAAAAAGGGGGTGCAACACGAGGATTTCCTAGGGGGTCACCCATCCTAGTACTATTCTCGCCCAAGCACGCTTAACTTCGGAGTTCTGACAGCATCCGGTGAATTAGTGCTGGTATGATCGCACCCGTCATGTTGATGGTGCAGAGCCCTTTTGTGTTGACGGTTCACAGTCCCAGCCAAGAGAGACGGCCCATTCGAAAGGCCTATTGGGCTTATCGATAGCCAATCTATTTCAACAACGTAACATCACCGCAAAATGTTATATCGAGGCATTGTAGAGCCCTTCAATGTTCTGCGAGTTGCATTCTCGTCCCTTTCCCGGCTCACGAAGAACAACCTGAGCCTAAAAAACAACCCAAAAAGAAGAAAAGTGGCTCGAAACTGGTAAAAATATCCAATTTTGGGTACCAAAAATAGGCGCAGTTAAGTAGGCTTGTTGCTCTCGTTGTAGAGATCCTAGAGAGCTCTCCAACGGTATGTTGTGCGCCGTATAACTCTAAACGGATCAAAAGTTATGGGCATTGGAGCAACGGAGACCTGGTCACAGACCCCATGTCCCCAGTTTACAGGCCAGCCTCTACGCGATATGAAGTTGTCTTGCCCAAGATGTCGTGGGACTCGAGAATATAAATGTGATGGATAAAGCATCTAGGTAAGGCTAAACGGGGAAAAAATGAAAAGGGGGGTGCAACACGAGGACTTCCCAGGGGGTCACCCATCCTAGTACTACTCTCACTCAAGTACGCTTAACTTCGAAGTTCTGATAGCATCCGGTGCATTAGTGCTGGTATGATCGAACCCATCATGTTGATGGTGCAAAACCCTAATGTGTTGACGGTTCACAGTCCCACCCAAGAGAGACGACACATTCAAATAGCCCATTGGGCTTATCGACAACCCTTCTGCTTCAATAACGCAGCATCCCTGCAAGACGTGATATCGACGAATTATAGAGCCTTCCAAGGTTTCACGAGTTGGGTTCTCGTCCTCTTTGTGGCTCACGACAAACGACCCAGGACTAAAAAATAGCGTAAAAAGAAGAAAAGTGGACTGAAAGTGGTAAAAATGTTTGATTTTGGGTACCAAAAGCAAGCGCGGCTGAGCAGGCTTAGTACCCGAGTCGTAGAGCTCCCAGAGAGCTTTCCAACGGTATGTTGTGCGCCGCATAACTCCTTACAGATCAAAAGTTATGGGCACCGGAGCGACGGAGACCTAGTCACAGGCCCCACGTCCTCTGTTTGCGTGCCCAACCTCTACGCAATGCGAAGTTTTCTTGCCCAAGTTTCCGTGGGACTCGAGAATATAAATGTGATGGATAAAGCATCTTGGCAAGGCTAAATAGGGCAAAAAATAATGAAAAAGGGGGTACAACACGAGGACTTCCCACGGGGTCACCTATCCAAGTACTATTCTCGCCCATGCACGCTTAACTTCGGAGTTCTAATAGCATCCGGTGCGTTAGTGCTAGTATGATCGCACCCGTCATGTTGATAGTGCAAAGCCCGAATATATTTACGGTTCACAGTCCCAGCCAAGAGAGAAGACCATTCAAAAGGCCCGTTGGGCTTAACGACATCCCATATGCTTCAACAAAGCAGCATCACCACAAGACGTGATATTGACGCATTGTAGAGCCTTCCAATGTTCTGCGAGTTGGATTCTCGTCCTTTTCATGACTCACGACGAACGACCCGGGCCTAAAAAATAGCACAAAAAGAACAAAAGTGGCCCGAAATTGGAGAAATTTTTTGATTTTGATTACCAAAAATAGGCGCAATCAAGCTAGCTTGTTGCCCCTATCGTAGAGCTCCTGAAGAGGTTTCCAACGGTATGCTGTACGCTATATAACTCCATACGGATCAAAAGTTATATGCATCGGAGCGACAGAGACTTGGTCACAGGCCCCACGTCCTCGGTTTGCAGGCCTAGTCTCCACCTGATGTGAAGTTATCTTTCCCAAGATGCCGTGGGACTCGAGAATATAAATGTGATGGATAAAGCATCTTAGCAAGGCTAAACGGGGCAAAAAAATGAAAAGGGGTGTGCAACACGAGGACTTCCCAGGGTGTTACCAATCCTAGTACTACTCGCGCCCAAGGCTTAACTTCGGAGTTCTGATGGGATCTAGTGCATTAGTGCTGGTATGATCGTACCCGTCATGTTGATGGTGCAAAGCCGTTTTGTGTTGACGGTTCATAGTCCCAGCCAAGAGAGATGACCCATTGAAAAGGCCTGTTGGGCTTATCGATAGCCAATTTGTTTCAACAACGCAGCATAACCGCAATATGTGATATCAACAAGCTGTAGAGCCCTCCAATGTTCTGAGAGTTGGGTTCTCGTCCCTTTCTCGGCTCACGACGATTGACACGGGCCTAAAAAACAGCGCAAAAAGAAGAAAAGTGGCCCGAAATTGGTGAAAATATTCAATTTTGGGTATCGAAAATAGGCGCAGTTAAATAGGTTTGTTGCCCTCATCGTAGAGCTCCCAGAGAGCTCTCCAACGGTATGTTGTGCGCCGCATAACTCTAAATGGATCAAAAGTTATGGTCATCGGAGCAACGGAGACTTGGTCACAAGCCCCACGTCCTCGGTTTGCGGGTGAAGCCTCTACGTGATGCGAAGTTGTCTTGCCCAAGATGTCAGAGGACTTGAGAATATAAATGTGATGGATAAAGCATCTTGGCAAGGCTAAACGGCGAAAAAAATAAAAAAAGGGGTGCAACACAAGGACTTCCCAGGGGGTCACCCAGCCTAGTACTACTCTCGCCCAAGCACGCTTAACTTTGGAGTTCTGATAGCATCCGGTGCATTAGTGCTGGTGTGATCGCACCCATCATGTTGATGGTGCAAAACCCAAATGTGTTGACGGTTCACAGTCCCAGCCAAGAGAAACGACCCATTCAAATGGCCCATTGGGCTTATCGGCAGCCCTTCTGCTTCAACAACGCAGCATCCCCACAAGACGTGATATCGATGAATTATAGAGCCCTCCAAGGTTTCACGAGTTGGGTTCTCGTCCTCTTTGTGGCTCACGACAAACGACCCGGCACTAAAAAATAGCGCAAAAAGAAGAAATGTGGAACAAAATTGGTGAAAATGTTCGATTTTGCCTACTGAAAATAGGCGCAGCCATGTAGGCTTAGTACCCCAGTGGTAGAGCTCCCAGAGAGCTTTCCAACGGTATGTTGTGCACTGCATTACTCCTTACGGATCAAACGTTATGGGCATCGGAGTGATGGAGAACTAGTCACAGGCCCCATGTCTTCTGCTTGCGTGCCCAGCCTCTATGCGATGCGAAGTTTTCTTGCCCAAGTTGCCGTGGGACTCGAGAATATAAATGTGATGGATAAAGCATCTTGGCAAGGCTAAACAAGGCAAAAAAAAAATGAAAAGGGGGGGTGCAACACGAGGACTTCCCACGGGGTTACCCATCCAAGTATTACTTTCGCCCATGCACGCTTAACTTCGGAGTTCTAATAGCATCCGGTGCGTTAGTGCTGGTATGATCGTACCCGTCATGTTGATGGTGCAAAGCCCTAATGTGTTTACGGTTCACAGTCCTAGCCAAGAGAGACGACCATTCAAAAGGCCCGTTGGGCTTAACGACATCCCATATGCTTCAGCAAAGCAGCATCACCACAAGACGTGATATTGACGCGTTGTAGAGCCTTCCAATGTTCTGCGAGTTGGGTTCTCGTCCTTTTCGCGACTCACGACGAACGACCCGGGCCTAAAAATAGCACAAAAAGAACAAAAGTGGCCCGAAATTGGAGAAAATTTTCGATTTTGATTACCAAAAGTAGGTGCAGTCAAGCTGGCTTGTTGCCCTTGTCGTAGAGCTTCCGAAGAGGTTTCCAACGGTATGCTGTACGCTGCATAACTCCATACAGATCAAAAGTTATATGCATCGGAGCGACAAAGACCTGGTCACAGGCCCCACGTCCTCGGTTTGCGGGCCTAGTCTCCACCTGATGTGAAGTTATCTTGCCCAAGATGTCGTGGGACTTGAGAATATAAATGTGATAGATAAAGCATCTTGGCAAGGCTAAACGAGGCAAAAAAAATGAAAAGGGATGTACAACACGAGGACTTCCCAAGGTGTTACCAATCCTAGTACTACTCGCGCCCAAGGCTTAACTTCGGAGTTCTGATGGGATCTAGTGCATTAGTACTAGTATGATCGTACCCGTCATGTTGATGGTGCAAAGCCGTTTTGTGTTGACGGTTCATAGTCCCAGCCAAGAGAGACGACCCATTCAAAAGGCCTGTTGGGCTTATCGACAGCCAATTTGTTTCAACAACGTAGCATAACCGCAATACGTGATATCAACAAGCTGTAGAGCCCTCCAATGTTCTGAGAGTTGGGTTCTCTTCCCTTTCTCGGCTCAGGACGAATGACCCAAGCCTAAAAAACAGCGCAAAAAGAAGAAAAGTGGCCCGAAATTGGTAAAAATATTCAATTTTGGGTATCGAAAATAGGCACAATTAAATAGGTTTGTTGCCCTCGTCGTAGAGCTCTCCAAGGGTATGTTGTGCGCCGCATAACTCTAAATGGATTGAAAGTTATGGTCATCGGAGCAACGGAGACTTGGTCACAGGCCCCACGTCCTCAGTTTGCGGGTGAAGCCTCTACATGATGCGAAGTTGTCTTGCCCAAGATGTTGGAGGACTCGAGAATATAAATGTGATGGATAAAGCATCTTGGCAAGGCTAAACGGGGAAAAAAATAAAAAAAAGGGGGTGCAACACGAGGACTTCCCAGGGGGTCACCCAGCCTAGTACTACTCTCGCCCAAGCACGCTTAACTTTGGAGTTCTGATAGCATCCGGTGCTTTAGTGCTGGTATGATCGCACCCATCATGTTGATGGTACAAAACCCAAATGTGTTGACGGTTAACAGTCCCAGCCAAGAGAGACGGCCCATTTAAATGGCCCATTGGGCTTATCGGCAGCCCTACTGCTTCAACAACGTAGCATCCCCGCAAGACGTGATATCGATGAATTATAGAGCCCTCCAAGGTTTCGCGAGTTGGGTTCTCGTCCTCTTTGTGGCTCACGACAAACGACCCAGGACTAAAAAATAGCGCAAAAAGAAGAAAAATGGAACAAAATTGGTGAAAATGTTCAATTTTGGGTACCGAAAATAGGAGCAGCCGTGCAGGCTTAGTGCCCTAGTGGTAGATCTCCCAAAGAGCTTGCCAACGGTATGTTGTGCACCTCATAACTCCTTACGGATCAAACGTTATGGGCATTGGAGTGATGGAGAACTGGTCACAGGCCCCACGTCCTCTACTTGTGTGCCCAGCCTCTACACGATGCGAAGTTTTCTTGCCCAAGTTTCCGTGGGACTCGAGAATATAAATGTGATGAATAAAGCATCTTGGCAAGGCTAAACAAGGCAAAAAAAATGAAAAGGGGGGTGCAACACGAGGACTTCCCACGGGGTCACCCATCCTAGTACTACTCTCGCCCATGCACACTTAACTTCGGAGTTCTGATAGCATCCGGTGCGTTAGTGCTAGTACGATCGCACCCGTCATATTGATGGTGCAAAGCCCTAATGTGTTTACGGTTCATAGTCCCAACCAAGAGAGACAA
Organism: Ehretia macrophylla; assembly: GCA_037974665.1. Taxonomy (NCBI): domain Eukaryota; kingdom Viridiplantae; phylum Streptophyta; class Magnoliopsida; order Boraginales; family Ehretiaceae; genus Ehretia; species Ehretia macrophylla. The sequence continues at coordinate 23,815,045 of CM075780.1, forward strand.
CCATTCAAATGGCCTGTTGGGCTTAACGACAGTTGATATGCTTCAACAAAGTAGTATCACCACAAGACGTGATATTGACGTGTTGTAAAGCCCTCTAATCTTTCGCAAGTTGGTTTCTCATCCTTTTCGCGGCTCACGACGAACAACCTGGGCCTAAAAAATAGCACAAAAAGAAGAAAAGTTGCCCGAAACTGGAAAAAATGTTCAATTTTGATTATCAAAAACAGGCGCAGTTGAGAAGGTTGTTGCCCCCATCGTAGAGCTCCCGGAGAGCTTTCCAACAAAATGCTGTGCGCTGCATAACTCCATACAGATCAAAATTTATATGCATCGGAGTGACGGAGACCTTGTCACAAGCCCCACGTCCTTGGTTTGCGGGCCTAGTCTCTACCTGATGTGAAGTTGTCTTGCCCAAGATGCCGTGGGACTCGAGAAAATAAATGTGTTGGGTAAAGCATCTTGGCAAGGCTAAACGGGGCAAAAAAAATGAAAAGCGGGGTGCAACACGAGGACTTCCCAGGGGGTCACCCATACTAGTACTAGTCTTGCCCAAGCACGCTTAACTTCGGTGTTCTGATAGCATTCGGTGCAATAGTGCTGGTATGATCGCACCAGTCATGTTGATGTTACAAAGCCCTTATGTGTTCAAAGTTCACAGTCTCAGCCAAGAGAGACGACCATTCAAAAGGCTCGTTGGGCTTAACAACAGCCCATCTGCTAGAACAACGCAGCACCACCGCCAGACGTGATATCGACGCATTGTGAACCTTCCAATTCTCTGCGAGTTGGGTTCTTGTACTTTTCGCGGCTCATGACGAACGACCCGGGCCTAAAAAATAGCGCAAAAAGAAAAAAAGTAGCCTGAAACTGGTGAAAATATTCGATTTTGGGTACTAAAAATAGGTGCAACCGAGTAGGCCTGCTATCCTCGGCGTAGAGCTCTCAAAGAGCTTTCCAACGGTATGCTGTATGTCGCATAACTCCATACAAATCAAAAGTTATGGGCATCGGAGCAACGGAGACCTGGTCACAGGCCTCACGTCCTTGGTTTGCGGGCCCAGCCTCTACGTGATGTGAAGTTTTCTTGCCCAAGTTGCCGTGCGACTCGAGAATATAAATGTGATGGATAAAGAATCTTGGCAAGGCTAAATTGGGCAAAAAATATTTAAAATAGGGGTGCAACACGAGGACTTCCCAAGGGGTCACCCATCCTAGTACTACTCTCATCAAAGCACGCTTAACTTAGGAGTTCTGATTACATCCGGTGTATTAGTGCTGGCATGATCGCACTCGTCATTTTGATGGTGCAAAGCCCTTATGTGTTGACAATTTGCAGTCCTAGCCAGGAGAGATGGCACAATCAAAAGGCCCGTTGGGCTTATCGATAGCCCATCTGCTTCAACAACGCAGCATCACCGCAAAATGTGATATTGACGCGTTGTACAGCCCTCTAATGTTCCGCGAGTTGGGTTCTCGTACTTTTCATGGCTCATGACGAATGACCCAGGCCAAAAAAATATCTGAAAAGGAGAAAAGTTTCCTGAAACGAGTAAAAATGTTCGATTTTGGGTATCGAAAATAGGCACAGCCAAGTAGGCCTGCTGCCCTCGTCATAGAGCTCCCGGAGAGCCTTTCAACGTTATGATGTACGCCGCATAACTCCATGCAGATCAAAAGTTATGGGCATCAGAGCGACCGAAACCTAGGTCACAGGCCCTACGTCCTCAGCTTGCGGGCCCAGCCTCTACGTGATGCGAAGTTTTCTTGTCCAAGTTGCCGTGGGACTCAAGAATATAAATGTGATGGATAAAGTATCTTGGCAAGGCTAAATAGGGCCAAAAAAAATGAAAATAGCGGTGCAACACGAGGACTTCCCACGGGGTTACCCATCCTCGTACTACTCTCACCCAACCACGCTTAACTTCAGAGTGCTGATAGCATCCCCTGCATTAGTGCTGGTATGATCGCACTCGTCATGTTGATGATGCAAAGCCCTTATGTGTTGATGGTTCACAGTCCCAGCCAAGTGAGATGACCCATTCAAAAGTCCCGTTGGGCTTATGGGCAGCCCATCTTCTTAAACAACGCAGCATCAACGCAAGACGTGATATCGACGCGTTGTAGAGCCCTCTAATGTTCCGCGAGTTGGGTTCTTGTCCCTTTCGCAGCTCACAACGAACGACCCGGGCCAAAAAAATAGCGCAAAAAGAAGAAAAGTGGCCCAAAATTGTTGAAAATGTTCTATTTTTGGTACTGAAAATTGGCACAGCTAAGCAGGCTTGTTGCCCCCATCATAGAACTCTCGAAGAGCTTTCAAACGGTATGCTGTGTGCCACATAACTCCTTACAGTTCAAAAGTTATGGGCACCGGAGTGATAGAGACCTAGTCACAGGCCCCACATCCTCAGTTTGCGTGCCCAGCCTCTAGGCGATGCGAAGTTGTCTTGCCCAAGTTCACGTGGGACTAGAGAATATTAATGTGATGGATAAAGCATCTTGTCATGGCTAAACAGGGCAAAAAAAATTAAAAGGGGGGTGCAACACGAGGACTTCCTGGGGGGTCACCCATCCTAGTACTACACTCGCCCCAGGCTTAACTTCGAAGTTCTGATAGCATCCGGTGCATTAGTGCTGGTATGATCGCACCTGTCATGTTGATGGTACAAAGCCCTTATGTGCTGACAGTTCATAGTCCTAGCCAAGAGAGACGACCCATTTAAAAGGCCTGTTGGGCTTATCGACAACCAATCTGTTTCAACAACGTAGCATCACCGCAAGACGTGATATCGACGCATTGTAGAGCCCTCCAATGTTCTGCAAGTTGGGTTCTCATCCCTTTCCCGGCTCACGACGAAAGACCCGGGCCTAAAAAACAGCGCAAAAAGAAGAAAAATGGCCCGAAATTGGTAAAAATGTTCAAATTTAGGTACCAAAAATTGGCGCAGTTAAGTAAGCTTGTTTCCCTTGTCGTAGAGCTCCCGAAGGGCTTTTCAACAATATGTTGTGCGCTGCATAACTCTAAATGGATCAAAAGTTATGGGCATCGGAGCGACAGAGACCTGGTCACAAGCCCAACGTCCTGGGTTTGCGGGCCCAGCCTCTACGCAATTCGATGTTTTCTTGCCCAAGTTGCCGAGGGACTCGAGAATATAAATGTGCGGGATAAAGCATCTTGGCAAGGCTAAACGGGGAAGAAAAAATGAAAAAGGGGGTGCAACAGAAAGACTTCCCAAGAGGTCACCCATCATAGTATTACTCTCGCCCAAGCACGCTTAACTTCGGAGTTCTGATAGCATCCGGTGCATTAGTGCTGGAATGATCACACCCGTCATGTTGATGGTGCAAAGCCCTTATGTGTTGATGGTTCACAGTCCCAGCGAACAAAGACGACCCATTCGAAATGCCCATTGCGCTTATCGACCGCCTATCTGCTTCAACAACGCAACATCACCGCAAAACGTGATATCAACGCATTGTAGAGCGCTCAAATGTTGCGCTAGTTGGGTCCTTGTCCTCTTCGTAACTCACGACGAACGACCCAGACCTAAAAAACATCACGAAAAGTAAAAAAATGTCTTGAAACTGGAAAAAATGTTTGATTTTGGGTGTCGAAAATAGGCATAGCCGAGCAGGCTTGTTGCCCACGTCGTAGATCTCCCGAAGAGCATTCCAACAGTATGTTGTACATCGCATAACTCCTTACAGATGAAAAGTTATGGGCGCCGGAGCGACGGAGACCTGGTCACATGCCCCACGTCCTTGGTTTGCTTGCCTAGCCTTTAAGTGATGCGATGATGTCTCGCCCTACTTGCCGTGGGACATGAGAATATATATGTGTGGGATAAAGCATCTTGGCTAGGCTAAAAGAGGAAAAAAATAAAAAAAGGGGTGCAACATGAGGACTTCCTAGGGGGTTTCCCATCCTAGTACTACTCTCGCCCAAGCACGCTTAACTTTGGAGTTCTGATAGCATCCGGTGCATTAGTGCTAGTATGATCGCACCCGTCATGTTGATGGAGCAAAGCCCTTATGTGTTGACGTTTCACAGTCCCAGCTAAGAGAGACGGCCCATTCAGAAGGCCTGTTGGGCTTATCGACAGTCCATCTGCTTCAACAAGGCAGCATCACCGCAAGACGTGATATTAACGCTTTGTAGAGCCCTCCAATGTTCTGCGAGTTGGGTTCTCGTCCCTTAAGTACCTCACGGAAAATGACATGGGCCTAAAAAACAGCACAAAAAGAAGAAAAGTGTCCCAAAAATGGTGAAAATATTCAATTTTGGATACTGAAAATAGGAGCAGCCGAGCAAGCTTGTTGCCCTCGTCGTAGAGCTCTCGAAGGGCTTTCCAACTGTATGTTGTGCGCCGCATAACTCCTTAGGGATCAAAAGTTATGGGCACTAGAGAGATAGAGACCTGGTCACAGGCCCCACGTCCTCGATTTGCGGGCCTAGCCTCTACGCTATTCGAAATTCTCTTGCCCAACTTGCCGTGGGACTCAAGAATATAAATGTGCGGGATAAAGCTTCTTGGCAAGGCTAAACGGGGAAAAAAATGAAAAAGGTGGTGCAACACGAGCATTTCCCAAGGGGTCATCCATCCTATTACTACTCTCGGCCAAGCACGGTTAACTTCGGAGTTCTGATAGCATCCGGTGCATTAGTGCTCGTATGATTGCACCCGTCATGTTAATGGTGCAAAGCCCTTATGTGTTGACGGTTCAAAGTCCCAGCCAAGGGAGACGACCCATTCCAAAGGCCCGTTGGGCTTATCGACAGCCTATTTGGTTCAACAACGTAGCATCACTGCAAGACGTGATATCAACGCATTGTAGACCGCTCAAATGTTCCGCTAGTTGGGTTCTCGTCCTCTTCGCGGCTCCCAACGAACGACCTGGGACTAAAAAATAGCGCAAAATAAAGAAAAGTGGCCCAAAATTGGTGAAAATGGTCAATTTTGGATACCGAAAATAGGTGCAGCTGAGCAGGCTTGATTCCCCCGTCGTAGAGCTCCCGAAGAGCTTTCCAACGGTATGCTGTGCACCGTATAACTCTTTACGAATCAAAAGTTATAGGCATCGGAACGACGGAGACCTGGTCATAGGCCCGACGTCCTCGGTTTGAGTGCCCAACCTCTACGCGATGCAAAAATATCTTGCCCAACTTCCCGTGTGACTCGAGAATATAAATGTACGGGATAAAGCATCTTGGCTAGGCTAACCAGGGAAAAAAATGAAAAAGGGGGTGCAACATGAGGACTTCTCAGGGGGTCACCTATCCTAGTACTACTTTCGCCCAAACACATTTAACTTTGGAGTTCTGATAGCACCCGGTGCATTACTGGTAGTATGATTGCACCCGTCACATTGATGGTGCAAAGCCCTTATGTGTTAACGGGTCACAGTCACAGCCAAGAGAGACGACCCATTCAAGAGGCCCGTTGGGCTTATCGACAGCCTATCTGCTTCAACAACGCAGCATCACTGCAAGACGTGATATCGACGTATTGTAGAAAGCTCAAATGTTTCGCTAGTCGGGTTCTCATCCTCTTTGCATCTCCCAATGAACGACCTGGGCATAAAAAACCGAGCAAAAAGCAGAAAAGTGGCCCGAAACTGGTTAAAATGTTCAATTTTATGTACTGAAAATAGGCGCAACAGAGCAGGCTTATTACCCTCGTCATAGAGCTCCCTAAGTGCTTTGCAACGGTATATTGTGCGCCACATAACTCCTTACGGATCAAAAGTTATGGGCACCGGAGTGACGGAGAAGAGGCCATAGGCCCCATGTCCTCGGTTTGCGGGCCCAGCCTCCACGCGATTCGAAGTTGTCTTGCCCAAGTTGCCATGGGACTCGAGAATATAAATGTGCGGGATAAAGCATCTTGGCAAGGCTAAACGGGAAAAAAATGAAAAAGGGGGTGCAACACGAGGACTTCCCAGGGGGTCACCCTTCTTAATACTACTCTCACCCAAGCACGCTTAACTTCGGAGTTCTGATAGCTTCCGATGCATTAGTGCTGGTATGATCATACCCGTCATCTTGATGGTGCAATGCCCTTATGTGTTGATGGTTCATGGTCTCAACCAAGAGAGACGACCCATTCAAAAGGCCCGTTGGGCATATCGACAACCCATCTGCTTCAACAACACAGCATCACTACAAGACGTGATATCGACGCGTTGTAGAGCCTTCCAATATTCCGCGAGTTGGGTTCTCGTCCCTTTTGTTGCTCACGATGAACGACCCAGGCCTAAAAACAACAGAAAAAGAAGAAAAGTGGCACAAAAATAGTAAAAATGTTGAATTTTGGGCACCAAAAATAGTCGCAACCGAGCAGGCTTGCTGCCTTCATCGTAGAGCTCCTAAAGAGCTTTCCAACGGTATATTGTGCATCGAATAACTCCTTACGGATCAAAAGTTATGGGCACCGGAGGGACGGAGACCTAGTCATAGGCCCCACGTCCTCGGTTTGCGGGCCCAACCTCTACGCGATTTAAAGTTGTCTTGCCCAAGTTGTCGTGGGACTCGAGAATATAAATGTGCTGGATAAAGCTTCTTCGCAAGGCTAAACGGGGAAAAAAATGAAAAGGGGGTGCAACACGAGGACTACCCAGGGGGTCACCCTTCTTAGTACTACTCTCGTCCAAGCACGCTTAACTTCAGAGTTCTGATAGCTTCCGGTGCATTAGTGCTGGTATGATCGCACCCGTCATTGATGGTGCAAAGCCTTTTTGGGGTAACGGTTCACAGTCCCAGCCAAGAGAGACGGCCCATTCAAAAGGCCCGTTGGGCTAATCGACAGCCTATCTGCTAACAACGTAGCATCACCGCAAGACGGGATATCGACGCATCGTAGAGCGATCAAATGTTGCTAGTTGGGTTCTCGTCCTCTTCGTGGCTCTCGACGAAAGAACCGGGCCTGAAAAACAAGGCAAAAAGAAGAAAAGTGGACCGTAACTGGTAAAAATGTTCAATTTTGGGTACTGAAAATAGGCGTAGCCGAGCAGGCTTGCTGCCCTCGTCGTAGAGCTCCCGAAGAGCTTTCCAACGTTATGCTTTGCGCTGCATAACTCCTTATCGATCAAAAGCTATGGGCACCGGAGCGACGGAGACCAGGTCACAGGCCCCACGTCCTCGGTTTGCGTCTCCAGCCTCTACACGATGCGAAGATGTCTTTCCCAACTTGCCGTGGGACTCGAGAATATAAATTTGTGTGATAAAGCATCTTGGCTAGGCTAAACGAGGAAAAAAAATGAAAAAGAGGGTGCAACACGAGGACTTCCCAAGGGGTCACCCATTCTAGTACTACTCTCGCCCATGCACGCTTAACTTTGGAGTTCTGATAGCATCCGATGCATTAGTGCTAGTATGATCACACCCGTCATGTTGATTGTGCAAAGCCCAAATGTTATGACGGGTCACAGTCCCAGCCAAGATAGACAACCCATTCAAAAGGCTCGTTGGGCTTATCAACAGCCCATCTGCTTCAACAACGCAGCATCACAGCAAGACGTGATATCAACGCGTTCTAGAGCGCTCAAATGTTCTGCTAGTTCTGTTCTTGTCCTCTTCGCGGCTTCCGACGAATGACCCGGGCCTAAAAAATAGCACAAAAAGAAAAAGTGGCCCAAAACTGCTGAAAATGTTAGATTTTTGGTACAAAAAATAGGCGTAGGTGAGCAGGCTTGTTGCCCTCGTCGTAGAGCTCCCGAAGAGCTTACCAACGATATGTTCTGCGTCGCATAACTCCTTACGGATCAAAAGTTATGGGCACCGGAGTGACGGAGACCTGGTCACAGGCCCCACGTCCTCGGTTTGCGGGCCCAGCCTCTACGCGATTCGAAGTTGTCTTGCCCAAGTTGCCGTGGGACTCGAGAATATAAATGTGCGGGATAAAGCATCTTGGCTAGGCTAAACGGGGAAAAAAATGAAAAAGGGGGTGCAACATGAGAACTTTCCAAGGGTTCACCCATCCTAGTACTAATCTCGCCCAAGCACGCTTAACTTCGGAGTTCTGATAGCATCCGGTGCATTAGTGCTGGTATGATCACACCCGTCATGTTAATGGTGCAAATTCCTTATGTGTTAACGGTTCACAGTCCCAGCCAAGAGAGACGGCCCATTCAAAAGGCTCGTTGGGCTTATCGACAACCCATCTGCTTCAAAAACGCAGAATCACCGCAAGAAGTGATATTGACGCATTGTAGAGCGCTCAAATGTTTCGCTAGTTGGGTTCTCGTCCTCTTCGCGGCTCCTGACGAACGACCCGGGCCTAAAAAATAACACAAAAACCAGAAAAGTGGCCCGAAACTGTGAAAAATGTTCAATTTTGGGTACCGAAAATAGGCGCAGCTGATCAGGGTTGTTGCCCTCGTCGTAGAGCTCCTAAAGAGCTTTCCAAAGGTAAGTTGGGCGCCGCATAACTTCTTACGGATCAAAAGTTATAGGCACCGGAGCGACGGAGACCTAGTCACAGGCCCTTCGTCTTCGGTTTGCTTGCCCAGCCTCTACGTGATGCGAAGATGTCTTGCCCAACTTCCCGTGGGACTCAAGAACATAAATGTGTGGGATAAAGAATCTTCGCTAGGCTAAACGGGGAAAAAAAGGAAAAAGGGGGTGCAACACGAGGACTTCTTAGGGGGTCACTGATCCTAGTACTACTCTCGCCCAAGCACGCTGAACTTTGGAGTTCTGATAGCAACCAGTGCATTAGTGCTAGTATGATCGCACCAGTCATGTTAATGGTGCAAAGCCCTTGTGTGTTGACGGGTCACAGTCCCAGCCAAGAGAGACGACCCATTCAAAAAGCCCGTTGGGCTTATCGACAACCCATCTGCTTCAACAACGCAACATCACCGCAAGACGTGATATCGACGCATTGTACAATGCTCAAATGTTCTGCTAGATGGGTTCTTGTCCTCTTCGCGGCTACCGACGAATGACCCGGGCCTAAAAGACGGCGCAAAAAGAATAAAAGTGGCCCTTAACTGGTGAAAATGTTCAATATTGGGTACCAAAAACAGACGCAGTGTAACACCCCGATCCCTCTCGAGACCGGGAGTTCTATCAATCAATCTAATCACAACCCAATTCCAAACCCGGGCAAAATTTTTAGGGAAAGACGGACGGAGTCTCCCCTGTTTCTAGGAAAAATGTAAAACCTGTAATAGCATATAAGTGGACCAGCACCGTGTCCAACCATACAAACACCTCAAGGCCATCCGAGCCTTGGTTCTCAACAAGCGAACACAAGTAAATATACATTTCCAGTTTAAATGCTAACCTATCTCTTCTCATCTTTGACAAGTACATTCATGCTTGGCAACTAAACTATACTAACTTATTGCATAAAATAGACTATCATACCATTCTAACTCTTTTCCTTTGGACATTACAAACATGCATTGAAGTTAAACTATACTATCTGAATACATAAACTAGCTTTTTCAAATCACTTCAATAACCTACAAAAACTTAAATTACATTCATTTTTAACATTAAATACAAACAACACATGAAACATACATCTTTGCATCTTTGACAACTCAAGCCACATAGCACGCAAGACAACTCTTCAAGCACGAACTTTCACGTAACCACGAACTTTCCAGCTAACATGGCATTTCCTGAAATGTGGTAGTGAGGAGTGAGTATACACAACACGTATACTCAGTGAGGGCAAGACAGATATCGAGGTGGAGAGAAAGAAGATCGTGCAATGCTAATAGGTACAGTTAAGCAATATAATCAATAAGAAATCTTTCAATATAAACGACAATACAATGTACAATTAAAGAAAGCATTAACACAACCATTCAAAGCTATACCACACGTTGAAGGTCACGGTTCACTCATAAGAGCAATGTACCATGCGATTCGATTCCACGAGCATTACATCAATCTCGAGCTTGATGTTGACAACGATGACAATAAGCGCGCAACTACCTTATAACTTCCACTGGGTGTACTACGGAAGTACCCCGACACATTTACGACCCAAATCACCCAGGGTAGTATCCCTAGCAAGAATGGGAATAGGACACGGAGCTAGAGCAACCAACCCTGGCAGCCCGAGACTGCCTAGAGAGGCCCATCACTCACGCGCCTGACACTAATGCAATGCAATACGAGATACAAGCAATAAACGAGCAATAACACGAAAGTGCAGATTAGTGGCGATAAACGAGATATCAAGCATTTACAATCAATAACAACAATCAATTAACTTCAACAAGAACATCAATCAAACACGAAAACGACAAATATCACTATTCAATCCCTAACTTCCAAAGGCAATTACGAGCAAACGAGCTACAGGATTAAGAAACCGATTTCACTACATTCACTTAGGCACTACAAGGCACATTTCTATATCACTAAACCTCACTTTCCCAACCAAAGCCCGAAAGTCCACCTACTGCGTTTGAACTACAGCTATGCTAACTAGTCACTCAATCAACGCCACGACAGCGCCAAAAGTGCTTCCATGCCCTCAATAGCAAAACCCCCAACTCAATTCGAGCACGGTCAACTTTTGGTCAAACGGCCCCTTTCTGTTTCTTTGTCTAATTTCCAATTTTAACAAAGGTCGATCTGTTTTTATTGCACATTTTATCTTTCTATCATTAATGGCACCTATCCAAATCAAGAAATCACAATTCGGATCAAAAATCCGAAATTCTAGGGTTTTACTATTCAAAATCAGTATTCACTATTCTTGCCCAATTTCAAATTTGTGTTTCTAGCCGTAAAAATCTCTAAATAACTATTAAACAATGCTCTACGATCATTATAGAACCTAATTCAAGCAACAAAAGGCATTTAAACACAATATATAACAAATCTAAGAAATTGAAACAAAATTCAAATTTCATTTAAAATGCACAAAAGCGTGAAAACCCTCACAGAGATTGAAGAGGAAGGCTTGCAAGGACCCGAGCCACGTTTCTCGTCCGATTCCACGCAGGATTTTGGCCTAAAATGCAAAATCAAATTTTTTTTTCTTTTCCTTGAGAGCTTCGGCCATGGGAGGACTTATGGGGCATTTTTGGTTTTGTTTTTTTTGTCAATTTTGCTTAATTTTGGCTATTTAACAGATGACAAAGCCTCAAGGGCAAAATGGTCATTTAGCAAAGTCAAAACTCAAGTTAAAATGGTCAATTAAGCTTATTTAATTATCATTTAGTCTAATTCAAGTTAAAACAATGCAATTTTAATGAAAACCAACTAAAACTAGCTAAATTAAGCTTAAAACATTTTTCACTAAGTCCGAGGAATATTTATCTAACTCTCATTTTCGAAACACTACGATCGAACGGTTAATAAACGATCGCTAATCAAATGATGAGCAATAATATAAAACTATAATTTTTTTTGAAAAGTAGAATAGTAGAATAGTTTAAAATCCACTCCGGCTCGGAGTTACTTTTCTCATTTAATTGAAAACCGAGTAATTAAATGCAAGAAAATTAAAATCGATTATTAAAATAATTAAAACAATCAAAATAATCAATATTCATTTAAAAATAATTAATTTAACTATTTCTAGAATATTTCAAAGAATTATGAAGTTAATGCTAAGATACAAATAAACAAGTTAATATAAACACGTAATCAAATGCAATTAAACACTAACATTTAAGATGACACTTAATTAAATACAAGAAAGTAAATCCAATTTCTTTAAATAATAAAAATAAGTGATAATCTTTTAATTAATCAATATAAAAATTATTGAATGCTTCTGAAATAAATATCAAAATAGTGCAAAATGGATGATTTAACTAATTAAACATTTAATTAAATGCAGTCAAATGCCATTAAATGTATGCCGGGTTCGGGTTATCACACGCAGCCTAGTAGGCTTGCTGCCCCCGTCATAGAGCTCCTAAAGAGCTTTCCAACGGTATGTTGTGCGCCGCATAACTCCTTACGGATCAAAAGTTATATGCATCGGATGCGAAGATGTCTTGCCCAACTTGCCGTGTGACTCGAGAATATCAATGTGCGGGATAAAGCATCTTGGCTAGGCTAAACGGGGAAACAAAAATGAAAAAGGGGGTGCAACACGAGGACTTCCCAAGGGGCCACCCATCCTAGTACTACTCTCACCCAAGCACGCTTAACTTCGGAGGTCTGATAGCGTCCAGTGTATTAGAGCTAGTATGGTCACACCCGTCATGTTAATGGTGCAAAGCCCGTATGTGTTGATGGTTCACAGTCCCAACCAAGAGAAACGGCCCATTCAAAAGGCCCGTTTGGTTTATCGATAGCCCATCTGTTTGAACAACGCAACATCACCACAAGACGTGATATCGACGCGTTGTAGAGCCCTCCAATGTTTCACGAGTTGGGTTCTCATCCCTTTCCAGCTCACGACGAACGACCCGGGCCTAAAAAATTGTGCAAAAAGAAGAGAAGTGGCCCAAAACTAGTGAAAATGTTCAATTTTGGGTACCAAAACCAAGCGCAGCTAAGTAGGCTTGCTGCCCTCGATGTAGAACTCTCGGACAGCTTTCCAACAGTATGTTGTGCGCTGCATAACTCCGTATGGATCAAAAGTTATGGGCATCATAGCGACGGAGACTTGGTGACAGGCCGCACGTCATCGGTTTGCGGGCCCAGCCTCTATGCGATGTGAAGTTGTCTTGCCCAAGATGTTGTAGGACTCGAGAATATAAATGTGATGCATAAACATCATGGCAAGGCTAAACGACGAAAAAAAAAATCAAAATGGGGGTGCAACACGAGGACTACCGAGTAGGTCACCCATCCTAGTACTACTCTCGCCTAAGCACGTTTAACTTCGGAGTTCTGATAGTATCTGTTACATTAGTGCTGGAATGATCGCACCCGTCATGTTTATGGTGCAAAGCCCTTATGTGTTGACGGTTCACAGTCCCAGCAAAGAGAGACGACCCATTCAAAAGGCCTATTGGGGTTATCGACAGCCTTACTGCTTCAACAACACAGCATCATCGCAAAACGTGATATCGACGCGTTGTAGAGCGCACCAATGTTCCGCGAGTTAGGTTCTCGTCCTCTTCGTGGCTCACGACGAATAACCCGGGCCTAAAAAACATCGCAAAAAAAACAAAAGTGGATCAAAATTGGTGAAAATGTTCGATTTTGGATACCAAAAATAGGCATGGCCAAGCAGGCTTGTTGCCCCCGTCGTAGAGCTCTTAGAGAGCTTTCCAACAGTATGCTATACGCCGCATAACTTCTTACGGATCAAATGTTATTGGCACCGGAGCTACGGAGACCTGGGCATAGGCCCCACATCCTCGGTTTGCATGCTTAGCCTTTACGCAATGCGAAGTTGTCTTGCCCAACTTGCCGTGGGACTCGAGAATATAAATGTGATGGATAAGGTATCTTGGCAAGGCTAAATAGGGCTAAAAAAAAAATTGAAAAGGGGGGTGCAACATGAGGACTTCCAAGGGGGTCACCCATCCTAGTACTACTCTCGCCCAAACATGCTTAACTTCAGAGTTCTGATAGCATCCGGTGCATTAGTGCTGATATGATGGCACCTGTCATGTTGATGTTGCAAAGCCCTAATGTGTTGACGGTTCACATTCCCAACCAAGAGACACAGCCCATTCAAAAGGCCCGTTGGCCTTATCGACAGCCTATCTGCATCAATAACACAGCATCACCGCAAGACGTGATATCGACGCGTTGTAGAGCCCTCCAATGTTCTGCTAGTTGGGTCCTCGTCCTCCTCGCGGCTCACAACGAATGACCTGGGCCACAAAAATAGCACAAAAAGAAGAAAAGTGGATCGAAACTGGTGAAAATATTCGATTTTGGGTACCGAAAAGAGGCAAAACAGAGCAGGCTTGCTGCCTCCATCGTAGAGCTCCCGATGGGCTTTCCAACGGTATGTTGTGAGCCGCATAACTCATTACGGATCAAAAGTTATGGTACCGGAGCGACAGAGACCTAGTCACAGGCCTCACGTCCTCGGTTTGTATGCCCAGACTCTACGCGATGCGAAGTTGTCTTACCCAAGTTGCCGTTGGACTCGAGAATATAAATGTGCGAGATAAAGCATCTTGGCAAGACTAAACGGGGAAAAAAAAAATAAAAAAAGGGTGCAACACGAGGACTTCTCAGGGGGTCACCAATCCTAGAATTACTCTCGCCCAAGTACACTTAACTTCGGAGTTTTGATAGCATGCGATGCATTTGTGCTAGTATGATTGCACCTGTCATGTTGATTGTGCAAAGCTCTTATGTGTTGACGGTTCACAGTCCCAGCCAACAGAGACGACCCATTCAAAAGCCCGTTGGGCTTATCGACAGCCCATCTACTTCAACAACGTAGCATCACCGCAAAACGTGATATCGACGCGTTGTAGTGCCCTCCAATGTTCCGCGAGTTGGGTTCTCGTCCCTTTCGCGGCTCACGACGAACGACCCGGGCCTAAAAAATAGCGCAAAAAGAAGAAAAGTGGCCCGAATCTAGTGAATGTCACACCCCAACTCGACCCTACCTACGATCAGTCAGGACACAACGGAATTTTGGCAGTATAACGACAGTAATTAGGACACCAAGGCTCTAAACCAACCTCTCAGAACATCATACAAAAACTCCATAAACAATCCCAACAATCAACTCCTCAATTAAGTTAACAACATACAACACATCCATATTATACAATAATCATTCTTCAAAGATCCATTCATAGTTATACGCCTCCGTTCTAACATAATACCTTAACTTTAACATACATCTCAAAATAGATTATAAACCAACTTAGCAACCTAATCATAACAAAGGAAAGACTACTAAGTTAGCATCATTTAGTTCATTATCTTTACTACAACTTATACATCATAAACTACAAAGTAAATAAAAGACAACTAGTTTAATACAAGATAATAGAGTATACAACATCTCAAGCATCAAGGACAAGACTCTGGCACTTAGGACTCATCCACATACGGCACATTATCCCCTTTTGGAGGCACGTACCCGTAATCTTGCTCAATAACACCTGTATGCATGCAATAATAGAGAGTGAGCTTATATAAAACAAGCTCAGTGAGGATCTGATAGATCTCTAACAGTATTTACTATACTCCTTGGAAATGATCCTTTGAGCAGTAAACACGCAATGAAACATCAATAACAATATAAATACATAACTATAATGACCAATCATTAAAGGATACTCTAGTTGGTGTAGCTTCAAACGCCATCACGATCTCAACCATTCTTCTTGTAACTCCCCATTACTCACGCACTCGAGGTACCTCACTAGCCTCGCCCTCCATGACACCTCTGTCATGCGAGCTGGAGGTAGTCTCTGGTAGTCATGCCGTTATCAACCCGAAAGCCCGACGCTGCCCGAGAGGTGGCACACACATACCAAGACTCAGCAATAATAATAAACATCATTCACAAGAGGACAATCTAGAAGAATTGCCTAGCACCCGGTTCATCAATCATCAATCAATAATCATATATAATCATCAATTATCATCAATATAACATCAAGTAAACAATTAAACAATAAACAACTAAGTTAGATGACAAAGTAGGCCATCCAACTTAACATGCATTAAACACGTAATCTAACCCTAGTCTAACCATCAACAACTCACAATTCAATCACTCAAATACCACCCAATCAACTAAGGCTCAATTCAACAATTTAAAGAAAGACAACCTAAACTCCAATTAATCATATCTTACATTTTACTAATCCAAACAACTCCAAATCAGTTTCTAACACTCACCCATTCAATCAACTACATTAGCCCTCTCAGAAACCAACTAAGACACATCAAAATCAAGCCCAACAACCCTAAAACCTCAATGCACCTAGGCTGAAATTTTTGAATTTTTACCCAAACATCGCAATCTAAAATTCGGCATTATAACGGCATTACCACGTAATTAACAAACTTTTAAAAATTGACGGCAATCGATTCCAACCACAACAACTCAAGATATTCATCAAATGGCCAATCTATCAACTTTAAATACCCGAAAATAAATAATTTCGCTACAATGGTTCAAATTTCATAGTAATACACATAAACGATCCCTAGCATGCACTGAGCAATAATATAACTTCAAATTAACATTCTAACTATTCAAAATGCAATTATAAGCAAAAACATAAAAAAAATGACTTTTGAGATCTATAATTTTTCTCTCACCTTTGATGTGTTTTGATGCAATAAAGATGTAGAATGGATGCCCAACAAGTGAAATCAAGCTTTGAATGAAGTGATTTGGACTTGAATTGCAAAATCTATGTGAAAAATGCTTTGAAAAGCCTTTAAAATGCCTTCATCTTTCTCCTACAAGGAACCACGGTTTTGTGTGAATTTTTGGAGGTGTTTTTATTTGTTTTTAATGTGTGTTGATGATATATTAAGCAAAGGTCAAACAAATAAAAGAAAGTCAAAGTTGACACTTAGTTATTTTTAGTGTTTTCTTGTCTTTTAATTCTATTTTAGACTATTTCTTGCTCAAAACATTAATTTAACACTTAAAATATTTTAAGTATTTTATTTTTAGATGACAAGAGTTTTCTCATGCAAAGACTTTCACCCGACTCGTCTAAAAACGCGATTTCTGCAAAAGAATGTGAAAAGTCATATTATTTGTTTTCAAATATCTTTTGAATGCACAATTAATCTAAAATCATTTAATACCACATATAAATACATTTATATTAATATATACTAGGTCAATGAAAGTCAATGCAAGAATCGGGTTTAGAAGAAGTTACTATTTGGCTCAAAAACGCTACTTTTTGCCCGAAAAGTCTATTTAAATTACTATTCTGTTTCTGAATCAATTTTTATCAAACATTGGTCTATTAATAATAGAAGACTAGGTTTTAAGAAGTTTAAAACACCCTTGTAAAAATTTTGGCGGACATGTGTTCAAAACACTATTCATAAAAATCGTCGATAAAATTTCTGATGCCGTTTTTTTATGAAAATTTCATGAATGCACACATAGCATGTATTAGGAATATAAATCACATATTTAGTACATTCTAACTCATATAACACTTAAACAAGTCAAATCACGCAATCGAGGTAAAGACACGCAAATCAAGGTAAAGACGAAAACTGGGGTTTCACAGTGAAAATGTTCAATTTTGGTTACAAAAAATAGGCGCAACTGAGCATTCTTATTACCCCCGTCGTAGTGCTCCCGAAGAGCTTTTCAACGGTATGCTTTGTTATGCATAACTCCTTACGGATCAAAAGTTAAGGGCATCGGAGCGACATAGACCTAGTCATAGGTCCCATGTCCTCGGTTTATGTGCCCAGCCTCTACGCGATTTGTAGTTGTCTTGCCCAAGTTCCCGTGGGACTCGAGAATATAAATGTAATGGATAAAGCATCTTAGCAATGGTAAACGGGGCAAAAAAATTGAAAAAGGGGGTACAACACGAGGACTTCCTAGGGGGTCACCCATCCTAGTACTAATCTCTCCCAAGCACGCTTAACTTCGGAGTTCTGATAGCATTCGGTGCATTAGTTCTAGTATGATCGAACCCGTCATGTTGATGGTGCAAAGCCCTTATGTGTTGATGGTTCACAGTCCCATCCAAGAGGGACGGCCCATTCAGAAGGCCCATTGGGCTTATCGACAACCCTTCTGCTTCAACAACGCAGCATCACCGTAGGACGTGATATCGACGCGTTGTAGAGCCCACCAATGTTCCTCGAGTTGGGTTCTCGTCCTCTTCGTGGCTCAGGACAAATGACCCGGGCCTAAAAAATAGTGCAGAAAAAAGAAAAATGGATCAAAACTGGTGAAAATGTTAGATTTTGGATACTAAAAATAGGCGCAGCTAAGTAGACTTGCTAGCCTCATCGTAGAACTCCTGGACAGCTTTCCAACGGTATTTTGTACGCCGCATAACTCTATGCGGATCAAAAATTATGGGCATTGGAGCGACGGAGACCTAGTCATAGGCCCCACGTCCTCGGTTTGCGGGCCCAACCTCTACGCGATGTGAAGTTTTCTTTCCTAAGATATCATGGGACTTGAGAATATAAATGGGATGGATAAACATCATGGCAAGGCTAAACGGCGAAGAAAAAATGAAAAAGGGGGTGCAACACGAGAACTTCCCAGGGGGTCACCCATCTTAGTACTATTCTCGCCCTAGCACGCTTAACTTCGGAGTTTTTGTAGCATCCATTGCATTAGTGCTGGTATGATTGTAGCCGTCATGTGGATGGTGCAAAGCCCTTATGTGTTGACGGCTCACAGTCCCAGCCAAGAGAGACAGCCCATTCAAAAGGCCCATTAGACTTATCAACAACCCTTCTGCTTCAACAACGTAGCATCACCGCAAGACGTGATATCGACGCATTGTAGAGCCCTCCAATGTTCCACGAGTTGGGTTCTCGTCCTCTTCGTGGCTCAGGACGAATGACCTTGGCCTAAATAACAGCGCAGAAAGATGAAAAATGGTTCGAAACTAGTGAAAAGGTTAGATTTTGGGTACCGAAAATAGGCGCGGCCGAGCAGGCTTGTTCCCCCCGTCGTAAAGCTCCTAGAGAGCTTTCCAACGGTATGCTGTGCGCCGCATAACTCCTTACGGATCAAAAGTTATAGGCACCGTAGCGATGGAGACCTAGTCACAAGCCCCACGTCCTCGGTTTGTGTGCCTAGCCTTTACGCGATGAGAAGTTGTGTTGCCCAAGTTGTCGTGGGACTCGAGAATATAAATGTGATGGATAAAGTATGTTGGCAAAGCTAAACAAGGCAAAAAAAAATGAAAAGGGGGGTGCAACACGAGGACTTCCAAGGGCGTCAACCATTCTAGTACTACTCTCGCACAATCACGCTTAACTTCAGAGTTCTGATAGCATCCGGTGCATTAGTGCTGGTATGATCGCACCCGTCATGTTGATGGTGCAAAGCCCTAATGTATTGACGGTTCACAGTCCCAGCCAAGATAGACGGCCCATTCAAAAGGCCAGTTGGGCTTATCGACATTCCTTCTGCTTCAACAATGCAACATCACCGCAAGACGTATTATCGACTCATTATAGAGCCCTCCAATTTTTCGCTAGTTGGGTTCTCGTTCTCTTCGCTGCTCACGACGAACGATGTGGCCAAAAAAATAGCGCAAAAAAAAAAGTGGCCCGAAACTTATGAAAATGTTTGATTTTGTGTACAGAAAACCGGCGCAGTCGAGCAGGCTTGCTGCCCCCGTCGTAGAGCTCCCGAAGAGCTTTCCAACGGTATGTTGTGAGCCGCATAACTCCTTACAGGTCAAAAGTCATGGGCACCGGAGCGACGCAGATCTGGTAGCAAGCCCCACGTCATCGATTTTCATGCCCAGCCTCTACGCGATGCGAAGTTGTCTTGCCCATGTTGCCGTGGGACTCGAGAATATAAATGTACGAGATAAAGCATCTTGGCAAGGCTAAACGGGAAAAAAAAATGAAAAAGGCGGTGCAACATGAGGACTTCTCTAGGGGTCACCCATCCTAGAACTACTCTCGCCCAAGCATGTTTAACTTAGGAGTATTGATAGCATCCAGTGCATTAGTGCTGGTATGATTGCACCCGTCATGTTGATGGTGCAAAGCCCTTATGCGTTGACGGTTCACAGTCCCAGCCAAGAGAGACGACCCATTGAAAAGGCCCGTTGGGCTTATCGACGGCCCATCTGCTTCTACAACGCAGCATCAACACAAAACATGATATTGACGCATTGTAGAGCCCTCCAATGTTCCATGAGTTTGGTTCTCGTCCCTTTCACGGCTCACGACGAACGACCCGGGCCTAAAAAATAGCCAAAAAAGAAGAAAAGTGGCCTAAAATAGGTGAAATTGTTCGATTTTGGGTAACAAAAATAGGCACAACTGAGCATTATTGTTGCCCCCGTCGTAGAGCTCCCGAAGAGCTTTCCAACGGTATGTTGTGTTCCGCATAACTCCTTACGGATCAAAAGTTATGGGCACTAGAGCAACGGAGACCTAGTCACAAGCCCCACGTCCTCGATTTGTGTGCCCATCCTTTACGCTATGCGAAGTTGTCTTGCCCAAGTTCGCGTGGGACTCGAGAATATATATGTGATGGATAAAGCATCTTGGCATGGCTAAACGGGGCAAAAAAAATGAAAAGGGGGGTACAACACGAGGACTTCCAAGGGCGTCACCCATTCTAGTACTACTCTCGCCCAAGCACGTTTAACTTCAGAGTTATGATAGCATCCAGTGCATTAGTGCTGGTATGATCGCACCCATCATGTTGATGGTGCAAAGCCCTAATGTGTTGACGGTTCACAGTCCCAGCCAAGAGAGAAGACCTATTCAAAAGGCCCGTTTGGCTTATCGACAACCCATATGTTTCAACAACACAACATCACTGCAAGACGTGATATCGACGCATTGTAGAGCTCTCCAATGTTCCGCGAGTTGGTTTCTCATCCCTTTCCCGGCTCACGATGAATGACCCGGGCTTAAAAATCAGCGCAAAAATAAGAGAAGTGACCTAAAATAGGTAAAAAAGTTTGATTTTGTGCACCAAAAACTGGTGCAACTAAGCAGGCTTGTTGCCCCCGTCGTAGAGCTCCTGGAGATCTTTCCAACGGTATGTGCTGCGCTGCATAACTCCATACAGATCAAAAGTTATGGGCACCGGAGCGATAGTGACTTGGTCACAGGCCCCACGTCCTGGGTTTGCGTGCTGAGCCTCTACGCGATGCGAAGTTGTCTTGCCCAAGTTGCCGCAGGACTCGAGAATATAAATGTGGTGGACAAAGCATCTTGGCAAGGCTAAACGGGGCAAAAAAAATGAAAATGTGGGTGCAACACGAGGACTTCCTAGGGGGTCATCCATCCTAGTACTACTTTTGCCCCAGCACGCTTAACTTCGGAGTTCTGATAGCATCCGGTACATTAGTGCTGGTATGATTGCACCTGTCATGTTGATGGTACAAAGCCCTTTTGTGTTGACGGGTCACAGTCCCATCCAAGAGAGACGGCCCATTCAAAAGGCCCGTTGGGCTTATCGACAGCCCATCTGCTTCAACAACGTAGCATCATAGCAAGACGTGATATCGATGTGTTGTAGAGCCCTCCAATGTTCCGCAAGTTGGGTTCTCGTCCTTTTTGCGGCTCACGACGAACGACCCGGGCCTAAAAAATAGCTCAAAAAGAAGAAAAATAGCCAAAAAATGGTGAAAATGTTTGATTTAGGGTACCATAAATAGGCACAACCGAGCTGGATTGTTGCCCCCGTCGTAGAGCTCTCAGAGAGCTTTCCAACGGTATGTTGTATGCCGCATAACTCCTTACGGATCAAAGCTATAGGCACCGGAGCGACGAAGACCAGGTCACAGGCCTCACGTCTTTGGTTTACGTGCCCAACCTCTATGCAATGCAAAGTTGTCTTGCCCAAGTTGTCGTGGGACTCGAGAATATAAATGTGATGTATAAGGTATTTTGGAAAGGCTAAACAGGGCAAAAAAAAATTGAAAATGGGGGTGTAACACGAGGACTTCCCAGGGGGTTACCCATCCTAGTACTACTCTCGCACAAGCACGCTTAACTTCAGAGTTCTGATAGCATCCGGGGCATTAATGCTTCTCTGATCGCACCAGTCATGTTGATGGTGCAAATCCCTAATGTGTTGACGGTTCACAGTCCCAGCCAAGAGAGACGGCCCATTCAAAAGGCTCGTTGGTCTTATCGACAGCCCATCTACCTCAACAACGCAGCATCACTGCAAGACGTGATATCGACGCGATGTAGAGCCCTTCAATGTTTCGCTAGTTGGGTTCTCGTCTTCTTCGCGGCTCACGATGAACGTCCCAGGCCTAAAAAATAGCGCAAATAGAAGAAAAGTGGCCTGAAACTGGTGAAATTTTTGATTTTATGTACCGAAAATAGGCACAGCTGAACAGGCTTGCTGCCCAAGTCGTAGAGCTCCCAAAGATCTTTCCAACGGTATGCTGTGCATCACATAACTCCTTATTGATAAAAACTTATGGGTTCTGGAGTGACGGAGACCTAGTCACAGGCCCAACATCCTTGGTTTACGTGCCTAGCCTCTATGCGATGCAAAGTTGTCTTGCCCAAGTTCTCATAGGACTCGAGAATATAAATGTGATGGATAAAGCATCCTGGAAAGGCTAAAAGGGGCAAAAATATGAAAAGGGGTGCAACACAAGGACTTCCCAAGGGGTCACCCATCCTAGTACTACTCTCGCCCAAGCACGCTTAACTTCGGAATTCTGATAGCATCCGGTGCATTAGTGCTGGTATGATCGCAGCCATCATGTTGATGATACAAATCCCTTATGTGTTGACGGTTCACAGTCCCAGCCAAGAGAGACGTCCCATTCAAAAGGCCTGTTGGGCTTATTGAAAACACATTTGTTTCAACAATGCAGCATCACCGCAAGACGAGATATCGACACGTTGTAGAACCCTCCAATGTTCCTCGAGTTGGGTTCTTGTCCCTTTCCTGGCTCATGACGAACGACCCGGGTCTAAAAAACTGCGCAAAAAGAAGAAAAGTGGCCCAAAATTGGAGAAAGAGTTCAATTTTGGGTACCGAAAGCAGGAGTAGCTAAGTAGGCTTGCTACCCTCGTCGTAGAGCTCCCAGAGAGCTTTCCAATGGTATGTTGTGCGTCGCATAACTAAATACGGATCAAAAGTTATGGGCATTGGAGCAATGAAGACCTGGTCACAAGCCCCACGTCCTCGGTTTGCCAGCCCAGCCTCTACGCAATGCAAAGTTGTCTTGCCCAAGATGTCATGGGACTCGAGAATATAAATGTGATGGACAAACATCTTGGCAAGGCTAAACGGGGATAAAAAATGAAAAGGTAGGGTGCAACACGAGGACCTCCCAGGAGGTCACCTATCCTAGTACTACTCTCGCCCAAGCATACTTAACTTCAGAGTTCTGATAGCATCCGTTGCATTAGTGCTGGTATGATCACAGACGTTATGTTGATGGTGCAAAGCCCTTATATGTTGATGGTTCACAATCCCAGCCAAGAGAGACGACCCATTCAAAAGGCCCATTGGGCTTATCGACAACCCTTCTGCTTCAACAACGCAACATCACGGCAAGACGTGATATCGACACATTGTAGAGCCCTCCAATGTTCTGTGAGTTGGGTTCTCGTCCTCTTCGTGGCTAACGACGAACGACTCAGGTGTAAAAAATAGGGAAAAAAGAAGAAAAATGATCGAAACTAGTGAAAATATTCAATTTTGGGTACTGAAAATAGGCACAGCTGAGCAGGCTTGCTGCCCCCATCGTAGAGCTTCCGAAGAGGTTTCCAACGGTATGCTGTGCGCCACATAACTCCTTACGAATCCAAAGTTATGGGCACTAGAGCGATAGAGACCTGGTCACAGGCCCCACGTCCTCAGTTTGCATACCCGACCTCTGCGCAATGCGAAGTTCTCTTGCCTAAGTTATCGTGGAACTCAAGAATATAAATGTGACTGATAAGGTGTCTTGGCAAGGCTAAACACGGCAAATAAAACTGAAAATGGGGGTGCAACACGTGGACTTCCCAAGGGGTCACCCATCCTAGTACTACGCTCACCCAAGCATGCTTAACTTTAGAGTTCTGATAGCATCCGGTGTATTAGTGCTGGTATGATCATACCCGTCATGTTGATGGTGCAAAGCCCTAATCTGTTGATGGTTCACAGTCCAAGCCAAGAGAGACGGCCCATAAAAAAGGCCCGTTGGACTTATCGACAGCCCATCTGCTTCAACAATGTAGCATCACCGCAAGACGTGATATTGACACGTTGTAGAGCCCTCCAATGTTGCGCGAGTTGGGTTTTCGTCCTCTTCCAGGCTCGCGACGAAAGACTCGGGCCTAAAAAATAGCGCAAAAAGAAGAAAATTGGTCCAAAACTAGTGAAGATGTTCGATTTTGGGTACCAAAAACAGACGCGGTCGAGTAGGTTGTTTCCGCCATCGTAGAGCTCCCGAAAAGCTTTTCAACAGTATGTTGTGTGCCGCATAACTGCA
This sequence comes from Ehretia macrophylla, assembly GCA_037974665.1. NCBI lineage: Eukaryota > Viridiplantae > Streptophyta > Magnoliopsida > Boraginales > Ehretiaceae > Ehretia > Ehretia macrophylla. Next base: position 23,839,057 of record CM075780.1, read on the forward strand.
TACGGATCAAAATTTATGGGCACCGGAGCGACGGAGGCCTGGTCACAAGCCCCACGTCCTCGGTTTGCAGGCCCAGCCTCTACGCGATGCCAAGTTGTCTTCCTTAAGATGCCGTGGGACTCGAGAATATAAATGTGATGGATAAAACATCTTGGCAAGGCTAAACAGGGCAAAAAAAATTAAAACAGGGGTGCAACCCGAGAACTTCCCACGGGGTCACCCATCCTAGTACTACTATTTCCCAAGCACGCTTAACTTCGGAGTTCTGATAGCATCCAGTGCATTAGTGTTGGTATGATAGCACCCGTTATGTTGTTGGTGCAAAGCCCTTTTGTGTTGATGGTTCACAGTCCTAGCCAAGAGAGACATCTTATTCAAAAGGCCCATTGGGTTTATCGACAGCCCTTCTGCTTCAACAACGCAGCATCACCGCAAGACGTGATATCTATGCATTGTAGAGCCCTCCAATGTTCTGAGTTGGGTTCTCGTTTTCTTCGCGGCTCACGACGAACGACCCGGGCCTAAAAAATAATGCAAAAAGAAGAAAAGTGGCCCAAAACTGGTGAAAATATTTTATTTTGGGTACCAAAAATAGGCACAACCGAGCAAGCTTGCTGCCCTCATCGTAGAGCTCCCGAAGAGCTTTCCAACGATATGCCGAGCACTACATAACGCCTTACGGGTCAAAAGTTATTCGCACCGAACCGAAAAAGACCTAGTCACAGGCCCCACGTCCTCGGTTTACGTGCCTAGCCTCTACGCGATGTGAAGTTGTCTTGCCCAAGTTACCACGGGACTCGAGAATATAAACGTGATAGATAAAGCATCTTGGCAAGGCTAAACGGGGCAAAAAAAAATGAAAAGGGGGGAGCAACATGAGGACTTCCCAGGGGATCACCCATCCTAGTACTACTCTCGCCCAAGCACGTTAACTTCGGAGTTCTGATAGCATTTGGTGCATTAGTGCTGGTATGATCGCACCCATCATGTTGATGATGCAAAGCCCTTATGTGTTGACGGTTCACAGTCCCAGCCAAGAGAGACGACCTATTCAAAAGGCCCGTAGGGCTTATCGACAGCCCATCTGCTTCAACAACGTAGCATCACCGCAAGATCGGATATTGACGCATTGTAGAGCCCTCCAATGTTCTGCAAGTTGGGTTTTCATCATTTTCGCGGCTCACGACGAACGACTTGGGCCTAAAAAACCGCACTAAAAAAAAGAAAATTGGCCCAAAACTGGTGAAAATGTTCAATTTATAGTACCAAAAATAGGCGCAACCAAGCAGACTTGTTGCCCCCATCGTAGAGCTCATAGAGGGCTTTCCAACAGTATGTTGTGCACCGTATAACTCTATACAGATCAAAAGTTATGGGTATCGGAGTGATAGAGACCTGGTCACTGGTCCGACGTCCTCAGTTTGCGGGCCCAGCCTCAACGCGATGCGAAGTTGTCTTGCCCAAGATGCTGTGGGACTTGAGAATATAAATGTAATGTATAAAGCATCATGGGAAAGCTAAACAGGGCAAAAAAATGAAAAGGTGGGTGCAAAACGAGGACTTCCCAAGGGGTTACCCATCCCAATACTACTCTCGCCCAAGCACGCTTAACTTCGGATTTTCGATAGTATTTGGTGCATTAGTGCTGGTATGATCGCACCTATCATGTTGATGGTGCAAAGCCCTTATGTGTTGACAGATCACAGTCCCATCCAAGAGAGACGACCCATTCAAAAGGCCCGTTGGGCTTATCGATAGCCCATCTGCTTCAACAACGCAGCATCACCACAATACGTGATATCGACGCATTGTAGAGCCCTTCAATGTTAAGCAAGTTGGGTTCTCGTCCTTTTCGCGGCTCACGACGAACGACCCGGGCCTAAAAAATAGCACAAAAAGAAGAAAAATGGCCCAAAATTGGTAAAAATGTTCGATTTAGGGTACCAAAAACATGCGCAACCGAGCAGGCTTGTTTTCCCCGTCGTAGAACTCCCTGAGAGCTTTCCAACGGTATGCTGTGCACCGCATAACTCCATACGGATCAAAAGTTATGGGCATTGCTGCGACGGAGACCTGTTCACAGTCTCCACGTCCTCGGTTTGCGGGCCTAGCCTCTACGCGAAGCGAAGTTGTCTTGCCCAAGATGCCGTGGGACTTGAGAATATAAATGTAGTGTATAAAGAATCTTGGGAAAGCTAAACGGGGCAAAAAAAATGAAAAAGGGGGTGCAACATGAGGACTTCCCAAGGGGTCACCCATCCTAGTACTACTCTCCCCAAGCATGCTTAACTTCGAAGTTCTGTTAGCATCTGGTGCATTAGTGTTGGTATGATCGCACTCATCATGTTGATGGTACAAAGCCCTTATGTGAGGCCCGACCTCGATTTACGTGCGATACCTCATTTCGTGTGCCCTAACCTAGATTTACGTGCCTTGACCTAGGTTTAAGAGTCGTGTTTCGTTTTGTGTGTCTTGCATCGAGTTACGTGCATTCATTTAGAGTTGCGTGCATTTACATAGGAAACGTGCATTTGTCTCGTAGTTCTTGCCTTACCTCGTAGTGCGTACCCTAAACCTAGGGAAGCGTGCCTACATGCTAATCAAGAAAGTATCTTGCACGAAGCACTAGATCATTAATTAATCCTACAAATTCCACTAACTAATATTAAAATGCTAAGTCAATGCACTAGAAGACAAAAAAATCTCACAAAAAACTAAACATTCTTATTCTTTATTCTTCATTCTTTTTGCATGTTCCAAGCACACTCAATTAATTAATGCTCAAAACATGACAAAAATTCAGAATTGAACCCTAGCTTGGCCGACCACCTCTTGCATTTGAACTAGCATTGCATAATTCAAAAACACACCTAGACATTCTATGACACCAACACATAAAACAAAGCATAAAAAACTCCTAAAAACACTACCCAAGCATGCCATTCTTGGCATCAACACCATGCCCATCCCTCACAATTCAAAATACTCAAAAGATGGCATAATTCAGATTTTTGCAAGGCCTATACCCGACCAAATGCTTAAGCTTTTCATTTCTTTCTCACATTCTCTCTTTCTCTCATTTTCTCTCACTCTCTCATTCCCTCCCTCTCTCTCGGCCTTGGCTGAAATTTTAGACTCCATAGCTTAAGCTTATCATCCTAAGGTTCATCAAGACATTCAAGCCACTAGGAAGCTCGACCAAGCAAGCTAGAAGCAAAGAAACATGCATGCGAGCTCATAGAACAGTCATTCGGCCCTTAGGTATGTTGATAGCTTCTATTTCATTTCCTTTTTGTTCTAACCACATGCACATTCTAAGGACATGGTAACTTAGCTAGGAATTAAGGAAATCAAGCAATATCTCTCGGCCAAACAAGGAAAGAACACCATTTGTGCATCTCCAAGAGTTTTGAGCATCCTTTGTTGACAAAGTTTCTAAGGTGATGGTTAATCCTTTTTAAAAGGTTTCCAAAACCACATGCATGCCTTTAAATGTCTATTTTTACCTCTGTACTTGTGATATATGTGTGTACATGAGCTTTTGTGAACATGCATGGCAAGATATTTGGCTAGAATTTGAAGATAGGTGAAATCGTGGAAATAGCAGTTTTCTGACTTGTTGGAGCGAAGTGAATTTGACAAGGTAAATGATGTTTTGAATGCGTGAAAATTGGTAGGTCACTATTTTTTCCAGTTCTGAGCATTTTTTGTAGAAATAGGCCAAGGCCAATTTTGATTCTAAAGTCTCCAAAATGGCAAAACATCGAAAGGTATCTAAATCTGGAAAATCTGGGAAAATGAAGCATGTATTTGGCAGTTCACTATCCTTGTAGAACGAACCAGTTTTGACTTAGTAAATGATAAACAAAATGCATCAAATTTGGTAGGCTGCTATATTTTTCAGTTCTGAACATTGTTTTCAGAAATAGACTAAGGCAAAATCTGACCCTAAGGCCCTAAAAAATGACAAGTATTGAAATGTATACAAATCTGGACAGTTTTGCGTAGTCTCACGGTTTTGGCTATAACTCTTGAACCCGAACTCCAAATGATGCGATGTTTGTTTTGGATTTAGTCCACTCCTTAAGCTTTAATTTGACATATTGTTCACTAGAATTGGAGATTGTTTGCTTGTCTAAATGATTGTGGGAAAACACACCATTGTAGTGAGATTTTCATCTAGTGATATGCTTTGAAAATTATTGTAACTTCTCTTGTTGTATTAAGTGATTGGGATTGTGGCACTTGGATGTTGTGTGGATTGTTTTGAATGCTTGAGGATGTTTAATTAATCGTTTCATGGCTTTGGTTTAATTACTTGTCAACTCGTGGCTTAATCGCGTGGGTAACCATGAATTGAAACCCTAGTGACTATGAAAACGTGCTGAGTGTTGACCCTATGGTTATCGTGTCTATTTGTGTGATTAGTGGGCTGCCCGTAGTTGTCTTTATAGCCCTAAATGTGATTCCAACAATTACATGTTGATAAGTAGACATTTCTTACACCCGGTCCCACGTAGATGTCGTTGCATGTTGTATGACCTTATTATTTGATTGCGTGAACCCCAAAATGAGTTATATGACTTGATTCACATTGTTACATGGCTGTCCGTTTAATATTCATATAACTCCATGCGTTTGACAAGTGAAATTACATGTCAAACATGCCTCGTGTGTTTACTTGTCAACGTGCGATCTTATAACTGCTCAGAGGCAACCTACTTTGTTGTCCTCCTAATGTGATATATTAAATGTTATAAATGTGCATTGCATACAAGGTTGCAACCTTTCATTGTGGCATGGTAGCGTTTCACGCACGCCGAGCGGCATCGGGCTTGTCGGTGCCATTGTGACTACCATGGTCCAATTCCCTCTCTCGCTTGGCGCTCCACCCTCGGAAAGTTGGGTCGTAGGTTTTCGGGGTACATCCGGAGTACACCCAAATGGGAACGATAAGTGGATTATTGAAGTTGGCCGCAACAATCGTATCGAAATCGATATTGATAGCAAATGCTCATCGTATCCTTGAAATGATTGGTAATTGTATCTGTTGCTCAATTTGATTCTTATACTTGTGTACCTTATTACTTGTAATATGTGACATGTTTTCAAAAAGGAGTTTTTCATAAGTTAACCGGAAAAAGAGTTTCAAAACGTATTTCTCATTCCCCCTCGCTGAGTTCATAAGGACTCACCCTCTTTTATCATTTTAGGTGAAGAAGACTAGGAACAGGTACCCGAGGACAATGTGCCTATTGATGACTCCTTGGAATGATTGCTTGCCCTACGTGCCTTACTTGACTATGGCCATTTTTGTGAACGATATGTTGCTTGAAGACTATTTCTTATGTTGCTTGTTGTTGTATTGTAAATGACCCTCGTTGTAATTTGGGGTCTAATTTTGGCTTGTACTGATCATAACTAGGTACAATCTCTTCTGGTCATTTTGCTATCACTACTTCGGTTTAGTATCTATCACAGACTTATGAAGTACTAGATAAGAGTTAAGTAAAATGAATTTATCAAATCTTAAGCAGGTACTCATTGTTAAGCTAAGATCAGCAGGTACCGGTGTAACTAGATTGACAAATAAACGAGACATAGTATCATGCTAGGTTATTAGTCAAACGAGGCTTCGAGATAACTACGGCACCCCGATTGGTGATAAATAGTAATCTTAGTTGGAAATGAAATTGAGATTGAAAGTTTCGAGTCGTTTAGAGAATTAGGTCAAACTAAAGAACCCAATTACAGCCGTTATGCTGCCGGTTTTTCAGAGAATTTGTGGAGTTTAGGCTAAACGTTAAGTGTTAAACCTTCATGAACAATTAAGTACGTGAAATGACTTGAATGTTTAGATCATTCCCTAGTCTAACCTCTATAGGTCGGGTTGGGGCGTGACACCTTAGAGAAATGGTATCAGAGCTTAGATTGCTCAAGCCAGGTTTAACTCTCGGACCATGGGTAGAAGCCTTAAGATTATCGGGATGACTTGTTTATGTGTGTTATTGTGTGACGATATCAATTGTTCTTTCTCTGTTTCTATGTGCTTATGTGATTAACATGTCTTAACTGTTTCGAGAATTATGTGTCTATATCAAATTTTATGTTGCATACCTTATACATTAAATTCTTGTTTGTCGTATTCCAATAAATTGTGCATAATAATATGTGCCTATAGATGGATCGCCCTAGTACCCGCAATACTAATAGGAGCGGTGAGCCCCAAGAGACCGGAGATGCTCATCAAACTAATCCCGGCATGGCTATGTTTAATATGATGGCAAATGCTATGGATCGCGTGTCGCGAGTGATGGAACGTCAAGATGCACGTGAAGCAAACAACAACAACAACAACAACATCAATGGTGGTAACCATGGGAGAAACAACAAAATGAGGGAGTTCCTTGACTTTCACCCGTCCAAATTCTTCAGGGAAGCTGATGATAAAAGGCAGAGGCTTGGCTGTCTGAGATTGAAAGAATTTTCAGGCCACTTGACTATACTGACGAGGAAAAGATTAAGTTCACTGTGTTTCTGTTGCACAGGGATGCTGAGCATTGGTGGCACACTGTGGAGGCACTTTGGGAAACTGATCATACACCTCACTTGTGGGGTAATTTCGTTAAGGCATTCAAGGAGAAATACGTACATGCAGTTTCCAGGCAGAGGCAAATTGAGGAATTTAAGCACTTGAACCAGGGTAATATGACGGTGGCCCAGTATGAGGCTTGTTTTGACCGACTGTCTATTATGCTCAATACATGGTCAGTACCCCTAAGGCGAAGATGTGGAAATTTACGAATGGATTGAGGCCAGAAATTCAGGATCAGTTGGATTCGCATGACTTTACTACCTATTCTGCTCTCCCTGCGGCTACCTCCCGAGTTGAGAAGAGGAAACTTGATAGAGCCGGTTCGAGCCAACCGAGCAAGAAACCATATCAGCCTCCAGGTCAACAGATGAAATTCTAGACTCAGAGTCGCAGTCAGTGCCAGAGCCAGAACAGACCAGTTAATAACCGTGGCCCGGCTAAAGCACCATCAGCCTCCTCTACTCGTAGATCCACAGGTAGTTCACCTACTACTCAGACTGTCACCTGTTCTTACTGTAACAGGAAGGGTCACACCAAGGCCTAGTGTTGGAGAAAATTGGGACGATGTGTAGGGTGTGGCAGCGATCAACACCAGGTTAAGGATTGTCCTAAATGGCAAGGGGGACAAAATCAGATTAAACCAGCTGGTAGAGGCAAGACTCTAGTTCCTAGAGTTCAGGCCCGAGCTTATAATATTGAGTGCAAGGAGCTTCCTGAGGAGACCACAGTTGTTGAAGGTACATTCTTGATACTGAATCAAACTATTAGGGTGCTAATTGATCAAGGTGATACTCATTCATTTATTACTCCCTTATGTGTTTAACGTGTGAAACTACGAGTTGTATGTTTGCCTTACGAAGTAGAAGTTGGTACTCTGATGGGTTCTAAACTTGTTACTCGCTCAGCTTGTAAAGCATGTAAAATCCAAATTAATGATAGGGAATTCTCAGCCAATCTTATTGTATTACCTTTTCGAGACTATGAAGTCATCTTAAGGATGGACTGGTTGGCAAAACATCATGCCCAACTAGATTACCGGACGAAGATTGTAACATTCCAGATACCTGGTCAACCAATATTGGAGGTAATGGGTCGAAGAGACTTCACCGGGAGTTCTATCATTTCATCTACCAAAACAGTGAATTCCTTGAGAAAAGGATGTAGTGGGTAGTTAGATTACCTCATCAACAAGCTGTTGGAAAAAGCTAAGTTGGAGTAGATGCCAGTGATTAAAGATTATGCGAATGTGTTTCTAGAAGAATTTCCCGGTTTACCCCCAAATCGGGAGATTGAGTTCATTATAGAATTACTGCCTGGCACCCAGCTGATATCTAAAGCTCCCTATCGTATGGCACCAGCCGAGCTACAGGAACTGAAGGACCAATTGCAAGGATTGTTGAAGAAGGGGTTTGTTCAACCAAGCTCTTCTCCGTGGGGCTCGCCAGTCCTATTTGTAAAGAAGAAAGACGGAACGTTGAGGCTATGCATTGATTATCGAGGATTGAACCAAGTGACCGTCAAGAATAAATAACCACTTCCACTGATAGACGAGTTATTTGATCAACTTCAAGGAGCTAATGTGTATTCGAAGCTCGACTTGAGGCAATGGTACTATTAGTTGCGGATCAAAAAGGAGGATGTGCCTAAAACGGCTTTCAGGACGAGATATGGGTATTATGAATATGTGGTGATGCCATTTGGGCTAACTAATGCCCCTGCAGCTTTTATGGACTTGATGCACAAGGTGTTTCAACCCTACTTGGACTAATTTGTGGTGATCTTCATTGATGATATTTTGGTATACTCGAAATCTGAGGTTGAGCATGAACAACATCTGCGATTGGTACTGCATAAACTTCGAGAGCATCAATTGTATGCGAAGTTTAGCAAATGCGAATTTTGGTTGCAGCATATTGCATTTTTGGGGCACATTATATCCCAAGAGGGAATAGCAGTGGATCCAGCAAAGATAGAAGCGGTGATGTCTTGGAAGAAGCAGGAAAATGTTACGGAGGTTCGGAGTTTTCTTGGTCTAGCCGGCTATTATCGGAGGTTCATGAAGGATTTTTCAAAGATTGCAGGACCGCTTACAAAGCTCACTCAAACAAAAACGAAGTTTGTATGGGATGACAAGTGTGAGAACAACTTTCAAGAATTAAAGAGAAGATTGACTACCGCACCTGTTCTTGCATTACCTGAAGGGAGTCAAGGTTTTGTGATCTATAGCGATGCTTCGAAAGAAGGACTGGGTTGTGTGTTGATGCAAAATGGTAGAGTGATTGTGTATGCTTCTAGGAAACCGAAGGCGTATGAATTGAACTACCAAATGCATGATTTGGAGTTAGCAGCTATTGTGTTTGCACTCAAGAAATGGAGACACTATCTGTGGGGTAACAAGTTCGAGGTGTTTACTGATCACAAGAGCTTGAAATACTTGTTCTCACAAAAAGAGTTGAACATGAGGCAAAGACGGTGGATGGAGCTTTTCGATGATTATAACTGCACAATCAATTATGTGCCTGTTAAAGCAAATGTAGTTGCAGATGCCTTAAGTCGGAAAGCGAACATGGCAAAACTGGAAGTTAAGGTGCTGGAGTTGTTAGAGGAAGCATTTTTGTGGAAACCACAATTGACTCAAAATGGGTTACTTTTTGCCACTACACAAGTTCAATCGACCTTGTTGTCTGAATTACGAGAGGCTCAACAGAAGGACCAACAGTTCTAGAAGGTTAAAGAAAGTAACACAGATTTCAAGTTTCATGATGAAGGTATTTGGAGGTTCAGGAATCGAATTTGTGTTCCTAATGATCCAGAGTTGAAAAAGAAGATTCTTGAAGAAGCCCATAATTCAAGATACACTATTCACCCCGGCGGAACAAAGATGTACCGGGATTTGAAGCAACACTATTGGTGGAATAACATGAAGAAGGAGATCGCGAAATTTGTGGCACGGTGTTTGACTTGCCAGAGAGTCAAAGCAGAACATCAACGACCAACAAGTTTACTTCAGCCGTTGGAAATTCCTCAATGGAAATGGGAACACATAACTATGGACTTTGTCATGGACCTGCCCAGGTCACAAAAGGGTCACGACGCCGTTTGGGTCATAGTGGATAGATTGACCAAGTCAGCGAACTTCTTACCGATGAACAAGGAAGATAGTCCTGAGAAACTGGGAGATATGTATGTGGCGGATATTGTAAGGTTGCACGGGATGCCTGTGAGTATTGTATCGGATATGGATCCTCGTTTTACTTCCCGATTTTGGAATAGATTGCAAGAAGCTTTGGGAACGAAGTTGAGTTTCAGCACGGCTTATCACCCTCAGACTGATGGACAATCTGATAGAACTATTCAGATTCTGGAGGATATGCTGAGGGCGTATGTTTTAGACTTTGGAAAATGTTAGGAGAAATATCTATCTCTGGCGGAGTTCGCTTATAATAACAGTTATCAGGCCACTATCGGGATGGCCTCATTTGAGGCATTGTATGGACGTAAGTGTCGATCCCCAATTTACTGGGATGAAGTAGGTGAGACGCAGACTTTTGACCCGACCCTTCTACCTAAACTTATGAAGACTGTTGATAATGTCCACATTATCCGAAAACGGATGCTTACCGCCCAAAGTAGGCAGAAAAGTTATGCAGACCGACGGAGACGGAGTCTAGAGTTTGAGGTCGGCGATAAGGTGTTCTTGAAAATATCACCCCATAGGGGACTGATTAAACACGACAAGGGTGGAAAGTTGAGCTCGAGGTTTGTAGGACTATTTGAGATAATTGAGAAGGTTGGCAAATTGGCATATTGCCTGGAACTACCCCAAAACCTCTCCAATATTCACAACGTCTTTCATGTTTCAATGCTACGGAAGTATCACCCTGATCCATCGCATATCTTCGAGCCAGAGCCGTTGCAGCTTCGGGAAAACTTGTCTTATGAAGAGAAGCCCATTCGGATCCTAGACCAGCAAGATCGGGAGTTATGCAACAAATCTTTACCGATGGTGAAAGTGTTGTGGGATCACCTTGGAGTTGAAGAAGCAACGTGGGAAAGGCAAGACCAGATGGAGCAACAGTATCAAGCATTATTTCAAAGGTAATATTGAATTTCGGGATGAAATTATTTTAAGGAGGGGAGGATGTGAGGCCCGACCTCGATTTGCATGCGATACCTCGTTTCGTGTGCCCTAACCTAGATTTGTGTGCCTTGACCTAGGTTTAAGAGTCGTGTTTCATTTTGTGTGCCTTGTATCGAGTTACAGGCATTCATTTAGGGTTGCGTGCATTTACTTGGCAAACGTGCAATCGTCTCATAGTTCGTGCCTTACCTCGTAGTGCGTGCCTAAATCTAGGAAAGCGTACCCGCACGCTAATCAAGAAAGTATCTTTCACGAAGCACTAGATCATTAATTAATCCTACAAATTCCACTAACTAATATTAAAATGCTAAGTCAATGCACTAGAAGACAAAATCTCACAAAAAACTAAACATTCCTATTCTTTATTCTTCATTCTTTTTTCATGTTCCAAGCACACTCAATTTTGAATCTAAGGTCTCCAAAATGGCAAAACATCGAAAGGTGTCTAAATCTGGAAAATCAGGGAAAATGAAGCAGGTATTTGGCAGTTCACTGTCCTTGTAGAACGAACCAGTTTTGACTTAGTAAATGATAAACAAAATTCATCAAATTTGGTAGGCTACTATATTTTTCAGTTCTGAACATTGTTTTCAGAAATAGACTAAGGCAAAATCTGACCCTAAGGCCCTCAAAAATGACAAGTATTGAAATGTGTACAAATCTAGACAGTTTTGCGTAGTCTCACGATTTTGGCTATAACTCTTGAACCCGAACTCCAAATGATGCGAGGTTTGTTCTGGATTGAGTCCACTCCTTAAGATTTAATTTGACATATTGTTCACTAGAATTGGAGATTGTTTGCTTGTCTAAATGATTGTGGGAAAATAGACCATTGTAGTAAGATTTTCATCTAGTGATATGCTTTGAAAATTATTGTAACTTCTCTTGTTGTATTAAGTGATTGGGATTGTGGCACTTGGATGTTGTGTGGACTGTTTTGAATGCTTGAGGATGTTTAATTAATCGTTGCATGGCTTTGGTTTAATTACTTGTCAACTCATGGCTTAATCACGTGGGTAAGCATGAATTGAAACCCTAGTGACTATGAAAACGCGCTGAGTGTTGACCCTATGGTTATCGTGTCTATTTGTGTGATTAGTGGGCTGCCCGTAGTTGTCTTTATAGCCCTAAATGTGATTCCGACAATTACATGTTGATAAGTAGACATTTCTTACACCCGGTCCCACGTAGATGTCGTTGCATGTTGTATGACCTTATTATTTGATTGCGTGAACCCCAAAATGAGTTGTATGACTTGATTCACATTGTTACATGGTTGTCCGTTTAATATTCATATAACTCCATGCGTTTTACAAGTGAAATTACATGTCAAACATGCCTCGTGTGTTTACTTGTCAACGTGCGATCTTATAACTGCTCAGAGGCAACCTACTTTGTTGTCCTCCTAATGTGATATATTAAATGTTATAAATGTGCTTTGCATATAAGGTTGCAACCTTTCATTTGGCATGGTAGCATTTCACGCACGCCGGGCGGCATCGGGCTTGCCGGTGCCACCGTGACTCCCATGGTCCATTTCCCTCTCTCGCTTGGCGTTCCACCCTCGGAGAATTGGGTCGTACGTTTTCGGGGTACATCCGGAGTACACCCAAATGGGAACGATAAGTGGATTATTGAAGTTGGCCGCAACAATCTTATCGAAATCGATATTGAGAGCAAATGCTCATCGTATCCATGAAATGATTGGTAATTGTATCTGTTGCTCAATTTGATTCTTATACTTGCGTACCTTATTACTTGTAATATGTGACATGTTTTCAAAAAGGGGTTTTTCATAAGTTAACCGGAAAAAGAATTTCAAAACGTATTTCTCATTCCCCCTCGCTGAGTTCATAAGAACTCACCCGCTTTTATCATCTCAGGTGAAGAAGACCAGGAACAGGTACCCGAGGACAACGTGCCTATTGATGACTCCTTAGAATGATTGCTTGCCTTACGTGCCTTACTTGACTGTGGCCATTTTTGTGAACGATATGTTGCTTGAAGACTATTTCTTATGTTGCTTGTTGTTGTATTGTAAACGACTCTCGTTGTAATTTGGGGTCTAATTTTGGCTTGTACTGATCATAACTAGGTACAATCTCTTCTAGTCATTTTGCTATCACTACTTTGGTTTAGTATCTATCACAGACTTATGAAGTACTAGATAAGAGTTAAGTAAAATGAATTTATCAAATCTTAAGCAGGTACTCATTGTTAAGCTAAGATCAGCAGGTACCGGTGTAACTAGATTGACAAATAAATGAGACATAGTATCATGCTAGGTTATTAGTCAAACGAGGGTTCGAGATAACTACGGCACCCCGATTGGTGATAAATAGTAATCTTTGTTGGAAATGAAATTGAGATTGAAAGTTTCGAGGCGTTTAGAGAATTAGGTCAAACTAAAGAACCCAATTACAGCCGTTATGCTGCCGGTTTTCTGGAGAATTTGTGGAGTTTAGGCTAAACGTTAAGTGTTAAACCTTCATGAACAATTAAGTACGTGAAATGATTTGAATGTTTAGATCACTCCCTAGTCTAACCTCTATAGGTCGGGTTGGGGCGTGACACCTTAGAGAAATGGTATCAGAGCTTAGATTGCTCAAGCCATGTTTAACTCTCGGACCATGGGTAGAAGCCCTAAGATTATCGGGATGACTTGTTTATGTGTGTTATTGTGTGACGATATCAATTGTGTTTTCTCTATTTCTATGTGCTTATGTGATTAACGTGTCTTAACTGTTTCGAGAATTGTGTGTCTATATCAAATTGTATGTTGCATACCTTATACATTAAATTCTTGTTTGTCGTATTCCAATAAATTGTGCATAATAATTTGTGCCTATAGATGGATGGCCCTAGTACACGCAATACTAATAGGAGCGGTGAGCCCCAAGAGACCGGAGATGCTCATCAAACTAATCCCAACATGGCTATGTTTAATATGATGGCAAATTCTATGGATCGCGTGTCGCGAGTGATGGAACGTCAAGATGCACGTGAAGCAAACAACAACAACAACAACAACAACAGGAATGGTGGTAACCATAGGAGAAACAACAGAATGAGGGAGTTCCTTGACTTTCACCCGTCCAAATTCTTCAGAGAAGCTGATGATAAAAGGCAGAGGCTTGGCTGTTTGAGATTGAAAGGATTTTCAGGCCACTTGACTATACTGACGAGGAAAAGATTAAGTTCGCTGTGTTTCTGTTGTACGGGGATGCTGAGCATTGGTGGCACACTATGGAGGCACTTTGGGAAACTGATCATACACCTCACTTGTGGGGTAATTTCGTTAAGGCATTCAAGGAGAAATACGTACCTGCAGTTTCCAGGCAGAGGCGAATTGAGGAATTTATGCACTTGAACCAAGGTAATATGACGGTGGCCCAGTATGAGGCTCGTTTTGGCCAACTGTTCGTTATGCTCAATACATGGTCAGTACCCCTGAGGTGAAGATGTGGAAATTTACGAATGGATTGAGGCCAGAAATTCAGGATCAGTTGGCTTCGCATGACTTTACTACCTATTCTGCTCTCCTTGCGGCTACCTCCCGAGTTGAGAAGAGGAAACTTGATAGAGCCGGTTCGAGCCAGCCGAACAAGAAACCATATCAGCCTCTAGGTCAACAGAGGAAATTCTAGACTCAGAGTCGCAGTCAGGGCCAGAGCCAGAACAGACCAGTTAATAACCGTGGCCCGACTAAAGCACCATCAGCCTCCTCTACTCGTGGATCCACAGGTAGTTCACCTACTACTCAGACTGTCACCTGTTCTTACTGTAACAGGAAGGGTCACACCAAGGCCCAGTGTTAGAGAAAATTAGGACGATGTGTAGGGTGTGGTAACGATCAACACCAGGTTAAGGATTTTCCTAAATGGCAAGGGGGACAAAATCAGATTAAACCAGCTGGTAGAGGCAAGACTCCAGTTCCTAGAGTTCAGGCCCAAGCTTATACTATTGAGTGCGGGAGCTTCCTGAGGAGACCGCTGTTGTTGAAGGTACATTCTTGATACTGAATCAACCTGTTAGGGTGCTAATTGATCCAGGTGCTACTCATTCATTTATTACTACCTTATGTGTGCAACGTGTGAAACTACGAGTTGTATGTTTGCCTTACGAAGTAGAAGTTGGTACCCCGATGGGTTCTAAACCTGTTACTCGCTCAGCTTGTAAAGCATGTAAAATCCAAATTAAAGATAGGGAATTCTCAGCCAATCTTATTGTATTACCTTTTCGAGACTATGACGTCATCTTAAGGATGGACTGGTTGGCAAAACATCATGCCCAACTAGATTACCGGACGAAGATTGTAACATTCCAGATACCTGGTCAACCAATATTGGAGGTAATGGGTCGAAGAGACATCACCGGGAGTTCCATCATTTCATCTACCAAAACAGTGAAGTCCTTGAGAAAAGGATGTAGTGGGTACTTAGATTACCTCATCAACAAGCCGTTGGAAAAAGCTAAGTTGGAGTAGATGCTAGTGATTAAAGATTATGCGAATGTGTTTCCAGAAGAATTTCCCGGTTTACCCCCAAATCGGGAGATCGAGTTCATTATAGAATTACTGCCTGGCACCCAACTGATATCTAAAGCTCCCTATCGTATGGCACCAGCCGAGCTACAAGAACTGAAGGACCAATTGCAAGGATTGTTGAAGAAGGGGTTTGTTCAACCAAGCTCTTCTCCGTGGGGCACGCCAGTTCTATTTGTAAAGAAGAAAGATGGAACGTTGAGGCTATGCATCGATTACCGAGGATTGAACCAAGTGACTGTCAAGAATAAATAACCACTTCCACTGATCGACGAGTTATTTGATCAACTTCAAGGAGCTAAAGTGTATTCGAAGCTCGACTTGAGGCAAGGGTACTATTAGTTGCGGATCAAAAAGGATGATGTGCCTAAAACGACTTTCAGGATGAGATATGGGTATTATGAATATGTGGTGATACCATTTGGGCTAACTAATGCCCTTGTAGCTTTTATGGACTTGATGCACAGGGTGTTTCAACCCTACTTGGACTAATTTGTAGTGATCTTCATTGATGATATTTTGGTATACTCGAAATCCGAGGCTGAGCATGAACAACATCTGCGATTGGTACTGCACAAACTTCGAGAGCATCAATTGTATGCGAAGTTTAGCAAATGCCAATTTTGGTTGCAGCAGATTGCATTTTTGGGGCATATCATATCCCAAGAGGGAATAGCAGTGGATCCAGCAAAGATAGAAGCGGTGATGTCTTGGAAGAAGCCGGAAAATGTTACGGAGGTTCGGAGTTTTCTTGGTCTAGCCGGCTATTATCGGAGGTTCGTGAAGGATTTTTCAAAGATTGCAGGACCGCTTACAAAGCTCACTCAAACGAAAACGAAGTTTGTATAGGATGACAAGTGTGAGAACGACTTTCAAGAATTAAAGAGAAGATTGACTACCACACCTGTTTTTGCATTGCCTGAAGGGAGTCAAGGTTTTGTGATCTATAGCGATGCTTCGAAAGAAGGACTGGGTTGTGTGTTGATGCAAAATGGTAGAGTGATTGCGTATGCTTCTAGGAAACCGAAGGCATATGAATTGAACTACCTGATGCATGATTTGGAGTTAGCGGCTATTGTGTTTGCACTCAAGAAATGGAGACACTATCTGTGGGGTAACAAGTTCGAGGTGTTTACTGATCACAAGAGCTTGAAATACATGTTCTCACAAAAAGAGTTGAACATGAGGCAAAGACGGTGGATGGAGCTTTTCGATGATTATAACTGCACAATCAATTATGTGCCTGGTAAAGCAAATGTAGTTGCAGATGCCTTAAGTCGGAAAGCGAACATGGCAAAACTGGAAGTTAAGGTGTTGGAGTTGTTAGAGGAAGCATTTTTGTGGAAACCACAATTGACTCAAAATGGGTTACTTTTTGCCACTACACAAGTTCAATCGACCTTGTTGTCTGAATTACGAGAGGCTCAACAGAAGGACCAACAGTTCCAGAAGGTTAAAGAAAGTAACACAGATTTCAAGTTTCATGATGAAGGTATTTGGAGGTTCAGGAATCGAATTTGTGTTCCTAATGATCCAGAGTTGAAAAAGAAGATTCTTGAAGAAGCCCATAATTCAAGATACACTATTCACCCCGGCGGAACAAAGATGTACCGGGATTTGAAGCAACACTATTGGTGGAATAACATGAAGAGGGAGATCGCGAAATTTGTGGCACGGTGTTTGACTTGCTAGAGAGTCAAAGCAGAACATCAACGACCAACAAGTTTACTTCAGCCATTGGAAATTCCTCAATGGAAATGGGAACACATAACTATGGACTTTGTCATGGACCTGCCCAGGTCACAAAAGGGTCACGATGCCGTTTGGGTCATAGTGGATAGATTGACCAAGTCAGCGAACTTCTTACCGATGAACAAGGAAGATAGTCCTGAGAAACTGGGAGATATGTATGTGGTGGATATTGTAAAGTTGCACGGGATGCCTGTGAGTATTGTATCAGATAGGGATCCTCGTTTTACTTCCCGATTTTGGAATAGATTGCAAGAAGCTTTAGGAACGAAGTTGAGTTTCAGCACGGCTTATCACCCTCAGACTAATGGACAATCTGAAAGAACTATTCAGATTCTGGATGATATGCTGAGGGCGTGTGTTTTATACTTCGGAAAAGGTTGGGAGAAATATCTGTCTCTGGCAGAGTTCGCTTATAATAACAGTTATCAGGCCACTATCGGGATGGCCCCATTTGAGGCATTGTATGGACGTAAGTGTCGATCCCCAATTTACTGGGATGAAGTAGGTGAGACGAAGACTTTTGACCCAACCCTTCTACCTAAACTTATGAAGACTGTTGATAATGTCCACATTATCAGGAAACAGATGATTACCGCCCAAAGCAGGCAAAAAAGTTATGTAGACCGACGGAGACGGAGTCTAGAGTTTGAGGTCGATGACAAGTTGTTCTTGAAGATATCACCCCAGAGGGGACTGATTAAACACGGCAAGGGTGGAAAGTTGAGCTCGAGGTTTGTAGGACTATTTGAGATAATTGAGAAGGTTGGCAAATTGGCGTATCGCCTGGAACTACCCCAAAACCTCTCAAATATTCACGACGTATTTCATGTTTCAATGCTACGGAAGTATCAGCCTGATACATCGCATATCTTGGAGCAAGAGCCGTTGCAGCTTCGGGAAAACTTGTCTTATGAAGAGAAGTCCATTCGGATCCTAGACCAGCATGATCGGGAGTTGTGCAACAAATCTTTACCGATGGTGAAAGTGTTGTGGGATCACCTTGGAGTTGAAGAAGCAACGTGGGAAAGGCAAGACCAGATGGAGCAACAGTATCCAGCATTATTTCAAAGGTAATATTGAATTTTGGGATGAAACTCTTTTAAGGAGGGGAGGATGTGAGGCCCGACCTTGATTTGCATGCAATACCTCGTTTCGTGTGCCCTAACCTAGATTTGTGTGCCTTGACCTAGGTTTAAGAGTCGTGTTTCATTTTGTGTGCCTTGTATCGAGTTACGTGCATTCATTTAAGGTTGCGTGCATTTACTTGGAAAACGTGCATTCGTCTCATAGTTCGTGCCTACCTCATAGTGCGTGCCCTAAATCTAGGAAAGCGTGCCCGCACGCTAATCAAGAAAGTATCTTGCACGAAGCACTAGATCATTAATTAATCCTACAAATTCCACTAACTAATATTAAAATGCTAAGTCAATGCACTAGAAGACAAAATCTCACAAAAAACTAAACATTCCTATTCTTTATTCTTCATTCTTTTTGCATGTTCCAAGCACACTCAATTAAATAATGCTCAAAACATGACAAAAATTCAGAATTGAACACTAGCTTGGCCGACCACCTCTTGCATTTGAACTAGCATTGCATAATTCAAAAACACACCTAGACATTCTATGACACCAACACATAAAACGAAGCATAAAAAACTCCTAAAAACACTACCCAAGCATGCCATTCTCGGCCTTCACACCATGCCCATCCCTCACAATTCAAAATACTCAAAAGATGGCATAATTCAGATTTTTGCAAGGCCTATATCCGACCAAATGCTTAAGCTTTTCATTTCTTTCTCACATTCTCTCTTTCTCGCATTTTCTCTCACTCTCTCATTCCCTCTCTCTCTCTTTCGGCCTTGGCTGCAATTTTAGACTCCATAGCTTAAGCTCATCATCCTAAGGTTCATCAAGACATTCAAGCCACTAGGAAGCTCAACCAAGCAAGCTAGAAGCAAAGAAACATGCATGCAAGCTCATAGAACACTCATTTGGCCCTTAGGTATGTTGATAGCTTCTATTTCATTTCCTTTTTGTTCTAACCACATGCACATTCTAAGGACATGGTAACTTAGCGAGGAATTAAGGAAATCAAGAAATATCCCTCGGCCAAACAAGGAAAGAACACCATTTGTGCATCTCCAAGAGTTTTGAGCATCCTTTGTTGACAAAGTTGCTAAGGTGAGGGTTAATCCTTTTTAAAAGGTTTCCAAAACCACATGAATGCCTTTAAATGTCTATTTTTACCTCTGTACTTGTGATATATGTGTGTACATGAGCTTTTGTGAACATGCATGGCAAGATATTTGGCTAGAATTTGAAGATAGGTGAAATCGTGGAAATAGCAGTTTTCTGACTTGTTGGAGCGAAGTGAATTTGACCAGGTAAATGATGTTGAGAATATGTGAAAATTGGTAGATGACTAGTTTTGCCAGTTCTGAGCATTTTGTGTAGAAATAGGCCAAAGCCAATTTTGACTCTAAGGTCTCCAAAATGGAAAAACATCGAAAGGTGTCCAAATCTGGAAAATCTGGGAAAATGAAGCAGGTTTTTGGCAGTTCACTGTCCTTGTAGAACGAACCATTTTTGACTTAGTAAATGATATCCAAAATCCATTAAATTTGGTAGGCTGCCATATTTTTCAGTTCTGGACATTTTTGTCCGAAATAGACTAAGGCTAAATCTGACCCTAAGGCCCTAAAAAATGACAAGTATTTAAATGTGTACAAATCTGGATAGTTTTGCGTAGTCTCACCGTTTTGGCTATAACTCTTGTACCCAAATTCCAAATGATGCAAGGTTTGTTCTGGATTTAGTTCACTCCTTAAGCTTTAATTTGACATATTGTTCACTGGAATTGGAGATTGTTTGCTTGTCAAAATGATTGTGGGAAAACAGACCATTGTAGTGAGATTTTCATCTAGTGATATGCTTTGAAAATTATTGTAACTTCTCTTGTTGTATTAAATGATTGGGATTGTGGCACTTGGATGTTGTGTGGACTGTTTTGAATGCTTGAGGATGTTTAATTAAACATTGCATGGCTTTGGTTTAATTACTTGTCAACTCGTGGCTTAATCGCGTGGGTAAGCATGAATTGAAACCCTAGTGACTATGAAAACACGCTGAGTGTTGACCCTATGGTTATCGTGTCTATTTGTGTGATTAGTGGGCTGCCCGTAGTTGTCTTTATAGCCTTAAATGTGATTCCGACAATTACATGTTGATAAGTAGACATTTCTTACACCCGGTCCCACGTAGATGTTGTTGCATGTTGTATGACCTTATTATTTGATTGCGTGAACCCCGAAATGAGTTATATGACTTGATTCACATTGTTACATGGTTGTCCGTTTAATATTCATATAACTCCATTCGTTTTACAAGCGAAATTACATGTCAAACATGCCTCGTGTGTTTACTTGTCAACGTGCCATCTTATAATTGCTCGGAGGCAACCTACTTTGTTGTCCTCCTAATGTGATATGTTAAATGTTATAAATGTGCATTGCATACAAGGTTGCAACCTTTCATTGTGGCATGGTAGTGTTTCACGCACTGCGGGCGGCATCGGGCTTGCCAGTGCCACCGTGACTACCATGGTCCAATTCCCTCTCTCGCTTGGCATTCCACCCTCGGAGAGTTGGGTCGTAGGTTTTCAGGGTACATCCAGAGTACACCCAAATGGGAGCGATAAGTGGATTTTTGAAGTCAGCCACAACAATCGTATCGAAATCGATATTGAGAGCAAATGCTCACCGTATCCTTGAAATGATTGGTAATTGTATCTGTTGCTCAATTTGATTCTTATACTTGCGTACCTTATTACTTGTAATACGTGACATGTTTTCAAAAAAGGGTTTTTCATAAGTTAACCGAAAAAAGAGTTTCAAAACGTATTTCTCGTTCCCCCTCGCTGTGTTTATAAGGACTCATCCTCTTTTATCATCTCAGGTAAAGAAGACCAGGAACAAGTACCCAAGGACAACGTGCCTATTGATGACTCCTTGGAATGGTTGCTTGCCCTACGTGCCTTACTTGACTATGGCCATTTTTTTGAACGATATGTTGCTTGAAGACTATTTCTTATGTTGCTTGTTGTTGTATTGTAAATGACCCCCATTGTAATTTGGGGTCTAATTTTGCTTGTACTGATCATAACTAGGTACAATCTCTTCTGGTCATTTTGCTATCGCTACTTCGGTTTAGTATCTATCATAGACTTATGAAGTACTAGATAAGAGTTAAGTAAAATGAATTTATCAAATCTTAAGCAGATACTCATTGTTAAGCTAAGATCAACAGGTACCGGTGTAACTAGATTGACAAATAAACGAGACATAATATCATGCTAGGTTATTAGTCAAACGAGGCTTCGAGATAACTAGTAGGTACCCCGATTGGTGATAAATAGTAATCTAAGTTGGAAATGAAATTGAGATTTAAAGTTTCGAGGCGTTTAGAGAATTAGGTCAAACTAAAGAACCCAATTACAGCCGTTATACTGCCGATTTTTCGGAGAATTTGTGGAGTTTAGGCTAAACGTTAAGTGTTAAACCTTCATGAACGATTAAGTATGTGAAATGACTTGAATGTTTAGATCACTCCCTAGTCTAAGCTCTATAGGTCGGGTTAGGGCGTGACACCTTATGCGTTGACGGTTCACAGTCTCAGCCTAGAGAGACGGCCCATTCAAAAGGCCCGTTAGTCTTATCGACAACCCATTTGCGTCAACAACGCAGCATCACCGCAAGACGTGATATCGACGGATTGTAGAGCCCTCCAATGTTCCGCAAGTTGCGTTCTCATCCTTTTCGTGGCTCACGACGAATGACTCGGGCCTAAAAAATAGCGCAAAATGTAGAAAAGTGGCCCAAAACTGGTGAAAAAGTTTGATTTTGGGTAACAAAAATAGGCGCAACAGAGCAGGCTTGTTACCTTCGTCGTAGAGCTCCCGGAGAGCTTTTCAACGGTATGTTGTGCGCTGCATATCTCCATACGGATCAAAAGTTATGGGCGTCGAAGCGACAGAGACCTGGTCACAGGCCCCACGTCCTCGGTTTGTGTGCCGAGCCTCTATGCGATGCGAAGTTGTCGTGCCCAAGTTGCTGCGGGACTCAAGAATATAAATGTGATGGATAAAGCATCTTGGCAAGGCTAAACGGGACAAAAATAAAAATAAAAAGGTGGGTGCAACACGAGAACTTCTTAGGGGGTCACCCATCCTAGTACTACTTTCGCCCCAGCACGCTTAACTTCGGAGTTCTGATAGTATCCGGTGCATTAGTGCTGGTATGATCGCATCCGTCATGTTGATGGTACAAAGCCCTTATGTGTTGATGGTTCACAATCCCAGCCAAGAGAGACGGCCCATTCAAAAGGCCCGTTGGGCTTATCGACAACCCATCTGCTTCAACAACGTAGCATCACAGAAAGACGTCATATTGACGCGTTGTAGAGTCCTCAAATGTTCCGCGAGTTGGGTTCTCGTCCTTTTCGCGGCTCACGATGAACGACCCAGGCCTAAAAAATATCTCAAAAAGAAGAAAATCAGCCCAAAATTTGTGAAAAAGTTTGATTTAGGGTACCATAAATAGGCACAACCGAGCGTGCTTGTTGCCCTTGTCGTAGAGATCTTGGAGAGCTTTACAACGGTATGTTGTGCACCACATAACTCCGTACGGATCAAAAGTTATGGGCATAAGAGCAACGGAGACGTGGTCACAGGCCCCATGTCCTCAGTTTACGGGCCCAACCTCTATGCGAGGCAAAGTTGTCTTGCCCAAGATGCCGTGGGACTTGAGAATATAAATGTAATCAATAAAGCATCTTGGCAAGGCTAAACAGGGCAAAACAAATGAAAAGGGGGGTGCAACACAAGGACTTCCCCGAGGGTCACCCATCCCACTACTATTCTCGCCCAAGAACGCATAACTTCGGAGTTCTGATAGCATCTGGTTCATTTGTGTTGGTTTGATCGCACCCGTCGTGTTGATGGTGCAAAGCCCTTATGTGTTCACGGTTCACAGTCCCAGCCAAGAGAGACTGCCCATTCAAAAGGCTCGTTGGTCTTATCGACAGCCCATCTGCTTCAACAACGCAGCATCACCACAAGAATTGATATCGACGTGTTGTAGAGGCCTCCAATATTCTGCGAGTTGGGTTCTCGCCCTTTTCACGGCTCACGACAAACGACTTGGGCCTAAAAAATAGAATAAAAAGAAGAAAAGTAGCCCAAAACTGGTAAAAAAGTTTGATTTTTCGTACCAAAAACAGGCGCAACCAGGCAGGCTTTTTTCCCCCGTTGTAGAGCTCCCGGAGACTTTCCAATGGTATGTTGTGCGCCGCATAACTCCATACGGATCAAAAGTTATGGGAATCGGAGCGATAGAGACCTGGTCACAGGCCCCACATCCTCGGTTTACGGGCCAAGCCTCTACGCTATACGAAGTTTTCTTGCCCAAGATGCCGTGGGATTTGAGAATATAAATGTAATGGATAAAGCATCTTGGCAAGGCTAAACGGGAAAAAAATAATAAAAAAAGGGATGCAACACGAGGACTTCCTCGTGGGTCAACCATCCCAGTACTACTCTCGCCCAAGCACGCTTAACTTCGCAGTTTTGATAGCATCTGGTGTATTAGTTATGGTATGATCGCACCCGTCATGTTGATGGTGCAAAGCCCTTATGTCTTGATGGTTCACAGTCCCAGCCAAGCGAACCGGCCCATTCAAAAGGCCCGTTAGGCTTATCGACAGCCCATCTACTTCAACAACGCAACATCAATGCAAGACGTGATATCGACGCATTGTAGAGCCCTCCAATGTTCCACGAGTTGGGTTCTCGTCGTTTTTGCTGCTCACGACGAACGACTCGGGTCTAAAAACAACGCAAAAGAAAGAAAGTGGCCCAAACTGGTGAAAATGGTTGATTTTGGGTACCAAAAACAGGCGCAACCGAGTAGGCTTGTTGCCCCCATAGTAGAGCTCCTGGCGAGCTTTCCAACGGTATGTTGTGCACCGCATATCTCCATACGGATCAAAAGTTATGGGCATCAGAGCGACAGAGACCTGGTCACTGGCCCCACATCCTCGGTTTGCGGGCCCAGCCTCTATGCGATGAGAAGTTGTCTTGCCCAAGTTGTCACGGGACTCGAGAATATAAATTTGATGGATAAAGCATCTTGGCAAGGCTAAACGGGGCAAAAAAAAATGAAAAGTGGGGGCAACACGAGGACTTCCCAGGAGGTCACCCATCCTAGTACTAGTCTCACCCAAGCACGCTTAACTTCAAAGTTCTGATAGCATCCGGTGAATTAGTGCTGGTATGATCGCACCCATCATGTTGATGATGCAAAGCCCTTATGTGTTGACGACTCACAGTCCCAGCCAAGAGAGAAGGCCTATTGAAAAGGCCTGTTGGGCTTATCGACAACCCATCTGCTTCAACAACATAGCATCACAGAAAGACGTCATATTGATGCGTTGTAGAGTCCTCAAATGTTCCACGAGTTGGGTTCTTGTCCTTTTCGTGGCTCACGACGAACGACCCGGGCCTAAAAAATATCTCAAAAAGAAGAAAAATAGCCCAAAATTTGTGAAAATGTTCGATTTAGGGTACCATAAATAGGTGCAACCGAGCGCGTTTGTTGCCCTTTCGTAGAGCTCTCGGAGAGTTTTACAACGGTATGTTGTGCACCGCATAACTCTGTACGGATCAAAAGTTATGGGCATCAGAGCAACGGAGACCTGGTCACAGGCCCCATGTCCTCAGTTTATGGGCCCAACCTCTATGCGAGGCAAAGTTGTCTTGCCCAAGATGCCGTGGGACTTGAAAATATAAATGTAATCGATAAATCATCTTGGTAAGGCTAAACAGGGCAAAAAAAAATGAAAAGGGGGGTGCAACACGAGGACTTCCCTAGGGGTCACCCATCCCACTACTATTCTCGCCCAAGCACGCATAACTTCGGAGTTTTGATAGCATCTGGTGCATTTGTGCTGGTTTGATCGCCCCCGTCATGTTGATGGTGCAAAGCCCTTATGTGTTCACGGTTCACAGTCCTAGCCAAGAGAGACTGCCCATTCAAAAGGCTCGTTGGTCTTATCAACAGCCCATCTACTTCAACAACGCAGCATCACCGCAACACGTGATATCGAAATGTTGTAGAGGCCTCCAATGTTCCGTGAGTTGGGTTCTCGCCCTTTTCGCGGCTTAGGACGAATGACTCGGGCCTAAAAAATAGAATAAAAAGAAGAAAAGTGGCCCAAAACTGGTAAAAAAGTTTGATTTTTCGTACCAAAAATAGGCGCAACTGGGCAGGCTTTTTGCCCCCGTTGTAGAGCTCCCGGAGACTTTCCAATGGTATGTTGTGCATCGCATAACTCCATACGGATCAAAAGTTATGGGAATCCGAGCGACAGAGACCTAGTCACAAGCCCCACATCCTCGGTTTGCGGGCCAAGCCTCTACGCTATGCGAAGTTTTCTTGCCCAAGATGCCGTGGGACTTGAGAATATAAATGTAATGGATAAAGCATCTTGGCAAGGCTAAACGGGAAAAAAATAACAAAAAAGGGGATGCAACACGAGGACTTCCCCGAGGGTCACCCATCCCAGTACTACTCTCGCCCAAGCATGCTTAACTTCGCAGTTCTGATAGCATATGGTGCATTAGTTATGGTATGATCGCACCCGTCATGTTGATGGTGCAAAGCCCTTATGTCTTGACGGTTCACAGTCCCAACCAAGCGAGCTGGCCCATTCAAAAGGCCCGTTGGGCTTATCGACAGCCCATCTGCTTCAACAATGCAGCATCATTGCAAGACGTGATATCGACACATTGTAGAGCCCTCCAATGTTCCGTGAGTTGGGTTCTCATCCTTTTCGCTGCTCACGACGAATGACTCGGGTCTAAAAATAGCGCAAAATCAAAGAAAGTGGCCCAAAATTGGTAAAAATGGTTGATTTTGGGTACCAAAAACAGGCGCAACCGAGTAGGCTTGTTACCCCCATGGTATAGCTCCCGGCGAGCTTTCCAACGGTATGCTGTGCACCGCATATCTCCATACGGATCAAAAGTTATGGGCATCGGAGCGACAGAGACCTAGTCACTGGCCCCACATCCTCAGTTTGCAGGCCCAGCCTCTACGCGATGAGAAGTTGTCTTGCCCAAGTTGTCACGAGACTCGAGAATATAAATTTGATGGATAAAGCATCTTGGCAAGGCTAAACGGGGCAAATAAAATGAAAAAGGAGGGCAACATGAGGACTTCCCAAGAGGTCACCCATCCTAGTACTACTCTCACCCAAGCACGCTTAACTTCAGAGTTCTGATAGCATCCAGTGCATTAATGCTGGTATGATCGCACCCATCGTGTTGATGATGCAAAGCCCTTATGTGTTGACGACTCACAGTCCCAGCCAAGAGAGAAGGCCCATTGAAAAGGCCCGTTGGGCTTATCGACAGCCCATCTGCTTCAACAA
Organism: Ehretia macrophylla; assembly: GCA_037974665.1. NCBI lineage: Eukaryota > Viridiplantae > Streptophyta > Magnoliopsida > Boraginales > Ehretiaceae > Ehretia > Ehretia macrophylla. Next base: position 23,865,579 of record CM075780.1, read on the forward strand.
CGCAGCATCACTGCAAGATGTGATATCGACGCATTGTATAGCCTTGCAATGTTCTGTGAGTTTGGTTCTCGTCCTTTTTGCGGCTCACGGCGAAAGACCCAGGCCAAAACAACAGCTCAAAAAGAAGAAAACTATCCCGAAACTGGTATAAATATTTGAATTTGGGTACCAAAAATATGCACAACCGAGCAGGCTTATCGCCCCCATGGTAGAGCTCCCAAAGAGCTCTCCAACGGTAAGTTGTATGCCACATAACTCCATACAGATCAAAAGTTATGGGCATCGGAGCGATGGAGACCTGGTTATAGGCCCTACATCCTCGGTTTGTGGGCCCAGCCTCTACGTGATGCGAAGTTGTCTTACCCCAGACGCCGTGGGACTCGAGAATATAATTGTGATGGATAAAACATCTTGGCAAGGCTAAACGGGGCACAAAAAATGAAAATGGGGTTCAACAGGAGGATTTCCCAAGGGGTCATCCATCTTAGTACTACTCTCACCCAAGCACACTTAACTTCAGAGTTCTGATAGCATCCGGTGCATTAGTACTGGTATGATTGCACCCGTCATGTTGATGATGGAAAGTCCTTATGTGTTGACGGTTCACAGTCCCAGCCAAGAGAGACTTCCCGTTCAAAAGGCCCGTTGGGCTTATCAACAGCCATCTGCTTCAACAAAGAAGCATCACCAAAAGACGTGTTATCGACGCGTTGTAGAGCCCTCCAATGTTATGGGCATCAGAGCGACGGAGACTTGGTCACAGGTCTCACGTCCTCGGTTTACGGGCCCCGCCTCTACGCGATGCGAAGTGTCTTGCCCAAGATGCCGTGGGACTTGAGAATATAAATGTGATGGATAAAGCATCTTGGCAAGGCTAAACGGGGCAAAAAAATTGAAAATGGAGTACAACATGAGGATTTCCCAAGAGATCACCCATCCTAGTACTACTCTAGCTCAAGCACGTTTACGTTTGGAGTTCTGATAGCATCTGGTGCATTAGTGCTGGTATGATCGCTCCCGTCATGTTGATGGTGCAAAGCCTTTATGTGTTGACGGTTCACAGTCCTAGCCAATGGAGACGTCCCATTCAAAAGTCCCATTGGGCTTATCGACAGCCCTTCTGCTTCAATAACGCAGCATCACCGCAAGACGTGATATCGACGCATTGTAGAGCCCACCAATTTTTTGCGAGTTGGGTTCTCGTCCTCTTCGTGGCTCACGACTAACGACCTGGGCCTAAAAAATAGTGCATAAAGAAGAAAAGTAGACCAAAACTGGTGAAAATGTTCAATTTTTGGTACCAAAAATAGGCGCGGACTTGTAGGCTTGCTGCCCCCATCGTGGGACTCCCGGAGAGCTTTCCAACGCTATGATGTGCACTGCATAACTCCTTACGGATCAAAAGTTATATGTACCAGAGAGACGGAGACTTGGTCACACGTTCCACGTCCTCGGTTTGCATGCCCAGCCTCTACGCGATGCGAAGTTGTCTTGCCCAAGTTGCCGCAGGACTTGAGAATATAAATGTGATGGATAAAGCATCTTGGCAAGGCTAAACGGGGAAAAAAATGAAAAGGGGCATACAACACGAGGACTTCCCAAGGAGTCACCCATCCTAATACTACACTCGCCCAAGCACGTTTAACTTCGGAGTTTTGATAGCATCTGGTGCATTATTGTAGGTATGATCGCACCCGTCATGTTGATGGTGCAAAGCCCTTATGTGTTGACTGTTCACAGTCTCAACCAAGAGAGACGACCCATTTAAAAGGCCCGTTGGTCTTATCGACAGCCCATCTTCTTCAACAACGCAGCATCACCGCAAGACGTGATATCGACGTATTGTAGAGCCCTCCAATGTTCTGCGAGTTGGGTACTCATCCTTTTTGCGGCTCACGATGAACGACCCAGTCCTTAAAAACAGTTCAAAAAGATGAGAAGTTGCCCGAAACTGGTAAAAATGTTTGATTTTGGGTACCAAAAACAGGGGCAGTTGAGCAGGGTTGTTGCCCCTATAGTAGAGCTACCGGAGAGCTTTCCAACGATATGTCGTGCGTTGCATAACTTCATACGGATCAAAAGTTTTAGACATCGAAGCGATGGGTACCTAGTTATACGCACCACGTCCTCGGTTTGCGTGCCCAACCTCTACGCAATGCGAATTTGTCTTGCCCAAGTTGCAGTGGAACTCGAGAATATAAATGTGATGGATAAAGCTTCTTGGCAAGGCTAAACGGGGAAAATAATGAAAAGGGGGGTACAACACGAGGACTTCCCAAGGGGTCACCCATCCTAGTACTACTCTTTCGCAAGCACGCTTAACTTTGGAATTCTGATAGCATCTGGTGCATTAGTGCTGGCATGATCGCACCCCTCATGTTGATGATGCAAAGCCTATATGTGTTGATGGTCACAGTCCCAGCCAAGAGAGACGGCCTATTCAAAAGGCCCGTTGGGCTTATCGACAACCCATTTGCTTCAACAACGCAGCTTCACCGCAAGACGTGATATCGACAAGTTGTAAAGCCCTCCAATGTTCTGCGAGTTCGGTTCTCGTCCCGTTTGCCGCTCACGACGAACAACACGGGCCTAAAAAACAGCGCAAAAAGAAGAAAGTAGCACAAAATTGGTAAAAATGTTCGATTTTAGGGACCTAAAAAGAACACAGCTGAGCAGGCTTATAGCCCCCGTCGTAGAGCTCCCGAAGAGCTTTCCAACGGTATGCTGTACGCCGCATAACTCCTTAGGGATCAAAAGTTTTGGGCACCGGAGTGACAGAGACTTAGTCACACGCCCTACGTCCTCGGCATGTGTGCCTAGCCTTTACACGATGCGAAGTTCTCTTTCCCAAGTTGTCGTGGGACTCGAGAATATAAATGTGATGTATAAAGCATCTTGGCAAGGCTAAACAGGGCAAAAAAATGAAAAGAGGGGTGCAACACGAAGACTTCCCAGGGAGTCACCTATCCTAGTACTACTCTCACCCAAGCACGCTTAACTTCGAATTTCTGATAGCATCCGGTGCATTAGTGCTGGTATGATCGTACCCATCATGTTGATGGTGCGAAGCCCTTATGTGTTGACGATTCACAGTCCCAGCCAAGAAAGACATCCCATTCAAAAAGCCCGTTGGGCTTATCAACAACCCATCTGTTTCAACAACGCAGCATCACTGCAAGACGTGATATCGACGCGTTGTAGAGCCCGCCAATGTTCTGCGAGTTGGGTTCTCGTCCATTTCTTGGCTCACGACGAATGACACGGGCTTAAAAAACTGCACAAAAAGAAGAAAAGTGGCCTGAAACTGGTGAAAATGTATGAAGATGAGTAGGCTTGCGAACCTCATCATAGAGCTTCTGGAGAGCTTTCCAATAGTATGTTGTGCGTCGCATAACTCCATACGGATCAAAAGTTATAGACATCAGAGCGACGGCGACCTGCTCACAAGCCCCACATCCTCGGTTTGCGGGCCTAGCCACTACGTGATGCCATTTGTCTTTCCCAAGATGCCGTGGGACTTGAGAATATAAATGTGATGGATAAAGCATCTCGGCAAGGCTAAACGGGACAAAAAAAAATGAAAAGTGGGGAGCAACATGAGAACTTCCCATGGGGTCACCCATTCTTGTACTACTCTCGCCCAAGCACGCTTGACTTCGGAGTTCTGATAGCATCCGGTGCATTAGTGATGGTATGATCGCACCCATCATGTTGATGGTGCAAAGCCTTATGTGTTGACAGTTCATAGTCCCAGCCAAGAGAGACGGCCCATTCAAAAGGCCCATTGTGCTTATCGACATCCCTTCTACTTTAACAACGCAGCATCACCGCAAGACGTGATTTTGACACATTGTAGAGCCCTCCAATGTTCCACGAGTTGGGTTCTCGTCCTTTTCACGGCTCACGATGAACTACCCGGGCCTAAAAAATAGCGCAAAAAAAAGAAAAATAGACCAAAATTGGTGAAACTGTTCGATTTTGGGTACCGAAAAACTGGTGCGCCCTAGCAAGCATAATGCCCCAGTCATAGAGCTCTCGGAGAGCTTTCCAACGGTATGTTGTGCGCCGCATAACTTCTTACGGATCAAAAGTTATGGGCACCAGAGCGATAGAGAACGAGTCATACACCCCACGTCCTCGGTTTGTGTGCCCGGCCTCTACGCGATGCGAAGTTGTCTTGCCCAAGTTGCCTTGGGACTCAAGATTATAAATGTGATGGATAAAGCATCTTGGCAAGGCAACACAGGGCAAAAAAGAAAATGAAAAGGGGGGTGCAACAAGAGGACTTCCCAGGGGGTCACCCATCATAGTACTACTCTCGCCCAAGCACGCATAACTTTGAAGTTGTGATAGCATCTGGTGCATTAGGGCTGATATGATCACACCCGTCATGTTGATCGTGCAAATCCCTTATGTGTTGACGGTTCACAGTACCGGCCAAGAGAGACGGCCCATTCAAAACGCTCGTTGGGCTTATCGACAGCCTATCTGCTTCAACAACACAGCATCACCGCAAGACGTGATATCGACGCATTGTAGAGCCTTCCAATGTTTTGTTAGTTGGGTTCTCGTCCTTTTCGCGGCTCACGATGAACAACCCGAGCCTACAAAACAACACAAAAAGAAGAAAAATGGCCTGAAACTATTGAAAATGTTTGATTTCGGGTACCGAAAACAAGCGCAGCCGAGCAGGCTTGTTTCCCACGTCGTAGATTTCCCAAAAAACTTTCCAATGGTATCCTGTGTGCCGCATAACTCCTTAGGGATCAAAAGTTATAGGCACCAAAACGACCAACACCAGGTCATAAACCCCACGTCCTTAGTTTACGTGCCCAGCCTATACGTGATACAATTTGTCTTCCCAAATATGCCGTGGGACTCGAGAATATAAATGTGATAGATAAAGCATCTTGGTAATGCTAAACGGGGCAAAAAAAATGAAAATGGGGGTGCAACACGAGGACTTCCAAGGGGGTCACCCATCCTAGTACCACTCTCGGCCAAACACGCTTAACTTCGGAGTTCTGATAGCATCCGGTGCATTACTGCTAGTATGAACGCACCCGTCATGTTGATAGTGTAAAGCCCATATGTGTTGACGGTTCACAGTCCCAGCTAAGAGAGATGGCCTATTCAAATGGCCCATTGGGCTTATCGACAACCCTTCTGCTTCAACAACGCAGTATCACCACAAGACGTGATTTCGAGGCATTGTAGAGCCCTCCAATGTTCCACGAGTTGGGTTCTCGTCCTCTTCGTAGCTCATGACGAACGACCCGGGCCTAAAAAATAGCACAAAAAGAATAAAAGTAGACCGAAACTGGTGAAAATGTTCGATTTTGGGAGGCCGAGCAGGCTTGTTGCCCCCATCGTAGAGCTATAGAAGAGCTTTCCAATGGTATGCTGTGTGCCGCATAACTCCTTACGGATCAAAAGTTATGGGCACCGGAGCGACGGAGATCTGGTCATAGGCCCCACGTTCTCGGTTTACGTGCCCAGCCTCTACGCGAAGTGATTTTTTCTTGCCCAAGATATCGTGGGACTCGAGAACTTAAATGTGATGGATAAAGCATTAGGCAAGGCTAAACAGGGCAAAAAAAATGAAAAGGAGGTGCAACACGAGGACTTCCCAAAGGGTCACCCATCATAGTACTACTCTCGCCCAAGCACGCTTAACTTCGGATTTCTGATAGCATCTAGTGCATTAGTGCTGGTATGATCGCACCCGTCATGGTCATGGTGCAAATCCCTTATGTGTTAATAGTTTACAGTCCCAACCAAGAGAGACGACCAATTCAAACAGCCCGTTGGGCTTATCAACAGCCCATCTATTTCAACAACACAGTATCACCGCAAGACTTGATATCGACGCATTGTAGAGCCCTCCAATGTTCTGCGAGTTCGGTTTTCGTCCTCTTCGGGGCTCACGACGAAAAACCCGGGCCTAAAAAACAACGCAAAAAGAAGAAAAATGGACCGAAACTGGTAAAATTGTTCAATTTTGTGTACGAAAAATAGGCGCGGCCTTGCAGGCTTGCTGCATTTGTCGTAGAGCTCCTGGAGAGCTTTCCAACGGTATGTTATGCGCCGTATAACTTCTTACAGATCAAAAGTTATGGGCACTAGAGCGATAGAGACCTTGTCACAAGCCCTACATCTTCGATTTCCGTGCCCAGCCTATAGCGATGCGAAGTTACCGTGGGACTCGAGAATATAAATATGATGGATAAAGCATATTGGCAAGGTTAAATAGGGCAAAAAAAAATGAAAAGGGGGGTGCAACCCGAGAACTTCCCAAGGGGTCACCCATCCTAGTACTACTCTCGCCCAAGCATGTTTAACTTCGGAGTTCTGACAGCATCCGGTGCATTAGTGCTGGTATGATCGCACCCATCATATTGATGGTGCAAATCCCTTATGTGTTGATGGTTCACAGTCCCAGCCATGAGAGATGGCCCATTCAAAATGCCCGTTGGGCTTATTGACAGCCCATCTGCTTCAACAACGCAGCATCACCGCAAGATGTGATATCGATGTATTGTAGAGCCCTCCAATGTTTTGATAGTTGAGTTCTCGTCCCCTTCGCGGCTCACGACGAACAACCCGATCCTACAAAATAGCGCAAAAAGAAGAAAAGTAGCCTAAAACTATTGAAAATGTTTGATTTTGGGAACCAAAAGCAGGCGCAGCATAGCAGGCTTGCTGCCCCCGACGTAGAGCTCCCGAAGAGCTTTCTAACGGTAAGCTATGCTCCGCATAACTCCTTACGGATCAAAAGTTATGGGCACCAGAACGACGGAGTGGTCACAGGCCCCACGTCCTCGGTTTGTGTGCCCAGCCTATACGCGATGCGAAGTTGTCTTGCCCAAGTTCTCGTAGGACTCGAGAATATAAATGTAATGGATAAAGCTTCTTGGCAGGGCTAAACGAGGAAAAAAATAAGAAGGGGGGTACAACACGAGGACTTCCCAGGAGGTCACCTATCCTCGTACTACTCTCGCCCAAGCACGCTTAACTTCGGAGTTATAATAGCATCTGGTGCATTAGTACTGGAATGATCGCACCTGTCATGTTGATGGTGCAAAGCCCTTCTGTGTTGACGATTCACAGTCCTAACCAAGAGAGATGGCTCATTCAAAAGGCCCGTTGGGCTTATCGACAACCCATCTGCTTCAATAATGTAGCATCATTGGAAGAGGTAATATCGATGCATTGTTGAACCCTCCAATGTTCCGCGAGTTGGGTTCTCGTCCCTTTTACGGCTCACGACGAATGACCCGGGCCTAAAAAATAGCGCAAAAAGAAGAAAAATTGCCAAAAACTGGTGAAAATGTTCAATTTTGGGTACGAAAATAAGCACAGTTGAGCAGACTTGTTGCCCCCGTCGTAGTGCTCCGGAAGAGCTTTCTAACAGTATGTTGTGCGCCGCATAACTCTTTACGGATGAAAAGTTATGGGCACCGGAGTGATGGAGACTAACTCACAGGCCCCACGTCCTCGATTTGAGTGCCCAACCTCTACACGTTGTGAAGTTGTCTTTCCCAAGTTGCTGTGGGACTCGAGAATATAAATGTGATGGATAAAGCATATTGGCAAGGCTAAATAGGGCACAAAAAATGAAAAGGGGGGTGCAATACGAGGACTTCCAAGGGGATCCCCCATCCAAGTACTACTCTAGCCTAACCATGCTTAACTTCGGAGTTTGGATAGTATCCGGTGCATTAGTGCTGGTATGATCGCACCCGTCATGTTGATAGTGCAAAGCCCTTATGTGTTCACGGTTCACAGTCCTAGCCAAGAGAGACGGCCCATTCAAAAGGCTCGTTGGGCTTATCGACAGCCCTTTTGCTTCAACAATGCAGCATCACCGCAAGATGAGATATCGACGCATTGTAGGGCCCTCCAATGTTGGGCGAGTTGGGTGCTCGTACATTTTGCGGCTCACGACGAACGAATAGGGCCTAAAAAATAGCGCAAAAAGAAGAAAAATTTCCCAAAAATGGTAAAAATGTTCAAATTTGGGTACCGAAAATGAGCACAGCCGAGCAGACTTGTTACCTCCGTCATAGACCTCCCGAAGAGCTTTCCAATGGTATGCTGTGTGTGAGGCCCGACCTCGATTTACGTGCGATACCTCATTTCGTGTGCCCTAATCTAGATTTGTGTGCCTTGACCTAGGTTTAAGAGTCGTGTTTCATTTTGTGTGCCTTGCATTGAATTACGTGCATTCATTTATGGTTGCATGCATTTACTTGGGAAACGTGCATTCGTCTCGTAGTTTGTGCCCTACCTCGTAGTGCGTGCCCTAAACCTATAAAAGTGTGCCCACACGCTAATCAAGAAAGCGTCTTACACGAAGCACTAGATCATTAATTAATCCTACAAACTCCACTAACTAATATTAAATTGCTAATTCAACCCACTAGAAGACAAAATCTCAGAAAAAGCTAGACATTCTTATTCTTTATTCTTTATTCTTTATTCCTAGCATATCCCAAACACTCAATTAAATAATGCTCAAACAAGACAAAAATTCAGATTTGAACACATGCTTGGCCAACCACATGGAGCCTTTGTGCATGCATTTCAATTTCAAAATCTAAACCTAAACATTCTATGACAACTAATGACACAAAGCAATAAAAAAAAATGGCTCAAAAACCCTACCCAATGCACCAAATCTCGACCCACTCCCTTGCCCATGCTAGGATGATTCAAATTATGATTCTTGAAGACACAATTCTGAATTTTGCAAGGCCCTAGGCCGACACATGCATCAAAAGTTCCTCAAGCTTTCATTTTTCTCTCATTTTCTTTCTTTCTCACATTTTCTCTCACTCTCTCATTCTTCTCTCTCTCTCTCTCTCGGCCCTAGCTGCTATTTCACTCTCCATAGCTTAAGTTCATCACTTAATGGTTCTTCAAGACATGCAAGAAACTAGGAAGCTCGACCAAGCAAGCTAGAATGCAAAAATCGCACATGCAAGCTCATAGCACATTCTTTTCGACTTAGGTAAGTTTGCTAGCTTCCATTTCATTTTCTTTTTGTTCTAGCCACTTGCACATACTAAGAACATGGTTACTAAGCTAGGAATTAGAGAAATCTCAAGTTGTCTCTCGGCCAAGCAAGGAGAAGAGTCGACATTGTGCTTCATCAAGAGTTTGTGCATCTTCTTTGTTGTCTTGCTATGGTGAGGGCTAAAACTTCTTGAAAAGCTTTCAAAAACTGCATGCATGCCTTTGAATGTATTTTTTTTACCTCTGTACTCGTGATATATGTGTGTACATGAGATGTGTGTACATGAGCTTTTGTAAACATGCATGGCAAGATATTTGGCTAGAATGTGAAGATAGGTGAAATCGCGTATTTGACAGCTTTCTGTTCTGTTGGAACGAAGTGATTTTGACCAGGTAAATGACATTGAAAATGCGTGAAATTGGTAGGTGACTAGTTTTGCCAGTTCTGAGAATTTTTCATAGAAAAAGGCCAAAGCTAATTTTGAATCTAAGGTCCTCAACATGGCAAAATATCAAAATGTGTCCAAATCTGAAAAATCTGGGAAAATGAAGCAGGTTTTGGCAGATTCACTGTCCTTGTAGAACGAACCAGTTTTGACTTAGTAAATGATATAAAAAATGCATGAAATTTGGTGTGCTGCTAGATTTTTTAGTTCTGGACTTTTTTACCAGAAATTGACTAAGGCTAAATCTGACCCTAATGCCCTAAAAAAGAACAAGTATTGAAATGTGTGCAAACTGGACAGTTTTGCGTAGTCTCACAGTTTTGGCTATAACTCTTGAACCCAAACTCCAAATGTGAGGCCCGACCTCGATTTACGTGTGATACCTCGTTTCGTGTGCCTTAACCTAGATTTGCATACCTTGACCTAGGTTTAAGAATTGTGTTTCGTTTTGTGTGCCTTGCATTGAATTACATGCATTCATTTAGGGTTGCGTGCATTTACTTGGGAAACATGAATTTGTCTCGTAGTTCGTGCCCTACCTCGTAGTGCTTTCCCTTGCACCTAGGAAAGCGTGCCCTCACGCTAATCAAGAAAGCATCTTACACGAAGCACTAGATCATTAATTAATCCTACAAACTCCACTAACTAATATTAAATTGCTAATTCAATCCACTAGAAGACGAAATTGCACCAAAAGCTAGACATTCTTATTCTTTATTCTTTATTCTTTGCATATCCCAAACACACAATTAAATAATACTCCAAAAGATGACAAAAATTCAGATCTTTGCACTAGCCTTGGCTGACCACATGGGGTCTTTTGCAATACTTTGCATAATTGAAATTGAACCTAGACAATTCTTTGACAAATCTATGACACAAAGCAATAAAAAAATGGCTCAAAGACCCACCCAAAGCCTCCAAATCTCGACACACTCTAAATTTCCCATGCTAAGGATTCAAATTATGCTCCTTGAAGACACAAAAATCTGAATTTGCAAGGCCCTAGGCCGACATATGCATCAATCTCTTCAAAGCCTTTCATTTTTCCTTCATTCTTTCTTTCCTTCTCACATTTCTCTCACTCTCTCTCATTTCTTCTCTCTATCTCTCGGCATTGGCTGAGTTTCTACACTCCATAGCTTAACTTCATCACTCAATGGTTCATCATGACATGCAAGAAGCCTAGGAGCTCGACCAAACAAAACTAGGAGCAAAGAAGCACACATGCAAGCCTTTAGCACATCCATTTCGGTTTAGGTGAGTTTGTTAGCTTCCATTTCTTTTCTCCTTGTTCTAACCATATACACCTTCTAAGAACATGGTAACTTAGCTAGGAAATTAGAGAAATCCCAAGTTGTCTCTCGTCTAAGCAAGGAAAAAGATCAACTTTGTGCTTCACCAAGAGTTTGTGCATCTTCTTGTTGTCTTGCTAAGGTGAGGGCTAAAACTTCTTGAAAATCTTTCAAAAAACCACATGCATGCCCTTAAATATCTATCCTTACTTATGTTCTTGTGATATAAGTGTGTTCATGAGCTTTTGTAAATATGCATGGCAAGATATTTGGCTAGAATGTGATGATAGATGAAATCGGGTATATGACAGCCTTCTGCCTTGTTGGTGCGAGGTGATTTTGACTAGGTAAATGATGTTGAAAATGCGTGAAAATTGGTAGGTAACTAGTTTTGCCAGTTCTAAGAATGTTTTGCAGAAATAGGCCAAAGCTAAGTTTGATTCTAAGGTCCTCAAAATGGCAAATTATCAAAATGTGTCCAAATCTGGAAAGTCTGGAATAATGAAGCAGGTTTTGGCAGATTCACTGACCTTGTAGAACGAACAGGTTTTTACTTAGTAAATGATATCCAAAATGCATTAAATTCGGTGTGCATCTAGATGTTTCAGTCCTGGACATTTTTGTCAGTAATGGACTAAGGCTAAATCTGACCCTAAGGCCCTCAAAAATGACAAGCATTGAAATGTGTGCAAATCTGGACAGTTTTGCGTAGTCTCACTGTTTTGGTTATAAATGTTGAACCCGAACTCCAAATGATTCAAGGTTTGTTTCTAAATTTAGTTCACTTCTTAAGCTTTAATTTGAAATCTTGTTCACAGGAATTGGAGTTTTTTTGCTTGTCTTAATGATTGTGAGAAAACAGTCCATTGCAGTGAGGGTTTCACTTAGTGATGTGCTTAGAAAAATTATTGTAGCTTCTCTTGTTGTATTAAATTCTTGGGATTTTGGCATTTGGATGTGTGTGGACTGTTTTGAATTCTTGAGGGTGTTTGAACTAATCGATGCACGGCTTGAGTTTAATCACGTGACAACTTAGGGTTTAATCGCATGGGTAAGCACGAATTGAAACCCTAGTAACTAGGTAAACTCGCTAAGTGTTGATCCTTTGGATATCGTGTTTGATTATGTGTTTAGTAGGCTGCCCATAGTTTCCCTTGTAGCCCTAAATATGATTCGATGATTACATGTTGATAAGTAGGCCTTTCTTGCACCCGGTCCCATGTAGATGTCGTTGCATGATGAATAATCTTATTATTTGATTATGTGAACTTTGAAATGAGTTATATGACCTGATTTACATGCGTTACATGGCTGCCCGTTTAATATTCATATAACTCCATGTGCTTTTCACGTGAATTTACTTGTCATATTGTGTCTCGCGTGTTTAACTGTCAATGTGCAATCTTTTGACTGCTCGGAGGCAACCTAATTTGTTGTCCTCCAAATGTGATATATTAAATGTCATAAATGTGCATTACATACAAGGTTGCAACCTTTCATTCTGGCGTGGTAGCGTTCACGCACACCGAGCGGCATCGGGCTTGTCGGTGCAACCGTGACTACCATTGTCCAATTCTCTCTCTCGCTTGGGGGCTAGACTTCCTCGGAGAGTTGGGTCGTAGGATTTCACTATGTGTATAAGTACTCTCGCTTGGTTCTTAGAGGACCTCGGGGAAGAAATGAACTGAGAGCAAAAGCTCACTGTATCCTTTTCACTATGTGTATAAGTACTCTCGCTTGGTTCTTAGAGGACCTCGGGGAGGAAAGACGGGTAATTGTGTTCTTTTACTTTTACATTACATATGTACTTACTTGTGATATATATATTATGCTTGCAAAAGGCTTTTCATAAGTTGAACCGGAAAATGAGTTTCAAAACTTATTTCTCGTTCCCCCTCGCTGAGTTCATAAGGACTCACCCTCTTTTATCATCTCAGGTGAAGAAGACCAAGAACAGGTACTCGAGGACGATGTGCCTAATGATGATTCCTTGGAATGATTGCTTGCCCTACGTGCCTTACGTGACTATGGCCATTTTGTGAACAATACGTTGCTTGAAGACTATTTCATTTCTTATGATGCTTGCTATTGTAATATAAACGACCCCCGTTGTAATTTGGGGTCTAATTTTGGCTTGTACTAATAATAACTAGATAGACACTACTATGGTCGTTTTTGCTATTGTTATCGGCTAGTATCTCTCATAGGATTATGAAGTATCAGGTAAGGATTAAGTAAAATGAACCTATCGAATCTTAAGCAGGTACTCATTGTTTAGCTAAGATCAACATGTACTTTTGTAACGAGGACAAACAAACAAATGAGACATAGTATCACGCTAGGTTATTAATCAAACGAGACTTCGAGATAACTGGTAGGCATTTCGATTGGTTATAAATAGTGATCTTAGTTAGAAATGAAACTGAGATTGGAAATTTTGAGGCGTTTTGAGAATTAGATCAAACTAAAGAGCCCAATTACAGCCGTTATGCTGCCGATTTTTCGGAGAATTTGTGGAGTTTAGCCTAAACGTTAGGTGTTAAACCTTCTTCAACGATTAAATACGTGAAAGGACTTGAATGTTTAGATCACTCCCTAGTCTAACCTTTATAGGCCGGGTTGGGGCGTGACACCTTATAGAAAGAATGGTATTAGAGCTTAGATTGCTTAAGCTGGGTTTAACTCTCGGACCATGGGTAGAAGTCCTAAGATTATTAGGATGACTTGTTTATGTGTTAATGTGTGATAATGTTAATTGTGCCTTCTATGTTCTATGTGCTTACGTGATTAACATGTCTTAATTGTTTCTAGAATTGTATATCTATATTATGTTGCATATATTGTGCATTAAATTCTTGTTTGTCGTATTCCAATAAATTGTGCATCGTAATATGTGCCTATAGATGGCTGGCCCTAGTACCCGCACTACTAATAGGAGCGGTGAGCCCCAAGAGACCGAAGATGCTTATCAAACTAATCCCGGCATGGCTATGTTTAATATGATAGCGAATGCCATGGATCGCGTGTCGCGAGTGATGGAACGTCAAGATGCACGTGAAGCAAACAACAACAACAACAGGAATGATGGTAACCATGGGAGACATAGCAGAATAAGGGAGTTCCTTGACTTTCGCCCGTCCAAATTCCACGGGGAAGTTGATGATGAGAAAGCAGAGGCTTGGCTGTCTGAGATCGAGAAGATTTTCAGGCCACTTGACTATACTGATGAAGAAAAGGTGGAGTTTGCTGTGTTTCTGTTGCACGAGGATGCTAAGCATTGCTGGCACACTGTGGAGGCACTATGGGAAACTGTTCATACTCCTCGCTTGTGGGGTAATTTCGTTAAGGCATTCAAGGAGAAATATGTACCTGCAGTTTCCAGGCAGAGGCGGATTGAGGAATTCATGCACTTGAACCAGGGTAACATGACGGTGGCCCAATACGAGGCTCGTTTAGACCGACTGTCCTGCTATGCTCAATACATGGTCAGTACTCCTGAGGTGAAGATGTGGAAATTTACGACTGGATTGAGGCCGGAGATTCAGGACTAGTTGGCTTCGCATGACTTCGATACCTATTCTTCTTTCTTTGTTGCTGCTTCCCGAGTTGAGAAGAGAAAACTTGATAGAGCCGGTTCAAGTCAGCTGAACAAGAAACCATACCATCCTCCAGGTCAACAGAGGAAATTCCAGAACCAAAGTCGTAGTCAGGGCCAGAACCAGAACAGACCATTTAATAACCGTGGCCCGACTAAAGCACCATCAGCCTCTTCCACCCGCGGATCCACAGGTAGTTCACCTGCTACTCAGTCTATCAACTGTTCTTACTATGACAAGAAGGGGCAAACCGAGGCCCAGTGCTAGAAGAAGTCAGGACGATGTGTGCGGTGTGGCAGTGATCAGCATCAGATCAAGGATTGCCCTAAATGGCAAGCATGACAAAATCAGGTTAAACCAGCTGGTAGAGGCAAGACTCCAGTTCCTAGAGTTCAGGCTCGAGCTTATGCTATTGAGTGCGAGGAGCTTCCAGAGGAGACCGCTGTTGTTGAAGGTACATTCTTCATACTGAATCAACTTGTTAGGGTGCTAATTGATCCAGGTGCTACTTATTCATTTATTACTCCCTTATGTGTGCAATGTGTGAAGTTCCAGTTGCATGTTTGCCTTACGAAGTAGAAGTTGGTACTCCGATGGGTTCTAAGCTTATTACTAGCTCAGCTTGTAAAGCATGTAAAATCCAAATTAAAGATAGGGAATTCTTAGCCAATCTTATTGTATTACCCTTTTGAGACTATGAAGTCATTTTAGGGATAGGCTGGTTGGCAAAGCATCATGCCCAACTAGATTGCTGGACGAAGATTATAACATTCTAGATACCTGGTCAATCAATATTGGAAGTCATGGGTCGAAGAGACTTCACCGGGAGTTCCATCATTTCATCTACGAAAGCAGTGAAGTCCTTGAGAAAAGGATGTAGTGGATACTTAGCTTACCTCATTAACAAGCCGTCGGACAAAGCTAAGTTGGAGGAGATGCCAGTGATCAAAGACTATGCGGATGTGTTTCCAGAAGAATTGCCCGATTTACCCCCAAATCGGGAGATCGAGTTCATTATAGAATTACTGCCTGGTACCCAGCCGATATCTAAAGCTCCCTATCGTATGGCACCAGCTGAGTTACAAGAATTGAAGGACCAATTGTAAGGATTGTTAAAGAAAAGGTTTGTTCAACCAAGTTCTTCTCCGTGGGGTGCACCAGTCTTATTTGTAAAGAAGAAAGACGGAACGTTGAGGCTATGCATCGATTACCGAGGATTGAACCAAGTGACCGTCAAGAATAAATACCCACTTCCACTGATCGACGAGTTGTTTGATCAACTTCAAGGAGCCAAAGTGTATTCGAAGCTCGACTTGAGGCAATGATACTATCAGTTATGGATCAAAAAGGAGGATGTGCCTAAAACGGCTTTCAAGACGAGATATGGGCATTATGAATATGTGGTGATGCCATTTGGGCTAACTAATGCCCCTGCGGCTTTTATGGACTTGATGCACAGGGTGTTTCAACCCTACTTGGACCAATTTGTGGTGATCTTCATTGATGATATTTTGGTAAACTCGAAATCCAAGGCTGAGCATGAACGACATCTACGATTGGTACTGCAGAAACTTCGAGAGCTTCAATTGTATGCAAAGTTTAGCAAATGTGAATTTTGGTTGCAGCAGATTGCATTTTTGGGGCACATCATATCCCAAGAGAGAATAGCAGTGGATCCAGCAAAGATAGAAGCGGTGATGTCTTGGAAGAAGCTGGAAAATGTTACGAAGGTTCAGAGTTTTCTTGGTCTAGCAGGCTATTATCGGAGGTTCGTGAAGGATTTCTCAAAGATCGCAGGACCGCTTACAAAGCTCACTCAAAAGAAAACAAAGTTCGTGTGGGATGACAAGTGTGAGAACAGCTTCCAAGAATTGAAGAAAAGATTGACTACTGCACATGTTCATGCATTACCTGAAGGGAGTCAAGGTTTTGTAATCTATAGCGATGCTTCGAAGGAAGGACTGGGTTGTGTGTTTATGCAAAATAGTAGAGTGATTGCGTATGTTTCTAGGAAACCGAAGCCGTATGAATTGAACTACCCGACGCATGATTTGGAGTTAACGGCTATTGTGTTTGCACTCAAGAAATGGAGGCACTATCTCTGGGGTAACAAGTTCGAGGTGTTTACTGATCACAAGAGCTTGAAATACTTGTTCTCACAAAAAGAGTTGAACATGAGGCAAAGACGGTGGATGGAGCTTTTGGATGATTATAACTGCACAATCAATTATGTGCCCGGTAAAGCAAATGTAGTTACAGATGCCTTAAGTAGGAAAGCGAGCATGGCAAAACTGGAAGTTAAGGTGCAGGAGTTGTTGGAGGAAGCATTCATGTGGAAACCACAATTGACTCGAAAATGGTTACTTTTTGCCACTACACAAATTCAATCGACCTTGTTGTCTGAATTACGAGAGGCTCAACAGAAGGACCAATAGTTTCAGAAGATTAAAGAAAGCAACACAAATTTCAAGTTTCACGATGATGGTATTTGGAGGTTTAGGAATCGGATTTGTGTTCCTAATGAGCCAGAGATGAAAAAGAAGATTCTTGAAGAAGCCCATAAATCAAGATACATTATTCACCCCGGCGGAACAAAGATGTACCGGGATTTGAAGCAACACTATTGGTGGAATAACATGAAGAGAAAGATCGCGGAGTTTGTGGCACGGTGTTTGACTTGCCAGAGAGTCAAGGCGGAACATCAACGACCAGCAGGTTTACTTCAGCCATTGGAGATTCCTCAATGGAAATGGGAGCATATAACTATGGACTTTGTTATGGACCTGCCCAGGTCACAAAAGGGTCATGACACCGTTTGGGTCATAGTGGATAGATTGACCAAGTCAGCACACTTCTTACCTATGAACAAGGAGGATAGCCCTGAGAAATTGGGAGATATGTATATGGCGGGGATTGTAAGATTGCACGGGATGCCTGTGAGTATTGTATCGGCTAAGGATCCTCGTTTTACTTCCCGATTTTGGAAGAGATTGCAAGAAGCTTTGGGAACGAAATTGAGTTTCAGCACGGCTTATCACCCTCAAACTTATGGACAATCTGAGAGAACTATTTAGATTCTGGAGGATATTCTGAGGGCGTGTGTTTTAGACTTCGGGAAAGGTTGGGAGAAATATCTGTCTCTAGCGGAATTCGCTTATAATAACAGTTATCAGGCCACTATCGAGATGGCCCCATTTGAGGCACTGTATAGATGTAAGTGTCGATCCCCAATTTACTGAGATGAAGTAGGTGAGACGAAGACTTTTGCCCGACCCTTCTACCTGAACTTATGAAGACTGTTGTTAATATCCACCTCATCTAAAAACGGATGCTTACTACCCAGAGCAGGCAGAAAAGTTATGTAGACCGACGGAGATAGAGCCTAGAGTCTGAGGTCGGCGACAAGGTGTTCTTGAAGATATCACCTCGGAGGGGATTGATTAAACACGGCAAGGGTGGAAAGTTAAGCCCGAGGTTTGTAGGACCATTTGAAATAATTGAGAAGGTTGGCAAATTGGCGTATCGCCTAGCACTACCCCAAAACCTCTCCAATATTCACGACGTCTTTCATGTTTCAATGCTACGGAAGTATCACCCTGATCTATCGCATATCTTGGAGCCAGAGCCGTTGCAGCTTCGGGAGAACTTGTCTTATGAAGAGAAGCTCATTCAGATCCTAGACCAGCAAGATCGGGAGTTGCGCAACAAATCTATACCGATGGTAAAAGTGTTGTGGGATCATCCTGGAGTTGAAGAAGCAATGTGGGAAAGGTGAGACCAGATGGAGCAACAATATCCAGCTTTATTTCAAAGGTAATATTGAATTTTGGGACAAAATTCTTTTAAGGAGGGGAGGATGTGAGGCTCGACCTCGATTTTCGTGCGATACCTCATTTCGTGTGCCCTAACCTAGATTTACGTGCCTTGACCTTGGTTTAAGAATTGTGTTTCGTTTTGTGTGCCTTGCATTAAATTACATGCATTCATTTAGGGTTGCATGCATTTACTTGGGAAACATGAATTCGTCTCGTAGTTCGTACCCTACCTCGTAGTACGTGCCCTAAACCTAGGAAAGCGTGCCCTCACGCTAATCAAGAAAGTATCTTACACGAAGCACTAGATCATTAATTAATCCTACAAACTCCACTAACTAATATTAAATTGCTAAATCAACCCACTAGAAGACGAAATTACACCAAAAGCTAGACATTCTTATTCTTTATTCTTTGTTCTTTGCATATCCCAAACACACAATTAAATAATACTCCAAAAGATGACAAAAATTCAGATCTTTGCACTAGCCTTGGCCGACCACATGGGGTCTTTTACAATGCTTTGCATAATTCAAATTGAACCTAGACAATTCTATGACAAATCTATGACACAAAGCAATAAAAAAATGGCTCAAAGACTTACCCAAAGCCTCCAAATCTCGACACACTCTCAATTTCCCATGCTAAGGATTCAAATTATGCTCATTGAAGACACAAAAGTATGAATTTGCAAGGCCCTAGGCTGACATTTGCATCAATCTCTTCAAAGCCTTTCATTTTTCCTTCATTCTTTCTTTCCTTCTCATATTTCTCTCACTCTCTCTCTTGGCCTTGGCTGAATTTCTACACTCCATAGCTTAACCTCATCACTCAATGGTTCATCATGACATGCAAGAAGCCTAGGAGCTCGACCAAACAAAACTAGGAGCAAAGAAGCACACATGCAAGCCTTTAGCACATCCATTTCGGTTTAGGTGAGTTTGTTAGCTTCCATTTCTTTTCTCCTTGTTCTAACCACATGCACCTACTAAGAACATGGTAACTTAGCTAGGAAATTAGAGAAATCCCAAGTTGTCTATCGGCTAAGCAAGGAAAAAGATCAACTTTGTGCTTCACCAAGAGTCTGTGCATCTTCTTGTTGTCTTGCTAAGGTGAGGGCTAAAACTTCTTGAAAATCTTTCAAAAAACCACATGCATGCCCTTAAATGTCTATCCTTACTTCTGTTCTTGTGATATATGTGTGTTCATGAGCTTTTGTAAACATGCATGGCAAGATATTTGGCTAGAATGTGATGATAGATGAAATCGGGTATGTGACAGCCTTCTGCCTTGTTGGTGCGAGGTGATTTTGACTAGGTAAATGATGTTGAAAATGAGTGAAAATTGGTAGGTAACTAGTTTTTCCAGTTCTAAGAATTTTTCGCCGAAATAGGCCAAAGCTAATTTTGGCTCTAAGGTCCTAAAAATGGAAAATTATCAAAATGTGTCCAAATCTGGAAAGTCTAGAATAATGAAGCAAGTTTTGGCAGATTCACTGACCTTGTAGAACGAACCAGTTTTCACTTAGTAAATGATATCCAAAATGCGTTACATTTGGTGTGCAGCTATAGTTTTCAGTTCTGGACATTTTTGTCAGAAATGGACTAAGGCTAAATCTAACCCTAAGGCCCTCAAAAATGACAAGCATTGAAATGTGTGCAAATCTAGACAATTTTGCGTAGTCTCACTGTTTTGGCTATAACTCTTGAACCCGAACTCCAAATGATGCGATGTTTGTTTATGAATTTAGTTCACTTCTTAAGCTTTAATTTGACATCTTTTTCACTAGAATTGGAGTTTTTTTGCTTGTCTTAATGATTGTGAGAAAATAGTCCATTTCAGTGAGGGTTTCACTTAGTGATGTCCTTAGAAAAATTATTGTAGCTTCTCTTGTTGTATTAAATTCTTGGGATTGTGGCATTTGGATGTGTGTGGATTGTTTTGAATACTTGAGGGTGTTTGAATTAATCGATGCATGGCTTGAGTTTAATCACGTGACAACTTAGGGTTTAATCGCACGGGTAAGCACGAATTGAAACCCTAGTAACTAGGTAAACTCGCTAAGTGTTGATCCTTTGGATATCGTGTTTGATTATGTGTTTAGTAGGCTGTCCGTAGTTGCCCTTGTAGCCCTAAATATGATTCGATGATTACATGTTGATAAGTAGGCCTTTCTTGCACCTGGTCCCACGTAGATATCGTTGCATGATGAATAATCTTATTATTTGATTACGTGAACTTTTAAATGAGTTACATGACTTGATTTACATGCATTACTTGGCTGCCCGTTTAATATTCATATAAATCCATGTGATTTTCAAGTGAATTTACTTGTCATATCGTGCCTCGCGTGTTTAACTGTCAATGTGCTATCTTATGACTGCTCGGAGGCAACCTACTTTGTTGTCCTCCAAATGTGATATATTAAATGTCATAAATGTGCATTGCATACAAGGTTGCAACCTTTCATTCTGGCGTGGTAGCGTTCACGCACACTGAGCGGCATCGGGCTTGCCGGTGCAACCGTGACTACCATTGTCCAATTCCCTCTCTTGCTTGGGGGCTAGACTTCCTCGGAGAGTTGGGTCATAGGATTTTGGGGTACATCCGGAGGATACCCATTTGGTGTGATAAGGGGATGATTTGAAGTCGGCCGCAACAACTGATACTGGAAATGAACTGAGAGCAAAAGCTCACCGTATCCTTTTCACTATGTGTATAAGTACTCTCGCTTGGTTCCTAGAGGACCTCGGGGAGGAAAGACGGGTAATTGGGTTCTTTTACTTTTACATTACATATGTACTTACTTGTGATATATATATCATGCTTGCAAAAGGGTTTTCATAAGTTGAACCGGAAAATGAGTTTCAAAACTTATTTCTCGTTCCCCCTTACTGAGTTCATAAGGACTCACCCTCTTTTATCATCTCAGGTGAAGAAGACCAAGAACAGGTACTCGAGGACGACGTGCCTAATGATGATTCCTTGGAATGATTGCTTGCCCTACGTGCCTTACGTGACTATGGCTATTTTGTGAACAATATGTTGCTTGAAGACTATTTCATTTCATATGATGCTTGCTATTGTAATGTAAACGAGCCCCGTTGTAATTTGGGGTCTAATTTTGGCTTGTACTGATAATAACTAGATAGACACTATTATGGTCATTTTTTGCTATCGTTATCAGCTAGTATCTCTCATAGGATTATGAAGTATCAGGTAAGAAGTAAGTAAAATGAACCTATCCAATCTTAAGCAAGTACTCATTGTTAAGCTAAGATCAATAGGTATTTTTGTAACGAGGACAAACAAACTAATGAGATATAGTTTCACGCTAGGTTATTAATCAAACGAGACTTCGAGATAACTGGTAGGCGTTTCGATTGGTTATAAATAGTGATCTTAGTTAGAAATGAAACTGAGATTGGAAATTTTGAGGCGTTTTGAGAATTAGGTCAAACTAAAGAGCCCAATTACAGCCGTTATGCTGCCGGTTTTTCGGAGAATTTGTGGAGTTTAGCCTAAACGTTAGATGTTAACCTTCTTCAACGATTAAATACGTGAAAGGACTTGAATGTTTAGATCACACCCTAGTCTAACCTTTATAGGCCGAGTTGGGGCGTAACACCAAATGTGCGAGGTTTGTTTATGAATTTATTTCACTCCTTAAGCTTTAATTTGACATCTTGTTCACTGGAATTGGAGATTGTTTGCTTGTCTCAATAATTGTGAGAAAATAGTCCATTGCAGTGAGGGTTTCATCTAGTGATGTGCTATGAAAATTATTGAACTTCTCTTGTTGTACTAAATGCTTGGGATTGAGGCACTTGGATGTTGTGTGGACTGTTTTGAATGATTGAGGATGTTTGAATTAATCAATGCTTGACTTGAGTTTAATTAAGTGATCACTTGTGGCTTAATCGCACGGGTGAGCATAAATTGAAACCCTAATGACTAAGAAAACTCGCAAAGTGTTGATCCTATGAGTATCGTGTTTAATTATGTGTTTAGTAGGCTACCCGTAGTTGCCCTCATAGCCCTAAATGTGGTTCTGATGATTACATATTGACAAGTAGGCCTTTCTCGCACCCGGTCCCATGTAAACATCGTTGCATGTTGTATGACCTTATTATTTGATTACGTGAACTTTGAAATGAGTTATATGACTTGATTTACATGTGTTACATGGCTGCCCGTTTAATATTCATATAATTCCATGTGCTTTACAAGTGAAATTACTTGTCATATCGTGCCCCGCGTGTTTACTTATCAATGCGCAATCTTATGACTGCTCGGAGGCAACCTACTTTGTTGTCCTCCTAATGTGATATATTAATGTCATAAATGTGCACTACATACAAGGTTACAACCTTTCATTCGCGCGTGGTAGCGTTCACGTACACCGGGCGGCATCGGGCTTGCCGATGCAACCGTGACTACCATTGTTCAATTCCCTCTCTCGCTTGGGGGCTAGACTTCCTCAGAGAGTTGGGTCGTAGGATTTTGGGGTACATCCGGAGTACACCCATTTGTCGTGATAAGGGGATGATTTGAAGTCGGCCACAACAACTGATACTGAAAATGAACTGAGAGTAAAAGCTCACCGTATTCTTTTCGCTATGTGTCTAAGTACTCTCGCTTGGTTCCTAGAGGACCTCAGGGAGGAAAGACGGGTAATTGTGTTCTTTTACTTTTATATTACATTATGAACTTACTTGCGATATATGTCATGCTTGAAAAAGGGTTTTTATAATTGAACCGGAAAAAGAGTTTCAAAACTTATTTCTTGCTCCCCCTCGCTGAGTTCATAAGGACTCACCCTCTTTTATCATCTCAGGTGAAGAAGACTAGGAACAGGTACCCGAGGACAACGTGTCTATTGATGATTCCTTGGAATAATTGCTTGCCCTTCGTGCCTTACGTGACTATGGACATTTTGTGAACGATATGTTGCTTGAAGACTATTTCGTATGTTGCTTGTTATTGTATTGTAAATGACCCCCGTTGTAATTTGGGGTCTAATTTTGGCTTGTACTGATCATAACTAGATAGATACTCTTATGGTCATTTTTTCTATCGCTACTGGCTAGTATCTATCATAGGATTATGAAGTATCAGGTAAGGATTAAGTAAAATGAATCTATCCAATCTTAAGCAGGTACTCATTGTTAAGCTAAGATCAACAGGTACTTTTGTAACAAGGATTAACAAACAAACGAGACATAGTTATCATGCTAGGCTGTTAATCAAACGAGACTTCGAGACAACTAGTAGGCGTTTCAATTGATGATAAATAGTAATCTTAATTGGAAATGAATCTAAGATTGAAAGTTTTGAGGTCTTTAGAAAATTAGGTCAAACTAAGGAGCCCAATTACAGCCATTATGCTGCCGATTTTCCAGAGAATTTGTGGAGTTTAGGCTAAAACGTTAAGTGTTAAACTTTCATGAACGATTAAGTACGTGATATGACTTGAATGTTTAGATCACACCCTAGTCTAACCTTTATAGGTCGGGTTGGGGCGTGACACCTTAGAAGAATGGTATCAGAGCTTAGATTGCTTAAGTCGGGTTTAAATCTCGAACCATGGGTAGAAGCCCTAAGGTTATTAGGATGACTTGTTTTTGTGTGATAATATTAATTGTGCCTTCTATGTTCTATGTGCTTATGTGATTAACATGTCTTAATTGTTTCTAAAAATTGTGTATCTATATAAAATTATATATGGCATACCTGATACATTAAATTCTTGTTTGTCGTATTCTAATAAATTGTGCATGGTAATATGTGCCTATAGATGGCTGGCCCTAGTACCCGCACTACTAATAGGAGCGGTGAGCCCCAAGAGACCGGAGATGCTTATCAAACTAATCCCGGCATAGCAATGTTTAATATGATGGCAAATGCCATGGATCGCGTATCCCGAGTGATGGAACGTCAAGATGCACGTGAAGCAAACAACAACAACAACAGGAATGATGGTAACCATGGGAGACATAGCAGAATGCGGGAGTTCCTTGACTTTCGCCCATCCAAATTCCACGGGGAAGCTGATGATGAAAAGGCAGAGACTTGGCTGTCTGAGATCGAGAGGATTTTCAGGCCACTTGACTATACTGATGAAGAAAAGGTGGAGTTCGCTGTGTTTCTGTTGCACGGGGATGCTGAGCATTGTTGGCACACTGTGGAGGCGCTTTGGGAAACTGATCATACACCTCGCTTGTGGGGTAATTTCGTTAAGGCATTCAAGGAGAAATATGTACCTACAGTTTCCAGGCAGAGGCGGATTGAGGAATTCATGCACTTGAACCAGGGTAACATGACGGTGGCCCAGTACGAGGCTCATTTTGACTGACTGTCCCGCTATGCTCAATACATGGTCAGTACCCCTGAGGCGAAGATGTGGTAATTTACGAATGGGTTGAGGCTAGAAATTTAGGACCAGTTGGCTTCGCATGACTTCGATACTTATTCTGCTATCCTTGCTGCTGTTTCCCGAGTTGAGAAGAGGAAACTTGATAAAGCCGGTTCGAGCCAACCGAACAAGAAACCATACCAGCCTTCAGGTCAACTGAGGAAATTCCAGAGCCAGAGTCGTAGTTAGGGCCAGAGCTAGAACAGACCAGTTAATAACCGTGACCCGACTAAAGCACCATCAGCCTCTTCTATTCATGGATCCACAGGTAGTTCACCTGCTACTCAGTCTATCAACTGTTCTTACTGTGACAAGAAGGGTCACACCGAGGCCCAGTGCTGGAAGAAGTCAGGACGATGTGTGCGGTGTGGCAGTGATCAGCATCAGATCAAGGATTGCCCTAAATGGCAAGGAGGACAAAATCAAGTTAAACCAGCTGGTAGAGGCAAAACTCCAGTTCCTAGAGTTCAGGCTCGAGCTTATGCTATTGAGTGCGAGGAGCTTCCAGAGGAGACCGCTGTTATTGAAGGTACATTCTTGATACTGAATCAACCTGTTAGGGTGCTATTTGATCCAGGTGTTACTCATTCATTTATTACTCCCTTATGTGTGCAACGTGTGAAACTGAAAGTTGTATGTTTGCCTTACAAAGTAGAAGTTGGTACTCCGATGGGTTCTAAACTTGTTACTAGCTCAGCTTGAAAAGCATGTAAAATCCAAATTAAAGATAGGGAATTCTCAGCCAATCTTATTGTATTACCCTTTCGAGACTATGAAGTCATTTTAGGGATGGACTAGTTGGCAAAGCATCATGCCCAACTTGATTGCCGGACAAAGATTGTAACATTTCGGATACCTGGTCAACCAATATTGGAGGTAATGGGTCGAAGAGACTTCACCGGGAGTTCCATCATTTCATCTACGAAAGCAGTGAAGTCCTTGAGGAAATGGTGTAATGGATACTTAGCTTACCTCATCAACAAGCCGTCGGACAAAGCCAAGTTGGAGGAGATGCCAGTGATTAAAGATTATGCAGATGTGTTTCCAGAAGAATTTCCCAATTTACCCCCAAATCGGGAGATCGAGTTCATTATAGAATTACTTCCTGGCACCCAGCCGATATCTAAAGCTCCCAATCGTATGGCACCAGCCGAGCTACAAGAATTGAAGGACCAATTGCAAGGATTGTTGAAGAAGGGGTTCGTTCAACCAAGTTCTTCTCCATGAGGTGCGCCAGTCCTATTTGTAAAGAAGAAAGACGGAACGTTGAGGCTATGCATCGATTACCGAGGATTGAACCAAGTGACCGTCAAGAATAAATACCCACTTCTACTGATCGACAAGTTGTTTGATCAACTTCAGGGAGCCAAAGTATATTCGAAGCTCGACTTGAGGCAAGGGTACTATCAGTTGCGGATCAAAAATGAGGATGTGCCTAAAACGGCTTTTAGGACGAGATATGGGCATTATGAATATGTGGTGATGCCATTTGGACTAACTAATGCCCCTACAGCTTTCATGGACTTGATGCACAGGGTGTTTCATCCTTACTTGGACCAATTTGTGGTGATCTTCATTGATGATATTTTGGTCTACTCGAAATCCGAGGCTGAGCATGAACAACATCTGTGATTGGTACTGCAGAAACTACGAGAGCATCAATTGTATGCAAAGTTTAGCAAATGTGAATTTTGGTTGCAGCAGATTGCATTTCTGGGGCACATCATATCCCAAGAGGGAATAGCAGTGGATCCAGCAAAGATAGAAGCGGTGATGTCTTGAAAGAAGCCAGAAAATGTTACGGAGGTTCGGAGTTTTCTTGGTCTAGCCGACTATTATCGGAGGTTCGTGAAGGATTTCTCAAAGATTGAAGGACCGCTTACAAAGCTCACTCAAAGGAAAACAAAGTTCGTGTAGGATGACAAGTGTGAGAACAGCTTCCAAGAATTGAAGAAAAGATTGACTACCGCACCTGTTCTTGCATTGCCTGAAAGGAGTCAAGGTTTTGTAATCTATGGCGATGCTTCGAAAGAAGGATTGGGTTGTGTGTTGATGCAAAATGGTAGAGTGATTGCGTATGCCTCTAGGAAACCGAAGCCGTATGAATTGAACTACCCAACGCATGATTTGGAGTTAGCGGCTATCGTGTTTGCACTCAAGAAATGGAGACACTATCTATGGGGTAACAAGTTCGAGGTGTTCACTGATCACAAGAGCTTGAAATACTTGTTCTCACAAAAAGAGTTGAATATGAGGCAAAGACGGTGGATGGAGCTTTTGGATGATTATAACTGCACAATCAATTATGTGTCCGGTAAAGCAAATGTAGTTGCAGATGCCTTAAGTCGGAAAGTGAGCATGACAAAACTGGAAGTTAAGGTGCAGGAGTTGTTAGAGGAAGCATTTTTGTGAAAACCACAATTGACTCAAAAAGGGTTACTATTTGCCACTACACAAGTTCAATCGACCTTGTTGTCTAAATTACGAGAGGCTCAACAGAAGGACCAACAGTTTCAGAAGATTGAAGAAAGCAACACAGATTTCAAGTTTCATGATGATGGTATTTGGAGGTTTAGGAATCTAATTTGTGTTCCTAATGAGCCAGAGCTGAAAAATAAGATTCTTGAAGAAGCCCATAATTCAAGATACATTATTTACCCCGGCGGAACAAAGATGTACCGGGATTTGAAGTAACACTATTGGTGGAATAACATGACTAGAGAGATTGCTGAGTTCGTGGCACAGTGTTTGACTTGCCAGAGAGTCAAAGCAGAACATCAACGACCAGCAGGTTTACTTCAGCCGTTGGAAATTCCTCAATGGAAATTGGAACATATAACTATGGACTTTGTCATGGACTTGCCCAGGTCACGAAAGGGTCATGACACTGTTTGGGTTATAGTGGATAGATTGACTAAGTCAGCGCACTTCTTACCGATGAATAAGGAAGATAGTCCTGAGAAATTGGGAGATATGTATGTGGCGGATATTGTAAGGTTGCACGGGATGCCTGTGAGTATTGTATCGGATAGGGATCATCGTTTTATTTCCCCATTTTGGAAGAGATTGCAAGAAGCTTTGGGAACGAAGTTGAGTTTCAGCATGGCTTATCACCCTCAGACTGATGGACAATCTGAGAGAACTATTCAGATTCTGGAGGATATGTTGAGGGCGTGTGTTTTAGACTTCGGGAAAGGTTGGGAGAAATATATGTCCCTAGCAGAGTTCGCTTATAATAATAGTTATCAGGCCACTATCGGGATGGCCCCATTTGAGGCATTGTATGGATGTAAGTGTCGATCCCCAATTTACTGGGATGAAGTAGGTGAGACGAAGACTTTTGACCCGACCCTTCCACCTGAACTTATGAAGACTGTTGATAATATCTACCTCATCCGGAAACAGATGCTTACCCCCCAGAGCAGGCAGAAAAGTTACGCAAACCAACGGAGACGGAGTCTAGAGTTTGAGGTCGGCGACAAGGTGTTCTTGAAGATATCACCTCGGAGGGGACTGATTAAACACGGCAAGGGTGGAAAGTTGAGCCCGAGGTTTGTAGGACCATTTGAGATAATTGAGAAGGTTGGCAAATTGGCGTATCGCCTGGAACTACCCCAAAACCTCTCCAATATTCACGACGTCTTTCATGTTTCAATGCTACGGAAGTATCATCCTGATCCATCACATATCTTGGAGCCAGAGCCATTGCAGCTTCGGGAGAACTTGTCTTATGAAGAGAAGCCCATTCGGATCCTAGACCAGCAAGATCGGGAGTTGCGCAACAAATCTATACCAATGGTGAAAGTGTTATGGGATCACCATGGAGTCGAAGAAGCAACGTGGGAAAGGCGAGACCAGATGGAGCAACAGTATCCAGCTTTATTTCAAAGGTAATATTGAATTTCGGGACGAAATTATTTTAAGGAGGGGAGGATGTGAGGCCCGACCTCGATTTGCGTGCGATACCTCATTTTGTATACCCTAATCTAGATTTGTGTGCCTTGACTTAGGTTTAAGAGTCGTGTTTCATTTTGTGTGCCTTGCATTGAATTACGTGCATTCATTTAGGGTTGCGTGCATTTACTTGGGAAACGTGCATTCGTCTCGTAGTTCGCGCCCTACCTCGTAGTGCATGCCTTAAACCTAGGAAAGCATGCCCACACGCTAATCAAGAAAGCATCTTACACGAAGCACTAGATCATTAATTAATTCTACAAACTCCACTAACTAATATTAAATTGCTAATTCAACCCACTAGAAGACAAACTCTCACAAAAAGCTAGACATTCTTATTATTTTTTTTTTATTCCTTGCATATCCCAAACACTCAATTAAATAATGCTCAAACAAGACAAAAATTCAGATTTGAACACATGCTTGGCCGACCACATGGAGCCTTTGTGCATGCATTTCAATTTCAAAATCTAAACCTAAGCATTCTATGACAACTAATGACACAAAGCAATAAAAAAAAGGCTCAAAAACCCTACTCAATGCACCAAATCTCGACCCACTCCCTTGCCCATGCTAGGATGTTTCAAATCATGCTTCTTGAAGACACAATTCTGAATTTTGCAAGGCCCTAGGCCAACACATGCATCAAAAGTTCCTCAAGCTTTCATTTTTCTCTCATTTTCTTTCTTTCTCACATTTTTCTCACTCTCTCATTCTTCTCTCTCTCTCTCTTGGCCCTAGCTCCTATTTCACTCTCCAGAGCTTAAGTTCATCACTCAATGGTTCATCAAGACATGCAATAAACTAGGAAGCTCGACCAAGCAAGCTAGAATGCAAAAATCGCACATGCAAGCTTATAGCACATTCTTTTCGGCTTAGGTAAGTTTGCTAGCTTCCATTTCATTTTCTTTTTGTTCTAGCCACTTGCACATACTAAGAACATGGTTACTAGGCTAGGAATTAGAAAAATCTCAAGTTGTCTCTCGGCTAAGCAAGGAGAAGAGTCGACATTGTGCTTCATCAAGAGTTTGTGCATCTTCTTTGTTGTCTTGCTAAGGTGAGGGCTAAAACTTCTTGAAAAGCTTTCAAAACCCACATGCATTCCTTTGAATGTCTATTTTTACTCTGTACTCGTGATATATGTGTGTACATGAGCTTTTGTAAACATGCATGGCAAGATATTTGGCTAGAATGTGAAGATAGGTGAAATCACGTATTTGACAGCTTTCTGTTTTGTTGGAACGAAGTGATTTTGACCAGGTAAATGATGTTTAAAATGCAGGGAAAATTGGTAAGTGACTCTTTTTGCCAGTTCTGAGCATTTTTCATAGAAATAGGCCAAAGCTAATTTTGACTCTAAGGTCCTCAAAATGGCAAAATATCAAAATGTGTCCAAATCTTGAAAATCTGGGAAAATGAAGCAGGTTTTGGCAGATTCATTGTCCTTGTAGAACGAACCTGTTTTGACTTAGTAAATAATATCCCAAATGCATGAAATTTGGTTTGTTGCTAGATGTTTTAGTTTTGGACATTTTTGTCAGAAATGGATTAAGGCTAAATCGGACCCTAAGGCCCTCAAAAACGACAAGAATTGAAATGTGTGCAAATCTGGACAGTTTTGCGTAGTCTCACGGTTTTGGCTATAACTCTTGAACCCGAACTCCAAATGATGCGAGGTTTGTTTATGAATTTAGTTCACTCCTTAAGATTTAATTTGACATCTTGTTCACTGGAATTGGAGATTGTTTGCTTGTCTCAATGATTGTGAGAAAACAGTCCATTGCAGTGAGGGTTTCATCTAGTGATATGCTATGAAAATTATTGAACTTCTCTTGTTGTACTAAATGCTTGGGATTGAGGCACTTGGATGTTGTGTTGACTATTTTGAATGATTGAGGATGTTTGAATTAATCAATGCATGGCTTGAGTTTAATTAAGTGATCACTTGTGGCTTAATCGCACGGGTGAGCATGAATTGAAACCCTAATGACTAGGAAAACTTACTAAGTGTTGATCCTATGAATATCGTGTTTAATTATGTGTTTAGTAGGCTGCCCGTAGTTGCCTTCATAGCCCTAAATGTGGTTCCGATGATTACATGTTGACAAGTAGGCCTTTTTCACACCCGGTCTCACGTAAACATCGTTGCATGTTGTATGACCTTATTATTTGATTACGTGAACTTTGAAATGAGTTATATGACTTGATTTACATGTGTTACATGGCTGCCCATTTAATATTCATATAACTCCATGTGCTTTACAAGTGAAATTACTTGTCATATCGTGCCCCGTGTGTTTACTTGTCAATGTGCAATCTTTTGACTGCTCGGAGGCAACCTACTTTGTTTTCCTCCTAATGTGATATATTAAATGTCATAAATGTGCATTGCATACAAGGTTGCAACCTTTCATTCTGGCATGGTAGCGTTCACGCACATCGGGTGGCATCGGGCTTGCCGGTTCAACCGTGACTACCATTGTCCAATTCCCTCTCTCGCTTGGGGGATAGACTTCCTCGGAGAGTTGGGTCGTAGGATTTCGGGGTACATCCGGAGTACACCCATTTGTCGTGATAAGGGGATGATTTGAAGTCGGCCACAACAACTGATACTGAAAATGAACTGAGAGTAAAAGCTCACCATATCATTTTCACTATGTGTATAAGTACTCTCGCTTGGTTCCTAGAGGACCTCGGGGAGGAAAGACGGGTAATTGTGTTCTTTTACTTTTATATTACATTATGAACTTACTTGCGATATATGTCATGCTTGAAAAAGGGTTTTCATAATTGAACCGGAAAAAGAGTTTCAAAACTTATTTCTCGCTCCCCCTCGCTGAGTTCATAAGGACTCACCCTCTTTTATCATCTCAGGTGAAGAAGACCAGGAACAGGTACCCGAGGACAACGTGCCTATTGATGATTCCTTGGAATGATTGCTTGCCCTTCGTGCCTTACATGACTATGGACATTTTGTGAACGATATGTTGCTTGAAGACTATTTCGTATGTTGCTTGTTATTGTATTGTAAATGACCCCCGTTGTAATTTGGGGTCTAATTTTGGCTTGTACTGATCATAACTAGATAGATACTCTTATGGTTGTTTTTGCTATCGCTATTGGCTAGTATCTATCATAGGATTATGAAGTATCAGGTAAGGATTAAGTAAAATTAATCTATCCAATCTTAAACAGGTACTTATTGTTAAGCTAAGATCAACAGGTACTTTTGTAACAAGGATTAACAAACAAACGAGACATAGTTATAATGCTAGGCTATTAATCAAAACTAGTAGGCGTTTCAATTGATGATAAGTAGTAATCTTAATTGGAAATGAATATGAGATTGAAAGTTTTGAGGTCTTTAGAAAATTAGGTCAAACTAAGGAGCCCAATTACAGCCGTTATGCTGCCGATTTTCCGGAGAATTTGTGGAGTTTAGGCTAAAACATTAAGTGTTAAACTTGCATGAACGATTAAGTACGTGATATGACTTGAATGTTTAGATCACACCCTAGTCTAACCTTTATAGGTCGGGTTGGGGCGTGACACTGTGCGGCGCATAACTCCTTACAAATCAAAAGTTATGGGCACCGGAGCAATGGATACTTAGTCACAGGCCCCACGTCCTCAATTAGCGTGCCCAGCCTCAACGCGATACAAAGTTGTCTTGCCTAAGTTGCTGTGGGACTCGAGAATATAAATGTTATGAATAAAGCATCTTGGCATGGCTAAACAAGGCAAAAAAAATGAAAAAGGGTGTGCAACATGAGGGATTCCCAAAGGGTCACCCATCCTAGTACTATTCTCGCCCAAGCATGCTTAACTTCAGAGTTCTACTTGCATCAGGTGCATTAGTGCTGGTATGATCACACCCGTTATGTTGATGGTGCAAAACCCTTATGTGTTGACGATTCACAGTCTCAGCCAAGAGAGACGGCCCATTCAAAAGGCCCATTGGGCTTATCAACAGCCCATCTGCTTCAACAACGCAGCATCACTGCAAGACGTGATATTGACGCATTGTAGAGCCCTCTAATGTTCCGCGAGTTGGGTTCTCGTACCTTTTGCGACTCATAACGAACGAATCGGGCCTAAAAAAATGCGCAAAAAGAAGAAAAGTTACCCGAAACTGTTGAAAATGTTTGATTTTGGTTACCGAAAATGAGCACAGCCAAGCAGACTTGTTAACCCCGTCGTAGAGCTCCCAAAGTGCTTTCGAACGTTATGATGTGCACCGTAAAACTCCTTACGGATCAAAAGTTATGTGCATCGGTGTGACGGAGACCTAGTCACAGACCCCACGTCCTCGGTTTGCATGCCCAACCTCTACACGATACGAAGTTGTCTTGCCCAAGTTGTCGTGGGACTCGAGAATATAAATGTGATGGATAAAGCATCTTGGCAAGGCTAAACAGGGCAAAAAAATGGAAAGGGGGGTGCAACACGAGGACTTCCCAGGGGGTCATCCATCCTAGTACTACTCTCGCCCAAGCATGCTTAACTTCGGAGTTATGATAGCATCCGGCGCATTTGTGCTGGTATGATCACACCCATCATGTTGATGGTGCAAATCCTTTTTGTGTTGACGGTTCACAGTCCCAGCCAAGAGAGACGACGCATTCAAAAAGCCCGTTGGGTTTATCGACAGCCCATTTGCTTTACTAACGAAGCATCACCGCAAGACATAATTTCGACGCTTTGTAGAGCCCTCCAATGTTCCACGAGTTGGGTTCTTGTCCCTTTTACGGCTCACGATGAATGACATGAGCCAAAAAAATAGTACAAAAAGAAGAAAGTGGCCCGAAACTGTTAAAAATGTTCAATTTTGGGTACTGAAAATGAGCACAGCCAAGCAGGCTTGTTGCCCTCATCGTAGAGCTTTCCAACGGTAAGCTTTGTGCTGCATAACTCCTTGCAAATCAAAAATTTTGGTCACCAGTGCGACGGAGACGTAGTCACACACCCCACGTCCTCGGTTTGCATGCCCAGCTTCTATGCGATGCGAAGTTGTCTTGCCCAAGTTGCCGTGGGACTCGAGAATATAAATGTGATGGATAAAGTATCTTGGCAAGGCTAAACAGGGCAAAAAAATGAAAAGGGGGGTGCAACACGAGGACTTCCCAGGGGGTCACCCATCCTAGTATTACTTTCGCCCAAGCATGCTTAACTTCGGAGTTCTGATAGCATCCGACGCATTTGTGCTGGTATGATCGCACCCATCATGTTGATGGTGCAAATCCCTTTTGTGTTGACGGTTCACAGTCCCAGCCAAGAGAGACGACGCATTCAAAAAGCCCATTGGGCTTCTCGACAGCCCATTTGCTTTACCAACGAAGCATCACCGCAAGACATGATTTTGATGCTTTGTAGAGCCCTCTAATGTTCTGCGAGTTGGGTTCTCGTCCCTTTTGCAGCTCACGACGAACGACACGAGCCTAAAAAACAGCGCAAAAAGAAGAAAGTGGCCCAAAACTATTAAAAATGTTTGATTTTGGGTACTAAAAATGAGCACAACCGAGCAAGCTTGTTGCCCTCATCGTAGAGCTTTCCAACGGTAAGCTTTACGCCGCATAACTCCTTACGAATCAAAAGTTTTGGTCATCGGTGCGACGGAGATGTAGTCACATACCCCATGTCCTCGGTTTGCATGCCCAGCTTCTATGCGATGCGAAGTTGTCTTGCCCAAGTTGCCGTGGGACTCGAGAATATAAATGTGATGGATAAAGCATCTTGGCAAGGCTAAACAGGGCAAAAAAAATGAAAATGGGGGTGCAACACGAAGAATTCCCAAGGGGTCACCCATCCTAGTTCTACTCTCGCCCAACCACGCTTAACTTCAGAGTTCTGATAGCATCCGGTGTATTACTGCTAGTATGATCGCACCCGTCATGTTGATGGTGTAAAGCCCATATGTGTTGATGGTTCACAATCCTCACCAAGAGAGACAGCCTATTCAAATGGCCCATTGGGCTTATCGATAACCCTTCTGCATCAACAACGCAGTATCACAACAAGACATGATATCGAGGCATTGTAGAACCCTCCAATGTTCTGCGAGTTGGGCTCTTGTCCTCTTCGCAGCTCACGAGGAACGACCCAGGCCTAAAAAATAGCACAAAAAAAAGTAGACCGAAACGGTAAAAATTTTCGATTTTGGGAACCGAGAATAGGCGCGGCCGAGCAGGCTTGCTGCCCCAGACATAGAGCTCCCAAAGAGCTTTCCAAAGGTATGCTGTGTGCTGCATAACTCCTTACGGATCAAAAGTTATGGGCACCGGAGCGACGAAGATCTGGTCATAGACCCCACGTCCTCAGTTTGCGTGCCTAGCCTGTACGCGAAGCGATTTGTCTTGCCCAAGATATCGTGGGACTCAAGAACTTAAATGTAATGGATAAAGCATTTGGCAAGGCTAAACATGGCAAAACAAATGAAAAGGGGGTGCAACACGAGGACTTCTAAGGGGGTCACCCATCCTAGTACTACTCTCGGCCAAGCACGCTTAACTTCGGAGTTCTGATAGCATCCAGTGCATTACTGCTGGTATGATCGCACCCATCATGTTGATGGTGTAAAACCCATATGCGTTGATGGGTCACAGTCCCAGCCAAGAGAGACGGCGAATTGAAATGGCCCATTGGGCTTATCGACAACCCGTCTGCTTCAACAACGTAGTATCACCACAAGATGTGATATCGAGGCGTTGTAGAGCCCTCCAATGTTCCGCGAGTTGGGTTCTCGTCCTCTTCGCAGCTCACGACGAACGACCCGGGTATAAAAAATAGCCCATAAAGAATAAAAGTGGACCAAAACTGGTGATAATGTTTGATTTTGGGAACCGAGAATAGGCGCGACCGAGCAGGCTTGCTACCCCTGTAGTAGAGCTCCCGAAGAGCTTTCCAACAGTATGTTGTGTGCCGCATAACTCCTTACGGATCAAAAGTTATGGGCATCGGAGCGACGGAGATCTGGTCATAGGCCCCACGTCCTAGGTATGCATGCCCAGCCTCTACGCGAAGCGATTTGTCTTCCCCAAGATGTCGTGGGACTTGAGAACTTAAAAGTGATGGATAAAGCATTTGGCAAGGCCAAACAGGGCAAAAAAAATGAAAAAACGGTTCAACACAAGTACTTCTCAGGGGGTCACCCATCGTAGTACTACTCTCGCCCAAGCACGCTTAACTTCAGATTTTTGATAGCATCTGGTGCACTAGTGCTGGTATGATCACACCCGTCATGGTCATGGCGCAAATCCCTTATGTGTTAACGGTTCACAGTCCCAGCCAAGAGAGACGACCCATTCAAACGGCCCATTGGGCTTATCGACAGCCCTTTTGTTTCAACAACACAGCATTACGGCAAGATTTGATATCGACGCATTGTAGAGCCCTCCAATGTTCTGCGAATTGGGTTCTCATCCTCTTCGTGGCTCACGACGAATGACCCGGGCCTAAAAACCAACGCAAAAAGAAGAAAAATGGACAAAAACTGGTGAAATTGTTCGATTTTGTATAAGGAAAATAGGCGTGGCCTAGCATGCTTGCTGCATTTATTGTAGAGCCCCTGGAGAGCTTTCAAACGGTATTTTGTATGCCATATAACATCTTACGGATCAAAAATTATGGGCACTGGAGAGAGGAGACCTTGTTACAAACACTACATCCACGATTTGCGTGCCCAGCCTATACGCGATGCGAAGTTGCCATGGGATTTGAGAATATAAATGTGATGGATAAAGCATCTTGGCAAGGCTAAACAAGGCAAAAAAAATGAAAAGGGGGGTGTAACACGTGGACTTCCCAAGGGGTCACCCATCCTAATACTACTCTCGTCCAAGCATGCTTAACTTCAGAGTTCTGACAGTATCCAGTGCATTAGTGCTGGTATGATCGCACCCGTCATGTTGATGGTGCAAATCCCTTATGTGTTGACGCTTCACAGTCCCCGCCAAAAGAGACGGCCCGTTCAAAACGCCCGTTGGGCTTATCGACAACCCATCTCCTTCAACAATGCAGCATCACCACAAGACATGATATCGACGAATTATAGAGCCCTCCAATGTTTTGCTAGTTGGGTTCTCATCCTTTTCGCAGCTCACGACGAACAACCCGAGACTACAAAACAGTGCAAAAAGAAGAAAATCAGTCCAAAATTGTTGAAAATGTTTGATTTTGGGTACCAAAAATAGGCGCAACCTAGCAGGCTTGCTGCCCTCGTCGTAGAGCTCCCAAAGAGCTTTCCAATGATATGTTGTGCTCTGCATAACTCTTTCCGGATCAAAAGTTATGGGCCCCAAAACGATGGAGTAGTCACAGGCCCCACGTCCTCGGTTTGCGTGCCCAGCCTATACGCTATTCGAAGTTGTCTTGCCCAAGTTTTCGTGGGACTCGAGAACATAAATGTGATGGATAAAGCATCATGGCAGGGCTAAACAGGGAAAAAAAATAAAAAAGGGGGTACAACACGAGGACTTCCCAGGGGGTCACCCATCCTCGTACTATTCTCGCCCAAGCACGCTTAACTTCAGAGTTCTAATAGCACTCGGTGCATTAGTACTGGCATGGTCACACCTGTCATGTTGATGGTGCCAAGCCCTTATTGTTGATGGTTCATAGTCCCAACCAAGAGAGACGACCCATTCAAAAGGCCCGTTGGGCTTATCGACAGCCCATCTGCTTCAACAATGTAGCATCACTACAAGACATCATATCGACGCGTTGTTGATCCCTCCAATGTTAAACGAGTTGGGTTCTCGTCCCTTTTGCAGCTCACGACGAATGACCCGAGCCTAAAAAACAGCGCAAAAAGAAGAAAAGTGGCCCAAAACTGGTGAAAATGTTAGAGTTTGGGTACTGAAAATGAGCACAGCCGAGCAGACTTGTTTCCCCCGTCGTAGTGCTGCTGAAGAGATTTCCAACGGTATGTTGTGCATCGCATAACTCCTTACAGATGAAAAGTTATGGGCACCGGAGCGACAGAGACCAAGTCATAGGCCCCACGTCCTCGGTTTGAGTGCCCAGCCTCTACGCTATACGAAGTTGTCTTGCCCAAGTTGCCGTGGGACTCGATAAAATAAATGTGATGGATAAAGCATCTTGGCATGGCTAAACAGGGCAAAAAAAAAATGAAAAGGGGGGTGCAACACGCGGACTTTCCAGGGGGTCCACCATCCTAGTACTACTCTAGCCAAACCATGCTTAACTTCATAATTCGGATAGCATCTGGTGCATTAGTGCAGGTATTATCGCACCTGTCATGTTGATAGTGCAAAGCCCTTATGTGTTCACGTTTCACAGTCCCAGCCAAGAGAGACGGCCTATTCAAAAGGTCCGTGGGGCTTATCGACAGCCCTTCTACTTCAACAACGCAACATCACCGCAAGATGAGATATCAACACATTGTAGGGCCCTCCAATGTCGGGCGAGTTGGGTTCTGGTACCATATGCGGCTCACGACCAACGAATGGGGCCTAAAAAACAGCGCAAAAAGAAGAAAAGTTACCCAAAAATGGTGAAAATGTTCAAATTTGGGTGCCGAAAATGAGCACAGCTAATCAGACTTGTTGCCCCCAACGTAGAGATCCCGAAGAGCTTTCCAACGGTATGCTATGCGGCGCATAACTCCTTACGAATCAAAAGTTATGGGCACCAGAGCAACGACGACCTAGTCACAAGCCCCACGTCCACGGTTTACGTGCCCAGCCTCTATGCGATGCAAAGTTGTCTTGCCCAAGTTGCTGTAGGACTCAAGAATATAAATGTGATGGATAAAGCATGTTGGCAAGGCTAAACAAGGCAAAAAATATGAAAAGGGGTGTGCAACACGAGGGCTTCCCAAGGGGTCACACATCCTAGTTCTACTCTCGCCCAAGCACGCTTAACTTCGGAGTTCTGCTAGCATAGGTGCATTAGTGCTGGTATGATCACACCCGTCATGTTAATGGTACAAAGCCCTTATTTGTTGACGATTCACAGTCCTAGCCAAGAGAGACGACCCATTCAAAAGGCCCGTTGGGCTTATCGACAACCCATCTGCTTCAACAATGCTGCATCACCACAAGACGTGATATCGACGCATTGTAGAGCCCTCCAATGTTTCGCGAGTTGGGTTCTCGTACCTTTTGCTGCTCATAACGTACAAATTTGGCCTAAAAAATAGCACAAAAAGAAGAAAAGTTGCCAGAAACTAGTGAAAACGTTTGATTTTGGGTACCCAAAATGAGCACAGCCGAGCAGACTTGTTAACCCCATCGTAGAGCTCCCGAAGAGCTTTCGAATGTTATGCTGTGCGTCACATAACTCATTATGGATCAAAAGTTATGTGCATCGGAGCGACGAAGACCTAGTCATAGGCCCCATGTCCTCAGTTTGCGTGCCCAGCCTCTGCGCGATACGAAGTTGTCTTGCCCAAGTTGCCGTGGGACTCGAGAATATAAATGTGATGGATAAAGCATCTTGGCAAGGCTAAACAAGGCAAAAAATTGAAAAGTGGGGTGCAACACGAGGACTTCCCGAGGGGTTACCCATCCTATTACTACTCTCGCCCAAGCACACTTAACTTCGGAGTTCTGATAGTATCCGATGCATTAGTGCTGGTATGATCGCACCCATCACGTTGATGGTGCAAATCTATTATGTGTTGACAGTTCACAGTCCCAGCCAAGAGAGACAGCCCATTCAAAAAGACCGTTGGGATTATCGACAGCCCATCTGCTTCACCAACACAGCATCACCGTAAGATGTGATATCAATGCTTTGTAAAGCCCTTCAATGTTCCACGAGTTAGGTTGTCATCCCGTTTACAGCTTACGACAAACAGCACGGGCATGAAAAATAGCGCAAAAAGAAGAAAGAGGTCGAAACTATTGAAAATGTTCGATTTTGGATAGTGAAAATGGGCACAGCCGAGCAGGCTTGTTGCCCTCGTTGTAGAGATCCCGAAGAGCTTTCCAACGGTATGTTGTGCGTCGCATAACTCCTTATGGATCAAAAATTTTGGTCACCGGAGCGACGGAGACCTAGTCATACGTCCCACATCCTAGGTGTGCGTGCCCAGCCTCTACGCAATGCAAAGTTGTCTTGCCCAAGTTGCCATGGAACTCGAGAATATAAATGTGATAGATAAAGCATCTTGGCAAGGCTAAACAGGGCAAAAAAAATGAAAAGCGGGGTGCAACACGAGGACTTCCCAAGGGGTCACCCATCCTAGTACTACTCTCGCCCAACCACGCTTAACTTGGGAGTTTTGATAGCATCGGGTGCATTAGTGCTGGTATGATCACACCCGTCATGATGATGGTGCAAAGCCCTTATATGTTGACGGTTCACTGTCCCAGCCAAGACAGACGGTCCATTCAAAAGGCCCGTTGGGCTTCTCGATAGCCCATTTGCTTCAACAATGCAGCATCACCGCAAGACGTGATATCGACACATTGTAGAGCCCTCCAATGTCCAGCGAGTTGGTTTCTCGCACCTTTTGCGACTCACGACAAACGAATCGGGCCTAAAAAATAGCGCAAAAAGAAGAAAAGTTACCTGAAACTTGTAAAAATGTTCTATTTTGGGTATCAAAAACGAGCATAGCCAAGCAGACTTGTTACCCCTGTCGTAGAGCTCCCGAAGTCCTTTTCAACGGTATGCTGTGCGCCGCATAACTTCTTACGGATCAAAACTTATGTGCACCAGAGTGACGGAGGCCTTGTCACAGGCCCCACGTCCTCAGTTTGCGAGCCCAGCCTCTACGCGATACGAAGTTGTCTTGCCTAAGTTGCCATGGGACTCAAGAATATGAATGTGACGGATAAAACATCTTGGCAAGGCTAAACAGGGCAAAAAAAATGAAAAGGGGGGTGCAACACGAGGAGTTCCCAAGGGGTCACCCATCCTAGTACTACTCTCGCCCAAGCATGCTTAACTTCGGAGTTCTGATAGCATCCGGCGAATTTGTGCTGGTATGATCTCACCCATCATGTTGATGGTGCAAATCCTTTATGTGTTGATGGTTCACAGTCCCAGCTAAGAGAGACGGCCCATTCAAAACGCCCGTTGGGCATATCAACAGCCCATCTGCTTCAACAACGTAATATCACCGCAAGACGTGATATCGACGCATTGTAGAGCCCTCCAATGTTTTGCTAGTTGGGTTCTCGTCCTCTTCGTAGCTCACGACGCACAACCCGAGCCTACAAAACATGGCAAATAGAAGAAAAGTAGCCCGAAACTTTTGAAAATGGTTGATTTTGGGTACCAAAAATAGGCGCAGCCTAGCAGGCTTTCTGCTCCCGTCATAGAGCTCCCGAAGTGATTTCCAACAGTATGCTATGCTCCGCATAACTCCTTACAGATCAAAAGTTATGGGCACCAGAACGATGGAGTGGTCACAGGCCCCACATCCTCAGTTTGTGTGCCCAGCCTATACGATATGCGAAGTTGACTTGCCCATGTTTCCGTGGGACTCGAGAATATAAATATGATGGATAAAGCATCTTGGCAGGGCTAAACGGGGAAAAAAAATAAAAAGGGGGGTGCAACACGAGGACTTCCCAGGGGGTCACCCATTCTCATACTACTCTCGCCCAAGCACACTTAACTTCGGAGTTCTAATAGCATCCGGTGCATTAGTACGGGTATGATCGCACCTGTCATGTTGATGGTGCAAAGCACTTATATGTTGGCGGTTCACAGTCCCAACCAAGAGAAACGACCCATTCAAAAGGCCCGTTGGGCTTATCGACAGCTCATCTGCTTCAACAATGTAGCGTCACCGCAAGATGTGATATCAACGCGTTGTTGAGCCCTCCAATGTTCCGCGAGTTGGGTTCTCGTCCCTTTTGCGGCTCACAATGAATGACCCGGGGCTAAAAAATAGCGCAAAAAGAATAAAAGTGGTCCAAAACTGGTGAAAATGTTGAGTTTTTGTTACTGAAAACGAGCACAGCTGAGCAGACTTGTTACCCCAGTCGTAGTGCTCCTGAATAGCTTTCCAACGGTATGTTGTGTGCTGCATAACACCTTACAAATGAAAAGTTATGGCCACTGGAGCGACGGAGACCAAGTTATAGGCCCTACGTCCTCGGTTTGAGTGCCCAGCCTCTACGCGATGCGAAGTTGTCTTGCCCAAGTTGCCGTGGGACTCAAGAATATAAATGTGATGGATAAAGCATCGTGGCAAGGCTAAACAGGGCAAAAAAAATGAAAAGGGGCGTGCAACACGAGGACTTCGTAAGGGGTCCCCCATCCTAGTACTACTCTAGCCTAACCATGCTTAACTTCAGAGTTCGGATAGCATCCGGTGCATTAGTGCTGGTATGATTGCACCCGCCATGTTAATAGTGCAAATCCCTTTTGTGTTCACAGTTCATAATCCTAGCCAAGAGATACGGCCCATTCAAAAGGCACGTTGGGCTTATCGACAACCCTTCTGCTTCAACAACGCAGTATCACTGCAAGACGTCATATCGACGCATTGTATGGCCCTCCAATGTTGGGCGAGTTAGGTTCTCGTACCTTTTGCTGCTCACGACAAACGAATAGTGCCTAAAAAATAGCACAAAAATAAGAAAAGTTGCCCGAAAATTGTGAAAATATTCACATTTGGGTACCGAAAATGAGCATAGCCGAGCATACTTGTTACCCCCGTCGTAGAGCTCCCGAAGTGCTTTCCAATGGCATGCTGTGCAGCGCATAACTCCTTACGGATCAAAAGTTGTGGGCACCGGAGCAACGAAGACCTAGTAACAGGCCCCACGTCCTCGGTTTGCGTGCCCAGCCTCTACAAAGTTGTCTTGCCCAAGTTGTCGTGGGACTCGAGAATATAAATGTGATGGATAAAGATCTTGGCACGGCTAAACAAGGCAAAAAAAATGAAAAGGGGTGTGCAACACGAGGGCTTCCCAGGGGGTCACCTATCCTAGTACTACTCTCGCCCAAGCATGCTTAACTTCGGAGTTCTGCTAGTATCGGGTGCATTAGTGCTGGTATGATTGCACCCGTCATGTTGATGGTGCAAAGCCTTTATATGTTGATGATTCATAGTCCCAGCCAAGAGAGACGGCCTATTCAGAAGGCCCGTTGGGCTTCTCAATAGCCCATCTACTTCAACAACGAAGCATCACCGTAAGATGTGATATCGACGCATTGTAAAGCCCTCCAATGTTCTGCGAGTTGGTTTCTCGTACCTTTTGCAGCTCACAACGAACGAATCGGGCATAAAAAAATAGTGCAAAAAGATGAAAAATTGCCCAAAACAGGCGAAAATATTTGATTTTGGGTACCGAAAATGAGCACAGCCGAGCAGACTTGTTAACCCCATCGTAGATCTCCCGAAGTGCTTTCGAACGTTTTGTTGTCCGCCGCAAAACTCCTTACAGATCAAAAGTTATGTGCATCCGAGTGGTAGAGACCTAGTCACAAGCCCCATGTCCTCAATTTACGTGCCCAGCCTCTACGGGATACGATGTTTTCTTGCCCAAGTTCTCGTGGGACTCGAGAATATAAATGTGATGGATAAAGCATATTGGCAAGGCTAAACAAGGCAAAAAAATGAAAAGAGGGGTGCAACACGAGGACTTCCCAGGGGTTCACCCATCCTAGTACTACTCTCGCCCAAGCATGCTTAACTTCAGAGTTCTGATAGCATCCGGTGCATTAGTGCTGGTATGTTCGCACCTATCTTGTTGATGGTACAAATCCCTTTTGTGTTGACGGTTCACAGTCCCAGCCAAGAGAGACGACCCATTCAAAAAACCCGTTGGGCTTATCGACAGCCCATCTGCTTCACCAAATAGCATCACCGCAAGATATGATATCAACGCTTTGTAGAGCCCTCCAATGTTCCGCGAGTTGGGTTCTCGTCCCTTTTGCGGCTTTCGACGAACTACACGAGCCTAAAAAATAGCGCAAAAAGAAGAAAGTGGCCCGAAACTGTTGAAAATGTTCGATTTTGGGTACTGAAAATGAGCACAACCGAGCAGGCTTGTTGCCCTAGTCGTAGAGCTCCCGAAGATCATTCCAACGTTATGATTTGCGCCGCATAACTCTTTACGGATCAAAAGTTTTGGGCACCGAAGCGACAGAGACCTAGTCACATGCCCCACGTCCTCAGTTTGTGTGCCCAGCCGCTAGGCAATGCGAAGTTGTCTTGCCGAAGTTGTCGTGGGACTCTGTAATATAAATGTGATGGATAAAGCATCTTGGCAAGGCCAAATAGGGA
Source organism: Ehretia macrophylla (assembly GCA_037974665.1). Taxonomy (NCBI): domain Eukaryota; kingdom Viridiplantae; phylum Streptophyta; class Magnoliopsida; order Boraginales; family Ehretiaceae; genus Ehretia; species Ehretia macrophylla. The sequence goes on from CM075780.1 coordinate 23,909,326, forward strand.
AATAAAAATGAAAAGGGGGGGTGCAACACGAGGACTTCCCAGGGGGTCTCCCATCCTAGTACTACTCTCGCCCAACCACGATTAACTCCGGAGTTCTGATAGCATCTAGTGTATTAGTGTTGGTATGATCACACCCGTCATGTTGATGGTACAAAGCCCTTACGTGTTGACGGTTCACAGTCCCAGCCAAGAGAGATGACCGATTCAAAAGGCCCGTTGGGCTTCTCTACAGCCCATTTGCTTCAACAACGCAGCATCACCGTAGGACGTGATATCGACACATTGTAGAGCCCCCTCAATGTCCTGCGAATTGGGTTCTCATACGTTTTGTAGCTCACGACAAACGACTTGGGCATAAAAAATAATGCAACAAGAAGAAAAGTTACCCGAAACTTGGGAAAATGTTCAATTTTGGGTACCAAAAATGAGCACAACTGAGCAGACTTGTTACCCATGTCGTAGAGCTCCCGAAATGCTTTCCAACAGTATGCTGTGTGCCGCATAACTCTATATGAATCAAAACTTATGTGTACCGGAGTGACGGAGGTCTTGTCATAGGCCTCATGTCCTCGGTTTACGTGCCCAGCCTCTACCCGATACGAAATTGTCATGCCCAAGATGACGTGGGACTCGAGAATTTAAATGTGATGGATAAAGCATCTTGGCAAGGCTAAATAGGGTAGAAAAAATGAAAAAGGGGGTGCAACACGAGGACTTCCCAGGGGGTCACCCATCCTCGTACTACTCTCACCCAAGCACGTTTAACTTCAGAGTTCTGATAGCATCCGGTGCATTAGTACTTGTATGATTGCACCTGTCATGTTGATGGTGCAAAGCCCTTATGTGTTGACGGTTCACAGCCCCAACCAACATAGACGGCCCATTCAAAAGGCCCGTTGGGCTTATCGACAGCCCATCTGCTTCAACAATGCAGCATCACGGCGAATGACCCGGGCCTAAAAAATAGCACAAAAGGAAGAAAAATTTCCCGAAACTAGTGAAAATGTTCAGTTTTGGGTACCGAAAATTAGCACAGCTGAGCAGACTTGTTGCCCCCGTTGTAGAGCTCCCGAAGAGCTTTGCAACGGTATGTTGTGCACCACATAACTTCATACGGATCAAAAGTTATGGGCACTAGAGCGACGGAGACCTAGTCACAGGCCCCATGCCCTCGGTTTGCATGCCCAGTCTTTACGCAAAATGAAGTTTTCTTCCCCAAGTTTCTATGGGACTCGAGAATATAAATGTGATGGATAAAGTATCTTGGCAAGTCTAAACAAGGCAAAAAAAATGAAAAGGGGTGTGCAACACGAGCACTTCCCAGGGGGTCACCAATCCGAGCACTACTCTCGTCCAAGCACGCTTAACTTCGGAGTTCTGCTAGCATCTGATGCATTAGTGCTGGTATGATCACAACCGTCATGTTGATGGTACAATGCCCATATGTGTTGACGGTTCACAGTCAAAACCAAGAGAGACGACCCATTCAAAAGGCCCGTTGGGCTTATCGACAGCCCATCTGTTTCAACAATGCAGTATCACAGCAAGACGTAATATTGACGTGTTGTAAGCCCTCCAATGTTCCGCGAGCTGGGTTCTCGTCCCTTTTGCTACTCACGTCGAACGACCCGGGATTAAAAAATAGCTCAAAAGGAAGAAAACATTCACGAAACTGGTAAAAATGTTTGATTTTGGGAACCAAAAACTAGCGCAGCCTAGTAGGCTTGCTGCCCTCGTCGTAGAGATCCCGGAGAACTTTCAAACGGTATGCTATTTGCCCCATAACTCCAAACGGGTCAAAAGTTATGGGCATTAGAGCGACGGAGACCTGGTCACGGGCCCCACGTCGTCGGTTTGCAGGCCCAACCTCTACGCGATGCGATTTTTGTTGCCCAAGCTGTCGTGGGACTCGAGAATATAAATGTGATGGATAAAGCATCTTGGCAATGCTAAACAAGGCAAAAAAAATGAAAAGGGGGTACAACACGAGGACTTCTAATGGGGTCACCCATCGTAGTACTACTCTCGCCCAAGCACGCTTAACTTCGGAGTTCTGATAGCATCTTGTGCATTAGTGCTAGTATGAACGCACCCGTCATGTTGATGATGCAAAGCCCATATGTGTTGACGGTTCACAGTCCCAGCCAAGAGAGACGGCCCATTCGGAAGGCCCGTTGGGCTTATCGACTGCCCATCTGCTTTAACAACGCAGCATCATTGCAAGACGTGATATCGACGCATTGTAGAGCCCTCCAATGTTTCGCGAGTTGAGTTCTCGTCCCTTTTAAGGCTCACAATTAACGACCCGGGCATAAAAAATAGAGCAAAAAGAAGAAAGTGGCGCAAAACTGGTGAAAATGTTTGATTTTGGGTAGCAAAAATGAGCACAGCCGAGCAGGCTTATTGCCCTCGTCGTAGAGCTCTTGAAGTGCTTTCCAACGGTTTGCTGTGCGCCACATAACTCATTACGGATCAAAAGTTTTGGGCACCGTAGCGACGGAGACCTAGTCACACGCCCCATGTCCTCGATTTGAGTGCCCAGCCTCTACGCGATACGAAGTTGCCCTACCCAAGTTGCCATGGGACCCGAGAACATATATGTGATGGAAAAAGCATCCTGGCAAGGCTAAATAGGGCAAAAAAAATGAAAAAGGGGGTGCAGCACGAGGACTTCCCATGGGGTCACCCATCCTAGTACTACTCTCGCCCAAGCACATTTAACTTCAGAGTTCTGATAGCATCCGGTGCATTAGTGCTGGTATGATCGCACCCGTCATGTTGATGGTGCAAAGCCCTTATGTGTTGATGGTTCACAGTCCCAGCCAAGAGAGCCCATATGTTTCAACAACGTAGCATCACCGCAGGTCGTGATATCGACGCGTTGTAGAGCCCTGCAATGTTCTTCGAGTTGGGTTATAGTCCCTTTTACGGCTCACGACGAATGACCCAGGACTAAAAAACATCACAAAAAGAAGAAAAGTGGCCCGAAACTGGTGAAAATATTTGATTTTGGGTACCAAAAACAGGCGCAACCAAGTAGGCATACTGCCTCGTCGTTGAGATCCTAGATGTGAAACCCCACTTTTCTATCTTATCTCGTTTTGCGTGCTTTATCTCATTTTGCGTGAATTAACCTGTCTATGTGCTATGTGACTTAGAATGTGGTAATTTTAGTACCAATACTCCTAGAACATGCTAAATGTGCATTCATGAAATTTTCATCAAAAACGGAGTCATAAATTTTAACGTCGATTTTTAGTGAATAGTATTTTCGAAACACGTCCACTAAAATTTTGAAACTGGTCTTTTTAACCCTTCTAGACCTAGTCCACGGACTTTAATAGACCTGTGTTTGATTAAAACAGTTTTAAAATCAGCTTAGGAATTTATTAGGGTTTTTACACCGACTTTTGCAAAAATCGAGTTTTAAGCCGACTCGGGTGAAATTGTTTGATTGTAAAACTTCTTGTCACCCAAAAATAACCTACTTGAGCTATCTTGGGTGTTGAATAATTTTTTTGAACTTTGGTGATCAAGAAAATGCATTTAAAGTCAAGAAAACACTAAAAATACTAAAGTTTCAAATTTGACTTTCATTTAACTTGTTGACTTTCATGCATATATCACCAACACACACTCACAAAGCACAAAAACACCTACAATTTCACATACATTTCTGAGAGGAAGAAGAGAGAAAAGTGAAAAGAGTTTTCAAGGTTTTCAAAGCAAATTTTCAAAGAAAAACCTAGTTTTTGTCCGTAGAATTTCGTGCCGAGTTGGATTCCACTTGTTGGGCACACATTGCACGCATTCCTAGGCTTTTATCGCATCAAATATGAGAGAAAAATTCTGGATCTCAAAACTCATCTTTTGTGTTTTTGCGTAGAATTGAATATCGAACCGTTAGAATGTTAATCTGATGTTAGATTATTGCTCCATGCATGCTAGGGATCATTTATATGTAATCCTATGAGATTTGAACGGTTGTAGCATAATTATTATTTTTTGGGTATTTAAAGTTGATTAATTTGATAAATGTTGATTATTTTGAGTTGTGTTGATCGGAATCGATTGCCATCGATTTTTAAAAGTTTGTTAATTACGTGGTAGCGCCGTTGTAATGCCGAATTTTCAATTGTGATGTCCGTGCCAAAATCCAGAAATTTCAGCCATGACACACTAGGGTTTTAGTGTTATTGAGCATGATTTGGATGTGTTTTGGTTGGTTTCCGAGGGGGCTAATGTAGTTGATTGAATGGGTGAGTGCTTGAAACTGATTTGGAGTTGTTTGGATTAATAGAATGTAAAATATGATTATTTGAAGTTTAGGTTGTCTTTCTTTAAAATGTTAGTTTGAGCCTTAGTTGATTAGGTGTGGTTTGAGTGATTGAATTGTGAGTTGTTGATGGGTAAACTAGGGTTTGATTGTGTGTTTAATGCATGTTTGGTTAGATGGCCTACTTTGTCATCTAACTTAGTTATTTATCGTTAAATTGGTTATTGATGTTATTATGATGATAATATGATTATTGATGATTATTGATTGATGATTGATGCCGAGAGGTAGGCAGTTCTGCTAGACTGTCCTCCTGTGAATGATTGATGTTTATTATTATTGCTGAGTCTTTGGTATGTGTGTGCCACCTCTCAAGCAGCATCGGGCTGTCAAGTTGATAACGGCATGACTACCAGAGACTACCTCCAGCTCGCATGACGGAGGTGTCATGGAGGGCGAGGCTAGTGGGGTACCTCAGGTGCGTGAGTTTATGGGAGTCACAAGAAGGCTGTTGTGATCGTGATGGTGTTTGGAGGTACACCAACTAGTGTATCCTTTATTGAATGGTCATTACAGTTATGTGATGATAATATTATTGTTATTATTGTGTGTTTACTTGCTCAAAGGATTATTTCCAAGGAGCTTAGTAAACCTTGCTCGAGATCTATCGGATCCTCACTGGGCTAATTTTATATAAGCTCACTCTCTATTATTGCATGCTTACAGGTGTACTTTCGCAAGATTTCGGGTACGTTCCTCCTGAAGAGGAAAATGTGCCTTACGTGGATGAGTCTTATGTTCCGGAGTCTTATCCTTGATGTTGTATTATTTTACTATCCTGTAATTAACTTAGTAGACTTTTATATGCTTTGTAGTTCATAATGTAAAAGATGTTGAAAATATAATGAATTAGTTGATGCTGTCTTCGTAGCCTTTCTTTTGTTTATGATTAGGTTGCTAGATTGGCTCAATATGTTTTTGTAATGTATATTAAGGTTCATGTATTATGTTGGAACGGAGGCGTATAACAAAGAATGACTATGGTGTAATATGGTTGTATGTTGTTAGTGATTGAGAAGTTGTTTGTTGTATGGTTTATGGAGTTGATGTATGATGTCCTATTGAGGTTGGTTTAGAGCCTCGGTATCATATTCACTGTCGTTATACTGCCGAACTTCCGTTGCATCCTGATTGATTATAGGAGGGGTCGAGTTGGGGCGTGACATTTAAGTGGTATCAGAGCTCATGTTAGTTGTCAGCCGGGGTATTATCAGAATGTGGGTAATGGTCTTAGCATGAAAGTATGTATGAAAAGAAAGAAAAGTGAACTATGCATTAAATGATTAAGTGATTATGTGATTATGTGATTTAGTGCTTATGTGATTATGTGATCAATTTGTTTATGTGTTTTATATGACTTTGTTGTTTATGTGCTAATAGTTGTTTATAACCTGTTTACGTACTATAACCTGTGCAAACTCTTTGATTAGTAGAATGACGGGTAGATCGAGGACCAGAGGTAGGCCTGAGATGACTGATGAGACTCCTGGTAATGCAGCACCGGGCCGTGATAGGGGTGATGACCGTTTGGGGGTAGCTATGGAGAGGATTGCTGAGTTAGTGGCTGGACAGGCTCAGTTGATAGCAGGGCAGGCTGCCCAGACTCAGGCTTGGCAGGCTCAGTTGTTGAATGTGCAGGGTGGAAACCACGGGCGTGGTACCCTGAAAGAGTTTTTAAGGTATCATCCACATAGATTTCAGGGGGAGCCGGATGATAGGAAGGCTGAGGCGTGGATTAGCAAGTTGGAGAAGATTTATGATCCTCTTGATTATACCGATGAGCAGAAAGTCTCTTTTGCCGTGTACTTGCTAGATGATGAGGCAGAAGAATGGTGGCGGACGGTAAGGACTAGCTGGGCGACTCAGGGTATTCTATATGTTTGGGGTACCTTTCTGATGGCTTTTCGGGCAAAGTATGTCCCGAGGATCGCAAGGGAACGGAGAGAGGCAGAGTTTCTAGCCTTAGTGTAGAGAGATGCTTCAGTGGCTCAATATGAGGCCACCTTTACTCGATTGTCCCGTTATGCACCGAAGTATGTGGCTGATAAGGAGCGGATGACTCGTAGATTCATGTTGGGGTTGAGGCCCGAGATTCAGGATGTGATGGCTCTGAATCGGTATGATATATTCATTGAGGCTTTTGAGGCAGCTTCTAAACTAGAGAAGAGGAAGAGGGATCAGCTTGTGTCTAGTCAGCCCAGTAAGAGGCCATATCAGCCGCAGTATCAGTAAGGTATGTATAGGCCTCCCGTACAACAAGTTGTGTACAGGCCACCAGTTCAGCAGGGTTTTTTTAGGCCACAGGGGCAGCAGAGTTATTATCGGCCTCAGTTTCAGCAGGGGTCATATCAGGTTCAGTCCCAGTTTAGGCCAGCCCAATCTCAGGGTCAGTACAGGCCTAGTTTGGTAAGGCCTCAGCAGCAGCGGGTTGGTTCAGCTGTTTCTTCAGCTCCTGGTTCTTCTAGGGGCAGTGTTAGTGCATCATCACCGCAGTGTACTCACTGCAACCGCACGGGGCATGTGGAGGCCGGTTGCAGAGTGAAAGCAAGGACGTGTTTAGGTTGCAGCAGCAATCAACACAGGGCGAGGGATTGCCCTAGGTATGAAAGGACTGAGGGTTGGATAGTGACTCAGGGTTATCAGGGTCGACCTGCAGCCAGTGCACCTCAGCAGTAGCGGGTCCAGGCTCGGGCCTACGCAGTTGACTTAGAGGAGATGCCTAAGGAGACTGTAGTTGTGGAAGGTAACTTCCTTATACTTGATCAACTTGTTAAAGTGTTGATTGATTCTGGTGCTACGCATTCTTTCATTACTCCTGCTTGTGTGCAACGTGTTAATTTGCAACCTGAAAGATTGCTTTATGTGGTTGAGATTAGTACCTCTTTGACTGATAAGTATGTGACGGGCCTAGTTTGTAAGGATTGTATAATACATGTTAAGGGGCATAATTTTTCTTCGGACCTTATCTTATTTCTTATCCGGGGGTATGATGTTATCTTGGGTATGGATTGGCTTTCTAAGTATGATGCCCAGTTGAACTGTAGAACCAAGGTAGTACAGTTTCGTTTGCCAGATCAGCCAGTAGTTGAGGTAGTAGGGAACCGGGGTGCAAAGACGAGTTTTGTTATCTCAGCAACTAAAGCCATTAAGTTGGTGAGTAAGGGGTGTTCGGGTTATCTAACTTATTTGATCAACAAGCCATCTGATAAGCTATAGCTAGAGGAAGTCCCTATTATTCGGGAATATCCCAATGTATTTCCCGAGGAGTTGCCAGGGTTACCGCCAGAGAGAGATGTGGAGTTTGTGATCAATCTTATTCCCGGTACCCAACCTATTTCTAAATTAGCGTACCGGATGTCACGCCCCAACCCGGCCTATAAAGGTTAGACTAGGGTGTGATCTAATCATTCAAGTCACGTCTCGTACTTAACCGTTCATGAAGATTTAACAATTAACGTTTCGGCCTAAACTCCAAAATTTTCTGGTAAACAGGTAGCATAACGGCTGTATTTGGGCTCTTTGGTTTGACCTAATTCTCTAAACGCCTCAATTATTCCAATCATTAATCCAATTCCATTAAGGACTCCTATTTTGTCACCAACCGATTTTCCTACTAGTTTATCTTGAAAGTCTCGTTTGATTAATAACCTAGCATGATACTATGCCTCGTTCGTTTCTTAATCCTCGTTACAAAAGTACCTGTTGATCTTAGCTTAATAACATGTACCTGCTTAAAGTTTGGTTGGTTCATTTTACTTAGCATTTACCTAACACTTCATAATCCTATTATAAATACTAGCAATAATAATAGCAAAACGATCGTAGTAGTGTCTAGTGTCTGTCTAGCAATATCAGTACAAACCAAAATTAGACCCCAAATTACAACGGGGGTCTTTTACATTACAAATAACAAGCAACATAAAGGAAATAGTCTTCAAGTAGCATAGAGTCCACAAGTAGCCATAATCACGCAAAACACACAAGACAAGCAATCACTCCAAGGAATCATCGTTAGGCACATCGTCCTCGGGTACCTGTTCTGGATCTTCTTCACCTGAGATGATAAAAGAGGGTGGGTCCTTATGAACTCAGCAAGGGGGAACGAGAAATAGGTTTTGAAACTCATTTTTTGGTTCAACTTATGAAAAATCCTTTTTGCAAGCATGATGTGTATCATAAGCAAGTACATAGCGTAATATAATAGTAAAGAACGCAATTACCAGTCCTTCCTCCCCGAGGTCCTCTAGGGACCAAGCGAGAGTACTTATACACATAGTAAAAGGATACGGTGAGCTTTTGCTCTCAGATCAATTCCAGTATCAGTTGTTGCGACCGGCCTCAATTCATCCCCATATCACGCCAAGTGGGTGTACTCCGGATGTACCCCGAAATCCTATGACCCAACTCTCGGAGGAAGTCTAGCCCCCAAGCGAGAGAGGGAATGGAACCATGGTAGTCACGGGTGCACCGGCAAGCCCGATGCTGCCTGGTGTGCGTGATTGCTACCATGCCGACATGAAAGGTTGCAACCTTGTATGCAATGCACATTTATGACATTAACATATCACATTAGGAGGACAACAAAGTAGGTTGCCTCCGGACAATCATAAGATTGCACATTGACAAGTAAACAGGCGAGGCACGAATGGACAAGTAGTTCACTTGAAAAGCATATGGAGTTATATGAACATTAAACGGACAGCCATGTACCGCACATGAATCAAGTCATAGAACTCAATTCAAAGTCCACGTAATCAAATAATAAGATTATATAACATGCAACAACATCTACGTGGGCTCGGATGCAAGAAAAGCCTATTTGTCAACATGCAATGATCAAAATCACATTTAGGACTATAAGGGCATCCTACTAAGCACATAATTCCACACAATATCCAAACGATCAACACTTAGCAAGACTACCTAGTCATTAGGGTTTCCATTTCGTGCACATCCGTGCAATTTAAGCCCCAAACCAATTCAAAATCAATCTCAAGCCATGTATCATTTAATTCAACATCCTCAAACATTCAAAACAGTCCACACAACATCCCAAAGCTACAATCCCAAGCATTTATTTCAACAAGAGAAGTTACAACAATTTTTCTAAGCATAACACTAAGTGAAACCCTTACTGCAATAGGCTGTTTTCTCACAATCATGAAGATAAGCAAACAATCTACAATTCTAGTGAATAAGATTTCAAATTAAATCTTAAGAAGTGAACTAAAATCAGAAACAAACCTTGCATCATTTGGAGTTCGGGATCATTAGTTATAGCCGAAACAGTGGGATAGCACAAAACTGTCCAGATTTGCACACATTTCGATAATTGACGTTTTTGAGGTCCTTAGGTTCAGTTTTAGCCTTAGTACATTTCTGACAAAAATGTCCAGAACTGAAAAATATGGGAGTACACCAAATTTCATGAATTTTGGACATCATTTACTAAGTCAAATCTGGTTCGTTCTACAAGGTCAGTGCATCTGCCAAAACCTGCTTCATTTTTCCAGATTTCCAGATTTGGACACATTTTAAAGATTTTCCGTTTTGAGGACCTTAGAGTCAAAATTAGCTTTGGCCTATTTCTGCAAAAAATTTTCAAAACTGGAAAAAATAGTCACCTACCAATTTTCATGCATTTTCAACATCATTTGCCTAGCCAAACTTACCTCGAAACAACTGGTCAGAGAGCTGTCACATAATCCGACTGCACCTATCATCATTTTCAAGCCAAAATCTTGCCATGCATGGTAGTAAAAGCTTATGAACGAACATATAACTCAAGTAAAGAAGCAAAGACATACATTTATGATCATGCATGTGGATTTTTGAAGGATTTTCAAAAGGTTTTAGCCCTCACCTTAGCAATCAACCAAGAAGATGCACAAAACTTGTTGAAGCACAATTTTCTTCTTCTCCTTTGCCTAGCCGAGATTCCAACTAGATTTTCTCTATTTTTCCTAGCTTAGTGACCAAGCTCTTTGTACATGCATGAGGTTAGGACAAGAAGAAAATAAATGGAAGCTTAAAAACTCACCTAGGGCCGAAATGAAGACTCTATGTGCTTGCATGCATCATTTGAGCTAACTACTTTTTTTCCTTTGCTTGGGCTTGCCTTGAATGACCTTAGGATGATGAAGATGAGTTGTGAATTGTATAGAATCAGCCAAGGCCGAGAGAGAGAGAGAGAAAATGAGAGGGAGAGAGAGAGAAATGTGAGAGGAAAATGAGAGAATGAAAAGAAACAAAGGCCTTGAAGTTAGATGAGCATGTTCGGCCTTGGGGCTTTCAATTTCAGCTTTGTGTCTTCAAAATGCTTTAATTTTGAAATGTTTAGCATGGGCAAAGGTGGTTTGGTCGAGCAAGGTAGAGGATTGAGGTGGTTTTGAGCATTTTTTATGCATTGTGCTAAGTGTTTGTCATAGTTTGTCTAAGCATGCATGTTTAAATGAATAATTGTTGAATCCTTGCTCAAATGTCTTGGTATGGCCGGCCATAGCATGTATAATTTCTGAATTTTTGTCATCTTTTGAGTGTTATTTAATTGTATGTTGAAAGTGCAAAAAGAACAAAGAATAAAGAATAAGGAATGTCTAGTGTTTAGTGAATTTTTGTCTTCTAGTGAGTTGAATTAGGATTATAATATTGATAGTGGATTTTGTAGGATTGTTTAATAGTCTAGTGCTTTGTGTAAGATTCTTTCTTGATTAGCGTGAGGGAACGCTTTCCTAAGTCTAGGGCACGTACTACGAGACATGCATAGAAATCAATACAAGCCACGAATCACGAGGTAGACACGAACTACGAGGCAGGACACGAACTTCAAGGCTAAGGCACGTACTTCAAGACTAATGCACGTAATCCTAGGTAAATGCACGCAAGCCAATACAAGGCACGTAATTCAATGCAATGCATACAAATTGAGGTACGACTCTTAAACCTAGGTTAGGGCAGGTTAGTGCACACAAATCGAGGTATCGCACTTAAATCGAAGTTAGGGCACGTAAGTCGAGGATTAGGGCACATAATTCTAGGTCAAGGCACGTATGACAAGGTATGCACAAAAACCAAGACATGACACGTAATCCAAGGTTGGTCATATAATTAGGGGTCTATGGCACGCAAATCGAGGTATGACACGTTATTTGGGGTCGGGCCTCACACCGGATGGCACCAGCTGAGTTGAAGGAGTTGAAGACTCAGTTGTAGGAGTTATTGGAGAAGGGATTTATTCAGCAGAGTTCTTCACCTTGGGGAGCTCCTGTTTTATTTGTGAAGAAGAAGGATGGTACCTTGAGATTGTGTATTGATTACCGTGGTTTGAATCAGGTGACCATCAAGAACAAATATCCTTTGCCACTGATTGACGAGTTGTTTGATCAACTTCAGGGAGCTAAAGTCTATTCTAAATTTGATTTGAGGCAGGGGTATTATCAGCTTTGGATTCGTACGGAGGATGTTCCGAAGTCTGCCTTCAGGACTCGGTACGGGCATTATGAGTTTGTTGTTATGCCCTTTGGATTAACTAATGCACCGGCAGCATTCATGGATCTTATGCATCGAGTTTTCCAGTCGTATTTAGACCAGTTCGTGGTAATCTTTATTGATGATATCTTGGTCTATTCTAAATCTGAATCGGAGCACGAGCAACATCTACGGCTTGTCTTACAGAAGCTGCAGGAGCATCAATTGTTTGCCAAGTTCAGCAAATGTAAATTTTGGCTGCAACGCATATCTTTTCTTGGCCATGTTATTACACAGAGAGGTATTTCTGTAGATCCCACTAAGATTGAGGTCGTGATGTCTTGGAAACGTCCGGAGAATGTTTCGGAGGTTCGTAGCTTTCTTGGCTTGGCGGGTTATTACCGTAGGTTTCTCAAGGACTTCTCAAAGATTGCTGGGCCACTTTCTAAGTTGACTCAGAAACGGACTGTCTTTGCTTGCGATGAGAAGTGTGAGAGTGGGTTTCAGGAGTTGAAAAAAAGGTTGACTACTGCTCCAGTACTTGCTTTACCAGAGGGGACCGATAATATGGTTATTTACAGCGATGCATCCAAAGAGGGCTTGGGATGTGTTCTTATGGAGGATGGTCGAGTTATTGCCTATGCTTCCCGGAAGTTGAAGCCTTATGAGGTGAATTATCCGACTCATGATCTTGAGTTGGCAGCAGTTGTCTTCGCACTGAAGAAGTGGCGTCATTATCTGTGGGGCAGTAAGTTCGAGATTTTCACTGATCATAAGAGTCTGAAGTACTTGTTCTCACAGAAGGAGTTGAATATGCGCCAACGGAGGTGGATGGAACTTCTTGGAGATTATAATTGTTCTATCAATTATCTGCCTGGCAAGGCAAATGTTGTAGCAGATGCTCTCAGCCGGAAGGCGAGTGTTGCTTGTTTGGCTGTCAAGAAATGGGAGGTTCTTATGGAATTCACTTATTGGAGACCGGAGTTGACTCAGGTTGGGGTGATGTGTTCACATCTCCGTATTCAACCTTTATTGCTGTCTCAGATCAGGGAAGCTCAGCAACTTGATGTTAAACTTCAGAAGATCAAGGATCAGATCACAGATGATCAGTCTAACTTTAAACTGCATGAGGATGGTATTCTTCGGTTTCAGAACAGGGTTTGTGTTCCCGATGAACCGGGCTTGAGGCGAGGTATTCTGGAGGAAGCTCATAATTCTAAGTACACTATTCATCCCGGTGGAACCAAGATGTATCGGGATTTGAAGCAACATTATTGGTGGAATAACATGAAGAGGGAAGTTGCTCAGTTCGTGTCTAGATGTTTGACTTGTCAGAGGGTGAAAGCCGAGCATCAACGACCTGCAGGTTTGCTTCAGCCGTTGGCTATACCAGAGTGGAAGTGGGAGCATATTACGATGGATTTCGTCATTGGTTTGCCTAGAACACCGAGGGGTAATGATGCAGTTTGGGTTGTCGTGGATCGTTTGACGAAGACAGCTCATTTTATTTCGATGAGAATGGGAGATGAGGTTACAAAGTTGACGGATCTTTATTTGGATCAGATTGTTAGACTTCACGGGATTCCATCTAGTATTGTCTCAGATCGAGATCCTCGATTTACTTCTCGTTTGTGGGAGAAACTTCAGGAGACCTTGGGTACTCAGTTGAACTTCAGTACAGCGTATCATCCATAGACCGACGGTCAGTCTGAGCGGACTATTCAGATTCTGGAAGATATGCTTAGGGCTTGTGTTCTGGACTTCGGGAAGAATTGGGAGAAACTTCTACCACTTGCCGAGTTTTCCTATAACAATAGTTATCAAGCTACTATTGGGATGGCACCTTTCACAGCTCTTTATGGTCGTAAGTGCCGTTCACCTTTATATTGGGACGAGTTAGGGGAGATGAAGACTATTGATCCGACTATCATGCCAGAGCTTCTTGAGAAGATTGAGAATGTTCAGTTGATCAGGCAGAGAATGCTTACGGCGCAGAGTAGATTCAAGAGTTATGCCGAAAAGCGTCGTCGGGACTTGGAGTTTGCAGTCGGAGATCGGGTTTTCTTGAGATTGTCTCCTCGTAAGGGGTTTGCTCGGTATGGTAAAGGTGGAAAGCTGAGTCCAAGATTTGTTGGGCCGTTTGAGATTACCGGCAGGGTTGGTAAGTTGGCATATCGGTTGGCTTTACTGGAGAACTTCTCTAATGTCCACGATGTATTTCACATGTCTAATTTACAGAAATATAATCCTGATCCTTCTCATATTCTTGGGCCAGAGCCGTTACAGCTTCGTGAGAATCTGACTTATGACGAGCGTCCGATTCGTATTCTTGATCAGATGGAACGAGAGTTGAGGTCGAAGAAGATTCCGATGGTTAAGGTGTTGTGGAAGCATCACGGCATTGAGGAAGCTACTTGGGAGAGACGGGATCAGATGCAGCAGCAGTACCCAGATCTGTTCAGTACATCAAGTAAAAATTTCAAGGGCGAAATTTCTTTAAGGGGGGGGGGGGGAGAATGTGAAACCCCACTTTTTTATCTTATCTTGTTTTGCGTGATTTATCTCGTTTTGCGTGAATTAACCTGTCTATGTGCTATGTGACTTAGAATGTGGTAATTTTAGTACCAATACTCCTAGAACATGCTAAATGTGCATTCGTGAAATTTTATCAAAAACGGAGTCAGAAATTTTATCGTCGATTTTTAGTGAATAGTATTTTCAAAACACGTCCGCTAAAATTTTGAAACTGGTCTTTTTAACCCTTCTAGACCTAGTCCACGGACTTTAATAGACCTGTGTTTGATTAAAACAGTTTTAAAATCGGCTTAGGAATTTATTAGGGTTATTACACCGATTTTGTAAAAATCGAGTTTTAAGCCGACTCGGGTGAAATTGTTTGATTGTAAAACTTCTTGTCACCCAAAAATAACCTACTTGAGCTATCTTGGGTGTTGAATAATTGTTTTGAACTTTGGTGATCAATAAAATGCATTTAAAGTCAAGAAAACACTAAAAATACTAAAGTTTCAACTTTGACTTTCATTTAACTTGTTGACTTTCATGCATATATCACCAACACACACTCACAAAGCACAAAAACACCCACAATTTCACACACATTGCCGAGAGGAAGAAGAGAGAAAAGAGAAAAGAGTTTTCAAGGTTTTCAAAGTAAAATTTCAAAGAAAAACCTACTTTTTGTCCGTAGAATTTCGTGCCGAGTTGGATTTCACTTGTTGGGCACGCATTGCACGCATTCCTAGGCTTTTATCGCATCAAATGTGAGAGAAAAATTCTGGATCTCAAAACTCATCTTTTGTGTTTTTGCGTAGAATTGAATATCGAACCGTTAGAATGTTAATCTGATGTTAGATTATGGCTCCATGAATACTATGGATCATTTATATGAAATCCTACGGGATTTGAACGGTTGTAGCATAATTATTATTTTTCGGGTATTTAAAGTTGATTAATTTGCTAAATGTTGATTATTTTGAGTTGTGTTGATCGGAATCGATTGCCGTCGATTTCTAAAAGTTTGTTAATTACGTGGTAGCGCCGTTGTAATGCCGAATTTTCGATTGTGATGTCCGTGCCAAAATCCAGAAATTTCAGCCATGACACACTAGGGTTTTAGGGTTATTGAGCATGATTTGGATGTGTTTTGGTTGGTTTCCAAGGGGGCTAATGTAGTTGATTGAATGGGTGAGTGCTTGAAACTGATTTGGAGTTGTTTGGATGAGTAGAATGTAAGATATGATTATTTGAAGTTTAGGTTGTCTTTCTTTAAAATGTTAGTTTGTGCCTTAGTTGATTGGGTGTGGTTTGAGTGATTGAATTGTGAGTTGTTGATGGGTAAACTAGGGTTTGATTGTGTGTTTAATGCATGTTCGGTTAGATGGCCTACTTTGTCATCTAACTTAGTTATTTGTCGTTAAATTGGTTATTGATGTTATTATGATGATAATATGATTATTGATGATTATTGATTGATGATTGATGCCGGGAGGTAGGCAGTTCTGCTAGACTGTCCTCCTGTGAATGATTGATGTTTATTATTATTGCTGAGTCTTTGGTATGTGTGTGCCACCTCTCGGGCAGCATCGGGCTGTCGGGTTGATAACGGCATGACTACCAGAGACTACCTCCAGCTCGCATGACGGAGGTGTCATGGAGGGCGAGGCTAGTGGGGTACCTTGGGTGCGTGAGTTTATGGGAGTCACAAGAAGGCTGTTGTGATCGTGATGGTGTTTGGAGCTACACCAACTAGTGTATCCTTTATTGAATGGTCATTATAGTTATGTGATGATAGTATTATTGTTATTATTGTGTGTTTACTTGCTCAAAGGATTATTTCCAAAGAACTTAGTAAACCTTGCTCGAGATCTATCGGATCCTCACTGGGCTTATTTTATATAAGCTCACTCTCTATTATTGCATGCTTACAGGTGTACTTTTGCAAGATTTCGGGTACGTGCCTCTTGAAGAGGAAAATGTGCCTTACGTGGATGAGTCTTATGTTCCGGAGTCTTATCCTTGATGTTGTATTGTTTTACTATCCTGTAATTAATTTAGTAGACTTTTATATGCTTTGTAGTTCATAATGTAAAAGATGTTGAAAATATAATGAATTAGTTAATGCTGTCTTAGTAGCCTTTCTTTTGTTTATGATTAGGTTGCTAGATTGGCTCAATATGTTTTTGTAATGTATATTAAGGTTCATGTATTATGTTGGAACGGAGGCGTATAACAAAGAATGACTATGGTGTAATATGGTTGTATGTTGTTAGTGATTGAGATGTTGTTTGTTGTATGGTTTATGGAGTTGATGTATGATGTCCTATTGATGTTGGTTTAGAGCCTCGTTATCCTATTCACTATCGTTATACTGCCGAAATTCCGTTGCGTCCTGATTGATTATAGGAGGGGTCGAGTTGGGGCGTGACACTGGAGAACTTTCAAACGGTATGCTATACACCGCATAACTCCCTATGGATCAAAAGTTATGGGCATCGGACTGATGAAGACCTGGTCTGCAACGCCCCGATCCCTCACGAGACCGGAGGCTCTATGATCATTAATAAGAGTAATTTAAGCATAAACAAGCATAACCAAGTAATATCTCAACAAATCCCCAAAAAAATAAAGTTTAGGTGCAAAATTTTTAAATACAAAAATAAGATGAAATTCTTACCACACAAGGCTAGAGAAGCTTGAAGAAGATGTAAACATGTTCAAGAACTCAAGATTCAAGCTTGGAATGGATGGAAATGACCAACTATAGCAATTTTGCAAGAAAAAGTTACTATTCCCGTAACTATTTTTTGGTCATTTTTTGACTCTTTTTTTTTGTTTTGTTCTTGGCTTATATTATTCTCATGAGAAGGTCAAATGGTAGGTCAAATAATTAAGGCATTTTAGTAAGGGCAAAAGGGTCATTTGGGTGATCAAATTTCAGCAAAACAAATGCCAAAAATCTGAAAAAATCCCGTTGGTACTATTCATCAGACATTTCACGAATTTTTTCCCGTTGATCCCGATATGCAATGCACATACGATCAGGGGCTGTAGTCCCCTAAAAATATGTAGTATTTTATAAAAATATAAAATGCATGAAAAGAAACAATTGAATTTATGAAAATATGAAAAATAAAAAATAAAAAGTAATTAGCTAAGTTGCATCCAAATTAACCATTTAATGAATGCAATTAATGAAGTGCTAGGTTCGGGGTGCCACATCCTCCCCTCCTTACAAAAATTGCGTCCACGCAATTCTTCTTCACAGGAGAACTCTGCATCAACTGAAAACCAACTCTGATTATTCGTCATCAGTTGCTAAACAAGAATACCATATACGAATTCTCGTGGAAGCTCATTAAGAAATCCCAGTAGTATTGTCTGCGAACCTCACTTAATAAGGCCAAATAAAGGCTCCAATAAAGATACTACTTCGAAATCCAAATAAGAATCCCGCTGGCATGAATACCATAAAAGAATGGAATCCCAACTATGAATGCCAAATAAAGGCTTTAATTAAGAAATCTAATTTAGAATTCCGAATAAGATTACCGAGAAAGAAATCCAAGGAAAATGCCAACAAGAGCTCCAACAAGAATTCCAGAGGAAAATACCGAGAAAGATACCAGTAGCCGATTATTAAATATCAAGCTCCGAATAATGAATATTATCCACTGATCATCATAAACTACTGATCAACTGTTCTTCATCTGTTGGTCCACCTCTTAGAAGGTCCGCTACTAGTCAACTCTTTCAGGGGGAGGAAATTACTTACCTAATGCATGTATGTAGTTGATTCTATTTAAAATAAATTCTTAATGCACATTATTACAAATAACTAAAGTAAGTAAATACTTAATGAATCAATTAAATACACAATTAATCATATCAAATGCTCATGTCACGTAACCTTCACATATTACACCTATACACAACATAAGTGCACTCATGATCACATAATACACATCTCACATATTTCTCATTACTACACAAATAGGTCACATAGGTCTACACAAAATCACACATTTGCACGTATTGCAAATTCATCAGGTTAACACAATAAGGCACATAAGTACACATTTTCGTACAAGCACACACACAAGGTTTACATACGAGCACGTTCTTATTCAGAACACACTTCGCATGCATGCACTCGAGGGTCGCTACCCGCCAGGCCGAGGACCCTGTCCCGGCTGTGAGCTGCTAAGCTCTGATACCACCTGCAACGCCCCGATCCCTCACGAGACCGGAGGCTCTATGATCATTAATAAGAGTAATTTAAGCATAAACAAGCATAACCAAGTAATATCTCAACAAATCCCCAAAAAAATAAAGTTTAGGTGCAAAATTTTTAAATACAAAAATAAGATGAAATTCTTACCACACAAGGCTAGAGAAGCTTGAAGAAGATGTAAACATGTTCAAGAACTCAAGATTCAAGCTTGGAATGGATGGAAATGACCAACTATAGCAATTTTGCAAGAAAAAGTTACTATTCCCGTAACTATTTTTTGGTCATTTTTTGACTCTTTTTTTTGTTTTGTTCTTGGCTTATATTATTCTCATTAGAAGGTCAAATGGTAGGTCAAATAATTAAGGCATTTTAGTAAGGGCAAAAGGGTCATTTGGGTGATCAAATTTCAGCAAAACAAATGCCAAAAATCTAAAAAAATCCCGCTGGTACTATTTATCAGGCATTTCACGAATATTTTCCCGTTGATCCCGATATGCAATGCACGTACGATCAGGGGCTGTAGTCCCCTAAAAATATGTAGTATTTTATAAAAATATAAAATGCATGAAAAGAAACAATTGAATTTATGAAAATATAGAAAATAAAAAATAAAAAGTAATTAGCTAAGTTACATCCAAATTAACCATTTAATGAATGCAATTAATGAAGTGCTAGGTTCGGGGTGCCACATGGTCACAGGCTCCACGTACTCGGTTTGTGGGCCCAGCCTCTACGCGATGCAATTTGTCTTCCCCAAGATGTCGTGGGACTCGAGAATATAAATGTGATGGATAAAGCATCTTGGCAAGGCTAAACAGGGCAAAAAAAATAAAAAAGGGGGTACAACACGAGGACTTCCTAGGGCGTCACCAATCCTAGTACTACTCTCGCCTAAGCACGCTTAACTTCGGAGTTCTGATAGCATCCAGTGCATTAGTGTTGGTATGATCGCAAAGCCTATATGTGTTGACGGTTCACAGTCCCAGCCAAGAGAGACGACCCACTCAAAAGGCCTGTTGGGCTTATCAAAAGCCCATCTGTTTCAACAACGCAGCATCACCTCAAGACATGATATCGATGCATTGTAGAGCCATCCAATGTTCTGCGAGATGGGTTCTTGTACCTTTTGCGGCCCACGACGAATGAATGGGGCCTAAAAAATAGCGGAAAAAGAAGAGAAGTTGCCCGAAACTGGTAAATATGTTCCATTTTGGGTACCAAAAATGAGCACAGCCGAGCAGACTTGTTACCCCCGCCATAGAGCTCCCGAAGAGCTTTCGAAAGGTATGCTGTGTGCTACATAACGCCTTACAGATCAAAAGTTATGGGCACCAGAGCAACGGAGACCTAGTCGCAGGCCCCAAGTCCTCGATTTACGTGCCCAGCCTCTACATGATACGAATTTTTCTTGCCCAAGTTACCGTGGGATTTTAGAATAAAAATGTGATGGATAAATCATCTTGGCAAGGCTAAACAGGGCAAAAAAAATGAAAAGGGAGGAGCAACACAAGGACTTCCCAGGGGGTCACCCAACCTAGTACTGCTTTCGCCCAAACACGCTTAACTGCTGTGTTCTGATAGCATATGGTGCATTAGTGCTGGTATGATCGTACCTGTCATGTTGATGGTGCAAAGCCCTTATATGTTGATGGTTCACAGTCCCAGCCAAGAGAGATGACCTATTCAAAACGCCCGTTGGGCATATCGACAGCCCATCTACTTCAACAATGCAGCATCACCGTTGATGTGATATCGACACGTTGTAGTGCCCGCCAATGTTCCACGAGTTGGGTTCTCATCATTTTCACGGCTCAAGACGAAAGACCCGGGCCTAAAATACAGCGCAAAAAAAAAGAAAAGTGTCCCAAAACTGGTGTAAATGTTCGATTTTGTGTACCAAGAACGAGCAAAGCTGAGCAGGCTTGTTTTTCCTGTCGTAGAGCTCCCGAAGAGCTTTCCAATGGTATGTTGTGCGCCGTATAACTCCTTACGGATCAAAAGTTTTGGGCACCAGAGCGATGGAAACCTAGTCACACTCCCCACGTCCTCGGTTTGCTTGCCCAGTCTCTACGCGATGCGAAGTTGTCTTGCCCAAGTTGCCGTGGGACTCGAAAATATAAATGTGATGGATAAAGCATCTTGGCAAGGCTAAACATGGCAAAAAAAAAATGAAAAGGGGGGTACAACACGAGGACTTCCTAGGGGGTCACCCATCCTAGTACTATTTTCGCCCATGCACGCTTAACTTTGGTGTTCTGATAGCATCCAGTGCATTAGTGCTGCTATGATCACACCTGTCATGTTGATGGTGCAAAGCCCTTATGTGTTGATGGTTCACTATCCCAGCGAAGAGAGACAGCCCATTCAAAACGCCCGTTGGGCTTATCGATAACCCATCTGCTTCAACAACGCAGCATCACTGCAAGATGTGATATCGACACGTTGTAGAGCCCTCCAATGTTCCGCTAGTTGGGTTCTCGTCCTCTTCGCGGCTCACGACGAACAACCCAAGCCAAGCAGGTGCAGTACAAAAAGAAGAAAAGTGGTCCAAAACTATTGAAAATGGTCGATTTTGGGTACCGAAAACAGGCGCAGCTGAGTAGGCTTGCTGCCCCCGTCGTCGAGCTCCCGAAGAACTTTCACACGATATGTTGTTCGCTGCATAACTCCTTACGGATCAAAATTAAGGGCACCAGAATGACGGAGACTTGGTCACATGCCCCACGTCCTCGATTTGCATGCCCAGCCTATACGCGATGCGAAGTTGTCTTGCCCAAGTTGCCGTGGGACTCGAGAATATAAATGTGACGGATAAAGCATATTGGCAAGGCTAAACGGGGAAAAGATATGAAAAAGAGGGTGCAACACGAGGACTTCCTAAGGGGTCACCTATCCACGTATTACTCTCGCACAAGCACGCTTAACTTCGGAGTTCTGATAGCATCCGGTGCATTAGTACTGGTATGATCGCACCCGACATGTTGATGGTGCAAAGCCTTATTGTGTTGACGGTTCACAGTCCTAACTAAGAGACACGGCCCATTGAAAAGGCCCGTTGGGCTTATCGACAGCCCATCTGCTTCAACAATGACGCGTTGTAGTGCCCACCAATGTTCCGCGAGTTGGGTTCTCGTCCCTTTTGCGGCTCCCGATGAATGACCAGGGCCTAAAAAATAGCGCAAAACGAAGAAAAGTGGCCTGAAATTGGTGAAAATGGTAGTTTTTGGGTACCGAAAATGAGCACAGCTGAGCAAACTTCTTTCCCCTATAGTAGAGCTCCCGAAGATCTTTCCAACGGTATGCTTTGCGCTGCATAACTCCATACGGATCAAAAGTTATGGCCATTGGAGCGACGAAGACCTAGTCACACGCCCCATGTCCTTGGTTTACGTGCCCAACCTCTACACGATGCAAAGTTTCCTTGCCCAATATGCCGTGGCACTTGAGAATATAAATGTGATGGATAAATCATCTTGGCAACGCTAAACAGCGGAAAAAAAATGAAAAGTGGGGTGCAACACGAGGACTTTCCGGGGGGTCACCCATCCTAGTACTACTCTCACCTAACCACGCTTAACTTCGAAGTTCTGATAGCATCCGGTGCATTAGTGCTGGTATGATCGCACCCGTCATGTTGATGGTGGAAAGCCCTTATGTGTTGACAGTTCACAGTCCCAGCCAAGAGAGACGACCCATTCAAAAGGCTCGTTGGGCTTATCGACAACCCATCTACTTCAGCAACGTAGCATCACCGCAATACATGATATCGACGCATTGTAGAGCCCTCCATTGTTTCGCGAGTTGGGTTCTCATACCTTTTGCGGATCACGACGAACGAATCAGGCCTAAAAAACAGCACCAAAAGAAGAAAAATTACGCGAAACTAGTGAAAATGTTTGATTTTGGGTACCGAAAACAAGCACAGCCGAGCAGGCTTCCTACCCCCGTCGTAGAGCTCCCGAAGAAATTTTCAACGGTATGCTGTGTGCTGCATAACTCTTTATGGATCAAAAGTTATGGGCACCAGAGCGATGGAAACTTGGTCACAGGACCCACATCCTCGGTTTGCGTGCCCAGCCTATACGCGATGCGAACTTATCTTGCCCAAGTTGTTGTGGGACTCGAGAATATAAATGTGATGGATAAAGCATCTTGGCAAGGCTAAACAGGGCAAAAAACAAAAAATGAAAAGAGGGGTACAATACGAGGACTTCCTAGGGGGTCACCCATCCTACTACTACTCTCGCCCAAGCACGCTTAAGTTCGGAGTTCTAATAGCATCCAGTGCATTAGTGCTGGTATGATCGCACCAGTCATGTTGATGGTGCAAATCCCTTATGTGTTGACGGTTCACATTCACAGCCAAGAGAGACGGCCTATTCAAAACGCCTGTTGGGCTTATCGACAGCCCATCTGCTTCAACAACGCAGCATCACCGCAAGACTTGATATCGACGCAATGTAGAGACCTTCAATGTTCGTCTAGTTTGGTTCTCGTCCTCTTCGCGGCTCACGACGAACAACCCGAGCATACAAAACTGCAAAAAAAGAATAAAAGTGGCCATAAACTGTTGAAAATGTTCAATTTTGGGTATCGAAAATAGGCGCTTCCTAGTAGGCTTGCTTCCCTCATCGTGAAGATCTGGGAGAGCTTTCCAACGGTATGCTATACGCCGTATAACTTCATACGGATCAAAAGTTATGGGCATCCGAGCGACAGAGACCTGGTCACAGGCTCGACGTCCTCAGTTTGTGTGCCCGGCCTATACGTGATGCGATTTGTCTTACCCAATATGTCGTGGGACTCGAGAATATAAATGTGATAGATAAAGCATCTTGGCAAGGCTAAACAGGGCAAAAAAAATTAAAACAGGGTGTAACACGAGGACTTCCCAAGGGGTTACCCATTGTAGTACTACTCTCGCCCAAGCACGCTTAACTTCGGATTTCTGATAGCATCGAGTGCATTAGTGCTAGTATGATCGTACCCGTCATGGTGATGGTACAAATCCTTTATGTGTTGACGGTTCACAGTCCCAGCCAAGAGAGACGGCTCATTTAAAAGGCCCGTTGGGCTTATCGACAGCCCATCTATTTCAACAACGCAGCATCACTGCAAGACATGATATCGATAGGTTGTAGAGCCCTCCAATGTTCTGGTAGTTGGGTTCTCGTCCTCTTCGCGGCTCACAACGAATGACCCAAGCCTAAAAAATATCACAAAAAGAAGAAAAATGGTCCAAAACAGGTGAAAATATTCAATTTTGGGTACCGATAACTAGCGCGGCCTAGAAGGCTTGCTGCACTTGTCGTTGAGCTCCCGTAGACCTTTCTAATGGTATGCTGTCGCTGCATAACTTCTTACAGATCAAAAGTTATGGGCACCAGAACGACGGAGACCAGGTCATAGGCCCTACATCCTCGATTTACGTGCCCAACCAATACGTGATGCGAAGTTGTCTTGCCCAAGTTGTCGTGGCACTCGAGAATATAAAGGTGATGGATAAAGCATCTTGGCAAGGCTAAACAGGGCAAAAAAATGAAAAAGGGGGTGCAACACGAGGACTTCCAAGGGGGTCACCCATCCTTGTACTACTCTCGGCCATGCACGCTTAACTTCGGAGTTCTGCTAGCATCCAGAGCATTAGTGCTGGAATAATCATACCTGTCTTGTTGATGGTGCAAAGCCCTTATGTGTTGACGGTTCACAGTCCCAGCCAAGAGAGATGACCCATTCGAAACGCCCGTTGGGCTTATCGACTGCCCATCTGTTTCAACAACGCAGCATCACCGCAAGACGTGATATCGACGCGTTGTAGAGCCCTCCAATGTTCTGCGAGTTGGGTTCTTGTCCCTTTTGCGGCTCACGACGAAGGACCCCAGCCTAAAAAATATCCCAAAAAGAAGAAAATTGACCCGAAACTGGTGAAAATGTTTGATTTTGGGTACTGAAAATAGGCGCAGCCTAGTAGGCTTGCTGCCCTCGTCGTAGAGATCCCATATAGCTTTCCAACGATATGCTATACGCCGCATAACTCCATACGGATCAAACGTTGTGGGCATTGGAGCGACGGAGACCTGGTCACATGCCCCACATCCTCGGTTAGCGTGCCCAGCCTATACGAGATGCAATTTGTCTTGCCCAAGATGTCGTGGGACTCGAGAATATAAATGTGATAGATGAAGCATCTTGGCAAGGCTAAACAGGGCAAAAAAAATGAAAAAGTGGTGCAACACAAGGACTTCTAATGGGGTCACCCATCGTAGTACTACTCTCGCCCAAGCATGCTTAACTTCATAGTTCTGATAGCATCCGGTGCATTAGTGCTGTATGATCGCACCCGTCATGTTGGTGATGCAAAGTCCATATGTGTTGACGGTTCACAGTGCTAGCCAAAAGAGACGGCCATTTCAGAAGGCCCGTTGGGCTTATCGACAACCCATCTACTTCAACAACGCAGCATCATTGCAAGACGTGATATCGACGAATTGTAGAGCCCTCCAATGTTTCGCGAGTTGGGTACTCGTCCCTTTTGTGGCTCACAACTAATTACCCGGGCCTAAAAAATAGCGCAAAAAGAAGATAGTGGCCCAAAACTAGTGAAAATGTTCGATTTTGGGTAGTAAAAATGAGCACAGCCAAGCAGGTTTATTGCCCTCGTCGTGGAGCTCCTAAAGAGCTTTCCAACGGTATGTTATGTGCTGCATAGCTCCTTACGGATCAAAATTTTTGGTCATCGTGGTGACAGAGACCTAGTCAAATGCCCCACATCCTCGGTTTGCGTGCCCAGGCTTTACACGATATGAAGTTGCCCTACCCAAGTTGCCGTGGGACTCAAGAAAATAAATGTGATGGAAAAAGCATCTTGGCAACGCTAAATAGGGCAAAAAGAATGAAAAAGGGGGTGCAGCATGAGGACTTCCCAGGGGTTCACCCATCCTAGTACTACTTTCGCCCAAGCACTGTTAACTTCGGAGTTCTAGTAGCATCCGATGCATTAGTACTGGTATGATCGCACCGGTCATGTTGATGGTACAAAGCCCTTATGTGTTGACGGTTCACAGTCCCAGCCAAGAGAGACGACCCATTCAAAAGGCCCGTTGGGCTTATCGGCAGCCCATCTGTTTCAACAATGTAGCATCACCGCAAGTCGTTATATCAACACATTGTAGAGCCCTCCAATGTTCTGCGAGTTGCGTTCTCGTCCCTTTTGCGGCTCACGACGAACGACCCTGGCCTAAAAAATATCACAAAAAGAAGAAAGTGGCCCGAAATTGGTGAAAATGTTTGATTTTGGGTACCAAAAACAGGTGCAACCTAGTAGGCATGCTACCCTCGTCGTAGAGATCCTGGAGAACTTTCAAACGGTATGCTATACGCCGCATAACTCCAAATGGATCAAAAGTTATGGGCATCGGAGCGACGGAGACCTGGTTATAGGCCCCACGTCCTGAGTTTTCGGGCCCAGCCTCTACGCGATGCGATTTGTCTTGCCCAAAATGTCGTGGGACTCGAGAATATAATGTGATAGATAAAGCATCTTGGCAGGCAAAACAGGGCAAAAAAATTAAAAATGGGGTTTAACATGAGGACATCCCAAGGTGTCACCCATCCGAGTACTACTCTCGCCCAAGCATGCTTAACTTCGGAGTTCTGATAGCATCCGGTGCGTTAGTACTGGTATGATCGCACCTGTCATGTTGACGATGCAAAGCCTATATGTGTTGACGGTTCATAGTCCCAGCCAAGAGAGACGACCCATTCAAAAGGCCCGTTGGGCTTATCGATAACCCATCTGTTTCAACAACGCAACATCACCTCAAGACGTGATATTGACGCATTGTAGAGCCATCCAATGTTCCGCGAGTTGGGTTCTCGTACCTTTTGCGGCACATGACAAACGAATTCGGTACCACAAATGAGCAAAGTCTAGCAGACTTGTTACCTTCGCCGTAGAGCTCTCGAAGACCTTTCAAACGGTATGATGTGTGCTGCATAACTCCTTACGGATCAAAAGTTATGGGCACCAGAGCAATGGAGACCTAGTCGCGGGCCCCAAGTCCTCGGTTTGCATGCCCAGCCTCTACGCGATACGAAGTTTTCTTGCCCAAGTTGCCGTGGGACTCGAGAATATAAATGTGATGGATAAAGCATCTCGGCAAGGCTAAACAGGGCAAAAAAAAAATGAAAATGGGGGAGCAACACGAGGACTTCCCAAGGGGTCACCCATCCTAGTACTGCTCTCGCCCAAACATGGTTAACTTCAGTGTTCTGATAGCATCTGGTGCATTAGTACTGGTATGATCGCACCTGTCATGTTGATGGTACAAAGCCCTTATGTGTTGACGGTTCACAGTCCCAGCCAAGAGAGACGACCCATTCAAAAGTCCCGTTGGGCATATCGGCAGCCCATCTGCTTCAACAATAAAGCATCACCGTAGATGTGATATCGACACGTTGTAGAGCCCGCAAATGTTCCACGAGTTGGGTTCTCGTCCTTTTTGCGGCTCAAGACAAAACACCCGTGCCTAAAAAGCAGTGCAAAAAAAAGAAAAGTATCCCGAAACTGGTATAAATGTTCCATTTTGTGTACCAAGAATGAGCACAGCCTAGCAGGCTTGTTGCCCCCATCGTAGAGCTCCCAAAGAGCTTTCCAACGGTATGCTCTGTGCCGCATAACTCCTTAGGGATCAAAAGTTTTGGGCATTGGAGCGACGGAAACCTAGTCACACGCCACACGTCTTCCGTTTGCTTGCCCAGTCTTTACGCGATGCGAAGTTGTCTTTCCCAAGTTGCCTTGGGACTCAAGAATATAAATGTGATGGATAAAGCATCTTGGAAAGGCTAAACAGGGCAAAAAAAATGAAAAGGGGGGGTTCAACACAAGGACTTCCTAGGGGATCACGAATCCTAGTACTACTTTCGCCCAAGCACGCTTAACTTCGGTGTTCTGATAGCATCCGGTGCATTAGAGCTGCTATGATCGCACCTGTCATGTTGATGGTGCAAAGCCCTTATGTGTTGACAGTTCACTGTCCCAGCAAAGAGAGACAGCCCATTCAAAACGCCCGTTGGGCTTATCGACAGCCCATCTGCTTCAACAACGCAGCATCACTGCAAGACGTGATATCGACGCGTTGTAAAGCCCTTCAATGTTCTGCTAGTTGGGTTCTCGTCCTCTTTGCGGCTAATGAAGAACAACCCGAGCCGAGCAGGTACAGTGTAAAAAGAAGAAAAGTGGCCGAAAACTATTGAAAATGTTCGATTTTGGGTACCGAAGATAGGCGCAGCCGAGTAGGCTTGCTACCCCGTCGTCGAGCTCCCGAAAAACTTTCAAATGGTATACTGTTCGCCGCATAACTCCTTATAGATCAAAGGTTAAGGGCACCAGAATGATGGAAACCTGGTCACAGGCCCCACGTCCTCAGTTTGCTTGCCCAGCCTATACGCGATGCGAAGTTCTCTTGCCCAAGTTGCCGTGGGACTCGAGAACATAAATGTGATGGATAAAGCATCTTGGCAAGACTAAATGGGAAAAATATATGAAAAGGAGGGTACAACACGAGGACTTCCGAGGGGGTCACCCATCCACGTACTACTCTAGCCGAAGCACGCTTAACTTCAGAGTTCTGATAGCATCCGGTGCATTAGTACTAGTATGATCACACCCATCATGTTGATGGTACAAAGCCCTGTTGTGTTGACGGTTCACAGTCCCAACTAAGAGAGACGACCCATTAAAAAGGCCCGTTGGGCTTATCGACAGCCCATCTGCCTCAACAATGACGCATCATCGCAAGACGTGATATTGATGCATTTTAGTGCCTACCAATGTTCAGCGAGTTGGGTTCTCATCCCCTTTGCGGCTCCTGATGAATGACCCAGGCCTAAAAAATAGAGCAAAATGAAGAAAAGTGGCCCGAAACTAGTGAAAATATTTTATTTTGGGTACAAAAAATGAGCACAGCTGAGCAGACTTGTTGCCCCCATCGTAGAGCTCTGAAGAGCTTTCCAACGGTATGCTGTGCGCCACATAACTCTATACGGATAAAAAGTTATGGCCACCGGAGCAACGGAGAACTAATCACAAGCCCTACGTCCTCGGTTTGGGTGCCCAACCTCTACGCGATGTGAAGTTACCTTGCCCAAGTTGCCGTGGGACTCGAGAATATAAATTTGATGGATAAAGCATCTTGACAAGGCTAAATAGGGCAAAAAAAATGAAAAGAGGGGTACAACTCGAGGACTTCCCAGGGGGTCACCCATCCTAGTACTACTCTCGCCCATCCATGCTTAACTTCGGAGTTCTAATAGCATCCGGTGCATTAGTGCTAGTATGATCGCACCCGTCATGTTGATGGTGCAAAGCCCTTACGTGTTGACGGTTCACAGTCCCAACCAAGAGAGACGGCCTATTCAAAAGGCCCGTTGGGCTTATCGATAACCCATCTCTTTAGCAAAGCAGCGTCACAGCAAGACGTGATATCGACGCATTGTAGAGCCCTCCAATGTTTTGCGAGTTGGGTTCTCGTACCTTTTTCGGATCACGACGAACGAATCAGGCCTAAAAAACAGCGCAAAAAGAAGAAATATTGCTTGAAACTGGTGAAAATGTTTGATTTTGGGTACCAAAAACAACGCAGCCGAGCAGGCTTCCTGCCCTCATCGTAGAGCTCCCGAAGAGATTTCCAATGGTATGCTGTGCGCCGCATAACTCTTTACGGATCGAAAGTTATAGGCACCGGAGTGACAGAGACTTGGTCGCAGGCCCCACATCCTCAGTTTGCGTGCCCAGCCTTTACGCGATGCGAAGTTGTCTTGCCCAAGTTGTTGTGGGACTCGAGAATATAAATGTGATGGATAAAGCACCTTGGCAAGGCTAAACAGGACAAAAAAAATATGAAAAATGGGGTACAACACGAGGGCTTCCCATGGGGTCACCCATCCAACTACTACTCTCGCCCAAGCATGCTTAAGTTCGGAGTTCTGATAGCATTCGGTGCATTAGTACTAGTATGATCGCACCAGTCATGCTGATGGTGCAAATCCATTATGTGTTAACGGTTCACATTCACAGCCAAGAGAGACGGCCTATTCAAAACGCCCGTTAGGCTTATCGACAGGCCATCTATTTCAATAACGTAGCATCACCGCCAGACGTGATATCAACGCATTGTAGAGACCTTCAATGTTCGGCTAGTTGGGTTCTCGTCCTCTTCCCGGCTCACGATGAATAACCCGAGCATACAAAACTGCGAAAAAAGAAGAAAA
The DNA here is from genome assembly GCA_037974665.1 of Ehretia macrophylla. Classification (NCBI taxonomy): domain Eukaryota; kingdom Viridiplantae; phylum Streptophyta; class Magnoliopsida; order Boraginales; family Ehretiaceae; genus Ehretia; species Ehretia macrophylla. Next base: position 23,939,151 of record CM075780.1, read on the forward strand.
ATGGCCCTAGACTGTTGAAAATGTTCGATTATAGGTATCAAAAATAGGCACAGCCTAGTAGGCTAGCTACCCTCGTCATAGAGATCCAGGAGAGCTTTTCAACGGTATGCTATACGCCGAAAAACTCCATACGGATCAAAAGTTATGGGCATCCGAGCGACGAAGACCTAGTCACAGGCTCCAAGTCCTCAGTTTACGTGCCCAGCCTATACGTGAAGTGATTTGTCTTGCCTAATATTTTGTGGGACTCGAGAATATAAATGTGATGGATAAAGCATCTTGGCAAGGCTAAACAGGGCAAAAAAAATGAAAAGATGGTGCAACACGAGGACTTCCGAAGAAGTCACCCATCATAGTACTACTCTCACCCAAACACGATTAACTTCGGATTTCTTATAGCATCCAGTGCATTAGTAGTGGTATGACTGAACCCGTCATGGTGATGGTGCAAATCCCTTATGTGTTGACGGTTCACAGTCCCAGCCAAGAGAGATGACCCATTCGAAAGGCCCGTTGAGCTTATCGACAGCCCATTTGTTTCAACAACGCAGCATCACCGCAAGACGTGATATTGACACACTGTAGAGCCCTCCAATGTTCTGTGTGTTGGCTTCTTGTCCTCTTCGCAGCTCACGACGAACGTCCTGGGCCTAAAAAATATCATAAAAAGAAGAAAAATAGACTGAAACTGGTGAAAATGTTCGATTTTGGGTAACGAAAACTACCGTGGCCAAGAAGGCTTGTTGCACTTGTCGTAGAGCTCCCGTAGAGCTTTCCAACTGTATGCTGTACACCGCATAACTTCTTACAAATCAAAAGTTATGGGCACCAAAATGACGGAGACCTGGTCATAGGCCCCACGTCCTTGGTTTGCGTGCCCAACCTATACGCGATGCGAAGTTGTCTTGCCCAAGTTGACGTGGGACTCGAGAATATAAATGTGATGGATAAAGCATCTTGGCAAGGCTAAACGGGGAAAAAATATGAAACGGGGGGTGCAACACGAGGACTTCCTAGCGAGTCACCCATCTTCATACTACTCTCGTCCAAGCACGACTAACTTTGGAGTTTTGATAGCATCTGGTGCATTAGTGCTGGTATGATCGCACCTGTCATGTTGATGGTGCAAAGCCCTTATGTGTTGACGGTTCACAGTCCTAGCCAAGAGAGACAGCCCATTCAAAAGGCCCATTGGGCTTATTGTCAGCCCATCTGCTTCAAAAATGCAGCATCACCGCAAGACGTGATATCAACACGTTGTAGAGCCCTCCAATGTTTAGCAATTTGGGTTCTCGTCCCTTTTGCGACTCACGACGAACGACCCCAGCCTAAAAAATAGTGCAAAAAGATGAAAAGTGGCCCGAAACTAGTAAAAATATTTGATTTTAGGTACTGAAAATAGGCGTAGCCAAGTAGGCTTGCTGCCCTCGCCATAGAGATCCCAAAGAACTTCCCAACGGTATTCTATACGCCGCATAACTCTATACGGATCAAACTTATGGGCATTGGAGCGACGGAGACGTGGTCACAGGCCCCATGTGCTCAGTTTGCATGCCCAACCTATACGAGATGCGATTTGTGTTGCCCAAGATGTCGTGGGACTCGAGAATATAAATGAGATGGATAAAGCATCTTGGCAAGGCTAAATAGGGCAAAAAAATGAAAAGGGGGTACAACATGAGGACTTCCCAAGGGGTCACCCATCGTAGTACTACTCTCGCCCAAGCACGCTTAACTTCGGATTTCTTATAGCATCCAGTGCATTAGTGCTGGTATGATCTCACCCGTCATGGTGATGGTGCAAATCCCTTATGTGTGATGGTGCAAATCCCTTATGTGGTGACGGTTCACAGTCCCAACCAAGAGAGACGGCCAATTCAAAAGGCCCGTTGGGATTATCGATAGCCCATCGGTTTCAACAATGCAGCATCACCGCAAGATATGATATTGACCCATTTTAGAGCCCTTCAATGTTCTTCGAGTTCGGTTCTCATCATCTTTGCGACTCATGATGAATGACCCGGGCCTAAAAAATAGCTCAAAAAGAAGAAAAACGTACCAAAATTGGTGAAAATGTTCGATTTTGGGTTACGAAAATAAGCGCGGCCTAGCAGGCTTGCTGCACTTGTCATAGAGCTCCCGGAGAGCTTTCCAACAGTATGATGTGCACTGCGTAACTTTTTACGAATCAAAAGCTATGGGCACCGGAGTGACGGAGACTTGGTCAAAGGCCCTACATCTTAGCTTTGCGTACCCAGCCTATACGCAATGCGAAGTTGTCTTGCCCAAGTTGTCGTGGGACTCGAGAATATAAATGTGATGGATAAAGCATCTTGGCAAGGCTAAACAGGGCAAAAAAAAAATGAAAAGGGGGGTGCAACACGAAGACTTCCTAGGGGGTCACCCATCGTAGTACTACTCTCGCCCAAGCACGCTTAACATCGGAGTTCTGATAGCATCCGGTGCATTAGTGCTGGTATGATCACACCTGTCATGTTGATGGTGCAAAGCCCTTATGTGTTGACGGTTCACAGTCCCAACCAAGAGAGACGGCCCATTCAAACCGCCTGTTGGGCTTATCGACAGTCCATCTTCTTCAACAATGTAGCATCACCACAAGATGAGATATTGACACATTGTCGAGCGCTCCAATGTTCCGTTAGTTGGGTTCACGTTCTCTTCGCGGCTCACGGCGAATAACTCGAGCCAACAAAATAGCGTAGAAAGAGGAAAAGTGGCCCAACACTGTTGCAATTGTTCGATTTTGGGTATTGTAAACAGGCGTAGCCAAGCAGGCTTGTTGTCCCTGTCGTTGATCTCCCAAAGAGCTTTCCAATGGGATGCTGTGCGACACATAACTCCTTACGGATCGAAAGTTATGGGCACCAGAACGACGGAGACTTGATCACAGGTCCCACGTCTTCGGTTTGCGTGCCTAGCCTATAAGCGATGCGAATTTGTCTTGCACAGGTTGTCGTGGGACTCGAGAATATAAATGTGATGGATAAAACATCTTGGCAAGGCTAAACGGGGAAAAAATATGAAATGGGGGGTTGAACACGAGTACTTCCTAGTGGGTCACCCTTCCTCATACTACTCTCATCCAAGCACGACTAACTTTGGAGTTTGGATAGCATCTGGTGCATTAGTGCTGGTATGATCACACCTGTCATGTTGATGGTGCAAAGCCCTTATGTGTTGACGGTTCACAGTCCCAGCCAAGAGAGACAGCCCATTCAAAAGGCCCATTGGGCTTATCGATAGCCCATTTGCTTCAACAATGCAGTATCACCGCAAGAGGTGATATAGACGCGTTGTAGAGCCCTCCAATGCTTGGCGAGTTAGGTTCTCGTACCTTTAGCGGCTCAAGATGAATGAATCAGGCATAAAAAATTGCACAAAAAGAAGAAAAGTTGCTCGAAACTTGTTAAAATATTCAATTTTGGGTACCAAAAACGAGCACAGCCGAGCAGACTTGTTACCCCCGCCATATGGCCCCCGAAGAGCTTTCCAACGGTATGCTGTGTGCCGTATAACTCCTTACCGATCAAAAGTTATGTGCACCAAAGCGACGGAGACTTAGTCACAAGCCCCAAGTCTTCGGTTTGCGTGCCCAGCCTCTAAGCGATACGAAGTTGTCTTGCCCAAGTTGCCGTGGTACTAAAGAATACAAATGTGATGGATAAACCATCTTGGCAAGGTTAAACAGGGCAAAAAAATGAAAATGGGGGTGCAACATGAGGACTTCCCAGGGGGTCACCTATCCTAGTACTACTTTGGCCCAAGCACACTTAACTTTGGAGTCAAGATAGCATCCGGTGCATTAGTACTGGTATGATCGCACCCGTCATATTGACGGTGTAAATCCCTTATGTGTTGACGGTTCACAGTCCCAGCCAATAGAGACGACCCATTCAAAACGCCCGTTAGGCTTATCGACAGCTTATCTGCTACAATAATGTAGCATCACCGCAAGACATGATATCGACGCGTTGTAGAGCCCTCCAATGTTCCGCTTGTTGGGTTCTCATCCTCTTCGCGGCTCACGACGAACAACCCGAGCCAGTAAAACAGCGCAAAAAGAAGAAAAGTGGCCCGAAACTGGTAAAAATGTTCAATTTTGGGCAACAAAAATGAGCACAGTCGAGCAGAGTTGTTGCCCTCGTGGTAGAGCTCCCGAAGAGCTTCCCAACGGTATGCTGTGCACCGCATAATTCCTTACGGATCAAAAGTTAAGGGCACCGATGCGAAGTTGTCTTGCCCAAGTTGCCGTGGGACTCGAGAATATAAATGTGATGGATAAAGCATCTTGTCAAAGCTAAACAGGGCAAAAAAAATGAAAATGAGGGTGCAACACGAGGACTTCCCAAGGGGTCACCCATCCTAGTACTACTCTCGCCCAACCACGCTTAACTTCGGAGTTCTGATAGCATCCGGTGCATTAGTGTTGGTATGATTGCACCCGTCATGTTGATGGTGCAAAGCCCTTATGTGTTGATGGTTCACAGTCCCAGCCAAGAGAGACGGCCCATTCAAAAGGCCCGTTGGGCTTATCAACAGCCCATCTGCTTCAACAATGTAGCATCACCGCAAGACATGATATCGACGCATTGTAGAGCTCTCAAATGTTCCACGAGTTGGGTTCTCGTGCCTTTTGCAGCACACGACGGATGAATCAGGCCTAAAAAACAATGTAAAAAGAAGAAAAGTTGCCCAAAACATGTTAAAATGTTCAATTTCGGGTACCAAAAACAAGCACACCTAAGCAGACTAGTTACCCCCGCCGTAGAGCTCCCAAGAGCTTGCCAACAGTATGCTGTTCGCCGTATAACTCCATACGAATCAAGAGTTATGGGCACCGGAGCGACGAAGACCAAGTCACAGGCCCCAAGTCCTCGGTTTGCATGCCCAGCCTCTACGCGATATGACGTTGTCTTGCCCAAGTTTCCGTGGGACTCAAGAATATAAATGTGATGGATAAAGCATCTTGGCAAGGCTAAACAGGGCAAAAAAAATGAAAAGGGAGGTGCAACACGAGGACTTCCCACGGGGTCACCAATCCTAGTTCCATTCTCGCCCAAGCACGCTTAACTTCAGAGTTCTGATATCATCCTGTGCATTAGTGCTAGTATGATCACACCCGTCATGTTGATGGTGCAAAGCCCTTATGTGTTGACGGTTCACAGTCCCAGCCAAGAGAGACGGCCCATTCAAAAGGCCCATTGGGCTTATCAATAGCCCATTTGCTTCAACAATGCAGCATCACCGCAAGACGTGATATCGACGCATTGTAGAGCTCTCAAATGTTGGGTTCTCGTACCTTTTGCGGCTCACGTTGAACGAATCGGGCCTAAAAAACAGCGCAAAAAGAAGAAAAGTTGCCCAAAACTTGTTAAAATGATCAATTTTGGTACCAAAAATGAGCACAACTGAGCATACTTGTTACCCCCGCCGTAGAGCTCCCGAGGAGCTTTCTAACGGTATGTTGTGCATCGCATAACAACTTACGGATCAAAAGTTACAGGCACCAGAGCGACGGAGACCAAGTCACAGGCCCCAAGTCCTCGGTTTGCGTGCCCAACCTCTACGCGATACGAAGTTGTCTTGCCCAAGTTGCCGTGGGACTCAGGAATATAAATGTGATGGATAAAGCATCTTGGCAAGGCTAAACAGGGCAAAAAAATTGAAAAGGGGGGTGCAACACTAAGACTTCCCATGGGGTCACCCATCCTGGTACTACTCTCGCCCAAGCACGCTTAACTTCGGAGTTCTGATAGCATCCGGTGCATTAGTACTGGTATGATTGCACCCATCATGTTGATGGTGCAAATCCCTTATGTGTTGACGGTTCACAGTCCCAGCCAAGAGTGATAGCCCATTCAAAATGCCCGATGGGTTTATCGATAGCCCATCTACTTCAACAACGCAGCATCATTGCAAGATGTGATATCGACGCGTTGTAGAGCCCTCCAATGTTCCTCTAGTTGGGTTCTTATCCTCTTCGTGGCTTACGACGAACAACCCAAGCCAGCAAAACAGCGTAAAAAGAAGAAAATTGGCACGAACTTGTTGAAAATATTCCATTTTGGGTAATGAAGACAGGCGCAGCTGAGCAGGCATGCTACCCCTGTTGTAGAGCTCCCAAAGAGCTTTCCAACGGTATGTTGTGCGCCGCATAACGCCTTACGAATCAAAAGCTATGGACACCAGAACGACGGAGGCCTGGTCACAGGCCCCACATCCTCGGTTTGTGTGCCCAACCTATAAGTGATGCGAGGTTGTCTTGCCCAAGTTGCCGTGGGACTCGAGAATATAAATGTGATGGATAAAGCATCTTGGCAAGTCTAAACGAGGAAAAAATATGAAAAGAGAGGTGCAACACGAGGACATCCTACGGGGCCAACCATCCTTGTACTACTCTTGCCCAAGCACGCTTAACTTCGGAGTTCTGATAGCATCCGGTGCATTATTACTGGTATGATCACACTCGTCATGTTGATGGTGCAAAACCCCTATGTGTTGACGGTTCACAGTCCCAACCAAGAGATACGGCCCATTCAAAAGGCTCGTTGGGCTTATCCACAGCCCATCTGCTTTAACAATGCAGCATCACCACAAGACGTGATATCGACGTGTTGTAGTGCTCTCCAATGTTCCACGAGTTGGGTTCTCGTCCCTTTTACAGCTCCCGAAAAATGACCTAGGTCTAAAAAATATCGTAAAACGAAGAAAAGTGGCCTAAAACTAGTGAAAATGTTCAATTTTGGGTGATGAAAACGAGCACAACTGAGCAGACTTGTTGCGCCCGTTGTAGAGCTCCCGAAGAGCTTCCCAATGGTATGCTGTGCACCACATAACTCCTTACGGATTAAAAGTTATGGGCACCGGAGCGACGGAGACCTAGTCACAGGGCCCACGTGCTCAGTTTGAGTGCCCAGCCTCTACGCGATGCGAAGTGTCTTGCCCAAGTTGCCGTGAGACTCGAGAATATAAATGTGATGGATAAAGCATCTTGGCAAAGCAAAACATGGCAAAAAAAAATGAAAAGGGGGATGCAATACTAGGACTTCCCTGGGGGTCACCCATCCTTGTACTACTCTCTCCCAAGCACATTTAACTTCGGAGTTCTGATAGCATCCGGTGCATTAGTGCAAGTATGATCGGACCCGTCATGTTGATGGTTCAAAGCCCTTATGTGTTGACAGTTCACAGTCCCAGCCAAGAGAGACAGCCTATTCAAAAGGCCCGTTGGGCTTATTGACAACCCATCTGCTTCAACAACGCAGCATCACTGCAAGATGTCATATCGACGCATTGTAGAGCCCTCCAGTGTTCTACGTGTCCGGTTCTCGTACCTTTTGTGGCTCACGACGAACAAATCGAAGCTAAAAACAGCACAAAAAGAAGAAAAATTGCCCGAAACTGGTGAAAATATTCAATTTTGGGGACTGAGAAGTAGCACAGCCAAGTAGACATGTTACCCCCGCCGTAGAGCTCCTGAAGAGCTTTCCTACGGTATGATGTGCGCCACATAAGTCCTTACGGTTCAAAAGTTATGGGCACCGGAGCGACGAAGACCTAGTCAATGGCCCCACATCCTCGGTTTGCATGCCCAGCCTCTACGCGATACGAAGTTGTCTTTCCCAAGTTGTCGTGGGACTCGAGAATATAAATGTGATAGATAGAGCATCTTGGCAAGGCTAAATAAGGCAAAAAAAATGAAAAGTGGGGTTCAACACGAGGACTTCCCAGGGGGTCATCCATCCTACTACTACTCTCGCCCAAGCACGCTTAACTTTGGTGTTCTGATAGCATCCAGTGCATTAGTACTGGTATGGTCGCACCCATCACGTCGATGATGCAAATCCCTTATATGCTAACGGTTCACAGTCCCAACTAAGAGAGACAGCCCATTCAAAATGCTCGTTGGGCTTATCGACAGCCCATCTACTTCAACAACGCAGCATCATTGTAAGACGTGATATCAACGCATTGTAGAGCCCTCCAATGTTCCGCTAGTTGGGTTCTCGTCCTCTTCGCTGCTCACGATGAACAACCCGAGCCTGCAAAATAGCGCAAAAAGAAGAAAACTATTGAAAATGTTCGATTTGGGGTTTCAAAAATAGGCGCACCTGAGCATGCTTGCTGCCCCCGTCGTAGAGCTCCCGAAGAGCTTTTCAACGGTATGCTGTGCGCCGCATAACTCCTTACAAATCAAAAGTTATGGGCACCGGAGCGACGAAGACCTAGTCACAGGCCCTACGTCCTCGATTTGTATGCCCAACCTCTACGCGATACGAAGTTGTCTTGCCCAAGTTACCGTGGGGACCGAGAATATAAATGTGATGGATAAAGTATCTTGGCAAGCCTAAATAGGGCAAAAAAAATGAAAAGTGGGGTGCAACACGAGGACTTCCTTGGGGGTCACCCATCATAGTATTACTCTTGCCCAAGCACGCTTAACTTCGGAGTTCATTAGTGCTGGTATGTTCGCACCCGTCATGTCAATGGTGCAAAGCCCTTATGTATTGACGGTTCATAGTCCAGCCAAGAAAGACGGCCCATTCAAATTGCCCGTTGGGCTTATCAACAACCCATCTATTTCAACAACACAGCATCACCGCAACACGTGATATTGACCTGTTGTATAGCCCTCCAATGTTCCGCGTGTTGTGTTCTCGTCCTTTTAGCAGTTCACGACGAACGACCCGGGCCTAAAAAACAGCGCAAAAAAAAAGAAAAATTACACGAAACTGATGAAAATGTTTGATTTTTGGTATCAAAAATAGGCGCAACCGAGTAGGCTTCCTGCCCTCATCGTAGAGCTCTTGGAGAACTTTCCAAGGGTATGCTGTACGCCGCATAACTCCATACGGATCAAAATTTATTGGCATCGGAGCGACAGAGACCTAGTCACAGGCCCCACGTCCTCGGTTTGCGGGCCCAGCCTCTACTCGATTCGATTTGTCTTGCCCAAGATGTCGTGGGACTCGAGAATATAAATGTGATCGATAAAGCATCTTGGCAAGGCTAAACGGGGCAAATAAAAATGAAAATGGGGATGTAACACGAGGACTTCCCAAGGGGTCACCCAACTTAGTACTACTCCTGCCCAAGCAGGCTTAATTTCAGAGTTCAGCTAGTATTCGGTGCATTAGTACTGGTATGATCGCACCTGTCATGTTGTTGGTGCAAAACCCTTGTGTGTTTACGGTTCACAGTCTCAGCCAAGAGAAACGACCCATTCAAAAGGCCCGTTGGGCTTATTGACAGGCCATCTGATTCAACAACGCAGAATCACCGCTAGATGTGATATCGACGCATTGTACAGTCCTCCAATGTTCAGCGAGTTGGGTTCAATCCTTTTCGCGGTTCGCGACGAACGACCCGGGCCTAAAAAATAGTGCAAAAAGGAGAAAAGTGGCCCAAAAGTGGTGAAAATGTTCAATTTTGGGTTCCAAAAACTGGAACTGCATTGCAGGCTTGTTATCCCCATTGTAGAGCTCCCAGAGAGCATTCCAAATGTGTGTTGTGAGCCATATAACTCCATATGGATCAAAAGTTACGGGCATCGGAGGGACGGAGACCTGGTCACAGGGCCCACGTCCTCAATTTGTGGGCCCAGCCTCAAAGCGATGCGAAATTGTCTTGCCCATGATGCCTTGGGACTCGAGAATATAAATGTGATGGATAAAGCATCTTGGCGAAGCTAAACGAGGAAAAAAAATGAATAGGAGGGGTGCAACACGAGGACTTCCCAAGGGGTCATCCATCCTAGTACTACTCTCGCCCAAGCAACCTTAACTTTGGAGTTCTTATAGCATTCGGTGCATTAGTGCTGGTATGATCGAACCTGTCATGTTGATGGCGTAAAGCACTTATGTGCTGACAGTTCACGGCCCCAGCCAAGAGAGACGGCCCATTCAAAAGGCCCGTTGGGCTTATCGACAACCCATCTGCTTCAACAACGCAGCATCACCGCAAGACGTGATATCGACGCATTGTAGAGCCCTCCAATGTTCCACGAGTTGGGTTCTCATCCTCTTCGCGGCTAAAAACGATCGACCCAGGGCTAAAAAATAGCGCAAAAAGAAGAAAGGTGGCCTAAAACTGGTTAATATGTTTGATTTTGGGAACCGAAAATATGCGTGGCCGAGCAGGCTTGTTGCCCCATTCGTAGAGCTCCTGTAGAGCTTTCCAACGGTTTGTTGTGTGTCGTATAAGTATTACGGATCAAAAGTTATGATCACCAGAGCGATGGAGAGCTGGTCACAGGCCCCACGTCCTTGGTTTGTATGCTCAGCCTCTAAGCGATGCGAAGTTGTCTTGCCCAAGTTTCCGTGGGACTCAAGAATATAAATATGATGGATAAAGCGACTTGGCAAGGCTAAACAGGGCAAAAAAAATGAAAAGAGGGGTGCAATACGAGGACTTCCAAGGGGGTTACCTATCCTAGTACTACTCTCGCCCAAACGCGCTTAACTCCGGAGTTCTAATAGCATCTAGTGCATTAGTATTGGTATGATCGCACCCATCATGTTGATGGTGCAAATCCCTTATGTGTTGACGGTTCATAGTCCTAGCCAAGGGAGACGGCCCATTCAAAATGCCCGTTGGGCTTATTGACAGCCCATCTGCTTCAATAACACAGCATCACCGCAAGACGTGATATCGTCATGTTGTAGAGCCCTCCAACATTCCACTAGTTAGGTTCTCGTCTTCTTCGCGGCACACGACGAAAAACCCGAGCCTACAAAACAGTGCAAAAAGAAGAAAAGTGGCATGCAACTATTAAAAATGTTTGATTTTGGGTACTGAAAATAGGCGCAGCCGAGCAGGGTTGTTGCCCTCGTTGTAGAGCTCCCGAAGATCTTTCCATCGGTATGTTGTGCCCCGCATAAATCCTTACGGATCAAAAGTTTTTGGCACCAGAGCGACATAGACTTGGTCATAGGCCCCACGTCCTTGGTTTGCGAGCCCAGCCTCTACGCGATGCGATTTGTCTTGCCCAAGATGTCGTAGGACTCGAGAATATAAATGTGATGGATAAAACATCTTTGCAAGACTAAACAGGGCAAAAAAAATGGAAAGGGGGTGCAACATGAGGACTTCCCAAGGGGTCACCTATCGTAGTACTACTCTCGCCCAAGCACGCTTAACTTCGAATTTCTGATAGCATCAGGTGCATTAGTGTTAGTATGATCGCACCCGTCATGGTGATGGCGTTAATCCCTTTTGTGTTGACGGTTCACAATCCTAGCCAAGAGAGACGACCCATTCAAAAGGCCCGTTGGGCTTATCGACAGCCCATCTGTTTCAACAACGCAGCACCACCGCAAGACGTGATATCGACGCATTGTAGAGTCATCCAATGTTCGGCGAGTTGGGTTCTCGTCCTCTTCGCGGCTCACGACGAACGACCCGGGCCTAAAAAACATCGCAAAAAGAAGAAAAATGGACCAAAACTGGTGAAAATGTTCAATTTTTGGTACCAAAAATAAGCGCGTCCTAGCAGTTTTGCTACACTTGTCGTAGAGCTCCTGGAGAGCTTTCGAACGGTATGGTGTGTGCTGCATAACTTCTTACGGATCAAAAGTTATGGGCACCAGAGTGACGGAGACTTGGTCACAGGCCCTACATCCTCGGTTTGCGTGCCCAGCCTATATGCGATGCAAAGTTGTCTTGCCCAAGTGGCCATGGGACTCGAGAATATAAATGTGATGGATAAAGTATATTGGGAAGGCTAAACAGAGCAAAAAAAAATGAAAAGGGAGGTGCAACACGAGGACTTCCCCAGGGGTCACCCATCCTAGTACTACTATCGCCCAAGCACGCTTAACTTTGGAGTTCTGATAGCATCCGGTGCATTTGTGCTAGTATGATCACACCCGTCATATTGATGGTACAAAGCCTTATGTGTTGACGGTTCACAGTCACAACCAAGAGAGACGGCCAATTCAAAACGCCTGTTGAGCTTATCGACAGCCCATTTGTTTCAACAACGCAGCACCACCGCAAGATGTGATATCGACACGTTGTAGAGCCTCCCAATGTTCCACTAGTTGGGTTCTCGTCCTCTTCGCAGCTCACAACGAACAACCTTAGCCTACAAAACAGCACAAAAAGAAGAAAAATGGCCTAAAACTGGTGAAAATGCTCAATATTGGGTACCGAAATGAGCACAGCCAAGCAGAACTTTTGCCCCCATCGTAGAGCTCCCGAAGTGCTTTACAACAGTATGTTTTACGTCGCATAACTCCTTACAGATCAAAAGTAATAGGCACCGGAGCAATAGAGACCTAGTCATAGGCCCTAACTCTTCGATTTTCGTGCCCAGCCTCTACGCGATGCGAAGTTGTCTTGCCCAAGTTGCTGTGGGACTCGAGAATATAAATGTGATGGATAAAACATCTTGGCAAGGCTAAATAGGGCAAAAAATATGAAAAGATGGGGTGCAACACGAGAACTTCCCAGGGGGTCACCCATCTCTGTACTACTCTCGCCCAACCACGCTTAACTTTGGAGTTCTGATAGCATCCGGTGCATTAGTGCTAGTATGATTGCACCCGTCATGTTGATGGTGCGAAGCCCTTATGTGTTGACGGTTCACAGTCCCATCCAAGAGAGACTACTCATTCAAAAGGCCCGTTGGGGTTATTGATAGCCCATCTGCTTCAACAACGCAACATCGCCTCAAGACGTGATATCGACGTGTTGTAGAGCCCTCCAATGTTCTGCGAGTTGGGTTCTCGTACCTTTTGCGGCTAACGACGAACGAATCGGGCCTAAAAAATAGCGCAAAAGAAAGAAATATTGCCCGAAACTGATGAAAATGTTTGATTTTGGGTACTGAAAATAGGCGCAACCAAGTAGGCTTGCTACCCTCACCGTAAAGCTTTCGGAGAACTTTCCAACGATATGTTGTACGCCGCATAACTCCACACCGATCAAAAGTTATTGGCATCGGAGCGACAGAGACCTAGTCACAGGCCCTACGTCCTTGGTTTACGGGCCAACCCTCTACTCGATGCGATTTGTCTTGCCCAAGATGTCGTGGGACTCGAGAATATAAATGTGATCGATAAAGCATCTTGGCAAGGCTAAACGGGGGAAAAAAAAATGAAAAAGGGGGTGCAACACAAAGACTTCCCAAGGGGTCACCAATCCTAGTACTACTCTCACCCAAGCACGCTTAACATCAGAGTTCTGATAGTATCCGGTGCATTAGTGCTGGTATGATTGCACATGTCATGTTGATGGTGCAAGGCCCTTATGTGTTGACGGTTCACAGTCCCAGCCAAGAGAAACGACCCATTCAAAAGGCCCGTTGGGCTTATCGACAGCCCATTTGATTCAACAACGCAGCATCACCGCTAGACGTAATATCAACGCATTGTAGAGCCGCCCAATTTTCAGCGAGTTGGGTTCTCATCCATTTCGTGGCTCACGAAGAACGACCCGGGCCCAAAAAATAGCAAAAAAAGAAGAAAAGTGGCCCGAAACTAGTGAACATGTTCGATTTTGGGTGCCGAAAACTTGCCCTGCTTTACAGGCTTGTTTCCTTCGTCTTAGAGCTCTCAGAGAGCTTTCCAACGGTGTGCTGTAAGCCGCATAACTCCATACGGATCAAAAGTTATGGGCATCAGAGCGACGAAGACCTGGTTATAGGACCCACGTCCTCGGTTTACGAGCCCAGCCTCGTCGCGATGCGAAGTTGTCTTGCCCATGATGCCGTGGGACTCGAGAACATAAATGTGGTGGATAAAGTATCTTGGCGTGGCTAAACGTGGCAAAAAAATTAAAAGGGGGGTACAACACGAGGACTTCCTAAGGGGTCATCTATCCTAGTACTACTCTCGCCCATGCGAGCTTAACTTTGAAGTTCTGATAGCATCCGGTGCATTAGTGCTGGTATGATCGAACCCGTCATGTTGATGGTGTAAAGCACTTATGTGTTGACAGTTCACGGTCCCAACCAAGAGAGATAACCCATTCAAATGGCCCGTTGGGCTTATCGACAACCATCTGCTTCAACAACGCAGCATCACCGCATGACGTAATATCGACGCATTGTAGAGCCCTCTAATGTTTCGCAAGTTGGGTTCTCATCCTCTTCACGGCTAACAACGAATGACCCGGGGCTAAAAAACAAAGCAAAAAGAAGAAAGGTAGCCTGAAACTGGTGAATATGTTTGATTTTGGGAACCAAAAATATGTGCAGCTGAGCAGACTTGTTGCCCCCTTCGTAGAGGTCCTGGAGAGCTTTCCAACGGTATGTTGTGTGCCACATAACTATTATGGATCAAATGTTATGGGTACCAGAGCGATGGAGACCTGGTCACAGGCCCCACATCATTGGTTTTCGTGCCCAGCCTCTAAGCGATATGAAGTTGTCTTGCCCAAGTTGCCGTGGGACTCGAGAATATAAATGTCATGGATAAAGCATCTTGGCAAGGCTAAATGGGGCAAAAAAATGAAAAAAGGGTGGAATACGAAGACTTCCAAGGGGGTCACCCATCCTAGTACTATTCTCGCCCAAGCACGCTTAACTTCGGAGTTCTGATAGAATCCGATGCATTCGTGCTGGTATGATCACATCCGTCATGTTGATGGTGCAAATCCATTATATGTTGACGGTTCACTGTCCTAGCCAAGAGAGACGGCCCATTCAAAACGCCTATTGGGCTTATCGACAGCCCTTCTGCTTCAACAACATAGCATCACCGCAAGACGTGATATCAACGCGTTGTAGAGCCCTCCAATGTTCCGCTAGTTGCATTCTCGTCCTCTTCGCGGCTAAAAACGAACGACCTGGGGCTAAAAAACAGCGCAAAAAGAAGAAAGGTGGCCTGAAACTGGTGAATATGTTTGATTTTGGGAACCGAAAATATGCGCGGCCGAGCAGGCTTGTCACCCCCTTCGTAGAGCTCCTGGAGAGCTTTCCAACGGTTTGTTGTGTGCTGTATAAGTATTACGGATCAAAAGTTATGATCACCAGAGCGATGAAGACTTGGTCACAGGCCCCACGTCCTTGGTTTGTGTGCTCAGCCTCTAACGATGCGAAGTTGTCTTGCCCAAGTTGCTGTGGGACTCGAGAATATAAATATGATGGATAAAGCAACTTGGCAAGGCTAAACGGGGCAAAAAAATGAAAAGAGGGGTGCAATACGAGGACTTCCAAGGGGGTCACCTATCCTAGTACTACTCTCGCCCAAGCATGCTTAACTTCGGAGTTCTGATAGCATCCAGTGCATTAGTACTGGTATGATCGCACCCATCATGTTGATGGTGCAAATCCCTTATGTGTTGATGGTTCATAGTCCTAGCCAAGGGAGACGGCCCATTCAAAACGCCCGTTGGGCTTATCGACAGCCCATCTACTTCAATAACACAGCATCACCGCAAGACGTGATATCGTCACGTTGTAGAGCCCTCCAATGTTCCGCTAGTTGGGTTTTCGTCTTCTTCGCGGCACACGACTGTCATGCCCCAACTCGACCCCTCCAATAATCAGTCAGGATGCAACGGAATTTTGGCAGTATAACGACAGTAAATAGGACTCCAAGGCTCTAAACCAACCTCAATAGAACGTCATACATCCAACAACTCGTCAATAAAATAACAACATACATCATAACCATATTATACAATAATCATCTCTCGTTATATGCCTCCGTTCCAACGTAATACATAAACCTTAATATACATTACAAAAACTTGTTGAGCCAATCTAGCAACCTAATCATAAACAAAAGGAAGGCTACTAAGACTGCATCAACTAATTCATTATCTTTTCAACATCTTTTACATTATGAGCTACAAAGCATATAAAAGTCTACTAAGTTAATATACAAGATAGTGAAACGATACAACATCAAGGATAAGACTCTGGAACATAGGACTCATCCACGTAAGGCACATTTTCCTCTTCAGGAGGCACGTACCCGTAATCCTGCGATAGTACACCTGTATGCATGAAATAATAGAGAGTGAGCTTATATAAAATAAGCCCAGCGAGGATCCGATAGATCTCAAACAAGGTTTACTAAACTCCTTGGAAATAATCCTTTGATCAGTAAACACACAATAACATCAATAATCATTATAAATGCAACAATAGTAATAACTGTAAACATACAATAAGGATACAATACGTTTACTGATGAAGCTCCATACACCAATTCCATGCTCAACAACCCCTCCAAACTCAATGACACAATTCCTGAGGTACCTTGACCTAGACCCATACCCCATGGCCTCTCTGCCCATGCGAGATAGGGATTAGCCATGATAATTGTGCCCGCAGCCCAGGATGCCTCTCGAGGTGACACAACATTATCAAAGCTCACAAGAATGAGACTCAACATAAATAAACCAAGAGATCAGCAACGAGGGTGCCCGATTCCCGTAATCCATAATCAATCAATAATTTGGGAGATCAGCAACAAAAGTTCCCGATTCCCGTACTCAATAATCAATCAATAATCTGGGAGATCAGCAACAAAAGTGCCCGATTCCCGTAATCCATAATCATCAAAATAACATCAATATAACATCAATATTTAATTAAACAACAAACAACTAAGTTAGATGACAAAATAGGCCATCCAACTTAACATGCATGAAACACGTAATCTAACCCTAGTCTAACCATTAACAACTCACAATTCAATCACTCAAACACACCCAATCATCTAAAGGCTCAATTCAACAATTTAAAGAAAGACAACCTAAACTTCAAATAATCATATCTTACATTTTACTAATCCAAACAACTCCAAATCAGTTTCAAACACTCACCCATTCAATCAACTACATTAGCCCCTTCGGAAACCAACCAAAACACATCCAAATCATGCCCAATAACCCTAAAACCCTATTGTATCATGGCTGAAATTTCTGGATTTTAGCACGGACATTACAATCGAAAATTCGGCATTACAACGGCGCTACCACGTAATTATCAAACATTTAGAAATCAACGGCAATCGATTCCGATCAACACAACTCAAAATAATCAACATTAAACAAATTATTCAACTTTAAATACCCGAAAAATAATAATTATGCTACAACCATTCAAATCTTGTAGGATTACATATAAATGATCCCTAGCATGCATGGAGCAATAATCTAACATCAGATTAACATTCTAACGGTTTGATTTTCAATTCTACACAAAAATACAAAAGATGAGTTTTGAGATCTAGAATTTTTCTCTCACCTTTGATGCGATATAAGCCTAGGAATGCGTGCAATGCGTGCCCAACAAGCGGAATCCTACTCGGAACGAAATGCTACGGACAAAAACTAAGGTTTTCTTTGAAATTTTGCTTTGAAAACCTTGAAAACTCCTTGGCTTATTCTCCCATGAAAATCTCGGCCATGTGTGTGAAAATGAGTGTGTTTTTGTGTTTTGGCAATGTGTGTTGATGATATATGCATAAAAGTCAAGATTTTAAATGAAAGTCAAAGTTGAAACTTTAGTGTTTTTAGTGTTTTCTTGACTTTAAATGCATTTTCTTGATCACCAATGTTCAAAACAATTATTCAACACTCAAGATAGTTCAAGTAGATTATTTTTAGGTGACAAGAAGTTTTACAATCAAACAATTCTACCCGAGTCGGCTTATAACTCAATTTTGCCAAAAGTCGGTGTAAAAACCCTAATAAATTCCTAAGCCGATTTTAAAACCGTTTTCATCAAACACAGGTCTATTAAAGTCCGTGGACTAGGTCTAGAAGTGTTAAAAGGACCATTTTCAAAATTTTAGTGGACGTGTTTTGAAAATACTATTCACTGAAAATCGACGATAAAATTTATGACCCCGTTTTTGATGAAAATTTCATGAATGCACATTTAGCATGTTCTAAGAGTATTGATACCAAAATTACCACATTCTAAGTCACATAGCACTTAGATAGGTTAATTCACGCAAAACGAGGTAAAGCACGCAAAATGAGATAAGATAGAAAAGTGGGGTTTCACATTCTCCCCTCCTTAAAACAAGTGCGTCCTCGCAATTCTTCACTAAAGTACTGCTGGCTCAAACATACGGAATGAATGACCGAAATCAAATCCTGAATACCAATTAAGTATGCCAACTAGGAATACCAAACAAGAAGTTTGAATAGGAACGCTGAATAAGAACACCGACTAAGACTTCCGAATGAGAATCTCAAATAATTGCTGAATAAAATGCCAAACATAGATCCCGTAATAGAGTACTAACCAAGAATACCAAGTAAGAACTTCAACAGGATCACTGAGCGAGAATACCAAATAATAATCCCAATATAAGAACTCCGGATAATACCGTATCAGAAATCCACATAAGAATACCGCATAGAAAATACCATAGGAAAAGTCCAAAGAAGTATGCTGAATAAGAATCTCCATATAGAAATCTTGAGGAAGAATGCCGTATAAAATCACCAAATAAGAATCCCAATAATCAATTTATAGTCATAAAGTAGCTTGACCCCTAATCGGAATTCCATATACCTCAGCGTCACATACTACTCAGTCGCCAACTGATATGATGCACATGCTAACTTTAATCGCATAAGGCAAACTTTCTACTTACATTTTAGCACGTTGCACTCAAGGAGGTATAATTTTAATTGGTTGAGAATAAGTAAGTTACCTTTCACCACTGTTGTCGCCTCTGGCAATTCCTCCAAGTCCACTACGTAGGCCCGAGCCTGAGCCCGCTGCTGCTGAGGTGTACTGCTTGCAGGTCTACCCTGATAACCCTGGACTGCTGGCTGACCCGTAGAACCCTGATACCTGGGGCAATCCCTCGCCCGGTGTTAGTTGCTGCCGCAACCTAGACACGTCCCTGCCTTTCTTCGACAGTCAGCCTCCATATGGCCCTTACGTTTACAATAAACACACTGCAACATCGGAGCACTGGCACTGCCTCCTAAAGAACCAGAAGCTGAATAAGCAGCTGAACCAGCCTGCTGCTGAGGTATAACAACACTAGGCCTGTATTGACCCTGAGACTGGGCCGGCCTGTATTGCAGTTGAGCCTGATAAGACCCCTGCTGAAACTGAGGCCGATAGTAACCATGCTGACCCTGCGGTCCGAAAGAACCCTGTAGTACTGGCAGCCTATACACAACCTGCTGTACGGGAGGCCTATACACTCCCTGCTAACCCTGAGGCTGAAATGGCCTCTTGCAAGGCTGGCTAGATACAATATGTTCCCCCTTTCTATTCTCCAGTCTAGAAGCTGCCTCAAAGGCCTCAGTGAAAATATCATACCGATTCAGTGCCATCACATCCTGAATCTCTGGCCTCAACCCCAACATGAATCTACGAGTCCTCCGCTCCTTGTCTGCCACATACTCCGGTGCATACCGGGACAATCGAGTAAAGGTGGCCTCATATTGAGCCACTGTAGCATCTCCCTGTACCAAGGCTAGAAACTCCGCCTCTCTTCGCTCCCTCGCGATCCTCGGGACATACTTCTCCCGGAAAGCTCTCAAGAAGGTACCCCAAACATACGGAATACCCTGTGCCGCCCAGCCAGTTCTCACTGTGCGCCACTACTCCTCTGCCTCATCATCTAACAAGTACACGGCAAAAGAGACCTTCTGCTCGTCACTATAATCAAGTGGATCATAAATCTTCTCCAACTTGCTTATCCACGCCTCAGCCTTCCTATCATCAGGCTCTCCCTGAAATCTAGGAGGATAGTACCCTAAAAACTCTTTCAGAGTACCCCGCCCGTGATTACCAACCTGCACATTCTATATCTGAGCCTGCAATGCCTGAGTCTGGGCAGCCTGCCCTGCCAATAACTGTGCCTGACTAGCCACTAACTCAGCAATCCTTTCCATAGCTGCCCCCAATCGGTCATCACCCCTATCACGGCCCGGTACCGCGTTACCCGAAGTCTCATCAGTTATCTCAGGCCTACCTCTGGTTCTCGGTCGACCGGCCATTCTACTAATCAAAGAGTTAGCACAGTTATAGCACGTAAACAGGTTATAAACAATTATTAACACCTAAACAACAAACTCATATAAAACACATAAACAAATTGATCACATAATCACATAAGCACTAAATCACATAATCACTTAATCATTTAATCATATTAACACACATTTCACTTTTCTTTCACTTCATACATACTTGCATGCTTAGACCACTACCCACATTTCGAGGATACCTCGGCTGACAGCTAATCAAGCTATGATACCAATTAAATGTCACGCCCCAACTCGACCCCTCCAATAATCAGTCAGGACGCAATGGAATTTCGACAGTATAACGACAGTAAATAGGACTCCAAGGCTCTAAACCAACCTCAATAGAACGTCATACATCCAACAACTCCTCAATAAAATAACAACATACATCATAACCATATTATACAATAATCATCTCTCGTTATACGCCTCCGTTCCAACGTAATACATAAACCTTAATATACATTACAAAAACTTGTTGAGCCAATCTAGCAACCTAATCATAAACAAAGGGAAGGCTACTAAGACTGCATCCACTAATTCATTATCTTTTCAACATCTTTTACATTATGAGCTACAAAGCATATAAAAGTCTACTAAGTTAATATACAAGATAGTAAAACGATACAACATCAAGGATAAGACTCTGGAACATAGGACTCATCCACGTAAGGCACATTTTCCTCTTCAGGAGGCACGTACCCGTAATCCTGCGATAGTACACCTGTAGGCATGCAATAATAGAGAGTGAGCTTATATAAAATAAGCCCAGCGAGGATCCAATAGATCTCGAACAAGGTTTACTAAACTCCTTGGAAATAATCCTTTGAGCCAGTAAACACACAATAACATCAATAATCATTATAAATGCAACAATAGTAATAACTGTAAACATACAATAAGGATACAATACGTTTACTGATGAAGCTCCATACACCAATTCCATGCTCAACAACCCCTCAAAACACAATGACACAATTTCTGAGGTACCTTGACCTAGACCCACACCCCATGGCCTCTCCGCCCATGCGAGATAAGGATTAGCCATGATAATTGCGCCCGTAGCCCAGGATGCCTCCCGAGGTGACACAACATTATCAAAGCTCACAACAATAAGACTCAACATAAATATACCGAGAGATCAGCAACGAGGGTGCTCGATTCCCGTAATCCATAATCAATCAATAATCTAGGAGATCAGCAACAAAAGTGCCCGATTCCCGTACTCAATAATCAATCAATAATCTGGGAGATTAGCAACAAAAGTGCCCGATTCCCGTAATCCATAATCATCAAAATAACATCAATATTTAATTAAACAACAAAAAACTAAGTTAGATGACAAAGTAGGCCATCCAACTTAACATGCATGAAACACGTAATCTAACCCTAGTGTAACCATTAACAACTCACAATTCAATCACTCAAACACACCCAATCATCTAAAGGCTCAATTCAACAATTTAAAGAAAGACAACCTAAACTTCAAATAATCATATCTTACATTTTACTAATCCAAACAACTCCAAATCAATTTCAAACACTCACCCATTCAATCAACTACATTAGCCCCTTCGAAAACCAACCAAAACACATGCAAATCATGCCCAATAACCCTAAAACCCTAGTGTATCATGGCTGAAATTTCTGGATTTTAGCACGGACATTACAATCGAAAATTCGGCATTACAACGGTGCTACCACGTAATTATCAAACATTTAGAAATCGACGGCAATCGATTCCGATCAACACAACTCAAAATAATCAACATTAAACAAATTATTCAACTTTAAATACCCAAAAAATAATAATTATGCTACAACCGTTCAAATCTTATAGGATTACATATAAATGATCCCTAGCATTCATGGAGCAATAATCTAACATCAGATTAACATTCTAACAGTTTGATTTTCAATTCTATGCAAAAACACAAAAGATGAGTTTTGAGATCTAGAATTTTTCTCTCACCTTTGATGCGATATAAGCCTAGGAATGCGTGCAATGCATGTCCAACAAGCGGAATCCAACTCGGCACGAATTCTACGGACAAAAACTAAGTTTTTCTTTGAAATTTTGCTTTGAAAACCTTGAAAACTCCTTGGCTTATTCTCCCATGAAAATCTCGGCCATGTGTGTGAAAATGAGTGTGTTTTTGTGCTTTGGCAATGTGTGTTGATGATATATGCATGAAAGTCAAGATTTTAAATGAAAGTCAAAGTTGAAACTTTAGTGTTTTTAGTGTTTTCTTGACTTTAAATGCATTTTCTTGATCACCAATGTTCAAAACAATTATTCAACACTCAATATAGTCAAGTAGATTATTTTTAGGTGACAAGAAGTTTACAATCAAACAATTCTACCCGAGTCGGCTTATAACTCGATTTTCGTAAAAGTCGGTGTAAAAACCCTAATAAATTCCTAAGCCGATTTTAAACCCGTTTTCATCAAACACAGGTCTAGTAAAGTCCGTGGACTAGGTCTATAAGGGTTAAAAGGACCATTTTCAAAATTTTAGCGGACGTGTTTCGAAAATACTATTCACTAAAAATCGACGATAAAATTTCTAACCCCGTTTTTGATGAAAATTTCATGAATGCACATTTAGCATGTTCTAAGAGTATTGATACCAAAATTACCACATTCTAAGTCACATAGCACTTAGACAGGTTAATTCACGCAAAATGAGGTAAAGCACGCAAAACGAGATAAGATAAAAAAGTGGGGTTTCATAACGACGAAAAACCCAAGGCTACAAAACAGTGCAAAAAGAAGAAAAATGGCCTGCAACTGTTAAAAATGTTTGATTTTGGGTACCGAAAATAGGCGCAGCCGAGTAGGGTTGTTGCCCTCGTTGTAAAGCTCCCGACGAGCTTTCTATCGGTATGTTGTGACCCGCATAAATTTTTACGGATCAAATGTTATTGGCAACAGAGGGACGTAGACCTGGTCATAGGCACCACGTCCTCGGTTTGCGGGCCCAGCCTCTACGCGATGCGATTTGTCTTGCCCAAGATGTCGTAGGACTCGAGAATATAAATGTGATGGATAAAACATCTTCGCAAGACTAAACAGGGCAAAAAAAATGGAAAGGGGGTGCAACATGAGGACTTCCCAAGGGGTCACCTATCGTAATACTACTCTCGCCCAATCACGCTTAACTTTAGATTTTTGATAGCATCAGCTGCATTATTGTTGGTATGATCGCACCCGTCATGGTGATGGTGCTAATCCCTTTTGTGTTGACGGTTCACAGTCCCAGCCAAAGAGAGACGACCCATTCAAAAGGCCCGTTGGGCTTATCGACAGCCCATCTGTTTCAACAACGCAGCACCATCACAAGACGTGATATCAATACATTGTAGAGTCGTCCAATGTTCGGCAAGTTGGGTTTTCGTCCTCTTCGCGGCTCACAACGAACAACCCGGGCCTAAAAAACATCACAAAAAGAAGAAAAATGGACCAAAACTGGTGAAAATGTTCGATTTTGGGTACCAAAAATAGGCGCGGCCTAGTAGTTTTGCTACACTTGTCGCAGGGCTCCTGGAGAGCTTTCGAACTGTATGGTGTGCGCAGCATAACTTCTTACGAATCAAAAGTTATGGGCACCAGAGTGACGGAGACTTGGTCACAGGCCTCACATCCTCGGTTTGTGTGCCCAGCTTATATGCGATGCGAAGTTGTCTTGCCCAAGTGGCCGTGGGACTCGAGAATATAAATGTGATGGATAAAGTATATTGGGAAGGCTAAACAGGGCAAAAAAAATAAATGAAAAGGGAGTTGCAACACGAGTACTTCCTCGGGGATCACCCATACTAGTAATACTATCGCCCAAGCATGCTTAACTTTGGAGTTTTGATAGCATCCGGTGCATTAGTGCTAGTATGATCATACCCGTCATGTTGATAGTGCAAAGCCCTTATGTGTTGATGGTTCACAGTCACAACCAAGAGAGAAGGCCAATTCAAAACGTTCGTTGAGCTTATTGATAGCCCATCTGTTTCAACAACGCAGCACCACCGCAAGACGTGATATCGACGCATTGTAGAGCCCCCCAATGTTCCACTAGTTGGATTCTCGTCCTCTTTGCAGCTCACGACGAACAACCCTAGCCTACAAAACAGCGCAAAAAGAAGAAAAGTGGCCCAAAATTGGTGAAAATGTTCAATATTGGGTACCGAAATGAGCACAGCCGAGCAGAACTTTTGCCTTCGTCGTAGAGCTCCCGAAGAGCTTTCCAGCGGTAAGTTTTGTACCGTATAACTCCTTACAGATCAAAAGTAATAGGCATCGGAGCGACAGAGACCTAGCCATAGGCCCAAAGTCTTCGATTTTCGTGCCCAGCCTCTACGCGATGCGAAGTTTTCTTGCCCAAGTTGCCGTGGGACTCGAGAATATAAATGTGATGGATAAAACATCTTGGCAAGGCTAAACAGGGCAAAAAAATGAAAAGGGGGGTGCAACACGAGAACTTCCAAGGGGGTTACCCATCCTTTTACTACTCTCGCCCAACCACGCTTAACTTTAGAGTTATGATAGCATCCGGTGCGTTAGTGCTAGCATGATTGCACCCCTCATGTTGATGGTGCGAAGCCCTTATGTGTTGACGGTTCACAGTCCCAGCCAAGAGAGACTGCCCATTCAAAAGGCCCGTTGGGGTTATCGATAGCCCATCTGCTTCAACAACGCAGCATCACCTCAAGACGTGATATCGACGTGTTGTAAAGCCCTCCAATGTTCTGCGAGTTGGGTTCTTGTACCTTTTACGGCTAACGACGAACGAATCGGGCCTAAAAAATAGCGCAAAAGGAAGAAAAGTTCCCTGAAACTAAGGAAAATGTTTGATTTTGGGTACTGAAAATAGGCGTAGCCAAGTAGGCTTGCTGCCCTCGTCATAGAGCTCTCGGAGAGCTTTCCAACGGTATGATGTACATCACATAACTCCACACCGATCAAAAGTTATTGGCATCGGAGAGACGGAGACCTAGTCACAGGCCCCACGTCCTTGGTTTGCGGGCCAACACTCTACTCGATGCGATTTGTCTTGCCCAAGATGTTGTGGGACTCGAGAATATAAATGTGATTGATAAAGCATCTTGGCGAGGCTAAACAAGGCAAAAAAAAAATAAAAAAGGGGGTGCAACACGAGGACTTCCTAGGGGGTCACCCATCCTAGTACTACTCTCACCCAAGCACGCTTAACATCGGAGTTCCGATAGTGTCCGTTGCATTAGTGCTGGTATGATCGCACATGTCATGTTGATGGTACAAGGCACTTATGTGTTGATGGTTCATAGTCCCAGCCAAGAGAGACGGCCCATTCAAAAGGCCCGGTAGGCTTGTCGACAGCCCTTCTGCTTCAACAACGCAGCATCACCGCAATATGTGATATCGACGCATTGTAGAGCCCTCCAATGTTCTGCTAGTTGCATTCTCGTCCTCTTCGCGAATCACGACGAACAACCCGAGCCTACAAAACAACACAAAAAGTAGAAAAGTGGCCTGAAACTGTTGTAAATGTTCGATTTTGGGTACCGAAAATAGGCGCAGCCGAGCAAGGTTGTTGCCCTCGTTGTAGAGCTCCGGAAAAGCTTTCCATCGGTATGTTGTGCACCGCATACTCCTTACAGATCAAAATTTATGGGCACTGGAGCGACAGAGACGTGGTCACAGGCTCCACGTCCTTGGTTTGCGTGCCCAGCCTCTAAGCGATGCGAAGTTGTCTTGCGCAAGTTGCCGTGGGACTCAAGAATATAAATGTCATGGATAAAGCATCTTGGCAAGGCTAAACGGAGCAAAAAAAATGAAAAGGGGGTGCAATACAAGGACTTCCAAGGGTGTCACCCATCCTATTACTACTCTCGCCCAAGCACGCTTAACTTCGGAGTTCTGATAGCATCCGGTGCATTAGTGCTGGTATGATCGCACCCGTCATGTTGATGGTGCAAATCCCTTATGTGTTGACGGTTCATAGCCCTAGCCAAGAGAGACAGCCCATTCAAAACGTCCGTTGGGCTTATCGACAACCCATTTGCTTCAACAATGCAGCATCACCGCAAGACGTGATATCGACCTGTTGTAGAGCCCTCCAATGTTCGGCGAGTTGGGTTCTTGTCTTCTTTGCAACTCACGACGAACGACCCGGACCTAAAAAACATCGCTAAAAGAAGAAAAATGGACCGAAACTGGTGAAAATGTTCGATTTTGGGTACCAAAAATATGCACGGCCTAGCAGGTCTGCTGCACTTGTCGTAGAGCTCCTAAAGAGCTTTCCAACGGTATGCTGTGCGCTGCATAACTTCTTAAGGATTAAAAGTTAAGGGCACCGAAGC
The DNA here is from genome assembly GCA_037974665.1 of Ehretia macrophylla. Classification (NCBI taxonomy): domain Eukaryota; kingdom Viridiplantae; phylum Streptophyta; class Magnoliopsida; order Boraginales; family Ehretiaceae; genus Ehretia; species Ehretia macrophylla. The sequence continues at coordinate 23,965,467 of CM075780.1, forward strand.
GACGGAGACTTGGTCACAAGCCCTACATCCTCGATTTGCGTGCCCAGCTTATATGCGATGCGAAGTTGTCTTGCCCAAGTGGCCGTGGGACTCCAGAATATAAATGTGATGGATAAAGCATCTTGGGAAGGCTAAACAGGAAAAAAAAAATGAAAAGGGAGGTGCAACACGAGGACTTCCTAGAGGGTCACCCATCCTAGTACTACTCTCGCCTAAGCACGCTTAACTTTGGAGTTCTGATAACATCCGTTGCATTAGTACTGGTATGATCTCACCCGTCAAGTTGATGGTGCAAAGCCCTTATGTGTTGACCGTTCACAGTCAAAGCCAAGAGAGACAGCCCATTCAAAATGTCCGTTGGGCTCATTGACAGCCCATCTGTTTCAACAACGCAACATCACTGCAAGACGTGATATCGACGCATTGTAGAGCCCTTCAATGTTCCACTAGTTGGGTTCTCGTCCTCTTCGCGGCTCACGACGAATAACCCTAGCCTACAAAACAGCACGAAAAGAAGAAAAGTGGCCTGAAACTGTTGAAAATGTTCAATTTTGGGTACTGAAAATAGGCGCAACCAAGCAGGCGTGCTTCCTTCGTCATAGAGCTCCCCGAGAGCTTTCCAACGATATGTTGTGCGCCAAATAACTTCTTACGGATCAAAAGTTATGGCCACTAGAACGACGGAAGCCTGGTCATAGGACCCACGTCCTCGGTTTCCGTGCCCAACCTATACGCGATGCGAAGTTGCCTTGCCCATGTTTTCGTGGGACTCGAGAATATAAATGTGATGGATAAAGCATCTTGGCAAGGCTAAACAGGGCAAAAAAAAATGAAAAGGGGGGTGCAACACGAGGACTTCCTAGGAGGTCAACCATCCTTGTACTACTCTTGCCCAAACAACCCATCGGTTTCAACCACGCAGCATCACCGTAAGATGTGATATCGGTGCATTGTAGATCCCTCTGTTGCTCGCGAGTTGGGTTTCATCCCTTTTGCGGCTCATGACGAACGACCCGAGCATGAAAAACAGTGCAAAAAGAAAAAAAGTGGCCCAAAACGGGTCAAAATGTTTAATTTTGGGTACCAAAAATAGGCGCAGCCTAGTAGGCTTGCTCCCCTTGTCGTAGAGATCCCTGGGAGCTTTCCAACAATATGCTATACGCTGCATAACTCTATACTATTCAAAAGTTATGGGCATCGGAGCGACGGAGACTTGGTCACAGGCCCTACGTCCTCGGTTTGCGTGCCCAACCTATTCGCGATGCGATTTGTCTTGCCCATGTTGTCATGGGACTCTAGAATATAAATGTGATGGATAAAGCATCTTGGCAAGGCTAAACACGGCAAAAAAAATAAAAATGGGGTGCAAAACGAGGACTTCCCAAGGGGTCACCCATCGTAGTACTACTCTCTCCAAAGCACATTTAACTTCGGATTTCTGATAGCATCCGGTTCATTAGTGCTAGTATGATCACACCTATCATGTTGATGGTGCAAAGCCTTTATGTGTTGACGGTTCACAGTCCCAACCAAGAGAGACGGCCTATTCAAAAGGCCCGTTGGGCTTATCAACAGCCCATCTGCTTCAACAATGTAGCATCACCTCAAGACGTGATATCGACGCGTTGTAGAGCCCTCCAATGTACTTCGAGTTGTGTTCTCATACATTTTGCGGCTCACGACGAAAGAATCGGGCCTAAAAAACATCGTAAAAAGAAGAAATGTTACACGAAACTAATGAAAATGTTCAATTTTGGGCTTCGAAAATGGGCACAGCCGAGCAGACTTGTTACCCCTGTCGTAGAGCTCCCGAAGAGCTTTCCAACGGTATGCTATGCACCGCGTAACTCCTTACGGATCAAAAGTTATGGGCACCGAAGCGATAGAGACTTAGTCATAGGCCCTACATCCTCGGTTTACGTGCCCAGCCTCTTCGCGATACGAAGTTGTCTTGCCCAAGTTGTCGTGGAACTCGAGAATATAAATGTGATGGACAAAGTATCTTGGCAAGGCTAAACACGGCAAAAAAAAGAAAAGGGGGATGCAACATGAGGACTTCCTACGGGGTCACCTATCCTAGTACTACTCTCGCCCAAGCACGCTTAACTTTGGAGTTCTGATAGCATCCGGTGCATTAGTGCTGGTATGATCGCACCCGTCATGTTGATGGTGCAAAGCCCTTATGTGTTCACGGTTCACAGTCCAGCCCAGAAAGATGGCCCATTCAAAAGGCCCATTGGGCTTATCGACAGCCCATCTGTTTCAACAACGCAGCATCTCCGCAAGACGTGATATCAACGTGTTGTAAATCCCTCCAATGTTCTGCGAGTTGTGTTCTCGTCCCTTTATCAACTCACGACAAACGACCCAGGCCGAAAAAATAGCGCAAAAAGAAAAAATATTGCACGAAACTAATGAAAATGTTTGATTTTGGGTACCGAAAATATGCACAGCCAAGTAGGCTTGCTTCCTTCGTCGTAGAGCTCCTAGAGAGTTTTCAACGGTATGTTGTACGCCACATAACTCCATACGGATCAAAATTTATTGGCATCGGAGTGACGGAGACTTAGTCACAGGCCCCACGTCATCGATTTGCGAACCCAGCCTCTACTCGATGCGATTTGTCTTGCCCAAGATGTTGTGGGACTCTAGAATATAAATGTGATCGATAAAGCATCTTGACAAGGCTAAATGGGGCAAAAAAAAATGAAAAGGGGGGTACAACACGAGGACTTCCAAGGGAGTCACCCATCCTAGTACTACTCTCGCCCAAGCATGCTTAACTTCGGAGTTTTGATAGTATCTGGTGCATTAGTTCTAGTATGATCGTACCTGTCATGTTGATGGTGCAAAGCCCTTATGTGTTGACGATTCACAGTCCTAGCCAAGAGAGACGGCCCATTTAAAAGGCCCGTTGGGCTTATCGACAGCCCATCTAATTCAACAACGCAGCATCACCGCTAAACATGATATTGACGTGTTGTAGAGCCCTCCAATGTTCAGCGAGTTGGGTTCTCAACCTTTTCGCGGCTCACGACGAATGAGCCAGGAATGAAAAATAGTGCAAAAAGAAGAAAAGTGGCCCAAAAATGTTAAAAATGTTCAATTTTGGGTACCAAAAACTGGTGCCGCCTAGCAAGCTTGTTGCCTCCGTCGTAGTGCTCCCGGAGAGCTTTCCAACGGTGTGTTGTGAGCCACATAACTCCATATGAATCAAACGTTATGGGCATCAGAGCGATGGAGACTTGGTCATAGGCCCCACGTCCTCGATTTGCGGACCCAGCCTATATGCGATGCAAAGTTGTCTTGCCCAAGTGGCCGTGGGACTCACGAATATAAATGTGATGGATAAAACATCTTGGGAAGGCTAAACAGGGCAAAAAAAATGAAAAGGGAGGTGCAACGCAAGGACTTTCCCGGGGGTCACCCATCCTAGTACTACTATCGCCCAAGCACGCTTAACTTTGGAGTTCTGATGGGATTCGGTGCATTAGTGCTGGTATGATCTCACCCGTCATGTTGATGGTGCACCGCCCTTATGTGTTGACGGTTCATAGTTACAGCCAAGAGTGACGACACATTCAAAAGGCCCAATGGGCTTATTGACAGCCCATTTGTTTCAACAACGCAAAATCACCGCAAGACATGATATCGACGCGTTGTAGAGCCCTCCAATGTTCCACTATTTGGGTTCTCGTCCTATTCGTGGCTCACGACGAACAACCCTAGCCTATAAAACAACGCAAATATGGCCAAAAACTATTGAAAATGTTCAATTTTGGGTAACAAAAATAGGGGCAACCGAGCAGGATTGCTGCCCCTGTCTAAAAGCTCCTGGAGAGCTTTCCAATGGTATGCTGTGCGTCGCATAACTTCTTACAGATCAAAAGTTATGGGCACCAGAATGACAGAGACCTGGTCATAGGACCCACATCCTCGGTTTGCCTGCCCAGCCTATACGCGATGTGAAGTTTCCTTTCCCAAGTTGGCGTGGGACTCGAGAATATAAATGTGATGGATAAAGCATCTTGGCAAGGCTAAACAGGGCAAAAAAATGAAAAGGGGGGTGCAACACAAGGACTTCCCACGGGGTCGCCCGTTCTAGCACTACTCTCTCCCAAGCACGCTTAACCTCTTAGTTCTGCTAGGATCCGGTGTACTAGTGCTTGTATGATCGTACCCGTCAAGTTGATGGTGCAAGGCCCTTATGTGTTGACGGTTCACAGTCCCAGCCAAGAGAGATGACCCTTTCAAAAGGCCCATTGGGCTTATCAACAACCCATCTATTTCAACAACGTAGCATCATCGCAAGATGTGATATCAACGCGTTCTAGATCCTTCCAATGTTCATCGAGTTGGGTTCTCGTACCTTTTACGGCTCACGACGAACGACCCGAGCATAAAAAATAACGCAAATGAAAAAAGTGGCCTGAAACTGGTAAAAATGTTTGATTTTGGGTACCGAAAATAAGCGCAGCCTAGTAGGCTTGCTTCCCCTGCCGTAGAGATCTTGAGAATATTTCCAACGGTTTGCTATACGCCGGATAACTCCATACGGATCGAAACTTATGGGCATCGGAGCGACGGAGACATGGTCACAAGCAATTCGATTTATCTTGCCCTCTGTTTGTGTGCTCATCCCATACGCAATTCGATTTATCTTGCCCAAGATGTCGTGGAACTCGAGAATATAAATGTGATGGATAAAGCATCTTGGCGAGGCTAAACAGGGCAAAAAAATGAAAAGGGGGTGGAACACCAGGACTTCCCAACGGGTCACCCATCGTAGTACTACTCTCGCACAAGCACACTTAACTTCCGATTTCTGATAGCATTCGGTGCATTAGTGCTGTTATGATTGCACTCGTTATGGTAATGGTGCGAATCCCATATGTGTTTACAGTTCACAGTCCCAGCCAAGGGAGACGGCCCATTCAAAAGGCCCATTAGGCTTATCGATAGCCCATCTGTTTCAACAACGCAACATCACCGCAGGACGTGATATCGACGCGTTGTAAAGCCCTCCAATGTTCCTCAAGTTGGGCTCTCGTCCTCTTCGTGGCTCACGACGAACAACCCGGGCCTAGAAAATAGCACAAAGAGAAGAAAAGTGGCCTGAAACTGTTGAAAATGTTTGATTTTGGGTACCGAAAAATGGCACTGCTAGGCAAGCTTGTTGACCCCGTCGTAGAGCTCCCAGAGAGCTTTCAAACGGTGTGCTGTGCGCCGTATAACTCCATACGGATCAAAAGTTATTGGTACCAGAACGACGGTGACTTGGTCACAAGCACCACATTCTCGGTTTGCGTGCCCAGCTTATACGCGATGCAAAGTTCTCTTACCGAAGTTGTCGTGGGACTTGAGAATATAAATGTGATGGATAAAGCATCTTGGCACAGCTAAACGGGGGGAAAATATGAAAAGGGGGGTGCAACTCGAGGACTTCCTAGGGGGTCACCCATCCTCGTATTACTCTCTCCCAAGCACGCTTAACTTCGGACATCTGATAGCATTCGGTGCATTAGTACTGGTATGATCATACCCGTCATGTTCATGGAGCAAAGCCCTTATGTGTTGACGGTTCACAGTCCCAACCAAGATAGACGACCGATTCAAAAGGCTCGTTGGGCTTATCAACAGGCCATCTGCTTCAACAATGCAGTATCACCGCAAGACGTGATATCGACGCGTTGTAATACCCTCCAATGTTCTGCGAGTTGGGTTCTCGTCCCTTTTGCCGCTCCCGACAAATGACCCGGGTCTAAAAAATAGGGCAAAACGAAGAAAAATTGCTCGAAACTAGTGAAAATGTTCAAATTTTGGATACTGAAAATTAGCACAGCCCAACAGACTTATTGCCCCCGTTGTAGAGCTCCCGAACAGCTTTCCAATGGTATGCTGTGCACCGCATAACGACTTACAGACCAAAAGTTATGGGCACCGGAGCGACGGAGACCTAGTCACAGAACCCACGTCCTCGGTTTGTATGCCCAGCCTCTACGCTATGCGAAGTTGTCTTGCCCAAGTTGCCGTGGGGCTCGAGAATATAAATGTGATGGATAAAGCATCTTGGCAAGGCTAAACAGGGCAAAAAAAATGAAAAGGGGGTTGCAATACTAGGACTTCCTAAGGGGACACCCATCCTAGTACTACTCTCACCCAACCACGCTTAACTTCAGAGTTCTAAAAGAATCCGGTGTATTAGTGCTGGTATGATCGCCCCCATCATGTTGATGGTGCAAAGCCCTTATGTGTTGACGGTTCACAGTCCCTGCCAAGATAGACGACCCATTCAAAAGGCCCGTTGGGCTTATCAATAGCCCATCTACTTCAACAACGCAGCATCACCGCAAGACGTGGTATCAACACGTTGTAGAGCCCTCCAATGTTCCGCGAGTTGGGTTCTCATACCTTTTGCGGCTCACGACGAAAGAATTAGGCCTAAAAAATAGCACAAAAAGAAGAAAAATTCCCTAACACTGGTGAAAATGTTCAGATTTGGGTACTGAAAACAAGCACCGCCAAGCAAACTTGTTGCCCCCACCGTAGAGCTCCCGAAGAGCTTTCCAACGGTATGCTTTGCGCCGCATAACTCTTTACGGATCAAAAGTTATGGGCACCTGAGTGACGGAGACCTAGTTGCAGGTCCCACGTCCTCGATTTGCATGCCCAGCCTCTACGCGATACGAAGTTGTCTTGCCCAAGTTGCGGTGGGAATCAAGAATATAAATGTGATGGATAAAGTATCTTGGCAAGGCTAAACAGGGAAAAAATATGAAAATGGGGGTGCAACACGAGGACTTCCTAGGCGGTCACCTATCCTCGTACTACTCTCGACCAAGCACGCTTAACTTCGGAGTTCTAATAGCATCCAATGCATTAGTATTGGTATGATCGCACCCGTCATGTTGATGGTGTAAAGCCCTTTTGTGTTGACAGTTCATAGTCCCAACCTAGAGAGACGGCCCATTCAAAACGCCCGTTGGGCTTATCGACTTCCTATCTGCTTCAACAACGCAACATCACCGCAAGACGTGATATCGACGTGTTATAGAGCCCTCCAATGTTCCTCTAGTTGGGTTCTCGTCCTCTTCGAGGCTCACGACGAACGACTCGGGCCTAAAAAATCGTGCAAAAAGAAGAAAAATAGACCAAAACAATTGAAAATGTTCGATTTTGGGTAAATAGGAACGGCCTAGTAGGCTTGCTGCACTTGTCGTAGAGCTCCCGAAGAGCTTTCCAACGGTATACTGTGCGCCGCATAATTCCTTACAGATCAAAAGTTATGGGCATTAGAGCGACGGAGACCTAGTTAAAGGCCCCACGTCCTCGGTTTGCATGCCCAGCCTCAACACGATGCGAAGTTGTCTTGCCCAAGTTGCCGTGGGACTCGAGAATATAAATGTGATTGATAAAGCATTTGGCAAGGCTAAACAAGGCAAAAAAAATGAAAATGGGAGGTACAACACGAGAACTTCCAAAGGGGTCACCCATCCTAGTACTACTCTCGCCCAAGCATGCTTAACTTCGGAGTTCTGATAGCATCCGGTGCATTAGTACTAGTATGATCGCACCCGTCATATTGATGGTGCAAAGCCCTTATGTGTTGACGGTTCATAGTCCAAGCCAAAAGAGAAGGCCCATTCAAAAGACCCATTGGGCTTATCGACAGCCCATCTGTTTCAACAATGCAACATCACCACAAGACGTGATATCGACGCATTGTAAAGCCCTCCAATGTTCTGCGAGTTAGGTTCTCGTACCTTTTGCGGCTCACAACAAACGAATCGGGACTAAAAAACAGCGCAAAAAGAAGAAAAGTTGCCTGAACCGGGTGAAAATGTTCAATTTTGGGCAACGAAAACGAGCATAGCTGAGCGCCGTGTAACTCCTAATGGATCATAAGTCCACGTCCTCAATTTGTGTGCCCAGCCTCTACGCGATACGAAGTTTTCTTGCCCAAGTTGCCGTGGGACTCGAGAATATAAATATGACTGATAAAGCATCTTGGCAAGGCTAAACAGGGCAAAATAAATGAAAAAGGGGGTGCAACACGAGGACTTCCCAAGGGGTCACCCTTCCTAATACTACTCTCGCCCAAGCACGCTTAACTCTGGAGTTCTGATAGCATCCGGTGCATTAGTGCTAGTATGATCGCACCCGTTATGTTGATAGTGCAAAGCCTTATGTGTTGACGGTTCACGGTCACAGCCAAGAGAGACGGCACATTCAAAAGGCCTGTTGGGCTTATCGATAGCCCATCTGTTTTAACAACGTAGCATTACTGCAAGACGTGATATCGACGTGTTGTAGAGCCCACCAATGTTCGGCAAATTGGGTTCTCGTCCCTTTTTCGGCTCACGACGAACGATCCGGGCCTAAAAAACAGAGCAAAAAGAAGAAAAATAGCCCAAAAATGATTTTGTGTACTGAAAATAGGCACATCCGTGTAGGTTTGCTGCCCTCGTCGTAGAGCTCCTGAAGAGCTTTCCAACTATATGCTGTACACCGCATAACTCCATAAGGATCAAAAGTTATGGACATCGTAGCGACGAAGACCTGGTCACAGGCCCCACGTCCTCTGTTTGTAGGCCCAGCCTCTACGCGATGCGATTTGTCTTGCCCAAGATGACGTGGGACTCAAGAATATAAATGTGATGGATAAAGCATCTTAGGAAGGCTAAACAGGGCATACAAAATGAAAAGGGGGATGCAAAACGAGGGCTTCCCAGGGGGTCACCCATCCTAGCACTAATCTCGTCCAAGCACGCTTAACTTCGAATTTCTGATAGCATCCGGTGCATTAGTGCTAGTATGATCACACCCGTCATATTGATGGTGCAAAGCCCTTATGTGTTGACGGTTCACAGTCCCAGCCAAGAGAGAAGGCCCATTCAAAAGGCCCGTTGGGCTTATCGACAGCCCATCTGCTTCAACAATGCAACATCACCACAAGACGTGATATCGACGCTTTGTAAAGCCCTCCAATGTTCTGCGAGTTGGGTTCTCGTACCTTTTGCGGCTCACAACGAATGAATCGGGACTAAAAAATAGCGCAAAAAGAAGAAAAGTTGCCTGAACCTGGTGAAAATGTTCAATTTTAGGCATCGAAAATGAGCACAGCTGAGCGCCATGTAACTCCTAATAGATCATAAGTTATGGGCACCGGAGCGACAGAGACCTAGTCATAGGCCCCACGTCCTCAATTTATGTGCGCAACCTCTACGCGATACGAAGTTTTCTTGCCCAAGTTGCCGTGGGACTCGAGAATATAAATGTGACTGATAAAGCATCTTGGCAAGGCTAAACAGGGCAAAAAAAATGAAAAATGAGGTGCAGCACGAGGACTTCCCAAGGGGTCACCCTTCCTAGTACTACTCTCGCCCAAGCACGCTTAACTCCAGAGTTTTGATTGTATCCGGTGCATTAGTGCTGGTATGATCGCACCCGTTATGTTGATGGTGCAAAGCATTATGTGTTGACGGTTCACGGTCACAGCCAAGAGAGACGACACATTCAAAAGGCCCGTTGGGCTTATCGATAGCCCATATGTTTCAACAACGCAGAATTACCGCAAGACGTGATATCGACATGTTGTAGAGGCCTCCAATGTTCCGCAAATTAGGTTCTCGTCCCTTTTTCGTCTCACGACGAACGATCCGGGCCTAAAAAACAAAGCAAAAAGAAGAGAAATAGCCCAAAAAAGATTTTGTGTACTGAAAATAGGCACAACCGAGTAGGTTTGCTGCCCTCGTTGTAGAGCTCCCGAAGAGCTTTCCAACTGTATGCTATACACCGTATAACTCCATACGGATCAAAAGTTATGGACATCGTAGCGACGGAGACCTGGTCATAGGCCCCACGTCCTCTGTTTGCAGGCCCAGCCTTTACGCGATGCGATTTGTCTTGCCCAAGATGACGTGGGATTCAAGAATATAAATGTGATGGATAAAGCATCTTGGGAAGGCTAAACAGGGCATACAAAATGAAAAGGGGGGTGCAAAACGAGGGCTTCCCAGGGGGTCACCCATCCTAGCACTACTCTCGCCTAAGCACGCTTAACTTCGGATTTCTGATAGCATCCCGTGTATTAGTGCTAGTATGATCGCACCCGTTATATTGATGGTGCAAAGCCCTTATGTGTTGACGGTTCACAATCCCAGCCATTCAAAAGGCCCGTTGGGCTTATCGACAGCCCATCTGCTTCAACAATGCAACATCACCACAAGACGTGATATCGACACGTTAAAAAGCCCTCCAATATTCTGCAAGTTTGGTTCTCATACCTTTTTCGGCTCACAACGAATGAATCAGGACTAAAAAACAGTGCAAAAAGAAGAAAAGTTGCCTAAACTTGGTAAAAATATTCAATTTTGTGCATCGAAAACGAACACAGCTGAGCGCCTTGTAACTCCTAATGGATAATAAGTTATGGGCACCGGAGCGATGGAGACCTAGTCACAGGCCCCACGTCCTTAGTTTGTGCACCCAACCTCTACGTGATACGAAGTTTTCTTGCCCAAGTTGCCGTGGGACTCGAGAATATAAATGTGAAGGATAAAGCATCTTGGCAAGGCTAAACAGGGAAAAAAAATGAAAAGGGGGTGTAGCACGAGGACTTCCCAAGGCGTCACCCTTCCTAGAACTACTCTTGTCCAAGCACGCTTAACTCCGGAGTTCTGATAGCATCCGGTGCATTAGTGCTGGTATGATCGCACCCGTTATGTTGATGGTGCAAAGCCTTATGTGTTGACGGTTAACGGTCATAGCCAAGAGAGAAGGCACATTCTAAACGACCGTTGGGCTTATCGATAGCCCATCTGTTTCAACAACGTAGCATTACCGCAAGACATGATATCAACGTGTTGTAAAGCCCTCCAATGTTCCGTAAATTGGGTTCTTGTCCCTTTTTCGGCTCACGATGAACAATCCGGGACTAAAAAACAGAGCAAAAAGAAGAAAAATAGCCCAAAAATGATTTTGTGTACTGAAAATAGGCACATCCGTGTAGGTTTGCTGCCCTCGTCATAGAGCTCCTGAAGAGCTTTCCAACTATATGCTGTACACCGCATAACTCTATAAGGATCAAAAGTTATGGACATCGTAGCGACGAAGAACTGGTCACAGGCCCCACGTCCTCTGTTTGCAGGCCCAGCCTCTACGCAATGCGATTTGTCTTGCCCAAGATGACGTGGGACTCAAGAATATAAATGTGATGGATAAAGCATCTTAGGAAGGCTAAACAGGGCATACAAAATGAAAAAGGGGATGCAAAACGAGGGCTTCCTAGGGGGTCACCCATCCTAGCACTAATCTCGTCCAAGCACGCTTAACTTCGGATTTCTGATAGCATCCGGTGCATTAGTGCTAGTATGATCGCACCCGTCATATTGATGGTGCAAAGCCCTTATGTGTTGACGGTTCACAGTCCCAGCCAAGAGAGAAGGCCCATTCAAAAGGCCCGTTGGGCTTATCGACAGCCCATCTGCTTCAACAATGCAACATCACCACAAGACGTGATATCGACGTGTTGTAAAGACCTCCAATGTTCTGCGAGTTGGGTTCTCGTACCTTTTGCGGCTCACAACGAATGAATCGGGAATAAAAAATAGCGCAAAAAGAAGAAAATTTGCCTGAACCTGGTGAAAATGTTCAATTTTAGGCATCGAAAATGAGCACAGCTGAGCTCCATGTAACTCCTAATATATCATAATTTATGGGCACCGGAGCGACGGAGACCTAGTCATACGCCTCACGTCCTCAATTTATGTGCCCAACCTCTACGTGATACGAAGTTTTCTTGCCCAAGTTGCCGTGGGACTCGAGAATATAAATGTGACTGATAAAGCATCTTGGCAAGGCTAAACAGGGCAAAAAAAATGAAAAAGGAGGTGCAGCACGAGGACTTCCCAAGGGGTCACCCTTCCTAGTACTACTCTCGCCCAAGCACGCTTAACTCCGGAGTTCTGATTGTATCCGGTGCATTAGTGCTGGTATGATCGCACCCGTTATGTTGATGGTGCAAAGCATTATGTGTTGACGGTTGACGGTCACAGCCAAGAGAGACGACACATTCAAAAGGCCCGTTGGGCTTATCGATAGCCCATATGTTTCAACAACGCAGCATTACCGCAAGACGTGATATCGACATGTTGTAGAGCCCTCCAATGTTCCGCAAATTAGGTTCTCGTCCCTTTTTCGGCTCACGACGAACGATCCAGGCCTAAAAAATAGAGCAAAAAGAAGTGAAATAGCCCAAAAATGATTTTGTGTACTGAAAATAGGCACAAACAAGTAGGTTTGCTGCCCTCGTTGTAGAGCTCCCGAAGAGCTTTCCAACTGTATGTTGTATACCGCATAACTCCATACGGATCTAAAGTTATGGACATCGTAGCGACGGAGACCTGGTCATAGGCCCCACGTCCTCTGTTTGCAGGCCCAGCCTCTACGCGATGCGATTTGTCTTGCCCAAGATGACATGGGATTGAAGAATATAAATGTGATGGATAAAGCATCTTGGGAAGGCTAAACAGGGCATACAAAATGAAAAGGGGGGTGCAAAACGAGGGCTTCCCAGGGGGTCCCCATCCTAGCACTACTCTCGCCCAAGCACGCTTAACTTCGGATTTCTGATAGCATCCCGTGTATTAGTGCTAGTATGATCGCACCCATTATATTGATGGTGCAAAGCCCTTATGTGTTGACGGTTCACAATCCCAGCCATTCAAAAGGCCCGTTTTGCTTATCGACAGCCCATCTGCTTCAACAATGCAACATCACCACAAGACGTGATATCGACACGTTATAAAGCCCTCCAATGTTCTGCGAGTTTGGTTCTCATACCTTTTTCGGCTCACAACGAACGAATCGGGACTAAAAAACAGCGCAAAAAGAAGAAAAGTTGCCTGAACTTGGGAAAAATGTTCAATTTTGTGCATCGAAAACGAACACGGCTGAGCGCCTTGTAACTCCTAATGGATCATAAGTTATGGGCACCGGAGCGACGGAGACCTAGTCACAGGCCCCACGTCCTCAGTTTGTGTATCCAACCTCTACGTGATACGAAGTTTTCTTGCCCAAGTTCCCGTGGGACTCGAGAATATAAATGTGATGGATAAAGCATCTTGGCAAGGCTAAATAGGGGAAAAAATGAAAAGGGGGTGTAGCACGAGGACTTCCCAAGGGGTCACCCTTCCTAGAACTACTCTTGTCCAAGCACGCTTAACTCCGGAGTTCTGATAGCATCCGGTGCATTAGTGCAGGTATGATCGCACCCGTTATGTTGATGGTGCAAAGCCTTATGTGTTGACGGTTAATGGTCATAGCCAAGAGAGACGGCACATTCTAAAGGCCCGTTGGGCTTATCGATAGCCCATCTATTTCAACAACGCAGTATTACCGCAAGATGTGATATCAACGTGTTGTAAAGCCCTCCAATGTTCCGCAAATTGGGTTCTCGTCCCTTTTTCGGCTCACGACGAACGAGTCAGGACTAAAAAACAAAGCAAAAAGAAAAAAAATAGACCAAAAATGATTTTGTGTACTGAAAACAGGCACAACCGAGTAGGTTTGCTGCCATCGTCATAGAGCTCCCACAGAGCTTTCCAACTGTATGCTGTACACCGCATAACTCCATACGGATGAAAAGTTATGGACATCGTAGAGACAGAGACCTGGTCACAGGCCCCACGTCATCTGGTTGCAGGCCCAGCCTCTATGCGATGCGATTTGTCTTGCCCAAGTTGCCGTGGGACTCGAGAATATAAATGTCATTGATAAAGCATTTGGCAAGGCTAAACAAGGCATACAAAATGAAAAGGGGGGGTGCAAAACGAGGGCTTCCCAAGGGGTCACCCATCCTAGCACTACTCTCGCCCAAGCACGCTTAACTTCGGATTTCTGATAACATCCGGTGCATTAGTGCTAGTATGATCGCACCCGTCATATTGATGGTGCAAAGCCCTTATGTGTTGACGGTTCACAATCCCAGCCAAGAGAGAAGGCCTATTCAAAAGACCCGTTGGGCTTATCGACAGCCCATCTGCTTCAACAATGCAACATCACCACAAGACGTGATATCGACGCGTTGTAAAGCCCTCCAACGTTCTGCGAGTTGGGTTCTCGTACCTTTTACGGCTCACAACGAACGAATCGGGACTAAAAAACAGCGCAAAAAGAAGAAAAGTTGCCTGAACCTGGTAAAAATGTTCAATTTTGGGCATTGAAAACGAGCACAGCTGAGCGCCGCGTAACTCCTAATGGATCATAAGTTATGGGCACCGGAGCGATGGAGACCTAGTCACAGGCCCCACGTCCTTAGTTTGTGTACCCAGCCTCTACGTGATACGAAGTTTTCTTGCCCAAGTTGCCGTGGGACTCGAGAATATAAATGTGACGGATAAAGTATCTTGGCAAGGCTAAACAGGGCAAAAAAAATGAAAAGGCGGGTGCAGCACGAGGACTTCCCAAGGGGTCACCCTTCCTAGTACTACTCTTGTCCAAGCACACTTAACTCCGGAGTTCTGATAGCATCCGGTGCATTAGTGCTGGTATAATCGCACCCGTTATGTTGATGGTGCAAAGCCTTATGTGTTGACGGTTAACGGTCACAGCCAAGAGAGACGGCACATTCAAAAGGCCCGTTGGGCTTATCGATAGCCCATCTGTTTCAACAACGCAACATTATCGCAAGACGTGATTCGACGTGTTGTAGAGCCCTCCAATGTTCGGCAAATTGGGTTCTCGTCCCTTTTTTGGCTCACGACGAACGATCCGAGCCTAAAAAATAGAGCAAAAAGAAGAAAAATAGCCCAAAACTGATATTGTGTACCAAAAATAGGCACAGCCGAGTAGGTTTGCTGCCCTTGTCGTAAAGCTTCCGAAGTGCTTTCCAACTGTATGCTTTACACCGTATAAATCCATACGTATCAAAAGTTATGGGCATCGTAGCGACGGAGACCTGGTCACAGGCCCCACGTCCTCTGTTTGCAGCCTAGCCTCTTCGCGATGCGATTTGTCTTGCCCAAGATGACGTGGGATTCAAGAATATAAATGTGATGGATAAAGCATCTTGGCAAGGCTAAACAGGGCATACAAAATGAAAAGGGGGGTGCAAAACGAGGGCTTCCCAGGGGGTCACCCATCCTAGCACTACTCTCGCCCAAGCACGCTTAATTTCGAATTTCTGATAGCATCCGATACATTAGTGCTGGTATGATCGCACCCGTCATGTTTATGGTGCAAAGCCCTTATGTGTTGACGGTTCACAGTCCCAGCCAAGAGAGACGGCCCATTGGGCTTATCGACAACCCATCTATTCCAACAACACAACATCATCGCAAAATGTGATATTGACGCATTGTAGAGCCCGCCAATGTTCTGCGAGTTGGGTTCTCGTCCCTTTCCCTGCTCACGACTAAAAAACTGCGTAAAAAGAAGAAAAGTGACCAGAAACTTGTGAAAATGTTCAATTTTGGGTACCAAGAATAGGCGCAGCCAAGTCGGCTTGCTACCCTGGTCGTAGAGCTCCCATAGAGCTTTATAACGGTATTTTGTACACTGCATAACTCTATACGGATCAAAAGTTATTGGCATCGAAGCGATGGAGACCTTGTCACAAGCCCTACGTCCTCAATTTGTTGGTCCAACCTCTACTCGATGCGATTTGTCTTGCCCAAGATGTCGTGGGACTCGAGAATATAAATTTGATCGATAAAGCATCTTGGCAAGGCTAAACGGGACAAAAAAAAAATAAAAAGGGGGTGCAACACGAGGACTTCCCACGGGGTCACCCATCCTAGTACTACTCTCGCCCAAGCACATTTAACTTCAGAGTTCTAATAGCATCCAGTGCATTAGTGCTGGTATAATCGCCCCTGTCATGTTGATGGCGCAAAGCCCTTATCTGTAGATGGTTCACAGTCCTAGTCAAGAGAGACGACCCATTCAAAAGGCCCGTTGGGCTTATCGACAGCCCAACTGCTTCAACAACACAGCATCACAGCAAGACGTGATATCGACGCGTTGTAGAGCCCTCCAATGTTCCGTGAGTTGGTTCTCGTACCTTTTGCGGCTCACGACGAACGAATCGAGCCTAAAAAACATCGTAAAATGAAGAAAAATTTATTGAAACTGGTGAAAATGTTCAATTTTGGGTACCGGAAATGAGCATAGCCGAGCAAACTTGTTTCCCCCACCGTAGAATTTCCGAAGAGCTTTCCAACGGTATGTTGTGTGGTGCATAACTCTTTACGGATCAAAAGTTATAGGCACCGCACCGACGGAGACCTTGTCACAAGTCCCACGTCCTCGGTTTGTGTGCCCAACCTCTACGCGATACGAATTTGTTTTGCCCAAGTTACCGTGGGTCTCGAGAATATAAATGTGATGGACAAAGCATCTTGGCAAGGCTAAATGGGAAAAAAATATGAAAATGAGGGTGCAACACGAGGACTTCCTAAGGGGTTACTCATCCTCATACTACTCTCGCCCAAGTACACTTAACTTCGAAGTTCTGATAGCATCTAGTGCAATAGTACTAGTATGATCGCACACGTCATGTTGATGGTGCAAAGCCCTTATGTGTTGACGGTTCACAGTCCCAACCAAGAGAGACGGCCCATTCAAAACGCCCATTGGACTTATCGATAGTCTATCTGCTTCAACAATGCAACATCACCGCAAGACGTGATATCGACGCGTTGTAGTGCCCACCAATATTCCGTGAGTTGGGTTCTCGTCCCTTTTGCGGCTCCCGACGACCGAATCTAGCCTAAAAAATAGTGTAAGAAGAAGAAAACTTACACAAAACTAGTGAAAATGATCAATTTTGGGTACCGAAAATGAGCACAGCCGAGCAGACTTGATACCCTCGCCGTAGAGCTCCCGAAGACCTTTTCTACGGTATGTTGTACACCGCATAACTCCTTATGGATCAAGAGTTATGGGCACCGGAGCAACAGGGAAAAAAAAAATAAATAGGGGGTGCAAAACGAGGACTTCCCAGGGGGTCACCCATCCTAGTACTACTCTCGCCCAACCACGCTTAACTTTGAATTTCTAATAGCATCCGTTGCATTAGTGCTGGTATAATCGCACCCGTCATGTTGATGGTGCAAAGCCCATATGTGTTGACGGTTCACAGTCCCGGCCAAGTGAGACGGCCTATTCAAAAGGCCCATTGGGCTTATCGACAACCCATCTGTTTCAACAACATAGCATCATTGCAAGACGTGATATCGACGCGTTGTAGAGCCCGCCAATGTTCCACGAGTTGGGTTCTCGTCCCTTTCCTGACTCATGATGAACGACTCGGGCCTAAAAAACTACATAAAAAGAAGAAAAGTGGACTGAAACTGGTGAAAATGTTCGATTTTGGGTACCAAAAATAGGCACAGCTTAGTCATCTTGCTACCCTCATCGTAGAGCTCCCAGAGAGCATTTCAACGGTATGTTGTATGCCGTATAACTCCATACGGATCAAAAGTTATTGGCATCGGAGCGACGGAGACCTAGTCACAGGCCCCACGTCCTCGATTTGCGGGCCCAACCTCTACGTGATGAGATTTGTCTAGCCCAAGATGTCGTGGGACTCGAGAATATAAATGTGATCGATAAAGCATCTTGGCAAGGCTAAACAGGGCAAAAAAAATGAAAAGCGGTGTACAACATGAGGACTTCCCAAGGGGTCACCAATCCAAGTACTACTCTCGGCCAAGCACGCTTAACTTCGGAGTTCTGATAGTATCCGGTGCATTAGTTCTAGTATTATCGCACCTGTCATGTTGATGGTGCAAAGCCCTATGTGTTGATAGTTCACAGTCTCAGCAAAGAGAGACGACCCATTCAAAAGGCATGTTGGGCTTATCGATAGGCCATCTGATTCAACAACACAGCATCAGAGCTAGACTTGATATTGACACGTTGTAGAGCCCACCAATGTTTCACGAGTTGGGTTTTTGTCCTTTTCGCAGCTCACGACGAATGACACGGGCCTAAAAAATAGCACAAAAAGAAGAAAAATAGCCCAAAACTGCTGAAAATGTTCAATTTTGGCCACAGAAAACTGGTGCATCCAAGTAGGCTTGTTGCCCCCGTCGTAGAGCTCCCAGAGAGCTTTTCAACGGTATGTTGTGCGCCGCATAACTCCATACGGATCAAAAGTTATGGGCATTGGAGCGACGGAGACCTGGTCACAAGCCCCACGTCCTCGGTTTGTGGGCCCACCCTCGACGCGAAGCGAAGTTGTCTTGCCCAAGATGCGTGGGACTCGAGAATATAAATTTGATGGATAAAGCATCTTGGCGAGGCTAAACGAGGCAAAAAAAAAAAAATAGGGGTGCAACACGAGGACTTCCCAAGGGGTCACCCATCCTAGTACTACCCTCGCCCAAGCAAGCTTAACTTCGGAGTTCTGATAGCATCGGGTGCATTAGTGCTGGTATAATCGAACCTGTCATGTTGATTGTGTAAAGCACTTATGTGTTGCGGTTCACGGTCCCAGCCGAGAGAGATGGCCCATTCAAAAGGCCCGTTGGGCTTATCGACAACCCATCTGCTTCAACAACACAGCATCACCGCAAGACAGCGAAAAAAATAGCGACGACGAACTACCCGCAGCTAAAAAATAGCAAAAAAAGAAGAAAGTTAAGCTGAAACTGGTGAATATGTTTGATTTTGGGCATCGAAAATAGGCACGGCTGAGCAGGCTTGTTGCCCCAATCATAGAGTTCTTGGAGAGCTTTCCAACAGTATGTTGTGCACTGCATAACTAATACAGATCAAAAGTTATGGGCACCTGAACAACGGAGACCTAGTAACAGGCCCCACGTCTTCGTTTTGCGTGCCCAGCCTCTAAGCGTTGCGAAGTTGTCTTGCCCAAGTTGCTATGGGGCTCAAGAATATAAATGTGATAGATAAAGCATATTGGCAAGGCTAAACGAGGCAAAAAAAATGAAAAGGGGCAGGCAACACGAGGACTTCCCAAGGGGTCACCCATCCTAGTACTGCTCTCGCCCAAGCATGCTTAACTTCGGAGTTCTGATAGCATCCGGTGAATTAGTGCTGGTATGATCGCCCCTGTCATGTTGACTGACGGTGCAAAGCCTTTTTGTTTTAACGGTTCACAGTCCCATCCGAGAGAGACGACCCATTCAAAATGCCCGTTGGGCTTATCGACAGCCCATCTGCTTCAACAACATAGCATCACCGTAAGACATGATATCGACGCGTTGTAGAGCCCTCCAATGCTCCGTGAGTTAGGTTCTTGTCCTCTTCAGGGCTAACGACGAATGACCCGGGGTTAAAAAATAGTGCAAAAAGAAGAAAAGTGGCCCGAAATTGGTGAATATGTTTGATTTTGGGTACCAAAAAAGGCGCGGCCAAGCAGACTTGCTACCCCCATTGTATAGCTCCTAGAGAGCTTCCTAACGGTATGATGTGCACCATATAACTCCTTACGAATCAAAAGTTATGGGTACCGGAGCGACGGAGACCAAGTCAGATGCCCCACGTCCTCAATTTGCGTGCCCTGCCTCTAAGCGATGCGTAGTTGTCTTGCCTAAGTTGCCGTCGGACTTGAGAATATAAATGTGATGGATAGAGCATCTTGGCAAGGCTAGACGGGGTAAAAGAAATGAAAAAGTGGTGTAACACGAGGACTTCTCAAGGGGACACCCATCCTTGTACTACTCTCGCCCAAGCACTCATAACTCCAGAGTTCTGATAGCATCCAGTGCATTAGTGCTGGTATGATCGCACCCGTCATGTTGACGGTGCAAAGCCCTTATGTGTTGACGGTTCACAATCCCATCCAAGCGAGACGGCTCAATCAAAAGGCCCGTTGGGCTTATCGACAGCCCATCTACTTCAACAACATAGCATCACCGCAAGACGTGATAGCAACGCGTTCTAGAGTCCTCTAATATTTCGTAGGTTGGGATCCCGTCCCTTTCGCGGCTCACAACGAACGACACGGGCCTAAAAAACAGAGCAAAAAGAAGAAAAGTGGCCCGAAATTGATGAAAATGTTCAATTTCGAGTACTGAAAATAGCCGCAATTGAGGAGGCTCTCTGTCCCTATCGTAGAGCTCGCGAAGAGCTTTCTAACGGTATGCTTAGCGCCACATAACTCCTGACGGATCAAAAGTTATGGGTACCGAAGCGATGGAGACCTGGTCACAAGCCCCACGTCCTTTGTTTGCGGGCCCAGCCACTACGCGATTCAATTTGACTTGCCCAAGATGTCGTGGGACTCGAGAATATAAATGTGATCGATAAAGCTTCTTGGCATGGCTAAATGGGGCAAAAAAAAATGAAAAAGGGGGTACAACACGAGGACTTCCCAAGGGGTCACCCATCCTAGTACTACTCTCGCCCAAGCACTCTTAACTTCGGAGTTCTGATAGCACCCGGTGCATTAGTGCTGGTATGATCACACCCGTCATGTTGATAGTTCAAAGCCCTTATGTGTTGATGGTTCACAGTCCCATCCAAGACAGACGACTCATTCAAAAGACCTGTTGGGCTTATCGACAGCCCATCTGCTTCAACAATGGAGCATCACCACATGACGTGATACCGACGCATTGTAGAGCCCTCCAATGTTTTACGAGTTGGGTTCTCATCCTTTTCGTGGCTAACGATGAATGACTTGGGCCTAAAAAATAGCGTAAATAGAAGGAAAGTGGCTCAAAACTATTGAAAATGTTTGATTTTTGGTACTGAAAATAGGCACAGCAAAGTTGGCTATATGCCTCCGTCGTAGAGCTCCCAGAGAGCTTTCCAATGGTATGCTGTGCACCGTATAACTCCTTACAGATCAAAAGTTATGGGCATCGAAGCGACGGATACTGGGTCACAGGCCTTATGTCCTCGATTTGCGTGCCCAGCCTCTACGCGATGCGAATTTTTCTTGCCCAAGTTGCTACAGGACTCAAGAATGTAAATGTGATGGATAAAGCATTTTGGCAAAGCTAAACGGGGAAAAAAATGAAAATGTGGGTGCAACACGAGGAGTTCCCAAGGGGTCGCCCATCCTAGTACTACTTTCGCTGAAGCATGCTTAACTTCGGAGATCTGATAGCATCTAGTGCATTAGCGCTATTATAATTGCACCTGTCAAGTTGATGGTGCAAAGCCCTTATGTGTTGACGGTTCACAGTCCCAGCCAAGAGTGACGACTTATTCAAAAGGCCTGTTGGGCTTATCGACAGCCCATCTGTTTCAACAACATAGCATCATCGCAAGACATGAATTTGACGCATTGTAGAGCCCGCCAATGTTCCGCGAGTTGGGTTCTCGTCCCTTTCCCTGCTCACGACGAACGACCTGGGCCTAAAAAACTACGTAAAAAGAAGAAAAGTGGCTCAAAACTAGTGAAAATGTTCAATTTTGGGTAGCAAAAATAGGCACAGCCGAGTCGGCTTGCTACCCTCGTCGTAGAGCTCCCATAGAGCTTTCCAACGGTATGCTGTATGCCACATAACTCCATACAGATCAAAATTTATGGGCATCGGAGCAACGGAGACCTGGTCATAGGCCCCACGTCTTCTATATGCAGGCCCAGCCTCTACTCGATTCGATTTGTCTTGCCCAAGATGTCGTGGGACTTGAGATTATAAATGTGATTGATAAAGCATCTTGGCAAGGCTAAACGGGGCAAAAAAAATTGAAAAGGGGGGTGCAACACGATGACTTCCCAGGGGGTCACCTATCATAGTACTACTTCGCCCAAGCACGCTTAACTTCGGAGGTATGATAGTATCCAATGCATTAGTGCTGGTATGATCGCACCTGTCATATTGATGGTGCAAAGCCCTTATGTGTTGACGGTTCACAGTCCCAGCCAAGAGAGACGACCCATTCAAAAGGCCCGTTGGGCTTATCGACAGGCCATCTGATTCAACAAAATAGCATCATAGCTAGACGTGATATCGACGTGTTGTAGAGCCCTCCAATGTTTCGCGAGTTGGGTTCTCGTCCTTTTCGCGGCTCACGACGAATGACATGGGCCAAAAAAATAGCGCAAAAAGACGAAAAGTGACCCAAAATTGGTGAAAATGTTCGATTTTGCTCCATGAAAACTGGCACTGTTGAGCAGGCTTGTTGCCCCCGTCGTAGAGCTCCCGGAGAGCTTTCCAACTGTTTGTTGTGCACCGCATAACTCCATACGGATCAAAAGTTAAGGGCATCGGAGTGACGGAGACCTGGTCACAAGCCCCACTTCCTCGGTTTGAAGGCCCAACCTTGATGCGATGCGAAGTTGTCTTGCCCAAGATGCCGTGGGACTCGAGAATATAAATTTGATGGATAAAGCATCTTGGCGAGGCTAAACGAGGCAAAAAAAATGAAAAACGGGGTACAACATGAGGACTTCCCAAGGGGTCACCCATCCTAGTTCTACTCTCGCCCATACAAGCTTAACTTCGGGGTTCTGATAGCATCCGGTGCATTAGTGCTGGTATGATTGAACCCGTCATTTTGATTGTGTAAAGCTCTTATGTGCGGACAATTCATGGTCCCAGACAAGAGAGACGGCCCATTCAAAATGCCCGTTGGGCTTATCGACAGCCCATGTGCTTCAACAACGCAGCATCATCGCAAGACGTGATATCGACGCGTTGTAGAGCCCGCCAATGTTCTGCGAGTTGGGTTCTCGTCCTCTTTGCGGCTAACGACGAACTACCCGGGGCTAAAAAACAGCAAAAAAAGAATAAAATTGGCCTGAAACTGGTGAATATGTTTGATTTTGGGTACCAAAAATAGGCGCGGCCGAGCAGGCTTGTTGTCCCCGTCGTAGAGCTCTTGGAGAGCTTTCCAACGGTATGTTGTGCGCCGTATAACTAATACGGATCAAAATTTATCGGCACCAGAGCGACGGAGACCTAGTAACAGGCCCCACGTCCTCAGTTTGCGCGCCCATCCTCTAAGCGATGCGAAGTTGTCTTGCCCAAGTTGTCGTGCAACTCGAGAATATAAATGTGACAGATAAAGCATCTTGGCAAGGCTAAACTAGGCAAAAAAACTGAAAAAGGGGATGCGACTAAAGGACTTCCCAGGGGGTCACCCATCCTAGTACTACTCTCGCCCAAGTGATCTTAACTTCGGAGTTCTGATAGCATCCGGTGCGATAGTGCTGGTATGATCGAACCTGTCATGTTGACGGTGCAAAACCCTTATGCTTTAACGGTTCACGGTCCCAGCCAAGAAAGACGACCCATTCAAAAGGCCCGTTGGGCTAATCGATAGCCCATCTGCTTCAACAACATAGCATCACCACAAGACGTGATATCAACGCATTTTAAAGCCCTCCAATGTTCCACGAGTTGGGTTCTCGTCCTCTTCGGGGCAAACGACGAACGACCCAGCGTTAAAAAATAGCGCAAAAAGAAGAAAAGTGGCCCAAAATTGGTGAATATATTTGATTTTGGGTAACAAAAAAGGTGCGGCCGAGCAGGCTTGCTGCCCCTATTGTAGAGCTCCTAGAGAGCTTTGCAACGGTATGTTGTGCGCCGCATAACTCCTTACGAATCAAAGGTTATGGGTACCGGAGCGACGGAGACCAGGTCACATGCCCTACGTCCTCAATTTGCGTGCCCAGACTATAAAAGATGCGTAGTTGTCTTGCCCAAGCTGCCGTGGGACTCGAGAATATAAATGTGATGGATAAAGCAACTTGGCAAGGTGAAACGAGGCAAAAAAAATGAAAAAGGGGTACAACACAAGGACTTCCCAAGGGGATACCCATCCTTGTACTACTCTCACCCAAGCACTCTTAAGTCCGGAGTTCTGATAGCATCCGGTGCATTAGTGCTGGCATGATCGCACCTATCATGTTGATGGTGCAAAGCCCTTATGTGTTGACAGTTCACAATCCCATCCAAGAGAGACGGCTAAATCAAAATGCCCGTTGGCTTATCAACAGCCCATCTACTTCAACAACGCAGCATCACCGCAAGACATGAGATTGACGCATTCTAGAGTCCTCCAATGTTCCGCGAGTTAGGATCCCGTCCTTTTCGCGACTCACGACGAACAACCTGGGCCTAAAAAACAGAGGAAAAAGAAGAAAAGTGACCCGAAACTGAAAAAATTGTTCAATTTTTGGTACCAAAAATATGCGCAATCGAGGAGGCTCACTGTCCCCGTCGTAGAGCTCCCGAAGAGCTTTCTAACGGTATGTTGTGCGCTGCATAACTCCTTATAGATCAAAATTTATGGGCATTGGAATGACGGAGACCTGGTCACAGGCCCCACGTTCTCGATTTACGGGCCTAGCCTATACGCAATGCGGTTTGTCTTGCTCAAGATGTCGTGGGACTCAAGAATATAAATGTGATCGATAATGCATCTTGGGATGGCTAAACAGGGCAAAAAAAAATGAAAAGGGGGGTGCAACACGAGGACTTCCCAAGGGGTCACCCATCCAAGTACTACTCTCGCCCAAGCAGTCTTAACTTCAGAGTTCTGATAGCACCTGGTGCATTCGTGCAGGTATGATCACACCTGTCATGTTGATGGTGCAAAGCCCTTATGTGTTGACGGTTCACAGTCCCATCCAAGAGAGACGGCGCATTCAAAAGACCCGTTGGGCTTATTGACAGCCCATCTGCTTCAACAATGCAGCATCACCACAAGAGGTGATATCGTCGCATTGTAGAGCCCTCCAATGTTCCGCGAGTTGGGTTCTCGTCCTCTTCGCGTCTAACGACGAACGACCCTGGCCTAAAAAATAGCGCAAATAGAAGGAAAGTGGCCGGAAACTATTGAAAATGTTTCATTTTGGGTACCAAAAATAGGCGCAGCCGAGCAGGCTTGCTACCCCCGTCATAGAGCTCCCGGAGAACTTTCCAACGGTATGCTGTGCAACGTAAAACTCCTTAAGAATCAAAAGTTATGGGCATCGGAGAGACGAAGACCTGGTCATAGGCCTCATGTCCTCGGTTTGCTTGCCTAGCCTCTACGCGATGCGAATTTGTCTTGCCCAAGTTACAGCAGGACTCGAGAATATAAATGTAATGGATAAAGCATTTTGGCAACGCTAAACGGGGAAAAAAATGAAAAGGTGGGTGCAACACGAGGAGTTCCCAAGGGGTTACCTATCCTAGTGCTACTCTCGCCGAAGCACGCTTAACTTCGGACTTCTGATAGCATCCGGTGCATTAGCGCTGGTATAATCGCACTTGTCATGTTGATGGTGCAAAGCCCTTATGTGTTGACGGTTCGCAGTCCCAGCCAAGAGAGACGACCCATTCAAAAGGCCCGTTGGGCTTATCGACAGCCCAACTGTTTCAACAACACAGCATCATCGCAAGACGTGATATCGACGAGCTGTAGAGCCCGCCAATGTTTCGCGAGTTGGGTTCTTGTCTCTTTCCCTGCTCACGATGAACTACTTGGGCATAAAAAACTGCGTAAAAAGAAGAAAAGTGGCCCAAAATTGGTGAAAATGTTCGATTTTGCTACCAAAAACAGGCGCAGCCTAGTCAGCTTGCTACCATTGTCGTAGAGCTCCCATAGAGCTCTCCAACGGGATGCTATGTGCCGCATAACTCCATACAGATCAAAAGTTAATAGCATCAGAGTGACGAAGACCTGGTCACAAGCCCACGTCCTCGGTTTACGGGCCCAACCTCTACTCGATGCGACTTGTCTTGTCCAAGATGTCGTGGGACTCGAGAATATAAATGTGATTGATAAAGCATCTTGGCAAGGCTAAACGGGGCAAAAAAAATGAAAAGGGCGGTGCAACACGAGGGCTTCCCAAGGGGTCACCCATCCTAGTTCTACTCTCGCCCAAGCATGCTTAAGTTCAGAGTTTTGATAGTATCCGGTGCATTAGTACTGGTATGATCGCACCTGTCATGTTGGTGGTGCAAAGCCCTTATGTGTTGACAGTTCACAGTCCCAGCCAAGAGAGACGACCCATTCAAAAGGCCCGTTAGGCTTATCGATAGCCCATCTGATTCAACAACACAGCATCATAGCTAGACGTGAAATCGACGTGTTGTAGAGCCCTCCAATATTTTGCGAGTTGGGTTCTCATCCTTTTTGCGATTCACGACGAACGACACGGGCCTAAAAAATATCTCAAAAAGAAGAAAAGTGGCTCGAAACTGGTGAAAATATTCGATTTTGGTCACCAAAACTGGCGATACCAAGCAGGATTGTTGCCCCCGTCGTAGATCTCCTGGAGAGCTTTCCAACGGTATGTTGTGCGCTGCATAACTCCATACGAATCAAAAGTTATGGGCATCGGAGTGATAGAGACCTGTTCATAGGCCCCACGTCCTCGGTTTGCGGGCCCAGCCTCGATGCGATGCGAAGTTGTCTTGCCCAAGATGTCGTGGGACTCGAGAATATAAATGTGATGGATAAAGCATCTTGGCCAGGCTAAATGATGCAAAAAAAATTGAAAAGGGGGTGTCAGACGAGGAATATCCTAGGGGTCACCCTACCTAGTACTACTCTCACCCGAGCAAGCTTAACTTTCGAGTTCTTATAGCATCCGCTG
This sequence comes from Ehretia macrophylla, assembly GCA_037974665.1. Lineage (NCBI taxonomy): Eukaryota > Viridiplantae > Streptophyta > Magnoliopsida > Boraginales > Ehretiaceae > Ehretia > Ehretia macrophylla. The sequence goes on from CM075780.1 coordinate 23,991,979, forward strand.
CATTAGTGCTGGTATGATCGAACCCGTCATGTTGATTGTGTAAACCACTTATGTGTTGACAGTTCACGGTCCCAGCCAAGATAGACGACCAATTCAAAAGGCCCGTTGGGCTTATCGACAGCCCATCTGTTTCAACAACACAGCATCACCGCAAGACATGATATCGACGCGTTGTAGAGACCTCCAATGTTCCGCAAGTTGGGTTCTCGTCCTCTTTGCGACTGACGATGAACAACCCCAAGCTAAAAAGCAACGAAAAATGAAGAAAGTTGGCCTAAAACTGGTGAATATGTTTGATTTTGGGTACCGAAAATAGTCGCGGCCAAGAAGGCTTGTTGCCCCCGTTGTAGAGCTCTTGGAGAGCTTTCCAACGATATGTTGTGCGCCGCATAACTAATACGGATCAAAAGTTTTGGGCACCGGAGCGATAGAGACTTGGTAACAGGCCCCGCGTCCTGGGTTTGCGTGCCCAGCCTCTAAACGATGCGAAGTTGTCTTGCCCAAGTTGCTGTGGGACTCAAGAATATAAATGTGATGGATAAAGCATCTTGGCAAGGCTAAACAGGGCAAAAAAAATGAAAACGGGGGGTGCAACACGAGGACTTCCCAGTGGGTCACCTATCCTAGTACTACTCTCGCCCAAGGACGCTTAACTTCGGAGTTTTAATAGCATCCAGTGCATTAGTGCTAGTATGTTCGCACCCGTCATGTTGACGGTGCAAAGGCCTTATGTGTTGACAGTTCACAGTCCCATCCAAGAGAGACGACCCATTCAAAAGGCTCGTTGGGCTTATTGACAACCAATCTGCTTCGACAACACAACATCTCCTCTAGACGTGATATCGACGGGTTGTAGAGCCCTCCAATGTTCCGTGAGTTGGGTTCTCGTCCTTTTCACGGCTCACAACGAACGACCCGAGCCTAAAAAACTACTCAAAAAAAGAAAAGTGGACCAAAACTGGTAAAAATGTTTGATTTTGGGTACCGAAAATAGGCGCAGTCGAGCAGGCTTGCTACACCTATCATAGAACTCCTGAATAGCTTTTTAACGGTATGTTGTGCGCTGCATAACTCCTTACGAATCAAAAGTTACCGGCAGCAGAGCGACGAAGACCTTGTCATAGGCCCTACGTCCTCGGTTTGTAGACCCAGCCTCTACGCGATGCGCTTTGTCTTGCCTAAGATGTCGTAGGACTCTAGAATATAAATGTGATGTTTAAAGCATCATGGCTAGAATAAATAGGGCAAAAAAAATGAAAAGGGGGTACAACATGAGGACTTTGCAAGGGGTCTCCTATCGTAGTACTACTCTTGCCCAAGCACGCTTAACTTTGGATTTCTGATAGCATCTGGTGCATTAGTGCTGGTATGATTGCACCCGTCATGGTAATGGTACAAATCACTTATGTGTTAACTGTTCACAGTCCCATCCAAGAGAGACGGCCCATTCAAAAGGCCCGTTGGGCTTATCGACAACCCATCTGTTTCAACAATGCAGCATCATTGCAAGACGTTATATCAACGCATTGTAGAGCCCTTCAATGTTTCGCGAGTTGGGTTCTCGTCCGCTTCACGGGTCACGACAAATGACCCGTGACTAAAAAATAGCGCAAAAAGAATTAAAATGGACCGAAATTGGTAAAAATGTTCGATTTTGGGTACCGAAAATAGGCGCAGCCTAGCAGACTTGCTGCACTTGTCGTAGAGCTCTTGGAGAGTTTTCCAATGGCATGTTGTGTGCCGCATAACTTTTTACGGATCAAAAGTTATGGGCACTAGAGCGACGGAGACTTGGTCACAGGCCCCACATCCTCGGTTTGTGTGCGTAGCCTATACACGATGCAAAGTTGTCTTGCCCAAGTTGCCGTGGGACTCGAGAATATAAATGTGATGGATAAAGCATCTTGGCAAGGCTAAACAGGGCAACAAAAAAATGAAAAGGGGGGTGCAACACGGGGACTTCCCTGGGGGTCACCCATCCAAGTACTACTCTCGCCCAAGCACGCATAACTTTGGAGTTCTGATAGCATCTGGTGCATTAGTACTGGTATGATCGTACCCGTCATGTTGATGGTTCACAGTCACAGCTAAGAGAGAGGGCCCATTCAAAACGCCCGTTGGGCATATCGACAACCCATCTGCTTCAACAACGCAACATCACCACAAGATGTGATATCGTCGGGTTGTAGAGCCCTCCAATGTTCAGCGATTTGGGTTCTCGTCCCTTTTGCAGCTCACGACGAATGACCCAGGCCTAAAAACCAACGCAAAAAGAAGAAAAGTGGCCCAAAATTGGTAAAAATGTTCAATTTTGGGTACCAAAAAGGGGCACAATCGAGCAGACTTGTTGGCCCTGTCGTAGAACTCCCGTACAGCTTTCCAATGGTGTATTGTGTGCCACATAACTCCTTACAGATCAAAAGTTATGGGCACCGGAGCGGCGGAGACCTAGTCATATGGCCTACGTCCGCGATTTGCGTGCCCAGCCTCTACGCGATACGAAGTTTTCTTGCCCAAGTTGCCGTGGGACTCGAGAATATAAATTTGATGGATAAAGCATTTTGGCAAGGCTAAACAAGGCAAAAAAATTAAAAAGGGGGCGAGCATCTTGCCAAGGGGTCACCCATCCTAGCATTATTCTCGCCCAACCACGCTTAACTTCGGATTTCTGATCGCATCTGTTGCATAAGTGCTGGTATTATAGCACTCGTCATGTTGATGGTGCAAAGCCCATACGTGTTGACGGTTCACAGTCCCAGCCAAAAGAGATGGCCCATTCAAAAGACCCATTGGGCTTATCGACAGCCCATCTGTTTCAACAACACAGCATCATCACAAGACGTTATATCGACGCATTGTAGAGCCCCTCAATGTTCCCCGAGTTGGGTTCTCGTCCCCTTCCCTTCTCACGATGAACTGCCCGGGCCTAATAAACTACGTAAAATGAAGAAAAGTGGCCCAAAACTGGTAAAAATGTTCAATTTTGGGTACTGAAAACAAGCGCAGCCGAGTCAGTTTGCTACCCTCATCGTAGAGCTCCCAGAGAGCTTTCTAATGGTATGTCGTACGCCGCATAACTCCATACGGACCAAAAGTTATGGGCATCGGAGCAACGGAGACCTGGTCATAGGCCCCACGTCCTCGGTTTGCAGGCCCAGCCTCTACGTGATGCGATTTGTCTTGCCCAAGATGTTGTGGGACTCGAGAATATAAATGTGATGGATAAAGCATCTTGGGAAGGCCGAACAGGGCAAAAAACATGAAAAGGGGGTGTGCAAAACGAGGACTTCCGAGGGGGTCAACCATCCTAGTACTACTCTCGCCCAAGCACGCTTAACTTCGGATTTCTGATAGCATCTGGTGGATTAGTGCTGGTATGATCACACCTGTCATGTTCATGGTGTAAAGCCCTTATGTGATGATGGTTCACAGTCTCAGCCAAGAGAGACGACCCATTCAAAAGGCCCGTTGGGCTTATCGACAGCCCATCTGTTTCAACAACAAAGCATCATCCCAAGACGTGATGTCCACGCATTGTCGAGCCCATCAATGTTCCGCGAGTTGGGTTCTCGTCCATTTCCCTGCTCACAACGAACAACCCGGGCCTAAAAAATTGGGTAAAAACAAAAAAGTACCCTGAAACTGGTGAAATGTTCGATTTTGGGTACCAAAAACAGGCACAGCCTAGTCGGCTTCGTACCCTCGTTGTAGAGCTCCCATAAGGTTTTCCAACTGTATGTTGTACGCCGCATAACTCTATACAGATCAAAAGTTATTGGCATCGGAGCAACAGAGACTTGGTCACAGGCCCCACGTCCTTGGTTTGAGAGCCCAGCCTCTACTCGATGCGATTTGTCTTGCTTAAGATGTCGTGGGACTCGAGAATATAAATGTGATTGATAAAGCATCTTGGCAAGGCTAAACGGGGCAAAAAAAAATTAAAAGTGCGGTAGAACACGAGGACTTCCCAGGGGGTCACCCATCCAAGTACTACTCTCGCCCAAGCACGCTTCACTTCGGAGTTCTGATATTATCCAGTGCATTAGAGCTGGTATGATCGCACCTGTCATGCTGATGGTGCAAAGCCCTTATGTGCTGACGGTTCACAGTCCCAGCCAAGAGAGACGACCCATTCAAAAGGCACTTTGGGCTTATCGACAGGCCATCTGATTCAACGACACAACATCATAGCTAGACGTGATATCGATGCATTGTAGAGCCCTCCAATGTTTCGCGCGTTAGGTTCTCGTCCATTTCGCGGCTCATGATGAACGACATAGGCTTAAAAATTAGCGCAAAAAGAACAAAAGTGGCCCAAAACTGGTGAAAATGTTCAATTTTTGTCAATAAAAACTAGCGCTGCCATGCAGGCATGTTTCCCCCATCGTAGAGCTCCCGGAGAGCTTTTCAACAATATGTTGTGCGCTGCATAACTCCATTCGGATCAAAAGTTATGGGCGTCGGAGTGACAAAGACCTGGTCACAAGCCCCACGTCCTCGGTTTGTGGGCCTAGCCTCGATGCGATGCAAAATTGTCTTGCCCAAGATGCCGTGGGACTCGAGAATATAAATGTGATGGATAAAGCATCTTGGCGAGGCTAAACGAGGCCAAAAAAAAAATGAAAAGGGGGGTGCAACACAAGGACTTCCCAGGGGGTCACCCATCCTAGTACTACTCTCGCCCAAGCAAGCTTAACTTCGGAGTTCTAATAGCATCTGATCCATTAGTGCTGGTATGATCGAACCCGTCTTGTTGACTGTGTAAAGCACTTTTGTGTTAACGATTCACGGTCCCAGCCAAGAGATACGACCCATTCAAAAGGCCCGATGGGTTGTTGACAACCCATCTGCCTCAACAACGCAGCATCACCAAAAGACATGATATCGATGCATTGTAGAGCCCTCTAATATTCTGCGAGTTGGGTTCTCGTCCTCTTTGCGGCTAACGACGAACTACCCGGGGCTAAAAAACAGCGAAAAAAGAAAAAAGTTGGCCTGAAACTGGTAAATATGTTTGATGTTGGGTACCAAGAATAGGCGTGACTGAGGAGGCTTGTTGCCCCGTCATAGATCTCTTGGAGAGCTTTCCAACGGTATGTTTTGCGCCGTATAACTAATACGGATCAGAAGCTATGGGCACCTGAGCGACGGAGACCTGGTAACAGAACCCACTTCCTCGATTTACGTGCCCAGCCTTTAAGCGATGCGAGGTTGTCTTGCCCAAGTTGCCATGGGACTCGAGAATATAAATGTGATGGACAAAGCATCTTGGCAAGGCTAAACGGGGCAAAAAAAATGAAAAGGGGGGTTCAACACAAGGACTTCCCAGGGGGTCACCCATCCTAGTACTACTCTCGCCCAAGCACCCTTAACTTCAGAGTTCTGATAGCATCCGGTGCATTAGTGCTTGTATGATCGCACCTGTCATGTTGACGGTGCAAAGCCCTTATTTGTTGACGGTTCACAGTCCCATCCAAGAGAGACGACCTATTCAAAAGGCCCGTTAGGCTTATCGACAGCCCATCTGCTTCAACAACGCAGCATCACCGCTAGACGTGATATCGACGGGTTGTAGAGCCCTCTAATGTTCCGCGAGTTGGGTTCTCGTCCTTTTTGTGGCGCCCAATGAACGACCCGGGCTTAAAAAATAGTTCAAAAAGAAGAAAAGTGGCCCGAAACTGGTGAAAATGTTCAATTTTGGGTACTGAAAATAGGCGCAGCCGAGCAGGCTTGTTGCTCCCGTTGTAGAGCTACCGGAGAGCTTTCCTACGGCATGTTGTGCGCCGCATAACTCCATATGGATCAAAAGTTATGGGCATCGGAGCGACAAAGACGTTGTCACAGGCCCCATGTCCTCGGTTTGCGGGCCCAGCCTCTACGCGATGCGAAGTTGTCTTGCCCAAGATGCTGTGGGACTCAAGAATATAAATGTGATGGATAAAGCATCTTGCCAAGGCTAAACTAGGTAAACAAAAATGAAAATGGGGATGCAAGAAGAGGACTTCCCAGAGGGTCACTCATCCTAGTACTACTCTCGCCCAAGCACGCTTAACTTCGGAGTTCTGATAGCATCCGGTGCATTAGTGCTAGTATGATCGCACCCGTCATGTTGACGGTGTAATGCCCTTATGTGTTGACAGTTCACAATCCCATCCAAGAGAGACGACCCATTCAAAAGGCTCGTTGGGCTTATCGACAGCCCATCAGCTTCGACAACGCAGCATCTCCTCTAGACGTGATATCGACGGGTTGTAGAGCCCTCTAATGTTCTGCCATTTGGGTTCTCGTCCTTTTCGCGGCACACAACGAATGACCCGGGCTTAAAGAATAGTGCAAAAAGAAGAAAAGTGGCCTGAAAATGGTGAAAATGTTCAATTTTGGGTACTGAAAATAGGCTCGCCCGAGCAGGCTTGTTGCCCCCATTGTAGAGCTCGTAGAGTGCTTTCCTACGGCATGTTGTGGGCCTCATAACTCCATACATATCAAAAGTTATAGGCATTAGAGCGACAAAGACGTTGTCATAGGCCCCACATCCTCGGTTTGCGGGCCCAGCCTCTACGCGAAGTGAATTTGTCTTGCCCAAGATGCCGTGGGACTCGAGAATATAAATGTGATGGATAAAGCATCATGGCAAGACTAAACTAGGCAAAAAAAAAATGAAAAGGGGGATGCAAGAAGAAGACTTCCCAGGGGGTCACCCATCTTAGTACTACTCTCGCCCAAGCACGCTTAACTTCGGAGTTCTAATAGCATCCGGTGCAATAGTGCTGGTATGATCAAACCCGTCATGTTGATGGTTTAAAGCACTTATGTTTTGACGGTTCACGGTCCCAGCCAAGAGAGACGACCCATTCAAAAGGCCCGGTGGGCTTATCAATAGCCCATCTGCTTCAACAACATAGCATCACTGCAAGACGTGATATCGACGCATTATAGAGCCCTCTAATATTCCGCAAGTTGGGTTCTCGTCCTCTTCGCGGCTAACGAAGAATGACCCGGGGTTAAAAAACAGCACAAAAAGAAGAAAAGTGGCCCGAAACGGGTGAATATGTTTGATTTTGGGTACCAAAAAAGGCGCGACAGAGTAGGCTTGCTGACCCCATTGTAGAGCTCCTAGAGAGCTTTCCAACGATAATTTGTATGCTGCATAACTCTTTACAGATCAAATGTTATGTGTACTAGAGCAACGGAGACCTGGTCATATGTCTCATGTCCTCGGTTTGCGTGCCTAGCCTCTAAGCGATGCGTAGTTGTCTTGCCCAAGTTGCCGTGAGACTCGAGAATATAAATGTGATGGATAAAGCATCTTGGCAAGGCTAAACGGAGCAAAAAAAATGAAAAAGGGGTGCAACACGAGGACTTCCCAGGGGGACACCCATCCTAGTACTACTCTCGCCCAAGCACTCTTAACTCTGGAGTTCTGATAGCATCCGGTGCATTAGTGCTGGTATGATCGCATCCGTCATGTTGATGGTGCAAAGCCCTTATTTGTTGACGGTTCACAATCCCATCCTAGAGAGACAGCTCAATCAAAAGGCCCGTTGGGCTTATCGACAGCCTACGATATGCTGTGCACCGCATGACTCCTTACGGATCAAAAGTTATGGGCATCGGAGCGATGGAGACCTGGTCACGGGCCTCATGTCCTCGGTTTATGTTCCCAACCTCTACGCGATTCGAATTTGTCTTGCCTAAGTTGCCGCGGGACTCAAGAATATAAATGTGATGGACAAACCATTTTTCCAATGCTAAACGGGGAAAAAAATGAAAAGGTGGGTGCAACACGAGGAGTTCCCAGGGGGTCACCCATCCTAGTACTTCTCTCGCCGAAGCACGCTTTACTTCGGAGTTCTGATAGCTTCCGGTGCATTAACGCTGGTATAATCGCACATGCCATGTTGATGGTGCAAAGCCCTTATGTGTTGATGGTTCACAGTCCCAGCCAAGAGAGACAACCCATTCAAGAGGCCCGTTGGGCTTATCGATAGCCCATCTGTTTCAACAACACAACATCATCGCAAGACGTGATATTGACACATTGTAGAGCCCGCCAATGTTCTGCGAGTTTGGTTCTCGTCCCTTTCCTTGCTCACGACGAATGACCCGGGCCTAAAAAACTGCGTAAAAAAGGGAAAGGTGGCCTAAAACTGGTAAAAATGTTCAATTTTGCGTACCAAGAACAGGCGCAGTCGAGTCGGCTTCTTAATCGCGTCGTAGAGCTCCCATAGAGCTTTCCAATAGTATGTTGTATGATAGATCCATATTTTTAGTAATTTTAACCCATTGAATCATGTATATTGCATTATTATTTCAAGCTTAATTGTATATTTTACACAAATTTAGTGCAATATAGGTTCTGAAGATGAAATAGCAAAAATGGCCATAAAAGCCAACATTTGAACAAGAAGTTCAGCACAATACTAAAGGAGGAAGGTCGAGCGACTTTGACATGAGCAAATCGAGATTGAATTTGGCCAAACGGAGTGCGAAAACGAATTCAGGACGCTGAAAAACCTTGAAGAAGCTTTGGTCAACTTTTGGTCAACACATGAATAGTAAAGTCAACGGTCAATGCATGAATAGTAAAAGTCAACGTGTGAACAGAGACCGATTGAGCATGAATAGTAAAAGTCAACTCATGAATAGTAAAGTCAATAGATGAATAGTAAAATTTTGATGACATCACGCTGACACAATGATGACCTAGGCGATGACGTCATGCTGACACAATGATGACCTAGGCGTTGACGTCATGCTGACACAATGATGACATCACTGCGTGAATAGTACTCGTGAATAGTGCTAAAATTGTCCTATAAATACACCTTCCTCATTTCATTTTTCTTGTACCAATTTTTCTCTTATTAGTATAGATTGTGCTACTCTAGTATTTGTGAAGTGAGTTTTGAGTGTTTTATTTATTATTCTTAGTTTTGTGCAAAGTTTTAATCCCGAGGGGAGGGTCTAGTGAGCTATCAACATACCGACATCATAACGGTCTACCGAAATCCGTACAACACGATAAGTATTCTTTTATTTCGGTTTACGTTACGATTTCTTGTACTTTAATGTTTATCATGACACACTAGACCCGAGATTCGGGGTGGTATGTGTGAGGTTATTCTTGTACATATGTTTTGATTCAAATTTATTAAAGTCTCGTATTTTTGTTTTTAAGTATTCTTTGATTAATTATATGTGTACTTGTAGTTATGTTATATTTAATTGAAAGTACATATACGCCCAGTTTTGTAAACCAGTGGCAATACGAGACTACCTCGGATGGATTATAGTCTGGTTGTACCGACACCTCCAGGTTACATAAGTGAAAGATTAATTGAGAGATTGGATATCGTTAGGTTGTACCAACACCTCCAGTCTTGCTAATTAATTAATCTTCTCACTTATGTAATTAAAGGCTCATTTCAGTAGTGGGAGCTTGTAGCCCTATTTCTGAAGGACTTAACTTTAAATCTGAATCAATAACTTTGTACTTGCATATACCGAGCTATAACCACCCTGAATCATTAACCCTTTGGATTTTTAGTGTTGAGTCTTGTGATTCTTTAATTTAGTACTTTTGATTAATTCACTTTTGGACCTTGTTACTACCGTATCTTTGGACAGATTGTGGACATCTCTTGGACTTAATTTTTCGTACTTTCGTACTTTTGGACTTTTGGACTTAATCAAATTTATCCGTGACAAGAGATAGTCAAACAATTCTAAATTAAAGACTTAACTTAACTTGATAACACAATCTCCGTGGATCGACTCTCTACTCGCCATAGCTAGAGATAATTCAAGGTACGCAATATTTTCAATCATTTAACCTTGCTATTTTTTAGCGCAAAACAACGTGATCACTGTATGTCGCATAACTCCATACAGATCAAAAGTCATTGGCATCGGAGCGACGAAGACCTGGTCACAGGCCCCACGTCCTCGGTTTGCGGGCCCAGCCTCTACTCGATGCGATTAGTCTTGCCCAAGATGTCGTATGATTTGAGAATATAAATGTGATCGATAAAGCATCTTGGCAAGGCTAAACGAAGCAAAAAAAATGAAAAATGAGGGTGCAACACGAGGACTTCCCAAGGGGTCACCCATCCTAGTACTACTCTCGCCCAAGCACGCTTAACTTCGGAGTTCTGATAGTATCTGGTGCTTTAGTGCTGGTATGATCGCACCTGTCATGTTGATGGTGCAAAGCCCTTATGTGTTGACTGTTCATAATCCTAGCCAAGAGAGACGACCCGTTCAAAAGGCCTGTTGGGCTTATCGACAGGCCATCTAATTCAAAAACATAGCATCATAGCTAGACGTGATATCGACGCATTGTAGAGCCCTCCAATGTTTCGCGAGTTGGGTTCTCGTCCTTTTCGCGGCTCTTGACAAACGACACGGGCTTAAAAAATTGCGCAAAAAGAACCAAAGTGGCCCAAAACTAGTAAAAATGTTTGGTTTTGGTCACTGAATGCTAGCGCTGCCAAGCAGGCTTGTTGCCCCCATTGTAGAGTACCCGGAGAGCTTTCCAACGATATGTTGTGCGCTGTATAACTCCATACAGATCAAACGTTATGGGTATCGGAGCGACGGAGACTTGGTCACAGGCTACACATCCTCGATTTGCGGGCCCAACCTCAACGCGATGCGAAGTTGTCTTGCCCAAGATGCCGTGGGACTCAAGAATATTAATGTGTTGGATAAAGCATCTTGGCGAGGCTAAACGGGGCAAAAAAAATGAAAAGGGGGGTGCAACATAAGGACTTCCTAGGGGGTGACCCATCCTAGTACTACTCTCGCCCAAACAAGCTTAACTTCGGAGTTCTGATAGCATCTGGTGCATTAGTACTGGTATGATCGAACCCGTCATGTTGATTGTGTAAAGCACTTATTTGTTGACGGTTCACAGTCCCTGCCAAGAGAGATGGCCCATTCAAAAGGCCCGTTGGGCTTATTGACTGGCCGTCTACTTCAACAACACAGCATCACCGCAAGATGTGATATCGACGCGTTGTAGATCCCTCCAATGTTCTGCGAGTTAGGTTCCCGTTAACTTTGCGGCTGACGACGAACTACCCAGGGCTAAAAAATAGCAAAAAAAGAAGAAAGTTGGCCTGAAACTGGTGAATATGTTTGATTTTGGGTTTCAAAAATAGGCCCGGCCAAGCAGGCTTGTTTCCCTCATCGTGGAGCTCTTGGAAAGCTTTCCAACAGTATGTTGTGCGCCGCATAACTAATACGGATCAAAAGTTATGGCCACCGGAGCGACGGAGACATGGTAACACGTCCCACGTCCTCGATTTGCGTGCCCAGCCTCTAAGCGATGCGAAGTTGTTTTTCCCAAATTGCTGTGGGACTCGAGAATATAAATGTGATGGATAAACCATCTTGGCAAGGCTAAACAGGGCAAAAAAAATGAAAAGGGGAGTGCAATGCATGGACTTCCTAGGGGGTCACCCATACCAGTACTACTCTCGCCCATGCACACTTAACTTCGGAGTTCTAATAGCATCCGGTGCATTAGTGCTGGTATGATGGCACCCGTCATGTTGACGGTGCAAAGCCCTTATGTGTTGACGACTCACAGTCCCATCCGAGATAGACGACCCATTCAAAAGGCTCATTGGGCTTATCGACAGCCCATCGGCTTCAACAACACAACATCACCTCTAGACATGATATCGACGGGTTGTAGAGCCCTCCAATGTTCCGCGAGTTGGGTTCTTGTCCTTTTCGCGGCTCACAACGAATGACCAGGCCAAAAAAATAACACAGAAAGTAGGAAAGTTGCCCGAAACAAGTGAAAATGTTCAATTTTGGGTACCGACAATAGGCGTAGCCAAGCAGGCTTCTAGCCCTTATCATAGAGCTCCCAGAGTGCTTTCCAAAGGTATGCTGTACATCGCATTACTCCTTACGGATCAAAAGTTATGGGCACCGGAGCGACAGAGACCGTGTCACAGGTCTCACGTCCTCGGTTTACGTGCCCAGCCTCTACGTGATGCGAAGTTGTCTTGCCCAAGTTTTTGCGGGACTCAAGAATATAAATGCGATGGATAAAGCATCTTGGCAAGGCTTAACGGGGCAAAAAAAATGAAAAGGGGGGTACAACACGAGTACTTCCTAAGGGTCACCCATCCTAGTACTACTCTCGCCCAAGCACGCTTAACTTCGGAGTTCTGATAGCATCCGGTGCATTAGTACTTGTATGATTGCACCCGTCATGTTGACGGTGCAAAGCGCTTATGTGTTGATGGTTCACAATCCCATCCAAGAGAGACGAGCCATTCAAAAGGCTCGTTAGGCTTATCGACAGCCCATCTGCTTTGACAACGCAGCATCTTCTCTAAACGTGATATCGACGGGTTGTAGAGCCTTCCAATGTTCCGCGAGTTGGGTTCTCGTCCTTTTCGCAGCAGACAACGAATGACCCGGGCTTAAATAATAGTGCAAAAAGAAGAAAAGTGGCCCGAAACTGGTGAAAATGTTCAATTTTGGGTACCAAAAATAGGTGCATCCGAGCAAGATTGTTGCCCCTGTTGTAGAGCTCCCAGAGAGCTTTCGTACGGCATGTTGTGCGCCGCATAACTCTGTACGGATCAAAAATATGGGAATCGGAGCGACAAAGACGTTGTCACAGGCCCCACGTCCTTTGTTTGCTGGCCCAGCCTCTACGCGATGCGAATTTGTCTTGCCCAAGATGCCGTGGGACTTGAGAATATAAATGAGATGGATAAAGCATCTTGGCAAGGCTAAACTAGGCAAAAAAAAAAATGAAAAGGGGGATGCAAGACGAAGACTTCCCTGGGAGTCACCTATCTTAGTACTACTCTCGCCCAAGCACGCTTAACTTCGGAGTTCTGATAGCATCCGGTACAATAGTGCTGGTATGATCGAACCCGTCATGTTGATGGTTTAAAGCACTTATGTTTTGACGGTTCACGGTCCCAGCCAAGAGAGACGAGCCATTCAAAAGGCCCGTTGGGCTTATCGACAGCCCATCTGCTTCAACAACATAGCATCACCGCAAGATATGATATCGATGCATTGTAGAGCCTTCCAATGTTCCGCGAGTTGGGTTCTCGTCCTTTTCGCGGCTAACGACGAATGACCCAGGATTAAAAAATAGCGCAAAAAGAAGAAAAGTGGCCAGAAATGGGTGAATATGTTTGATTTTGGGTTCCAAAAGAGGTGCGACAGAGCAGGCTTGCTGCCCCCATTGTAGAGCAACTAGAGAGCTTTCCAACGGTAAGTTGTGCGCCGCATAACTCCTTTCGGATCAAATGTTATGTGTACCAGAGCAATGGAGACCTGGTCACATGTCCCACGTCCTCGGTTTGCATGCCTAGCCTCTAAGCGATGCGTAGTTGTCTTGCCCAAGTTGCTGTGGGACTCGACAATGTAAATGTGATGGATAAAGCATCTTGGCAAGGCTAAACGAAGCAAAAAAAATGAAAATGGGGTGCAACACGAGGACTTCCCAAGGGGACACCCATCCTAGTACTACTCTCGCCCAAGCACTCTTAACTCCGGAGTTCTGATAGCATCCGGTGCATTAGTGCTGGTATGATCACATCCGTCATGTTGATGGTGCAAAGCCCTTATGTGTTGACGGTTCACAATCCCATCCAAGAGAGACGACTCAATCAAAAGGCCCGTTGGGCTTATCGACAGCCTATCTACTTCAACAACGCAGCATCACCGCAAGACGTGATATCGACGTATTCTAGAGTCCTCCAATGTTCCGCGAGTTGGGATCCCTTCCCTTTCGCGACTCACGATGAACGACCCGGGCCTAACAAATATAGCAAAAAGAAGAAAAGTGGCCCGAAACTAATGAAAATGTTCAATTTTGTATATCAAAAACATACGCAATCGAGAAGGCTCGTTGTCCCTGTCGTAGAGCTCCTGAAGAGCTTCCTAACGATTTGCTGTGTGCCGCATAACTTCTTACGGATCAAAAGTTATGGGCACCAGAGCAACGGAGACCTGGTCACAGGCCCTACGTCCTCGGTTTACGGGCCCAGCCTCTACGCGATGCGATTTGTTTTGCCCAAGATGTCGTGGGACTCAAGAATATAAATGTGATCGATAAAGAATCTTGGCAAGGCTAAACGGGATAAAAAAAAATTGAAAAAGGGGGTGCAACACGAGGACTTCCCAAGGGGTCACCCATCCTAGTACTATTCTCGCCCCAGCACTTTTAACTTCGGAGTTCTGATAGCATCCAGTGCATTAGTGCTGGTATGATCGCACCCGTCATGTTGATGGTGCAAAGCCCTTATGTGTTGACGGTTCACAGTCCCATCCAAGAGAGACGACTCAATCAAAAGACCTGTTGGGCTAATCGACAGCCCATATGCTTCAACAATGCAGCATCACCACAAGACGTGATACCAACGCATTGTAGAACCCTCGAATGTTACGCGAGTTGGGTTCTCGTCCTCTTCGTGGCTTACGACGAATGACCCGGGCTTAAAAAACAGCACGAATAGAATGAAAGTGGCCCGAAACTATTAAAAATGTTTGATTTTGTGTACTAAAAATAGGCGCAGCTGAGTAGGATTGCTACCCCCGTCGAAGAGCTCTCAGAGAGCTTTCCTACGGAATGTTGTGCACCGTATAACTCCTTACAGATCAAAAGTTATGGGCATCGGAGTGACAGAGACCTGGTCACAGGCCTCATGTCCTCGGTTTATGTGCCCAACCTCTCCGCGATTCGAATTTGTCTTGCCCAAGTTACCGCAGGACTCGAGAATAAAAATGTGATGGATAAAGCATTTTGGCAAAGCTAAACGAGGAAAAAAAATGAAAAGGTGTGTGCAACACGAGGAGTTCCCATGGGGTCACCCATCCTAGTACTTATCTCACCGAAGCACGCTTTAGTTCGGAGTTCTGATAGCATCCGGTGCATTAGCGCTGGTATAATCGCACCTATCATATTAATGGTGCAAAGCCCTTATGTGTTGACGGTTCACAATCCCAGCCAAGAGACACGACCCATTCAAAAGGCCCGTTGGGCTTATCGACCGCCCATCTGTTTCAACAACACAACATCATCGCAATACGTGATATCGACACGTTGTAGAGCCCGCCAATGTTTCGCGAGTTTGGTTCTCGTCCCTTTCCCTGCTCACGACGAATGACCGGGCCTAAAAAATTGCGTAAAAAAAAAAGAAAACTGGCCCGAAACTGGTAAAAATGTTCAATTTTGGGTGCCAAGAACAGGCGCAGCTGAGTCAACTTGCTAATCACGTCGTAAAGCTCCCATGGAGCTTTCCAACGGTATGCTGTATACCGCATAACTCCATACATATCAAAAGTTATTGGCATCGGAACGACGGAGACCTGGTCACAGGCCCCACGTCCTCGGTTTACGGACCCAGCCTCTACTCGATGCGATTTGTCTTGCCCAAGATGTCATGGGACTCAAGAATATAAATGTGATCGATAAAGCATCTTCGCAAAGCTAAATAGGGCAAAAAAAATGAAAAATGGGGTGCAAGACGAGGACTTCCCAAGGGGTCACCCATCCTAGTACTACTCTCGCCCAAGCACGCTTAACTTCGGAGTTCTGATAGTATCTGGTGCATTAGTGCTAGTATGATCGCACCTGTCATGTTCATGGTGCAAAGCCCTTATGTGTTCACGGTTCACAGTCCCAGCCAAGAGAGACGACTCATTCAAAAGGCCCGTTGGGCTTATCGACATGCCATCTGATTCAACAACATAGCATCATAGCTAGACATGATATCGATGCATTGTAGAGCCCTCCAATCTTTCGCGAGTTGGGTTCTCGTCCTTTCGCGGCTCATGACGAACGACACGGGCTTAAAAAATAGTGCAAAAAGAATAAAAGTGGCATGAAACTGGTGAAAATATTTGATTTTGGTCACCGAAAACTGGCGCTGCCAAGTAGGCTTGTTGCCCCCATCGTAGAGCTCCCAGAGAGCTTTCCAATGATATGTTGTGCACATCATAACTCCTTACGAATCAAAAGTTATGGGCATCGAAGCGACGGAGACCTGGTCACAGGCCCCACGTCCTCGGTTTGCCGGCCCAGCCTCGACGTGATGCGAAGTTGTCTTGCCCAAGATGTTGTGGGACTCGAGAATATAAATGTGTTGGATAAAGCATCTTGGCGAGGCTAAACGGGGAAAAAAAATTGAAAAGGGGGGTACAACACGAGGACTTTCTAGGGGGTCACCCATCCTAGTACTACTCTCGCCCAACCAAGCTTAACTTTGGAGTTCTGATAGCATCTGGTGCATTAGTGCTGGTATGATCGAACCCGTCATGTTGATTGTGTAAAGCACTTATTTGTTGACGGTTTATGGTCCCAGCCAAGAGAGACGGCCCATTCAAAAGGCCCGTTGGGCTTATCGTCATACCGTCTACTTCAACAACATAGCATCACCGCAACATGTGATATCGACACGTTGTAGATCCATCCAATGTTCCACGAGTTGGGTTCTCGTCCACTTTGCGGCTAACGACGAACTATGCAGGGCTAAAAAATAGTGAAAAAAGAAGAAAGTTGCCCTGAAACTGGTGAATATGTTTGATTTTGGGTACTGATAATAGGCACGGCTGAGCAGGCTTATTGGCCTCATCGTAGAGCTCTTAGAGGGCTTTCCAACGGTATGTTGTGTGCCGCATAACTAATACGGATCAAAAGTTATGGGCACCGGAGCAACGGAGACCTGTTATCAAGCCCCACGTCCTCGATTTGCGTGCCCAACCTCTAAGCGATGGGAAGTTATCTTGCCCAAGTTGCCGTGGGACTCGAGAATATAAATGTGATGGATAAACCATCTTGGCCAAAAAAAAGAAAAGAGGAGTGCAATACGAGGACTTCCCAAGGGTCACCCATCCTAGTACTACTATCGCCCAAGCACGCTTAACTTCGGAGTTCTGATAGCATCCGGCGGATTAGTGCTGGTATGATCGCACTCGTCATGTTGATGGTGCAAAGCCCTTATGTGTTGATGGTTCACAGTCCCATCCGAGAGAGACGACCCATTCAAAAGGCTCGTTGGGCTTATCGACAGCCCATCGGCTTCAACAACGCAACATCACCTCTAGACGTGATATCGATGGGTTGTAGAGCCCTCCAATGTTCCGCGAGTTGGGTTCTCATCCTTTTCGTGGCACACAATGAATGACCCAGGCATAAAAAATTGTGTAAAAGTAGAAAAGTGGCCTGAAACTAATGAAAATGTTTGATTTTGGGTACCGACAATAGGCGCAGCTGAGCAGGCTTCTTGTTTGTAGAGCTCCCAGAATGCTTTCCAACGGTATGTTGTAGACCGCATTACTCCTTACGGATCAAAAGTTATGGGCACCGGAGCGACGGAGACCTGGTCACGGGCCTCACGTCCTCGGTTTGCTTGCCCAGCCTCTTCGCGATGCGAAGTTGTCTTACCCAAGTTTCTGCGGGACTTGAGAATATAAATGAGATGGATAAGGCATCTTGGCAAGGCTAAACAGGGCAAAAAAAATGAAAAGTGGGGTACAACACGAGTACTTCCCAGGGGGTCACCCATCCTAGTACTACTCTCGCCCAAGCACGCTTAACTTCGGAGTTCTGAAAGCATCCAGTGCATTAGTGCTAGTATGATCACACCCGTCATGTTGATGGTGCAAAGCCCTTATATGTTGACGGTTCACTATCACAACCAAGAGAGACGGCCCATTCAAAAGGCCCGTTAGGTTTATCGACAGCCCATTTGCCTCAACAAGGCAGCATCACAGCAAGACACGATATCGACGCGTTGTAGAGTCCTCAAATGTTCCGCTAGTTGGGTTCTCGTCCTCTTCGTAGGTCACGGCTAACGAGCAGGGCATAAAAAACTGTACAAATATTGGATTTTAGGTACCGAAAATAGGCGCAGCCGAGCAGGCTTGTTACCCCCGTCGTAAAGCACCCGAAGAGCTTTCCAACGGTATGTTGTGCACCACATAACTCTTTACGGATCAAACGTTATGGGCACCAGTGCGATGGAGACTTGGTCACAAGCCTCACGTCCTCGGTTTGCGAGCCCAAACTCTACGCGATGCGAAGTTGTCTTGCCCAATTTGCTGCGAGACTCGGGAATATAAATGTGATGGATAAAGCATCTTGGTAAAGCTGAACTGGGCAAAAAAAAAATGAAAAGGGGGTGCAACACGAGGACTTCCAAGGGGGTCACCCATCCTAGTACTATTGTCGACAAAGCACGCTTAATTTCAGAGTTCTGACAGCATCCGTTGCATTAGTGCTGGTATGATTGCACCTGTCATGTTATGGGTGCAAAGCCCTTATGTGTTGATGGTTCACAGTCCCAACCAAGAGAGACTGCCCATTCAAAAGGCCCGTTGGGCTTATCGATAGTCCATCTGCTTCAACAACACAACATCACTGCAAGACGTGATATCGATGCATTCTAGAGTCCTCCAATGTTCCGCCAGTTGGTTCTTGTCCCTTTCGCGGCTCACGACGAACAACCTAGGCCTAAAAAATAGAGCAAAAAGAAGAAAAGTGGCATAAAACTTTTGAAAATGTTTGATTTTGGGTACCGAAAATAGGCACAACTGAGTAGGCTTGATGTCTCCATCGTAGAGCACCTGAAGCGCTTTCTAACGGTATGTTGTGCGTCGTATAACTCCTTACGGATCAAAAGTTATGGGCACCGGTGCGACAAAGACCTGGTCACAGGCCCTACGTCCACGGTTTTCGTGCCCAACCTCTATGCGATGCGAAGTTATCTTGCCCTAGTTGCCTTGGGACTCGAGAATATAAATGTGATGGATAAAGCATCTTGGCAAGGCTAAACGGGGCAAAAAAAATGAAAAGAGGTGTGCAACACGAGGACTTCCCTGAGGGTCACCTATCCTAGTACTACTCTCGCCCAAGCACACTTAACTTCAGAGTTCTGAAAGCATCCGGTGCATTTGTGCTTGTATGATCATACCCGTCATGTGTTGATGGTTCACAGTCCCAGCCAAGAGAGACGGCCCATTCAAAAGGCCCGTTAGGCTTATCGACAGCCTATCTACCTTTACAACGCAGCATCACCACAATACGTGATTTTGACTCATTGTAGAGCCCTCCAATGTTCTGCTAGTTGGGTTCTCGTCCTCTTCGCGACTCACGATGAACGACCCAGACCTAAAAAACAGTGCTAAAAGAAGAAAAGTGGCCCAAAATTGGTGAAAATGTTCGATTTTGAGAACCAAAAACAGGCGCAACCGAGCAGGCTTATTGCCCCCGTTATAGAGCTCCTGAAGAGCCTTCGAATGGTATGTTGTGCGTCGCATAACTCTTTACGGATCAAAAGTTATTGGTACTAGAGCGATAGAGACCTTGTCACAGGCCCACGTCCTCGGTCTGCATGCCGAGCCTCTATACGGTGCGAAGTTATCTTTCCCAAGTTGCTGTGGGACTCGAAAATATAAATGTGATGGATAAAGCATCTTGGCTTGGCTAAACAGGGCAAAAAAAATGAAAACGGGGATGCAACACGAGGACTTCCCAAGGGGTCACCCATCCTAGAACTACTCTCGCCCAAGCACGCTTAACTTCGGTGTTCTAATAGCATCTGGTACATTAGAGATGGTATGATCGCACCCGTCATGTTGATGGAGCAAAGCCCTTATGTGTTGACGGTTCACAGTCCCAGCCAAGAGAAACGGCCCATTAAAAAGGCTCGTTGGGCTTATCGCAGCCCATCTGCCTCAACAAGGCAGCATCACCGCAAGACGTGATATCGACGGGTTGTAGAGCCCTCCAATGTTCCGCTAGTTGGGTTCTCGTCCTCTTCGTAGCCCACGACTAACGAGCAGGGCCTAAAAATAGTGCAAAAAGAAGAAAAGTGGCCTGAAACTGGTGAAAATGTTGGATTTTGGGTACCGAAAACAGGCGCAGCCAAGCAAGCTTGCTGTCCCCATCATAGAGCTCCCGAAGAGCTTTGCAACGGTATATTGTGCACCGCATAACTCTTTACGGATCCAAAGTTATGGGCACCAGAGCGACGGAGACCTGGTCACAAGCCTCACGTCCTCGGTTTGCGAGCCCAGGCTCTACGCGATATGAAGTTGTCTTGCCCAATTTGCCATGAGACTCGAGAATATAAATGTGATGGATAAAGCATCTTGGCAAAGCTAAACGGGGCAAAAAAAAATGAAAAAGGGGGTGCAACACAAGGACTTCCCAAGGGGTCACCCATCCTAGTAATATTGTCGACGAAGCAGGCCTAACTTCGGAGTTCTGATAGCATCTGGTGCATTAGTGCTGGTATGATCGCACCTATCATGTTAAGGGTGCAAAGCCCTTATGTGTTGACGGTTCACAGTCCCAACCAAGATAGATGGCCCATTCAAAAGGCCCATTGGGCTTATCGATAGCCCATCTGCTTCAACAACGCAGCATCACTGCAAGCCATGATATTGACACGTTCTAGAGTCCTCCAATGTTCCGCCAGTTGGTTCTCGTCCCTTTCACGGCTCACGACGTACAACCCCGGCCTAAAAAATAGAGCAAAAAGAAGAAAAGTGGCTGAAAACTATTGAAAATGTTTGTTTTTGGGTACCAAAAATAGGCACAACTGAGCAGGCTTGATGCCTCCATCGTAGAGCTCCCGAAGAGCTTTCTAACGGTATGTTGTGCGCCGTATAACTCCTTACGGATCAAAAGTTATGGGCACCGAAGCGACAAAGACCGGGTCACAGGCCCCACGCCCATGGTTTACGTGCCCAGCCTCTATGCAATGCGAAGTTATCTTGCCCAAGTTGCCGTGGGACACGAGAATATAAATTTAATGCATAAAGCATCTTGGCAAGGCTAAACAGGGCAAAAAAAATGAAAAGGGGGGTGCAACACAAGGACTTCCCTGGGGGTCACCCATCCTAGTACTACTCTCGCCCAAACACGCTTAACTTCGGAGTTATGAAAGCATCCGGTGCATTTGTTCTTGTATGATCGTACCCGTCATGTGTTGACAGTTCGCAGTCCCAGGCAAGAGAGACGACCCATTCAAAAGGCCCGTTAGGCTTATCGACAGCCCATCTGCCTCTACAACGCAGCATCTCCGCAAGACGTGATATCGACGCATTGTAAAGCCCTCCAATGTTCCGCTAGTTGGGTTCTCATCCTCTTTGCAGCTCACGACCAACGACCCAGGCCTAAAAAACAATGCTAAAAGAAGAAAAGTGGCCCGAAACTGGTGAAAATGTTCGATTTTGAGGACCAAAAACAGGCGCAACCGAGCAGGCTTAATGCCCTCATTGTAGAGCTCCTGAAGAGGTTTTCAACGGTCTGCTGTGCAGCGCATAACTCTTTACGGATCAAAAGTTATCGGTACCAAAGCGATAGAGACCTTGTCATAGGCCCACGTCCTCGGTCTGCATGCCCAGCCTCTATACGGTGCGTAGTTATCTTTCCCAAGTTGCTGTGGGACTCGAGAATATAAATGTGATGGATAAAGCATCTTGGCAAGGCTAAACAAGGCAAAAAAAATGAAAAGAGGGGTGCAACACGAGGACTTCCCAAGGGGTCACCAATCCTAGAACTACTCTCGCCCAAGCACGCTTAACTTCGGAGTTCTAATAGCATCTGGTGCATTAGTGATGGTATGATTGCACCCCTCATGTTGATGGAGCAAAGCCCTTATGTGTTGACGGTTCACAGTCCCAGCCAAGAGAGACGACCCATTCAAAAGGCCCGTTAGGCTTATCGACAACCCATCTGCTTCAACAACGCAGCATCACTGCAAGTCGTGACATCAACGCTTTGTAGAGCCCTCCAATGTTCCGTGAGTTGGGTTCTTGTCCATTTCGCAGCTCACGACGAACGACACGGGCTTAGAAAATAACGCAAAAAGAAGAAAAGTATCACGAAACTGGTGAAATGTTCAATTTTGTGCGCCGAAAATATGTATAGCCGAGCAGGGTTGTTGCCCCCATCATAGAACTCCTAGATAGCTTTCCAACGGTATGCTGTGCGCCGCATAACTCTATACGGATCAAAAGTTTTGGGCATCGGAGCGACAGAGACCTAGTAACAGGCCCCACGTCTTTGTTACAGGCCCCGCCTCTACGCGATGCAAAGTTGTCTTGCCCAAGATGCCGTGGGACTCGAGAATATAAATGTGATGGATCTTCATCATGGCAAGGCTAAACGGGGCAAAAAAAATGAAAAGGGGGGTACAACACGGGGACTTCCGAGGGGGTCACCCATCCTAGTACTGCCCTCGCCCAAGCACGCTTAACTTCGTAGTTCTGATAGCATCCGGTGCATTAATGCTGGTATGATCGTACCCGTCATGTTGATGGTACAAAGCCCTTATGTGTTGACGGTTCACATTCCCAGCCAAGAGAGACGGCCCATTCAAAAGGCTCGTTAGGCTTATCGACAACCATTCTGCTTTAACAATGTAGCATCACCGCATGACATGATATCGATGCGTTGTAGAGCACTCCAATGTTCCACGAGTTGGGTTCTCGTCCTTTTCGCGGCTCACGAAGAATGACCCAGGCCTAAAAAATAGAGCAAAAAGATGAAAAGTAGCCCGAAACTGATGAAAATGTTCATTTTGGGGTAAAAAAAATAGGTGCAGCCAGGCAAGCTTGCTGCCTCAATCGTAGATTTCCTGGAGAGCTTTCCAACGGTATGATGTGCACCGCATAACTCTTTACGGATCAAAAGTTATGGGCACCGGAGTGACAGAGACCTGGTCATAGGCCCGACGTCCTCGATTTACGTGCCCAGCCTCTATGCGATGCGAAGTTGTCTTGCCCAAGTAGTGGTGGGACTCGAGAATATAAATGTGATGGATAAAGCATCTTGGCAAGGCTAAACAGGGCAAAAAAAATTGAAAAAGGGGGTGCAACATGAGGACTACCTCGGGGGTCAACCATCCTAGTGCTACTCTTGCCCAAGCACGCTTCACTTCGGATTTCTAATAGCATCCAGTGCATTAGTGCTGGTATGATCGCACCCGTCATGTTGATCGTGCAAAGTCCTTATGTGATGACAGTTCACTGTCCCAGCCAAGAGAGACGACCCATTCAGAAGGCCCGTTGGGCTTATCGACAACCCATCTGCTTCAACAACATAGCATCACCGCAAGACGTGATATCGACGAGTTGTAAAGCTCTCCAATGTTCCACAAGTTGGGTTCTCATCCTTTTCGCGGTGCACGACGAACGACCCGGGCCTAAAAATAGCGTAAAAAGAAGAAAATTGCCCGAAAATGGTGAAAATGTTCAATTTTTGTTATCAAAAATAGGAACAGCCAAGCAGGCTTGTAGCCCCCGTCGTAGAGCTCCCGCATAGCTTTTCAATGGTATGTTGTGCGCCACATAAATCCCTACGGATCAAAAGTTGTAGGTACCAGAGCGACGGAGACCTGGTCACATGCCCCACGTCCTCGGTTTGTATACCAAGCCTCTACGCGATCCGAAATTATCTTGCCCAAGTTGCCACGTGACTCGAGAATAGAAATGTGATGAATAAAGCATCTTGGGAAGGCTAAACGGGACAAAAAAAAAATGAAAGTGGGGGTGCAACGCAAGGACTTCCAAGGGGGTCACCCATCCTAGTACTACTTTCGCCTAAGCATGTTTAACTTCGGAGTTCTGATAGCATCCAGTGCATTAGTGCTGGTATGATTGCACCCGACATGTTGATGGTGCAAATCCCTTATATGTTGACGATTCACAATCCCAACCAAGAGAGACTATCAACTCAAAAGGCCCGTTGGGCTTATCAACAGCCTACCTGCTTCAACTACGGAGCATTACTTCAAGACATGATATCGACGCGTTGTAGAGCCCTCCAATGTTCTGCGAGTTGGGTTCTTGCCCTATTCGCAGCTCATGACAAATGACCAGTGCCTAAAAAACGGCACAAAAAGAAGAAAAGTGGAACAAAACAGGTGAAAATTTTCGATTTTGGGTACTGAAAATAGGTGCAGCCAAGTAGGCTTTTTTCCCCCATCATAGAGCTCCCGGAGAGCTTTCCAATGGTATGTTGTGCGCTGCATAACTGCAAACAGATCAAAAGATATGGGCATCGGAACGTCGGAGACCTGGTCACAAGCTGCACGTCCTTGGTTTGTGGGCCCAACCTCTGCGCGATGCGATGTTGTCTTGCCCAAGATGCCGTGGGGCTCGAGAATATAAATATGATGGATAAAGCATCTTGGCAAGGTTAAACAGGGCAAAAAAATAAAAAGCGGGGTACAATACGAGGACTTCCCACGGGGTCACCCATCCTAGTACAACTCTCGCCCAAGCACGCTTAACTTCGTGGTTCTGATAGCATCTGGTGTATTAGTATTGGTATGATAGCACCCGTCATGTTGATGGTGCAAATCCCTTATGTGTTGACAGTTCACAGTCCCTTATGTGGTGATATCGACAGTCCATCAACTTCATGACGAATAACCCGGGACTAAAAAATAGCACAAAAAGAAGAAAAATGGCCTGATACTGGTAAAAAGTTTCGACTTTGGGTACTAAAAAAGGCGCAGCTGATCAAATTTGTTACCCTCGTCGTAGAGCTCTCGAAGAGCTTTCCAATTGTATCATGTGCACCGCATAACTCTTTACGGATCAAAAGTTATGGGAACCGGAGCGACGAAGACCTGGTCATAGGCCCCTCATCCTTGGTTTGATTGCCCAGCCTCGACCAGATGCGAAGTTGTCTTGCCCAGGTTGCCATGGGGCTCGAGATTATAAATGTAATGGATTAAGCATCTTGGCAAGGCTAAACGGGGAAAAAAGAATGAAAAAGTGGGTGCAACCCAAGGACTTCCCAGGGGGTCACCCATCCTAATACTACTCTCGCCCTAGCACGCTTAACTTCGGAGTTCTAATAGTATCCGGTGCATTAGTACTGGTATTATCGCACCCATCATGTTGATGGTGCAAAGCCCTTATGTGTTGACGGTTCACAGTCCCAGGCAAGAGAGACGACCCATTCAAAAGGCCCATTGGTCTTATCGACAACCCTTCTGCTTCAACAACGCAGCATCACCGCAAGACGTGATATCGACATGTTGTAGAGCCCACCAATGTTCCGCGAGTTGGGTTCTCGTCCTCTTCGCTGCTCACGACAAACGACCTGGGCCTAAAAATAGCGTAAAAGGAAAAAAAATGGCTCAAAACTGGTGAAAATGTTCGATTTTGGGTCCAAAAATAGGCGCAGTCGAGTAGGCTAGCTGCCTCCATCGTAGACCTCCCGGAGAGCTTTCCAACGGTATGCTGTCAACTGCGTAATTCCTTACGGATCAAAAGTTATGGCACCAAAGCAACGGAGACATGGTCATAGGCCCCACGTCCTCGATTTGCGTGCCCAACCTCTACGTGATGCGAAGTTGTCTTGCCCAAGTTGCCGCGGGACTCGAGAATATTAATGTCATAGATAAAGCATCTTGGCTAGGCTAAACAGGGCAAAAAAAATTAAATAGGGCAAAAAAAATGAAAAAGGGGGGTGCAACACGAGGACTTCCCAGGGGGTCACCCATCCTAGTACTACTCTCGCCCAAGCACGCTTAACTTCGGATTTCTGATAGCATCCGGTGCATTAGTGCTGGTATGATCGCACCCGTCTTGTTGATGGTGCAAAGCCCTTATATGTTGACGGTTCATAGTCCTAGGCAAGATAGATGGCCCATTCAAAAGGCACGTTGGGCTTATCGGCAACCTATCTATTTCAACAACACAGCATCCTTGCAAGACGTGATATCGACGCGTTGTAGAGCCCTTCAATGTTTTGCGTGTTGGGTTCTCGTCCTCTTCGCTGCTCACGACGAACGACCCAAACCTAAATAATAGCGAAAAAAGAAGAAAAGTGGCCTGAAACTGGTGAAAATGTTCAATTTTGGATACCCTCATCGTAGAGCTCTCGGAGAGCTTTACAACGGTATGCTGTTCTCCGTATAACTCCATACGGATCAAAAGTTATGGGCATCGGAGCGACGGAGACCTGGTCACAGGCCCCACATCTTCGGTTTGCGGGCCAAGCCTCTGTGCAATTCGATTTGTCCTGCCTAAGATGTCGCGGGACTCGAGAATATAAATGTAATGGATAAAGCATCTTGGCAAGGCTAAATGGGGCAAAAAAAATTAATAGGGGGGTGCAACACAAGGATTTCCCAAGGGGTCACATCCTAGTACTACGCTCGCCCAAGCACACTTAACTTCAGAGTTCTGATAGCATGCGGTGCACTAGTGCTTGTATGATCACACCCGTCATGTTGATGGTGCAAAGCCCTTATGTGTTGACGATTCCTAGTCCCAACCAAGAGAGACGACCCATTCAAAAGGCCCATTGGGCTATCGACAACCCTTCTGCTTCAACAACGCAGCTTCACCAAAGGACGTGATATCGACGTGTTGTCGAGCCCTCCAATGTTCCTCGAGTAGGGTTCTCATCCCCTTCGTGACTCACGACGAACGACCCAGTCCTAAAAAATAGGGCAAAAAGAAAAAAATTGGCCCGAAATTGGTAAAAATGCTCTATTTTGGGTATCGAAAACAAGCACAGCCGAGCGGGCTTGCTGCCTCTGTCGTAGAGCTCCCGGAGAGCTTTCCAATCGTATGTTTTTCACGATATAACTCCTTGTGGATCAAAAGTTATGGGCACCGGAGTGACGGAGACTCGATCACAGGCCCCACGTCCTCGATTTGCATGCCCAGCCTCTACGCGATGCAAAGTTGTCTTGCCCAAGTTGCTGCGGGACTCGAGAACATAAATGTGATGGATAAAGCATCTTGGCAAAGATAAACTAGGCAAAACAAAATTAAAAAGGGAAGTACAACACGAGGACTTCGCAGGGGGTCACCCATCCTAGTACTACTCTCACCCAAGCACGCTTAACTTCTGAGTTTTGATAGCATCCGGTGCATTAGTGCTTGTATGATCACACCCGTCATGTTGATGGTGCAAAGCCCTTATATGTTGACGGTTCACAGTCCCAGCCAAGAGAGGCGGCCCATTCAAGAAGCCCGTTGGGCTTATCGACAGCCCATCTGCTTCAACAACGTAGTATCACTGCAAGTCGTGATATCGACGCGTTGTAGATCCCTCCAATGTTCCGCGAGTTGGGTTCTTGTCAATGTTTCACGGCTCACGAAGAACGACCTGGGCCTAAAAAATAGCGCAAAAAGTAGAAAAGTGGTCTGAAACTGGTGAAAATGTTCAATTTTGGGAAACGAAAATAGGTGCAG
This sequence comes from Ehretia macrophylla, assembly GCA_037974665.1. Lineage (NCBI taxonomy): Eukaryota > Viridiplantae > Streptophyta > Magnoliopsida > Boraginales > Ehretiaceae > Ehretia > Ehretia macrophylla. The sequence continues at coordinate 24,019,198 of CM075780.1, forward strand.
CGGATCAGATTTGTTGCCCCCGTCGTAAAGCTCCCGAAGATCTTTCCAACGGTATGCTGTGTGCCGCATAACTCCATATGGATCAAAATTTATAGGTATCGGAGCGACAAAGACCTGGTCACGGGCCCCACGTTCTCGGTTTGCTGGCCTGGCCTCTACGTGATGTGAAGTTTTCTTGTCCAAGATGCCGTGGGACTCGAGAATAAAAATGTGATGGATAAAGCATCTTGGCAAGGCTAAACGGGGCAAAATAAATTAAAAATGGGGGTGCAACACAAGGGGTCACTTATCCTAGTATTACTCTCGCCCAAGCTCGCATAACTTTGGAGTTCTGATAGAATCCGGTGCATTAGTGCTTGTATGATCGCACCCGTCATGTTGATGGTGCAAATCTCTTTGGGTTCTCATCCTCTTCGCGACTCATGACAAACGACTTGGGCCTAAAAAACAGATCAAAAAGAAGAAAATTGGTCCAAAGCTGCTAAAAATGATCGAATTTGGGTACCGAAAACAAGCGCGGCAGAGCAGGCTTGCAGCCTCCGTCGTAGAGCTCCTAGAGAGCTTTCCAACGGTATGTTGTGTGCCGTATAACTCCTTACTGATCAAAAGTTATGGGCACCAGAGCAATGGAGACTTGGTCACAGGCCCCACGTCCTCGGTTTACGTGCCCAGCCTTTCAGCGATGCGAAGTTTTCTTGCCCAAGTTGCCGTGGGACTCGAGAATATAAATGTTGTGGTTAAGGAATCTTGGCAAGGCTAAATGGGGCAAAAAAAATGAAAAAGGGGGTGCAGCACGAGGACTTTCCAAGGGGTCACCCATCCTAGTACTACTCTTGCCCAAGCACGCTTAACTTCGGAGTTCTGATAGCATCCGGTGCATTAGTGCTTGTATAATCACACTCGTTATGTTGATGGTGCAAAGCCCTTATGTGTTGATGGTTGACTGCCCCAGCCAAGAGAGACAGCCCATTCGAAAGGCCTATTGGGCTTATCGAGAACCCTTCTGCTTTAACAATGCAGATTCACCACAAGATGTGATATCAACGCGTTGTAGAGCCCTCCAATGTTCCACGAGTTGGGTTCTCGTCGTCTTCGCGGCTCACGACGAACGACCCGGGCCTAAAAATAGCTCAGAAAGAAGAAAAGTGGCCCAAAACTAGTGAAAATGTTCAATTTTGGGTACCAAAAATAGGCATAGCCGAGCAGGCTTGCTGCTTCCGTCGTAGAGCTCTTGAAGATCTTTCCAACAGTATGCTGTGCACCGCATAACTCCTTACGGATCAAGAGTTATGGGCACCGGAGCGACGGAGACCTGGTCACAGGACCTATGTCCTCGGTTTGCGTGCCTAGCCTCTACGAGATGCGAAGTTGTCTTGCACGAGTTGCCGCTGAACTCGAGAATATAAATGTGATGGATAAAGCTTCTTGGCAAGGTTAACGGGGCAAAAAAAAAAAAAACGAGGGTGCAACACGAGGACTTCCTGGGGGGTTCTCGTCCCTTTACCGATCACGACGAATGATCCGGTCCTAAAAAATTGCACAAAAGAAGAAAACTAGCCAGAAACTGGTGAAAATGTTATATTATGGGTATTGAAAGCAGGCGCGGCCGAGAAGGCTTGTTTTCCCCATCGTAGAGCGCCCGGAGAGCTTTCCAACGATATGTTTTGCGCTGCATAACTCTTTAAAAATCAAAACTTATGGGTACCGGAGCGACGGAGACCTGGTCACAGGCCCCACGTCCTCGGTTTGCTGGCCTGGCCTCTACGTGATGCGAAGTTTTCTTGTCCAAGATGCCGTGGGACTCTAGAATAAAAATGTGATGGATAAAGCATCTTGGCAAGTCTAAACGGGGAAAAATAAATTTAAAATGGGGGTGTAACACAAGGGGTCACCTATCCTAGTACTACTCTCGCCCAAGCTCGCATAACTTTGGAGTTCTGATAGAATCCGGTGCATTAGTGCTTGTACGATCGCACCCGTCATGTTGATGGCGCAAAGCTCTTTGGGTTATCATCCTCTTCGCGACTCATGACAAATGACCTGGGCCTAAAAAACAGATCAGAAAGAAGAAAATTGGTCCTAAGCTTTTAAAAATGATCAAATTTAGGTACCGAAAACAAGCGCGGCAGAGCAGGCTTGCAGCCTCCGTCGTAGAGCTCCTGGAGAGCTTTCCAACGGTATGTTGTGTGCCGTATAACTCCTTACTGATCAAAAGTTATGGGCACCAAAGCAATGGAGACCTGGTCACAAGCCCCACGTCCTCGGTTTGCGTGCCCAACCTTTCAGCGATGCGAAGTTTTCTTGCCCAACTTGCCGTGGGACTCGAGAATATAAATATGGTGGTTAAGGAATCTTGGCAAGGCTAAATTGGGCAAAAAAAATGAAAAAGGGGGTGCAGCACGAGGACTTCCCAGGGGGTCACCCATCCTAGTACTACTCGTGCCCAAGCACGCTTAACTTCGGAGTTCTGATAGCATCCGGTGCATTAGTGCTTGTATAATCACACTCATCATGTTGATGGTGCAAAGCCCTTATGTGTTGATGGTTGACTGCCCCAGCCAAGAGAGACAGCCCATTCGAAAGGCCCATTGGGCTTATCGAGAACCCTTATGCTTCAACAATGCAGATTCACCACAAGATGTGATATCAACGCGTTGTAGAGCCCTCCAATGTTCCGCGAGTTGGGTTCTCGTCCTCTTCGCGGCTCACGACGAACGACCCGGGCCTAAAAATAGCTCAGAAAGAAGAAAAGTGGCCCAAAACTGGTGAAAATGTTCAATTTTGGGTACCAAAAACAGGCATAGCCGAGCAGGATTGCTGTTTCCGTCGTAGAGGTCCTGAAGATCTTTCCAACAGTATGCTGTGCACCGCATAACTCCTTACGGATCAAGAGTTATGGGCACCGGAGCGACGGATACCTGGTCACAGGACCTATGTCCTCGGTTTGCGTGCCTAGCCTCTACGAGATGCGAAGTTGTCTTGCACGAGTTGCCGCTGGACTCGAGAATATAAATGTGATGGATAAAGCTTCTTGGCAAGGTTAACGAGGCAAAAAAAAAATGAGGGTGCAACACAAGGACTTCGCGGGGGGTTCTCGTCCCTTTACCGATCACGACAAATGATCCGGTCCTAAAAAATTGCACAAAAGAAGAAAACTAGCCGGAAACTGGTGAAAATGTTATATTATGGGTATTGAAAGCAGGCGCGGCCGAGCAGGCTTGTTTCCCCCATCGTAGAGCGCCCGAAGAGCTTTCCAACGGTATGTTTTGCGCTGCATAACTCTTTAAAAATCAAAACTTATGGGTACCGGAGCGACGGAGACCTGGTCACAGGCCCCATGTCCTCGGTTTGCATGCCCATCCATTAAGCGATGCGAAGTTGTCTTGCCCAAGTTGCCATGGGACTCAAGAATATATATGTGATGGTAAAGCATCTTGGCAAGGCTAAACAAGGCAAAAAAAAAATGAAAAGCGGGGTACAACACGAGGACTTCCTAGGGGGTCACCCATCCTAGTATTATTCTCGCCCAAGCACGCTTAACTTCAGAGTTCAGATAGCATCTGATGCATTAGTGCTGGTATGATCGCACCCATCATGCTGTTGGTGCAAAGCTCTTTGGGTTCTCTTCCTCTTCGAGACTCACGACGAATGACCCGGGCCCAAAAAATATCGCAAAAAAGAAGAAAATTGGTCCAAAACTGTTGAAAATGTTGGAATTTTGGTAATGAAAATAGGCGCGGCCAAGCAGGATTGCAATCTCCGTCGTAGAGCTTCTAGAGAGCTTTCCAACGGTATGATGTGCGCTGCATAATTCCTTAATAATCAAAAGTTATGGGCACCAGAGCGACGGAGACCTGGTCACAGGCCCCACGTTCTCGGTTTGCGTACCCAACCTTTAAGCGATAGGAATTTGTCTTGCCCAAGTTGTCGTGGTTTTCAAGAATATAAATGTGATGGATAAAGCATCTTGGCAAGGCTAAACAAGGCAAAAAAAATGAAAAGGGAGGAACAACACGAGGACTTCCCAGGGGGTCACCTATCCTAGTACTACTCTCGCCCAAGCACACTTAGCTTCGGAGTTCTGATAGCATCCGGTGCATTAGTGTTGGTATGATCGAACCCGTCGTGTTGATGGTGTAAAGAACATATGTGTTGACAGTTCACGATCCCAGCCAAGAGAGACGAGCCATTCAAAAGGCCCGTTGGGCTTATCGACAGTCCATCTGCTTCAACAACACAACATCACCGCGAGACGTGATATCGACGCATTGTAGAGCCCTCTAATGTTCCGCGAGTTGGGTTCTCGTCCTCTTCGCGGCTAATGACGAACGACTCGGGGCTAAAAAATATAACAAAAAGAAGAAAATTGTCCCAAAACTAGTGAATATGTTTGATTTTGGGTACCAAAAAAGGTGTGGCTGAGCAGGCTTGCTGCCACCGTTGTAGATCTCTTGGAGAGCTTTCCAACGGTATGTTGTGCACCGCATAACTCCTTACGGATCAAAAGTTATGGAACCGGAGTGACGGAGACCTTGTCACAGGCCCCACGTCTTCGGTTTGCGTGCCTAGCCTCTAAGTGATTCGAAGTGGTCTTGCCCAAGATGCGATAGGACTCAAGAATATAAATGTGATGGATAAAGCATCTTGGCAAGGCAAAACGGGGCAAGAAAAATTGAAAAGGGGGGTGCAACACAAGGACTTCCCAGGGGGTTACCCATCCTAGTACTACTCTCTCCCAAGCACGCTTAACTTCGGAGTTCTGATAGCATCCGGTGCATTAGCACTACTATGATCGCACCCGTCATGTTGATGGTGCAAAGCCCTTAAGTGTTGATGGTTCACAGTCTCAACCAAGAGAGACGACCCATTCAAAAGGCACATTGGGCTTATCGACAACCCTTCTGCTTCAACAACGCAGCTTCACCACTGGACGTGATATCGACTTGTTGTAGAGCCCCCCAATGTTCTGCGAGTAGGGTTCAAGTCCTCTTCGCGACTCGCGGCGAACGACCTGAGCCTAAAAAATAGCATAAAAAGTAGAAAATTGGCCTGAAACTGGTGATAATGATTGATTTTGGGTACCGAAATCAAGCGCAGCCGAGCGTGTTTGCTCCCTCCGTCATAGAGCTGTCGAAAATCTTTCCAATGGTATGTTGTGCAGCGCATAACTCCTTACAGATCAAAAGTTATGGGCACCAGAGCGACAGAGATCCGGTCACAGGCACTACGTCCTCGGTTTGTGTGCCTAGCCTCTACGCGATGCGAAGTTGTCTTGCCCAAGTTGTTGCGAAACTTGAGAATATAAATGTGATAATAAAGCATCTTGGCACCGCTAAACGGGGCAAAAAAAAATGAAAAGGGGGGTGCAACACGAGGACTTCCCAAGGGGTCACCCATCCTATTACTACTCTCGCCTAAGCACGCTTAACTTCGAAGTTCTGATAGCATCCGGTGCATTAGTACTGGTATGATCACACCCATCATGTTGATGGTGCAAAGCCCTCATGTGTTGACGGTTCACAGTCCCAGCCAAGAGAGACGGCTCATTCAAAAGGTCCATTGGGCTTATCAAGAACCCTTTTGCTTCAACAATGGAGCTTCACCACAGGACGTGATATCGACACATTGTAGAGCCCTCCAATGGTCTGCGAGTTGGGTTCTCATCCTCTTCGCGGCTCACAACGAACTACCCGGGCCTAAAAAATAGCACAAAAAGAAGAAATGTGGCCCAAAACTAGTGAAAATATTCAATTTTGGGTACCGCAAAAATGCGCAGTCGAGCAGGCTTGCTGCCTCCGTCGTAGAACTCCCGGAGTGCTTTCCAACGGTCTGTTGTGCACCGCATAACACCTTATGGATCAAAAGTTATGGGCACCGGAGCGACAGAGACTTGGTCACTGGCCCCACTCCTTGGTTTGCTTGCCCAACGTTTAAGCGATGAGAAGTTGTCTTGCCCAAGTTGACGTGGGACTCGAGAATATAAATGTGATGGATAAAGCATCTTGGCAGGGCTAAACGGGGCAAAAAAAATGAAAAGGGGGGTGCAACACGAGGACTTCCCACGGGGTCACCTATCCAAGTACTACTCTCGCCCAAGCACGCTTAACTTCGGAGTTCTGATAGCATCCGGTGTATTAGTGCTGGTATGATCGCACCCGTCATGTTGATGGTGCAAAGCCCTTCTGTGTTGACGGTTCACAGTCCTATCCAAGAGAGACGGCTCATTCAAAAGGATCGTTGGGCTTATCGACAGCCTATCTACTTCAATAACGCAGCATCACCACAAGATGTGATATCGACACATTTTAGAGTCTGCCAATGTTTCGCGAGTTGGGTTCTCATCTCTTTCACGGCTCACGACGAACGACCCGGGCCTAAAAAACAGTGCAAAATTAAGAGAAGTAGCCTGAAATAGGTGAAAATGTTCGATTTTGGGTCCCTAAAATAGGCACAACTGAGCAAGCTTGTTACCCCCGTCGTAGCGCTCCCGAAGAGCTTTCCAACCGTATGTTGTACGCCGCGTAGCTCTTTACGGATCAAAAGTTATGGGCACCGAAGCAACGGAGACTTGGTCAAAAGCCCTACGTCCTCGGTTTGCATGCCCAACCTCTATACGATTCGAAGTTATCTTACCCAAGTTGCCGTGGGACTCGAGAATATAAATGTGGTGGTTAAGGAATCTTGGCAAGGCTAAACGGGCCAAAAAAAATGAAAAGAGGGGTGCAACACGAGGACTTCCCATGGGGTCACCCATCCTATAACTACTCTCGCCCAAGCACGCTTAACTTTGGAGTTCTAAAAGCATCCGGTGCATTAGTGCTGGTATGATCGCACCCATCATGTTGATGGTACAAAGCCCTTATATGTTGACGTTTCATATTCTAAGCCAAGAGAGACGGCCCGTTGGTCTTATCAACAACCCTTCTGTTTCTACAACGCAACATCACCGCAAGACGTGAAATAGACGTGTTGTAGAGCCCTCCAATGTTCCAAGAGTTGGGTTCTACAAATGACCCGGGCCTAAAAAATCATGCAAAAAGAAGAAAAGTGGCCCGAAGATGGTAAAAATATTCAATTTTGGATACTGCAAACAGACGCACCTGAGTAGGCTTGTTGCCCCTGTCATAGAGCTCCGGGAGAACTTTCCAACGGTATGTTGTGCGTTGTATAATTCCATAAGGATCAAAAGTTATGGGCACTAGAGCGACGGAAACCTGATCATAGGAGCCACATCTTCGGTTTGCGGGCCTAGCCTCTACACGATGCGAAGTTCCCTTGCCCAAGATGCCGTGGGACTCGAGAATATAAATGTGATGTATAAAGCATCTTGGCAAGGCTAAATGAGGCAAAAAAAAAAATGAAAAGGGGGGTGCAACACGAGGACTTACTTGGGGGTCACCCATCCTAGTACTAATCTCGCCCAAGCACGCTTAACTTCGGATTTCTGATAGGGTCCGGTGCATTAGTGCTGGTATGATCGCACCCGTGATGTTAATGGTGCAAAGTCCTTATGTGTTGACGGTTCACAGTCGCAGTCAAGAGAGATGACCTATTCAAATGGGCCGTTGGGCTTATCGATAGCCCATGTGCTTCAACAATATAGCATCACCGCAAGACGTGATATCGACGTGTTGTAGAGCCCTCCAATGTTCCGCGAGTTGGGTTCTCGTTCTCCCACGGCCCACGACGAACGACCCGGTCCTAAAAAAAAGATTAAAAAGAAGAAAAGTGGCCAAAAACTTGTGAAAATGTTCAATTTTTGGTACCGAAAACAAGCGCAGCTGAGCAGGCTTGCTACCCACGTTGTAAAGCTCCCGGACAGCTTTCCAATGGTATGTTGTGCGTCGCATAACTTCTTACGGATCAAAAGTTATGGGCATCGGAGCGATGGAGACCTGGTCACAGGCCCCACGTCATTGATTTACGTGCCTAGCCTCTACGCGATGCAAAGTTGTCTTGCCCAAGTTGTCGCAGGAGTCGAGAATATAAATGTGATGGATAAAGCATGTTGCCAAGGCTAAACAGGGCAAAAAAAAATGAAAAGGGGGGTATAACACAAGGACTTCCATGGGGTCACCCATCCTAGTACTACTCTCGCCCTAGCACGCTTAACTTTGGAGTTCTGATAGCATCGGGTGCATTAGTGCTGGTATGATTGCACCCGTCATGTTGATGGTGCAAAGCCCTTATGTGTTGACGGTTCACAATCCCAGCCAAGAGAGACGGCCTATCTGCTTTAATAACGCAGCATCACCGTAAGACTTGATATCGACGCGCTATAGAGCCCTCCAATGTTCCGCGAGTTAGATTCTCGTCCTTTTTGTGAATCACGAAGAACGATTCGGGCCAGAAAAACTGCGCAAAAGGAAGAAAAGTGGCCCAAAACTGGGAAAAATGTTCGATTTTGGGTAACAAAAACAGGTGCAGCCGAGCAGGCTTGTTGCCCCCATCGTAGAGCTCCCGTAGAGCTTTCCAACGGTATACTGTGCACTACATAACTCAATATAGATCACAAGCCCCACGTCCTCGGTTTGTGGGCCCAGCTTCAACGCGAAGCGATCTGGTCTAGTCCCCTGATACTGTAAGACTCGAGAATATAAATGTGATGGATAAAGCATCTTGGCAAGGTTAAACCGGGCAAAAAAAATGAAAAAGGGGGTCCAACACGAGGACTTCCCAAGGGGTCACCTCTCCTGGAACTACTGTCGCACAAGCACGCTTAACTTCGGAATTCTGATAGCATCCGATGTATTAGTTCTGGTAAGATCGTACCCGTCATATCAATGGTGCAAAGCCCTTATGTGTTGACGGTTTACAATCCCAGCCAAGAGAGACGACCCATTCAAAAGGCCCGTTGGGCTTATCGATAGCCTTTCTACTACAACAACGCAGTATCACCGCAAGCCGTGATATCAACACATTGTAGAGCCCTCCAATGTTCCTCGAGTTAGGTACTCGTCCTCTTTGCAACCCACGATGAATGACCCGGGCCTAAAAAATAGAGCAAAAAGATGAAAAGTGGCCCAAAACTGGTGAAAATGTTCGATTTTGGGTATCAAAAACAGGCGCAGCCGAGGAGGCTTGCCGCCCGCATTGTAAAGCTCCCGGAGAACTTTCAAACGGTATGTTGTGCGCCGCATAACACCTTACGGATCAACAGGTATGAGCACCGTAGTGACGAAGACCTGGTCACAGGTGCCACGTCCTCGGTTTGCGTGCCCAGCCTCTACGCGATGCAAAGTTCTCTTGCCCAAGTTGCTGCGAAACTCGAGAATATAAATGTGATGGATAAACCATCTCGGTAAGGCTAAACGGGGCAAAAAAAAATGGAAAATGGAGGGGGGCAACACGAGGACTTCCCAGGGGGTCACCCATCCTAGTACTACTCTCGCCCAAGCACAATTAACTTCGAAGTTCCGATAGCATCCAGTGCATTAGTGTTGGTATGATCAGACCCGTCATGTTGATGGTGCAAAGCCCATATATGTTGACGGTTCACAGTCCCAGCCAAGAGAGACGACCCATTCGAAAGGCTCGTTAGGCTTATCGACAGCCCATCTGCCTTAACAACACAGTATCACCGTAAATAGGCACAACTGAGCAGGCTTGCTGCCTCCGTTGTAGAGCTCCCGGAGAGCTTTCCAAAGGAATGATGTGCGCCGCATAACTCCTTACGGATAAAAAATTATGGGCACCAGAGCGACGGAGACCTGGTCACAGGCCCTACGTCCTCGGTTTGTGTGCGATGCGAAGTTATCTTGCCCAGGTTGTTGTGGGACTCAAGAATATAAATGTGATGGATAAAGCATCTTGGAAGGCTAAACGGAGCCAAAAAAAATGGAAAGGGGGGGTGCAACATGGGGACTTCCCAAGGGGTCACCCATCCTAGAACTATTCTCGCCCAAGCACGCTTAACTTTGAAGTTCTTATAGCATCCGGTGCATTAGTGCTGGTATGATCACACCCGTCATGTTGATGGTGCAAAAGCCTTATGTGTTGACGGTTCACAGTCCTAGCCAAGAGAGACGGCATATTCAAAAGGCCCGTTGGGCTTATCTACAGCCCTTCTGCTTCAACAACACAGTATCACCGTAAGATGTTATATCGACGCATTTTAGAGCCCTCCAATGTTCCGCGAGTTGGGTTCTCTTCCTATTTGCAACTCACGACGAACGACCCGGGCCCAAAAATAGTGCAAAAAGAAGAAAAGTGACTCAAAAATAGTGAAAATGTTCAATTTTGGGTACCGAAAAGAAGCGTAGCAGAGTAGGCTTGTTGCCCCCGTCGTAGAGATCCCGGAGAGCTTTCCAACTACATGCTGTGCGGCGTATAAGTTCATAAGGATCAAAACTTATGGGCATCAAAGCGACGAAGACCTGGTCACAGGACCCACGTCCTCGGTTTGCTGGACCAGCCTCTAAGCGATGTTAAGTTGTCTTTCCCAAGTCGCCGTGGGACTCGAGAATATAAATTTAATGTATAAAGCATCATGGCAAGGCTAAACGGGGCAAAAAAAATGAAAAGCGGGGTGCAACATGAGGACTTCCCAGGGGGTCACCCATCCTAGTACTACTCTCACCCAAGCACGCTTAATTTCGGAGTTCTGATAGCATCCGGTGCATTAGTACTGGTATGATCGCACCCGTCATGTTGATGGTGCAAATCCCTTATATGTTGACAGTTCACAGTCCCAGCCAAGAGAGACGACCCATTCAAAAGTCCCGTTGGGCTTATCGACTGCGCATCTACTTCAACAACGCAACATCACCGCAAGACATAATATCGACGAGTTGTAGAGTCCTCCATTATTCCGTGAGTTGGGTTCTCGTCCCTTTCACGGCCCACGACGAATGATTCAGGCTTAAAAAATAGCGCAAAAAGAAGTAAAGTAGCCCAAAACTAGTGAAATTTTTTGATTTTGGGTACCGAAAACAAGTGTAGCCGAGTAGGCTTGTGGCCCCGTCTTAGAGCTCCCGGAAAGCTTTCCAATGGTAAGCTTTACAACGCATAACTCTATATGGATCAAAAGTTATAGGTATCAGAGCGACGGACAATAGGTCATAGGCCCCACGTCCTCAGTTTGCGGGCCCAACCTCTACGCGATGCGAAGTTGTCTTCCCCAAGATACCGTGGGACTCGAGAATATAAATGTGATGGATAAAGCATCTTGGCAAGGCTAAACGGGGCAAAAAAATTGAAAAGGGGGATGTAACACGAGGACTTCCAAAGGGGCCACCCATCCTAGTACTACTCTCGCCCAAGCACGCTTAACTTCGGAGTTCTGATAGCATCTGGTGCATGAGTGCTGGTATGATCTCACCCGTCATGTTGATGGTGCAAAGTCCTTATGTGTTGACGGTTCACAGTCCCAGCCAAGGGAGACGACCCATTCAGAAGGCCCGTTGGGCTTATCGACAGCCCATCTACTTCAACAACGCAGCATCACAGCAAGACGTGATATCAACGCATTGTAGAGTCCTCCAATGTTCCGCAAGTTAGGTTCTCGTCCTTTTTGCGGCTCAGGACAAATGACCCAGGCCTAAAAAATAGCGCAAAAAGAAGAAAAGTGGCACGAAATTGGTGAAAATGTTTGATTTTGGGTTTTGACAACAGGTGCAGCTGAGTAGGCTTGTTGCCCTCGTCGTAGAGCTCCTGAAGAGCTTTCCAACGGTATGTTGTGTGCCCCATAAATCCATACGTATCAAAAGTTATAGGCATCGGAGCGACGGAGACTTGGTCACAGGCCCCACGTCCTTGGTTTGCCGGTCTAGCCTCTACGCGATCCAATTTGTCTTGCCCAAGATGCTGTGGGACTCGAGCATATAAATGTGATGGATAAAGTTTCTTGGCAAGGCTAAACGGGGCAAAAGAAATGAAAATGGGCATGCAACACAAGAACCTCCCAAGGGATCACCCATCCTTGTACTACTCTCGCCCAAGCACTCTTAACTTCGGAGTTCTGATAGCATCCGGTGCTTTAGTTCTGGTATGATCATACCGATCATGTTGATGGTGCAAATCCCTTATGTGTTGCCGGTTCACAATCCCAGCCAAGAGAGACAACCCATTCAAAAAGCCCATTGGGCTTATCGACAACCCTTCTGCTTCATCAACACAGTATCACTACAAGACGTGATATCGACGCATTGTAGAGCCCGCCAATGTTTCGCGAGTTGGGTTCTCTTCTTCTTCGCTTCTCATGACGAATGAACCGAGCCTAAAAAATAGCGCAAAAAGAAGAAAAGTAGCTCAAAACTGGTGAAAATGCTCAATTTTGGGTACCAGAAATAGGCACAGGTGAGCAAACTTGCTGCCTCTGTCGTAGAGCTCCCGGAGAGCTTTCCAACGGTATGCTGTGCACCGCATAACTCCTTACGGATCAAAAGTTATGGGCACCAGAGCGACGGAGACCTGGTCACAAACCCCACATCCTCGATTTGCGTGCCTAGCCTCTATGCGATGCGAAGTTCTCTTGCCCAAGTTTTCGTGGGACTCGAGAATATAAATGTGATGGATAAAGCATCTCGGGAAGGCTAAACGGGGCAAAAAAAATTAAAAGAAGGGTGCAACACAAGGACTTCCCAAGGGGTTACCCATCCTAGTACTACTCTCGCCCAAGCACGCTTAACTTCGGAGTTCTGATAGCATCCGGTACATTAGTGCTGGCATGGTCGCACCCGTCATGTTGATGGTGCAAAGCCCTTATGTGTTGATGGTTCACTGTCCCTGCCAAGAGAGACATCCCATTCAAAAGTCCCATTGGGCTTATCGACAACCCTTCCACTTCAACAACATAGCATCACCGCAAGACGTGACATCGACACATTGTAGAGCCCTCCACTATTCAGCAAGTTGGGTTCTGGTCCTCTTCGCGGCTCATTACGAATGACCCGGGCCTAAAAAACAGCGCAAAAAGAAGAAAAATAGAACGAAACTGGTGAAAATGTTCAATATTGGGTACCGAAAATAGGTGCAGCCTAGCAGGCTTGTTGCCCCCGTTGTAAAGCTCTCGGAGAACTTTCCAACTGATCAAAAGTCATGGGCATCGAAATGATGGAGACCTAGTCACAGGCCCTACGTGCTCGGTTTGCGGGCCCAGCCTCTACGCAATGCGAAGTTGTTTTGCCCAAGATGCCGTGGGACTCGAGAATATAAAAGTGATGGATAAAGTATCTTGGCAAGTATAAACGGGGCAAAAAAATGAAAAGGGGGGTAAAACACGAGGACTTCCCACAGGGTTACCTATCCTAGTACTACTCTCGCCCAAGCATGCTTAACTTCGTAGTTTAGATAGCATCTGGTGCATTAGTACTGGTATGATCGTACCCGTCATGTTGATATTGCAAAGCCCTTTTGTTTTGATGGTTCACAGTCCCAGCCAAGAGAGATGACCCATTCAAAAGGCTCGTTGGGCTTATCGACAGCGCATTTGCTTCAACAATGCAGCATCAACGCAAGACGTGATATCGACGCATTGTAGAGCCCTCTACTGTTTTGCGAGTTGGGATTTCGTCCTTTTCACGGCTCACGACGAATGACCCGGGCCTAAAAAATAGCACAAAAAGAAGAAAACTGGCTCAAAATTGGTGAAATGTTCAATTTTGGGCACTAAAAATATGCGCAGCCAAGCAAGCTTGTTTTCCCCGTCGTAGAGCTCTCGAAGAGCTTTCCAACGGTATGTTGTGCGGCGCATAACTAATTACGGATCAAAAGTTATGGGAACAGGAGCGACGGAGACCTGGTCATAGGCCCCATGCCCTCGATTTGTGTGCCCAACCTCAACGCGATGCAAATTTGTCTTGCCCAAGTTGCTGTGGGACTCGAGAATAAAAATGTGATGGATAAAGCATCTTGGCAAGGCTAAACGGGGCACAAAAAATGAAAATGGTGGTGCAACACGAGGACTTCCCAAAGGGTCACCCATCCTAGTACTACTCTCGTCCGAAGACACTTAACTTCGGAGTTCTGATAGCATCCTATGCATTAGTGCTGGTATGATCACACCCGTCATGTTGATGGTGCAAAGCCCTTATGTGTTGACGGTTCACAGTGCCAGCCCAGAGAGACGTCCCATTCAAATGGCCCGTCGGGCTTGTCGACGGCCCATCTGCTTCAACAACGCAGCATCACTGTAAGACGTGATATTGACACATTGTGGAGCCCTCCAATGTTCCGCGAGTTGGGTTCTCGTCCCTTTTGTGGTTCACGATAAACGACCCAGGCCTAAAAAACAGCGCGAAAAGAAAAAAATTGGCCTGAAACTGGTGAAAATGTTCGATTTTAGATACCGAAAATGAGGACTGCCAAGCAGGCTTGTTGCCCCCGTCGTAGAGCTCCCAAAGAGCTTTTCAACGGTATGTTGTGTGCCGCATAACACCTTACGGATTCAAAAGTAATGGGCACCGGAGCGACGGAGACCTAGTCATAGGCCCCACATCCTCGGTTTACGTGCCCAGCCTCTATGCGATGCGAAGTTGTCTTGCCCAATGGGACTCGAGAATATAAATGTGATGGATAAAGCATCTTGGCAAGGCTAAACGGGGTAAAAAAAATGAAAAAGGGGGTGCAATTGGAGGCCTTCCCAGGGGGTCACCAATCTTAGTACTACTCTTTCCCAAGCACGCTTAACTTCGGAGTTCTGATAGCATCTGGTGCATTGGTGCTGGTATGATCGCACCCATCATGTTGATGGTGCAAAGCCCTTATATGTTGATTGTTCACAATCCCAGCCAAGGGAGACGGCCCATTCAAAAGGCCTGTTGGGCTTATCGACAATCCATCTGCTTCAACAACGCAGCATCACCGCAAGACGTGATATCGACGCATTGTAGAGCCCTCCAATGTTCTGCGAGTTGGGTTCTCATCCTCTTTCGCGGCTTACGACGAACTTCTCGGGCCTAAAAAACAGTGCATAAAAAAGAAAAGTGGCCCAAAACTAGTGAAAATGTTCAATTTTGGGTACAGAAAACAAGCGCAACCAAGCAGGCTTGCAACCCCTGTCGTAGAGCTCTAGAAGAGTTTTCCAACGGTATGTTGTGCACCGCATAACTCCTTACAGATCAAAAGTTATGGGCATCGGAGCGACGGATACCTGGTCAAGTTGCCGTGGGACTAGAGAATATAAATGTGATGGATAAAGCATCTTGGCATGACTAAACGGGGCAAAAAAATGAAAAAGGGGGTGCAACACGAGGACTTCCCAGGGGGTCACCTATCCTATTACTACTCTCGCCCGAGCACGCTTAACTTCGGAGTTCTGATAGCATCCAGTGCATTAGTGCTGGTATGATCGCACCCATCATGTTGATGAAGCAAAGCCCTTATATATTGACGGTTCACCGTCCCAGCCAAGAGAGACGGCCCATTGAAAAGGCCCGTTGGGCTTATCGACAACCCATCTGCTTTAACAACACAGCATCACTGCAAGACGTGATATCAACGTATTGTAGAGCCCTCCAATGTTCAGCAAGTTAGGTTCTCATCCCTTTTGTAGCCCACGACGAATGACCCAGGGCTAAAAGACAGCGCAAAAAGAAGAAAAATGGCCCGAAAATGTTCAATTTTTGGTACCGAAAATGAGGACAGTTGAGCAGGCTTATTGCCCCCGTCGTAGAGCTCTCAAAGAGCTTTCCAACGGTATGTTGTGTGCCGCATAACTCATTATGGATCAAAAGTTATGGGCATCAGAGCGACGGAGACTTGGTCACAAGCCTCACATCCTCGGTTTGCGTGCCCAGCCTCTACGTGATGCGAATATGTCTTGCCCAAGTAGCCGTAGGACTCGAGAATATAATTGTGATGGATAAAGCATCTTGGCAAGGATAAACGGGGCAAAAAAAATTAAAAGGGGGGTGCAATAGGAGGACTTCCGAGAGGGTCACCCATCCTAGTACTACTCTCGCCCAAGCACTCTTAACTTTGAAGTTCTAATAGCATCCGGTGCATTAGTGCTGGTATGATCGCACCCGTCATGTTAACAGTGCAAAGCCCTAATGTGTTGACGGTTCACAATCCCAGCCAAGGGAGACGACCCATTCAAAAGGCCCATTGGGCTTATCGACAGGCCATTTGTTTCAACAACGCAGCATCACAGAAAGACGTGATATTGACCATTGTAGAGCCCGCCAATGTTCTGCGACTTGGATTTTTGTGCTCTTTGCACCCACAACGAACGACCCGAGCCTAAAATATAGCGCAAAAAGAAGAAATGTGGCCCAAAACTGGTGAAAATGTTCGATTTTGGGTTTCGAAAACAAGCGCAGCCGAGTAGGCTTGCTGCCCCCATTGTAGATCTTTAGGAGAGCTTTCCTACGGTATGGTGTGCGCCGCATAACTCCATACAGATCAAAAGTTATGGGTATTGGAGCGACAAAGATCTGGTCACAGGCCCCACATCCTCAGTTTGCGAGCCTAGCCTCTACGTGATGCAAAGTTGTCTTGCCCAAGATTCCGTGGGACTCGAGAATATAAATGTGATGGATAAAGCATCTTGGCAAGGCAAAACGGGGCAAAAAAAATGAAAATGGGCCTGCAACACGAGGACTTCCCAGGGGGTCACCCATCCTATTACTACTCTCGCCCAAGCACAATTAACTTCAGAGTTCTGATAGAATCCGGTGCATTAATGCTGGTATGATCACACCCGTCATGTCAATGGTGCAAAGCTCTTATGAGTTGACGGTTCACAGTCTCAGTCAAGAGATACGACCCATTCAAAAGGCCCATTTGGGTTATCGACAACCCTTCTGCTTTAACAATGCAGCATCACCGCAAGACGTGATATCGACGTGTTGTAGAGCCCTCCAATGTTTCACGAGTTGGGTTCTCGTCCTCTTCGCGACACACGATGAACGACCCGGGCCTAAAACACAGCGCAAAAAGAAGAAAAGTGGACCGAAACTATTGAAAATGTTCAATTTTGGGTACCGAAAACAAGTGCAGCTAAGCAAGCTTATTGCCCCCAATGTAGAGCTCTTGGAGAGATTTCCAACGGTATGCTGTGCGCCGCATAATTCCTTACGGATAAAAAGTTATGGGCATCGGAGCAACGGAGACCTAGTCACAGGCCCTACGTCCTCGGTTTGCGGGCCCAACCTCTACGCTAAGTGAAGTTGTTTTCCCCAACTTGTTGTGGGACTCGAGAATATAAATGTGATGGATAAAGCATCTTGGCAAGGCTAAAACAGGGCAAAAAAAATGAAAAGTGGGGTGCAACACGAGGACTTCCCAGAGGGTCACCCATCCTAGTACTACTCTCGCCCAAGCACGCTTAACTTCGGAGTTCTGATTGCATCCTATGCGTTAGTGCTGGTATGATCGCACCCGTCATGTTATAGGTGCAAAGCCCTTATTTGTTGACGGTTCACAGTCCCAGCCAAGAGAGACGGCCCATTCAAAAGGCCCGTTGGGCTTATCAACAACCCATCTGCTTCAACAACGTAGCATCACCACAAGATGTGATATCGACGTGTTATAGAGCCCTCCAATGTTCCGTAAGTTGGGTTCTCGTCCCTTTTGCATTTCACGATGAACGACCTGGGGCTAAAAAATAGCGTAAAAAGAAGAAAAGTGGCCGAAAACTGGTGAAAATGTTTGATTTTGGGTATCAAAAAATGGCGCGGCTATGAGGCCCGACCCTGAATAACGTGTTACCTTGATTTGTGTGCCATAGACCAAGAATGATATGATTGACCTTGGATTACGTGCCCTGTCTTGGTTTTCGTGCATACCTTGTCACACGTGCCTTGACCTAGAATAGTGTGCCCTAATCCCCGACTGACGTGCGATACCTAGATATACGTGCCCTGACCTCGATGTACTAGCGTTACCTCATTTCGTGTGCCCTAATCTTGAACTGCGTACCGTAACCTAGATATAGAGTCGTGCCTTGATTTGCGTACATTGTATTGAATTACGTGCCTTGCATTGGTTTATGTGCATTCACCTAGGATTGTGTGCATTAGTCTTGAAGTATGTGCATTAGCCTCGTAGTTCGTGTCTATCTCGTAATTCGTGCCCTAGACCTAGGAATCCGTGCCACCACGTTAATCAAGAAAGAATCCTACACAAAGCATAAGACAATAAAATAATCCTACACAATCCACTAACCAATATTATATTCCTAATTCAAATTCTCTACAAACTCCACTAACAATAAAATAATACTAAACTATTCCTACATTTTCCACTAACTATTATTCTATTCATAATTCAACTCATCAACAAACATTCTTATATTTTATTCTACCTAGATTCCCTAATTTCCCAACATTCCTATGACAATTCTAATGACACAAATGCAAAAAATTAGTCCTAGACAATCTATGACATATTATGACACAAATGCATAAAAAATAGCCCCAAAACCCTACCCAATGCACACCATTTTCGACCAAGTACTCCTTGCCCATGCTAGGAATTTCAAAATGCCTCTTGAAGACATAAAAATCAGAATTGCTAAGCTCAAGGCTGAACCCATGCATCAACTTTTGCAAAAAGCCTCATTTTTCTTTCATTTCTCTCATTCTCCTCACATTTTTCTCTCTCCCTCTCATTCTTCTCTCTCCATCTCGGTTTTGGGCTGAGTTTCTTCATCCCTTAGCTCATCTTCATCATCCTATGGTGCATCAAGACAAACAACAAGCAAAGAAACTCACCCAAGCAAGCTAGGATGCAAGAAACACACATGCAAGCATTTTGAGTCACCATTTTTGGCCTTGGTGAGTTTCCTAGCTTCCATTTCTTTTCTTCTTGTTCTAACCACATGCATGTACTAAGAACTTGGCCACTAAGCTAGGAAAAATAGAGAGAAATCGGGTGGAGTCTTGGCTAAGCAAGGAAGAAGAAGAAATTTGTGCTTCAACAAGTTTTTGTGCATCTTCTTGGTTGATTGCTAAGGTGAGGGCTAAAACCTTTTGAAAATCCTTCAAAAATTCACATGCATGCTCAAAAATGTATGTCTTTGCTTCTGTACTTGAGTTATATGTTCGTTCATAAGCTTAAAAAACCATGCATGGCAAGATCTTGGCTTGAAAGTGGTGATAGGTGAAGTCGGATTGTTGACAGCTCTCTGACCAGATTGTTTCGAGGTAAGGTTAGCTAGGAAAATGATTTTGAAAATGCATGAAAATTGGTAGGTGACTAGTTTGGACAGTTGTGAACAGTTTTCGCAGAAATAGGACAAAGCTAATTTTGACTCTAAGGTCCTCAAAATGGTAGATCTTTAAAATGTGTCCAAATCTGGAAATCTGGAAAAATGAAGCAGGTTTTGGCAGATGCACTGACCTTGTAGAACGAACCATATTTGACTTAGTTATTGATGTCCAAAATGCATAAAAATTTTTGTGCTGCTAGATTTTTCAGTTCTGAACATTTTTGTCAGAAATGGACTAAGGGTAAATCGGACCTAAAGACCTCAAAATCGTCAATTACTGAAAAGTGTGCAAATCTGGACAGTTTTGTGCTATCCCACTGTCTCAGCTATATCTAATGATCCCGAACTCCAATTGATGCAAGGTTTGTTTCTGATTTTAGTTAACTTCTTAAGATTTAATTTGACATCTTATTCACTGGATTTGGAGATATTTTGGTTATTCTATTGATTGTGAGAAAACAGCCTATTGCAGTAAAGGTTTCACTTAGTTATATGCTTGAAAAATTGTTGTAACCTCTCTTGTGGTACTAATTGCTTGGAATTGTGGTGTTGGGATGTTGTGTGTACTGTTTTGAGTACTTGAGGATGTTTGAATTGAATGATGCATGACTTGAGAAAGATCTTGAGTTGACATAGGGTTTAATCACACGGTTAAGCATGAAACGGAAACCCTAATGACTAGGTAGTCTTGCTAAGTGTCAATCATTTGGATATTGCGTGGAAATTATATGCTTAGTGGGCTGCCCGTAAATGTCTTATAACTTCAAATGTGATTTTGACCATTGCATGTTGACAAATAGGCTTTTCTTGCATCCGAACCCACGTAGATGTTGTTGCATGTTGAATAATTGTATCACTTGATTACGTGCACTTCGAAATGAGTTATATGGCTTGACTTGCATGTGTTACATGGCTTCCCGTTTAATGTTCATATGGCTCTATATGCCTTTCAAGTGAAATTACTTGTCTTATCATGCCTCGTTTGATTACTTGACAACGTGCGATCTTATAACTGCTCGGAGGCGACCTACCTTGTTGTCCTCCTAATGTGATATGTTAAATGTTATAAATGTGCATTGCATACGAGGTTGCAACCTTTCAGTGTGGCATGGTAGTGTTTCACGCACGCCGGGCGGCATCGGGCTTGCCGGTGTTACCGTGACTACCATGGTCCAATTCCCTCTCTCGCTTGGCATTTCACCCTCGGAGAGTTGGGTCGTAGGTTTCGGGGTACATCCGAAGTACACCCAATTGGGAACGATAAGTGGATTATTGAAGTCGGCCGCAACAATTGTATCGAAATTGAAATTGAGAGCAACTGCTCACCGTATCCTTGAAATGATTGGTAAATGTATCTGTTACTCGATTTGTTTCATATATTTGCGTACCTTATTATTTGTAATACGTGACATGTTTTCAAAAAGAGTTTTCATAAATTGAACCAAAAAATGAGTTTCAAAACGTATTTCTCGTTCCCCCTCGCTGAGTTCATAGGGACTCACCCTCTTTTATCATCTCAGGTGAAGAAGATCAAGAACAGGTATCCGAGGACGATGTGCCTAACGATGATTCCTTGGAGTGATTGCCTATCTTGTGTGCTTTGCGTGATTATGGCTATTTGCGAACTATGCTACTTGAAGACTATTTCTTTTATGTTGCTCATTGTTTATTGATGTAAATGACCCCGTTGTAATTTGGGTCTAATTCTGGGATTGTACTATCTATAACTGGACGAACTTTTATTTGGTTGTTTGCTTTCGTTTTCTTAATTAGTAGTTATCGTAGGCATTCAAATCACTAGATGAACAATCAACTAAGTTAATTCTATCTAATTTCACTTAGGTGCTCATTTGCAAACTAAAGGATAATAGGTACTTGCATGATAGGAAATTGACAAATAAACGGGACATAGTTATCATGTTAGGCTTATTAACCAAACGAGACTTTCAAGATAAACTAGTAGGCAAATCGGTTGGTGACAAATAGGAGTCCTTAATGGAATTGGATTAATGATTGGAATAATTGAGGCATTTAGAGAATTAGGTCAAACCAAAGAGCCCAATTACAGCCGTTATGCTGCCGGTTTACCGAAAAATTTTGGAGTTTAGGCCAAAACGTTAAGTGTTAAATCTTCATGAACGGTTAAGTACGAGACGTGACTTAAATGTTTAGATCACACCCTAGTCTAACCTTTATAGGCCGGGTTGGGGCGTGACAGCGGCCGAGTAGGCTTGTTGCCCCCATCGTAGAGCTCTAGGAAAGTTTTCCAACGGTATGTTGTGCGCTGCATAACTCCTTACGGATCAAAAGTTATGGGTACTGGAACGATAGAGACCTGGTCACAGGCCCCACGTCCTCGGTTTGCATGTCCAACCTCTAAGTGATGCAAAGTTCTCTTGCCCATGTTGCCGTGGGACTCGAGAATATAAATGTGATGGATAAAACATCTTGGCAAGGCTAAACGGGGCAAAAAAAGAAAAGGGGGGTGCAACACGAGGACTTACTAGGGGGTCAGCCATCCTAGTACTACTCTCACCCAAGCACGCTTAACTTCGGAGTTCGGATAGCATCCGGTGCATTAGTGTTGGTATGATCGCACCCATCATGTTGATGGTGCAAAGCCCTTATGTGTTGACGGTTCACAGTCCCTTCCAAGAGAAACGACTTATTCAAAAGGTCCGTAGGGCTTATCGACTACCCATCTCCTTCAACAACGCAGCATCACCACAAGATGTGATATCGACGCGTTGTAGAGTCCACTAATGTTCCGCGAGTTGGGTTCTCATCCCCTTCGCGACTCACGACGAATGACCCAGGCCTAAAAAACAGTGTAAAAAGAAGAAATATGGCCCGAAACTTGTGAAAATGTTTGATTTTGGGTACCGAAAATAGGCGAAACCGAGTAGGCTTGCTGCCCCCGTCGTAGAGCTCCCGAAGACCTTTCCAACTGTATGTTGTGCGCCGCATAACTCCTTACGGATCAAAAGTTATGGGCACCGGAGCGACGTAGACCTGGTCACAAGCCCCACGTCCTCGGTTTGCGAGCCCAGCCTCTATGCGATGCGAAGTTATCTTGCCCAAGTTTTCGTGGGACTCAAGAATATAAATGTGATGGATAAAGCATCTTGGCAAGGCTAAACGGGGCAAAAAAATGAAAAGAGGGTGCAACACGAGGACTTCCCAGGGGGTTACCCTTCCTAGTACTACTCTCGCCTAAGTACGCTTAACTTCGGAGTTCTGATTGCATCCGGTGCATTAGTACTGGTATGATCACACCCGTCAAGTTGACTTTCCAAATTAGCTCTCATTAGTTTAAATAGTTCTAATCAGTCATTCGCTATTTATAAAAATTATAAATTTAATGTCCCACGAGTTAGGTTGTTGTCCTTTTCGCGAATCACAATGAATAACCCGGGATGAAAAAATAGCATAAAAAGATGAAAAGTAGCCCAAAATAGATGAAAACGTTTGATTTTGGGTTCTGAAAATAGGCACAGTCAAGTAGGCTTGCTGCCCCTGTCGTAGAGCTCCCGGAGAGATTTCCAACGATATACTGTGCACCGCATAACTCTTTACAGATCAAAAGTTATGGGCACCGGAATGGCAGAGACCTCGTCACAGGCCCCACGCCCTCGGTTTGCGGGCCCAACCTCTATATAAAGCGAAGTTGTTTTGCCCAAGATGTCGTGGGACTCGAGAAAAGAAATGTGATGGAAGAAGCATCTTGGCAAGGCTGAACGGGACTAAAAAAACAAAACGAATAGGGGATGCAACATGAGGACTTCCCACGGCATCACTTATCCTAGTACTACTCTCGCCCAAGAACGCTTAACTTCGGAGTTCTGATGGGATCCGACACGTTAGTGCTGGTGTGATCGCACCTTTCTTGTTTAGTGTGCAAAGCCCTTATGGTTTGACGGTTCACAGTCCCAGCCTAGAGAGGCGGCCAATTCAAAAGGCCTAATGGGCTTATTGACAACCCATCATCTTCAACAATGCAACATCCTCACAAGACATGATTTCGACGCGTTGTAGGGTCCTCTAATGTCCTGCGAGTTATGTTGTCGTCCTTTTTGCGGCTCACAACGAACAACTCGGGATGAAAAAACATCACAAAAAGAAGAAAAGTAGCTTGAAACTGAAAAAAAAAAACGTTCGATTTTGGGTTCCAAAAACTGGAACAACCGAGCAGGGCGGCCCCCATCGTAGAGCTTTCGGAGAACTTTCCAACGATATACTGTGCGTCGCATAACTCCTTACGGATCAAAAGTTATGGGTACAAGAGCGATGGAGACCTGGTCACAGGCCCCACGCCCTCGGTTTGCGGGCCCAACCTCTACGCGAAACAATGTTGTCTTGCCCAAGATGCCGTGGGACTCAAGAAAAAAAATGTAACAGAAGAAGCATCTTGGCAAGGCTAAACGGGGCTAAAAAAACAAAACGAATAGGGGGTACAACACGAGGACTTCCTAGGGCATCACCCATCCTACTACTACTCTCACCCAAGCACGCTTAACTTTGGAGTTCTGATGGTATCCGACGCGTTAGTTGTGAGGCCCAACCCCGAATAACGTGTCTTACCTCGATTTACATGCCTTAGACCCAGAATTATAAAATTGACCTTGGATTACGTTCCCTGTCTTTGTTTTTGTGCATGCCTCATCATACGTACCTTGACCTAGAATTGTGTGCCCTAATTCCCGATTTATGTGTAACACCTCGATATTCGTGCATTAACCTTGAACTGTATGCCTTAACCTAGATACAAGACTCGTACCTTGATTTTTTGCATTGCATTGAATTGCGTGCCCTACATTGGTTTACATGTATTCACCTAGGAATGCGTGCTTGCACGCTAATCAATAAAGATTCTTGCACAAAGCACTAGATAATAAAATAATCCTGCACAATCCACTAATCATTATTATATTCCTAATTCAAATCCTACAAATTTCACTAACTATAAAATAACATTAAATTATTCCTAAACATTCCATTAACATTATTTTAATCCTAATTCAAATTCACTACAAGACAAAATCTTATCATCACCCAAACCATCCCTAATATAATATACCTAATCACCTTTTCCTACAAAACCCACTAACTATTAATACTATACTTTAATCCTAATTCAACCCACTAGAAGACAAACAACCCAATATTCTCTTACACACAATTATAATTTAAACTCACACAAGACACAAAAAAAAAAAAAACATTCCTATGACAACACTAAACACAAGACTCATAAAAATACACTTTTTAAGAGCTTTATGCACATTTTTATGCCTAGAGTTCAACAAAAGCTTATTATATTCCATTGCTTAGTTCTTATCACCCATACACTGATTCAAAACAAGAAAATTCAGATTTAGAGAGGGTAAGGGTCGTGCAAGAGAGGAAGAGAAAGAAGAAGAGGGAGAGAAGGAGAAAGAAAGAAAGAAGGAGAAGAAAAGAAAGGCTTTGGCTAGCTAGTTTCAATCTTTGCATTTGCTTGCTTCAATTCTTGCTTAATCTTCCTCAAGGTGAGGGTTCTAAACTGTTTTTAAAGTATTTTCAAAGGTTCATAAGCATGATATGTGATTATATAGCCATGCATGTGAAGATATATGCTAATACTTGCTAGTATAACTTCATTGAGGTCTATGTTGCGCAATGTTCTTGCATGGACGATTTAATATAGTAAACACGCTTAGATATGCATGATCTGTAGATATGTTAGTTAAGAGGTAGAATAACAACTTTCATGTTGATAGCATCCTTGGATTTTGAAGTTTAAGGTGGTTTTCAAGCCATGCAAGTAAGTATTACTAATCTGCTGAGTTTACTGACCCTTCTGTTCGGAGCATTTTTAAGATAGAAAACGATGTTAAAAATGCATGAAACTTATTGAGTCACTGGATTTGTCAGTTATGAACATATTTTTCAGAAATAGGCTAAGGCTAATTTTGAGTTTAAGACCCCTTAAATTGGAAAATATCGTAATGTGTCTAAATCTGGATAACTTGGAAATGTGAAATATGTTTCTGGCAGCTTTCTGACCTTGTAGAACGAAACGTTTTTGGCCTAGTAAACAATGATACAAATGCATGAAATTTGGTAGGTTACTAGATGTTTCAGTTTTGAACATATTTTTAAGAAATAGTCTAAGGCTAATTTTTACTTTAAGACCTTCAAAATGATCAAATATCGTAATATGTCTAAATCTGGACAACTTGGAAATATGTAGTTATGGTTTGGCAGCTCTCTGTCCTTGTAGAACGAAATATTTTTGACCTAGAAAAAGATGTTAAAAATGCATAAAATTTGGTAGGTCACTATATTTTTCAGTTCTGAAAATATTTTGTAGAAATAGGCTAAGGCTAATTTTGAGTTTAAAGCCCCCAAAAATGGAAAATATCAAAATGTGTATGAAACTGGACAGTTTTGCATAGTCTCACGGTTTTGGTCATAACTCCTAAGTCAGAACTCGGAATGCAGCGAGGTTTGTTCCTAGATTTAAAGAACTCATTAATATTCAATTTGAAATTTGTTTCACTGAATTTGGAGGTTATTTTCTTAGCTAAATGAATGAGGAAACACAGACCATTGCAGTAGGGTTTTTGCTTAGTAAGATGCTTTAAATCATGTTGTAACTTTACTTGAGGTATTGAATGCTTGGAATTGTGGAAATTAGAAGTTGTGTGAGCTATTTTGGTTGGTTGAGGCTGCTTAAATTGGTTGATGCATGGCTTAGGATCATTACATGATGAATTGTTGCTCAATCGCATGTGTAAGCACGAAATTGAGGCCCTATTGCTTATGAATGCTTGCTAAGTGATGATCCTATGGTTAAATATGTTCAATTGAGTGATTATTAGGCTGTCCAATAATTGTTAAGTATGCTTGAAATGGTTTAAGTGTTTCTTGTGGTCCTTAGCAAACAAAATCAACACCCGAGCACGGCCTTGTAAACCCTAATGGCCACGTAGACTCCCAAGTCATAAACCACTCTTGTGTGACTTATAATTGATATTGAGGATTGTTAATAGGCTGCCTGGAATTGTCTTTATAGCTCTAAACATGATTCTCGATGATTTCATGTTGATAAGTGAACTATTCTTGCACCCGGTTTTGTGTGAGTGTCGTAGCATGCTTGTATGATCTCAACACTTGATATGTGAACTAAAATGAGCTATATGACTTGTTTTATATGGTGTTACTTAGCTGTCCGTTAAATGTTCACATGCTCCTAAGTGTTTTACAAAGTGAATTTACATGTCAAAGCATGCCTCGTATGTTTACTTGTCAATAAGTGATCTTATAATTGCTCGGAGGTAACCTACTTTGTTGACCTCCTAATGTGAATTGTTAAAAGATATTCTATGGCTTGTTTTATAACATGATTACTTGGCTGCCCATGAAAGTTTAATTGCTCTCAAATTGATATATGAAATGATTATATGTTCTTGCAATGCCTTATGTGCCAATATGTCAAAATGTGATCATATACTTGCTCGGAGGCAACCTATTTTGTTGACCTCCTAATGTGAAATGTTAAATGGCATAAATGTGCATTGCATACAAGGTTGCAACCTTTCATTGTGGCATAGTAGCGTTTCATGAACGCCGGGCGGCATAGGGTTTACCGGTGCTCCCGTGTCTACCATAGTCCAATTCCCTCTCTTGCTTGGCATGTGACGCCCGAGATTTAGCCATGCATTTAATTACTGTTGCATCTTTGTTTGCGCATTTCCTTCTGTGCATTATTGACTGCCTTCCTGAGTTACTATTCACTCCGTTTTTAAACTGCCTTCTATTAGTTAATTAGCATTTTTATTAAATCATATTAATTATAAAAGTAGTGGGAAAAATGTGCAATTGAGCTAGAGGCGATAGGAGATCTCGTTTAGAAAATGATTTTTAGTAGTTGAATGAATAGTGTTACGTAACTAACTTAGGTAATTAATTAGCTAGCATATATTTTACTATCTAAGCTCGTTTTAAAGCTTACTACGCACATTTTATTAGATCACTTAAGCACCCAAATGACCCCACCTCAACTTAACCCCTTTATTATATCACTTAAGCTCATAAAATGCAAAAGAAAAAAAAATTAAAAGCTGAAAACAAGAGCCAAACCCGACAGCCCCTCTTTGCACTTGGGAGGAATTTTTCATCTTCAACTCTTCAATTCAAGCCAAGCCAAGCCTTGAGCAACTAGTGTAGGGTGTTTGCAAGGTTCCTAGGTGCTCCTACGCGTATTGGTGAGGGATTTCACGACTTGTTTTTGCATTTTTAAATAGTTGCTCATTTCTTGATTTGTTGAAAATATGATTATATGCCATTGTAATTGTTATCTATGCTAATATACCATCTATATGAATGCTAGAGAACACATTTGAGCCGTTGTTTCGCTTTTTAAACGGTTAGAATCGTTAGTTTGATTTTTAGGGTGAATAGTGACATTTTTTCTAGGGTTTTGTGTAATTGCTCGAATTAGCTTGATTTAATGCTTCTAATAGATGCCTTAGGTGTTAGTGAAGATAGCCTAATAGCCCCGTGCACTTGCATTGCCCTTAAATCGCCTAAAAATGGAAAATAGCCGACTTTAATTTGGGGCTTTCGGGGTTAATGCGAATCCGGGTGGATTCGGGCTTCAATTCTAGTATTCTTAGGCTACCTAGGTGCTATAGATGCCTTGATATCCCTTGTTTGAAGCCCGGACAATGTAGGTGTAGTTTAAAGCCAAAAGAGGGAAATTGGGGCTTTCGGGGTAAACACGGGCATTTGAATGAGTTAGAGGGTTGAGAGGGTACCTTGGGGGTTAGTTAGAAGGTTGGGAGAGTTTCCTTTGAAAATGAAATCATTAACGTTGGTTTGGAAGAGAAATAGTTCGAAAAACAAAGGGGTTTAGGTGCAATTTAAGTTGTCTCACACTTCTAAACCCATGTCAGGACTTCTTGAGTGTTTATATGTGATTTTAAATTGATTTGGAGCTTTTGGTATGATTCTATGCTTATTTTGTATATGTTCATTTGTAAACTGCTTATTAGCTTCTATATTTGCTTCTATCCTAATTGCAACGAGGTCAACCTACTTTGTTGATCCTCATATGTGTTAATGCTTATATTATTGCTATTAACTTGCCATCGTTAAGTGCATTGCATAGTGGTTGCGCAACCATAGTGTCAGGGGCGGATGTGTTGAATATCGGCTGGGCGGCAGAGGGCTTGCCCGTGGATATTCAAACTCCGTACCCTATTCCCTCATTCGCCTGGTCCGGAGATTGCCAGGGGATGTTGGGTCGTAGGATTCGGGGTACATCCGGAGTACACCCACTGGAGTGATTGGGGTTATGCCGGCTTATCGTGATCGTGCTCGTGGTTCGTGGATCGTGATTGAAGTCCAGTGAAGATTGGTGTATAGGGGATTGTTGAAACGTATCCTTTTAAATGTGTGGTTACTTATGTTATCCTTGCTTCTTAAATTGTCTAAGTGATATTGTTGTATAATTGTATTATATGTTGCATTGCACACCCCGGGACTATATCCCTCACTGGGCAACAGTGGTTGCTCATACCTCAATATCTGTTTCAGGAGACGCTGAGGGTGATCCCAGCTTGTTGATTTAGTTGAGGAAGAAGAAGTTCAGATTGAGCCTTTACCTTAGTTGATGTACCTGATATCTTGAGGTGGTTAATGAATTTGTTGCTATGTGGAAGATTCATCTTATTACTTTACGTACTATTTTGTGGCCTAAGGGCTATGTATATGTTGTTGTGCAAATTGAAGGATAGTAGATTGTGGTGTAGAATTGGAAGCCATGTCTTGTAATAACTTTTATTCTTGCCTTTATTTCCTTGCATGCTTGGGAGTGGATGGTTAATGTAGAATGCATTATCCTTTAAGTTGTTTTATTGATTTCCTAGAATGTTATGATTATAAAACTATGCTGATAACAAGTTCTCGCATGCTTGTGTGTTTTGGAGATATTGTGTACCACAAGGCTCGGATGGCCTTATAGCTTTGTTGTTTAATTAAGAAAAGTTTGTATTGTATTGTTGGGACTTTGTTTAAGTGTTTACAGGTTTTTAGAATGTCCACAGTACAGGGGAGACTCTGTCCGTGTGTCGGGTCCGGACTTAACCTTTAGCTTGGGGGTTGGGTCGGGGCGTGACATGGCATTCCACCCTCAGAGAGTTGGGTCGTAGGATTCGGTGTACATCCGCAGTACACCCATTTGGAGTGATAAGTGGATGATTGATGTTGGCTACAACAATGGTTATTGGAAATGATCTTGAGAGTAAATGCTCACCGATTGATATTGAGAGTGAAAGCTCACCGTATCATTTTCACTATGTGTTTAAATACTCTTGCTTGGTTCCTAGAGGACCTCGGGGAGGAAAAACAGGTAAATGTGTTCATTTATATTTATGTTATGTTATGAACTTATTTATTTTCTATGACATGTTTCCAAAGGAGTTTTCATAAGATTAACCGGAAAAGGATTTCAAAACCTTGCCACCTGTTTCCCTCCCTCCCTGAGTTCATAAGGTCTCACCCTTTTTTTTTTGTCACAGGTGAAGTAGATTTGGAATAGGTACCCAAAGAAAATGTGCTAGTTGATGAACCTTTGGAATGACTATGTGTATTGCATGCTTTTCGTGAACATGGGTACTATTAGGGATGTTGTGTTTGTTTGCAGACTCTTTATTTCATTGATGTAAATGACCCCGTAGTAATTTGGGTCTATTTTTTGATTGTACTATCTATAACCAGAAGAACTCTTTATTTGGTTATTTGCTTTCATTATTTTGAATAGTAGTTATCGTAGGCGTTTAAACCACTAGTGATTAATCCACTAAGTTAATTCTATCTAATTTCACTTAGGTGCTCACCCATAAGCTAAAAGATAATAGGTACTTGCATAATAGGAAATTGACAAATAAATGGAACAAAGTTATCATGCTAGGCTTATTAACCAAATGGGACTTTCAAGATAAATTAGTTGGCATATCGGTTGATGACAAAATAGGAACTTTAGTTGGAATCAAATTTATGATTGAAAATTTTGAGGTATTCTAGAAATTAGGTCAAACCAAAGGTCCTAAATACAACCGTTATGCTGCCAGTTTTTCAAAAAACTTTTAGAGTTCTAGGCTAACGAATAAGCATTGATCTTCGTGAATTGGTTATAGTCGTAAAGTAAAGATAATGATTTAGGTCATACCCTAGTCTAGCCTCCATAGGTCAGGATGGGTCGTGACATTAGTGCTGGTATGATCGTACCAGACATGTTTAGTGTGCAAAGCCCTTATGTGTTGATAGTTCACAGTCCCAGCCCAAAGAGGCGACCCATTCAAAAGGCCTAATGGGCTTATCGACAACTCATCTGCTTCAACAACGCAGCATCCTCGCAACACGTGATTTTGACACGTTGTAGGGCCCTCTAATGTCCTGTGAGTTAGGTTCTCGTCCTTTTCGCGGCTCACGACGAACAACCTAGGATGAAAAAACAGCACAAAAAGATGAAAAGTAGCCCGAACCTGATGAAAACATTCGATTTTGGGTTCGAAAACAGGCACAACTGAGCAAGCTTGCAGCCTCTGTCGTAGAGCTACCAGAGATCTTTCAAATGATATATTGTGCACCGCATAACTCCTTACATATCAAAATTTATGGGCACCGGAGCGACGGAGACCTGGTCACAGGCTCCACGCCCTCGGTTTGCGGGCCTAGCTTATACGCGAAGCGAAGTTGACTTGCCCAAGATGCCGTGGGACTCGAGAAAAGAAATGTGTCAGAAGAAGCATCTTGGCAAGGCTGAACGAGGCTAAAAAAACAAAACGATTAGGGGGTGCAATATGAGGACTTCCTAGGGCGTCGCCCATCCTAGTACTACTCTTGCCCAAGCATGCTTAAATTCGGAGTTCTGATGGGATCAGACGCGTTAGTGCTGGTATGATCACACCCATTATGTTTAGTGTGCAAAGCCCTTATGTGTTGGCTGTTCACAGTCCCAGCCTAGAGAGGCGGCGCATTCAAAAGGCCCAAAGGGCTTATCGACAACCCATCTGCTTTAACAACGCAGCATCCTTTTAAGACATGATTTCGACGTGTTGTAGGGCCCTCTAATGACCATCGAGTTAGGTTGTCATCCGTTTCGCTGCTCACGACGAACAACCAAGATAGAAAAAATAGTACAAAAAGATGAAAAGTAGACCAAAACTGATGATAATGTTCGATTTTGGGTTCTAAAAATAGGCACAGCCAAGCAAGCTTGCTGCCTCCATCGTAGAGCTCCCAGAGAGATTTTCAACGATATACTGTGCACCGCATAACCCCTTATGGATCAAAAGTTATGGGCTCCGGAGAGACGGACACCTGGTCATAGGCCCCACGCCGTCGGTTTGCCGGCGCAGCCTCTATGCGAAACGAAGTTGTCTTGCCCAAGATGTCGTGGGACTCAAGAAAAGAAATGTGACGGAAAAAGCATCTTGGCAAGGCTGAACGGGGCTAAAAAAAAAATGAGTAGGGGGTGCAACACGAGGACTTCCCAGGGTGTCACCCATCCTAGTACTACTCTCGCCCAAGCACGCTTAACTTCGGAGTACTGATGGGATCCGAAGCGTTAGTACTGGAATGATCGCACCCGTCATGTTTAGTGTGCAAAGCCCTTATGTGTTGACGGTTCACAGTCCCTGCCCAGAGAGACGGCCTATTCAAGAGGCCCAATGGGCTTATCAACAACCCATCTGCTTCAACAACGTAGCATCCTCGAAAGACGTGATTTTGACGCATTGTAGGGCACTCTAATGTCCCGCGAGTTAGGTTGTCGCCCTTTTCGGGGCACACCACGAACAACCCGGGATGAAAAAACAGCACAAAAAGAAGAAAAGTAGCCCAAAACTGATGAAAACATTCAATTTTGGGTTCTTAAAATAGGAACAGCTAAACAAGCTTGCTGCCCTCGTCGTAGAGCTCCCGGAGAGCTTTCCAACGATATACTGTGCGTCGCATAACTCCTTATGGATCAAAAGTTATAGGTACCAGAGCGACGAAGACCTGGTGACAGGCCCCACGCCTTCGGTTTGCGGGCCCAGCCTTTACGCGAAGCGAAGTTGTCTTGCCCAAGATGCTGTGGGCCGAGAAAAGAAATATGACAAAAGAAGCATCTTGGAAAGGTTAAATGAGGCTAAAAAAACAAAACGAATAGGGGGTGCAACATGAGGACTTCCCAGGGCGTTACCCATCCTAGTACTACCCTCGCCTAAGCATGCTTAACTTCAGAGTTCTGATGGGATCCGACGCGTTAGTGCTGGTATGATCACACCCATCATGTATAGTTTGCAAAGCTCTTATGTGTTGACAGTTCACAGTCCCAACCCAGAGATACGACCCATTCAAAAGGCACAATTGGATTATCGACAACCCATCTGCTTCAACAACGCAGCAACCTCGCAAGACGTGATTTTGATGCATTGTAGGGCCCTCTAATGTCCCGCGAGGTAGGTTGTCATCCTTTTCGTGGCTCACGACGAACAACCCGGGATGAAAAAATAGCACAAAAAGATGAAAAGTAGCCCAAAACTGATAAAAATGTTCGAATTTGGGTTTCTGAAAATAGGCATAGCCGAGTAGGCTTGCTATCCCCATCGTAGAGCTTCCGGAGAGCTTTTCAACGATATACTATGCACCACATAACTCCTTACGGATCAAAAGTTATGGGCACCGGAG
Source organism: Ehretia macrophylla (assembly GCA_037974665.1). NCBI lineage: Eukaryota > Viridiplantae > Streptophyta > Magnoliopsida > Boraginales > Ehretiaceae > Ehretia > Ehretia macrophylla. The sequence continues at coordinate 24,052,073 of CM075780.1, forward strand.
CGACAGAGACCTGGTCACAACAGCCACGCCTTCTGTTTGCGGGCCCAGCCTCTACGCGAAATGAAGTTGTCTTGCCCAAGATGCCGTGGAATTTGAGAAAAGAAATGTCACGGAAGAAGCATCTTGGCAAGGCTAAACGGGGCTACAAAAACAAAACGAATAGGGGGTGCAATAGGAGGAGTTCCCATGGTGTCACCTATCCGAGTACTACTTTTGCCAAAGCACATTTAACTTCGGAGTTCTGATGGGAACCGATGCGTTAGTGCTGGTATGATCACACCCGTCATGTTTAGTGTGCAAAGCCCTTATGTGTTGACGATTCACAGTCCCAACCCAGAGATGCGGCCTATTCAAAAGGCCCAATGGGCTTATCGACAACCCATCTGCTTCAACAACGCAGCATCCTCTTAAGACGTGATTTCGACACGCTGTAGGTCCCTCTAATGTCCCGCGAGTTAGGTTGTCGTCCTTTTTGCTGCTCACGATAAACAACCCGGGATGAAAAAATAGCACAAAAGATGAAAAGTAGCCTGAAACTGATGAAAACGTTTGATTTTTGGTTCAAAAAATATGCACAGTCGAGCAGGCTTGCTACCCCCATCGTAGAGCGTCTGAAGAACTTTCTAACAATATATTGTGCACTGCATAACTCCTTACATATCAAAAGTTATGGGCACCGAAGCGACGGAGACCTGGTCATAGGCCCCACGCCCTCAGTTTGCAGGCCCCACCTCTATGCGAAGCGAAGTTGTCTTACCCAAGATGTCGTGGGACTCGAGAAAAGAAATCTGATGGAAGAAGCATCTTGGCAAGGCTGAACGGGGGTAAAAAAACAGAACAAATAGGGGGTGCAACTCGAGGACTTCCCAGGGCATCACCCATCCTAGTACTACTCTTGCCCAAGCACGCTTAACTTCGGAGTTCTGATGGGATCCGACGCATTAGTAGTGGTATGATCACACCCGTCATGTTTAGTGTGCAAAGCCCTTATGTGTTGACGGTTCACAATCCCAGCCCAAAAAGGCGGCCCATTCAAAAGGCCCAATGGGCTTATCGACAACCCAACTGCTTTAACAACGTAATATCCTTGCAAGATGTGATTTCGACGCGTTGTAGGGCACTCTAATGTCCTGCGAGTTAAGTTGTCGTCCTTTTCGCGGCTCACCATGAACAACCCAGGATGAAAAACAGCACAAAAAGAAGAAAAGTCGCTCGAAACCGATGAAAACATTCAATTTTGAGTTCCAAAAATAGTAACAGCTAAGCAAGCTTGCTGCCCTCGTCGTAGAGCTCCTAGAGAGATTTTCAACGATATACTGTGCGCCGCATAACTCCTTATGGATCAAAAGTTATGGGCACCGGAACGATGGAGACCTGGTGATAGGCCCCATACCCTCAGTTTGCGGGACCAGCCTCTACGCGAACTAAAGTTGTCTTGCCCAAGATGTCGTGGGACTCGGGAAAAGAAATATGACGGAAGAAACATGTTGGCAAGGTTCAACGGGGCTAAAAAAACAAAACGAATAGGGGGTGCAACATGAGGACTTCCCAGGGCATCACCTATCCTAGTACTACGCTCGCCCAAGCACGCTTAACTTTGGATATCTGATGGGATCCGATGCGTTAGTGCTGGTATGATCGAACCCGTCATGTTTAGTGTGCAAAGCCCTTATGTGTTGACAGTTCATAGTCCTAACCCAGAGATGCGGCCCATTCAAAAGGCACAATTGGCTTATCGACAACCCATCTGCTTCAACAATGCAGCAACCTCGCAAGACGTGATTTCGACGCATTGTAGGGCCCTCTAATGTTCCGAGAGTTAGCTTGTCGTCCTTTTTGCGGCTCACCACGAACAACCCGTGATGAAAAATAGCACAAAAAGATTAAAAGTAGCCCATAACTGATAAAAATGTTCGATTTTGGCTTTATGAAAATAGGCATAGCTGAGTAGGCTTGCTGCCCCTATTGTAGAGCTCCCAGAGAGCTTTCTAACGATATACTGTGCAGTACATAACTCCTTACGGATCAAAAGTTATGGGCACCAGAGCGACAGAGACCTGGTCACAATCGCTACGCCCTCGGTTTGCGAGCCTAGCCTCTATGCAAAGTGAAGTTGTCTTGTCCAAGATGTCATGGGACTCGAGAAAGTAAATGTCATGGAAGAAGCATCTTGGCAAAGCTGAACAGGGCTAAAAAAACAAAACGAATAGTGGGTGCAACACAAAAACTTCTTATGGCGTCATCCATCCTAGTACGACTCTCGCCCAAGCACGCTTAACTTTGGAATTCTGATGGGATCTGATGTGTTAGTGGTGGTAAGATCGCACCCATCATGTTTAATGTACAAAGCCCTTATGTGTTGATGGTTTACAGTCCTAGCCCAGAGTGGCAGCCCATTCAAAAAGCCCAATAGGCTTATCGACAACCCATATACTTCAACAACGCAGCATCCTCGCAAGACGTGATTTTGACGCATTGTAGGGCCCTCTAATGTCCTGCGAGTTAGGTTGTCGTCCTTTTTGCAGCACATGACGAACAACCCAGGATGAAAAAATAGCACAAAAAGATTAAAAGTAGCCCGAAAGTAATGAAAACTTTCGATTTTGGGTTCCAAAAAATGGCACAGCCGAGTAGGTATGCTGCCACCGTCATAGAGCTCCCGGAGAGCTTTCCAACAATATACTGTGAGCCGCATAACTCCTTACGGATCAAAAGTTATGGGCACCGATGTGACGGAGACCTGGTCTTAGGCCCCACGCCCACGGTTTGCTGGCCCAGCCTTTACGCGAAGCGAAGTTGTCTTGCCCAAGATACCGTGGGACTTGAGAAAAGAAATGTGATGGAAGAAGCATCTTGGCAAGGCTGAACGGCGCTAAAAAAACAAAATGAATAGGGGAGGCAACATGAGGACTTCCCAGGGCGTCACCTATCCGAGTACTACTCTTGCCCAAGCACGTTTAACTTCAGAGTTCTGATGGGATCCGACGCGTTTGTGGTGGTATGATCACACCCATCATGTTTAGTGTACCAAGCCCTTATGTGTTGACGGTTCACAATCCCAGCCCAGAGAGGCAACCAATTCAAAAGGCCCAATGGGCTTATCGACAACCCATCTACTTCAACAATGTAGCATCCTCGCAAGACGTGATTTTGATGTATTGTAGGGCCCTCTAATGTCCCGCGAGTTAGGTTGTCGTCCTTTTTGCGGCTCACGACGAACAACCCAGGAGGAAAAAATAGCACAAAAAGATGAAAAGTACCTCAAAACTGATGAAAACGTTTGATTTTGGTTTCTGAAAATAGGCACAGCCGAGCAGGCTTGTTGCTCCTATCGTAGAGCTCCCTGAGAGATTTCCAACGATGTACTGTGCACCGCATAACTTCTTACGGATCAAAAGTAATGGGCACCGGAGCGACAGAGACCTGGTCACAAGCCCTATGCCCTCGGTTTGCGGGCCCAACCTCTATGCGAAGCGAAGTTCTCTTGCCCAAGATGTTGTGGGACTCGAGAAAAGAAATGTGACAGAAGAAGCATCTTGGCAAAGCTGAACGGGGCTAAAAAAACAAAACGAATAGGGGGTGCAACACGAGGACATCCGAGGGCATCACCCATCCTAGTACTACTCTCGCGCAAGCACCCTTAACTTCGTAGTTTTGATGGGATCCAACGCATTAGTGGTGGTATGATCGCACCCGTCATGTTTATTGTGCAAAGCCCTTATATGTTGACGGTTCACAGTTCCAGCCCAGAGAGGTGGCGCATTCAAAAAGCCCAATGGGCTTATCGACAACCCATCTACTTTAACAACGCAGCATCCCTGTAAGACATGATTTTGATGCTTTGTAAGGCCCTCTAATATCCCATGAGTTAGGTTGTCATCTTTTTCACGATTCACGACGAACAACCCAAGATGAAAAATAGCACAAAAAGATGAAAAATAGCTTGAAACTGATGAAAACGTTCAATTTTGGTTTCTGGAAATTGATACAGCCAAGCAGGCTTACTGCCCCTATCGTAGAGCTCCCAGAAAGATTTCCAACGATATACTGTGCACCACATAACTCCTTACGAATCAAAAGTTATGGGCACCGGAGCGACAGAGACTTGGTCACAGGCCCACGCCCCTTGTTTGCGGGCCCAGCCTCTATGCGAAGTGAAGTTGTCTTTCCCAAGATGTCGTGGGACTCGAGAAAAGAAATGTGACAGAAGAAGCATCTTGGCAAGGCTGGACGGGGCTAAAAAAACAAAACGAATAGGCGGCGCAACACGACGACTTCCCAAGGCATCACCCATCCGAGTACTACTTTTGCCCAAGTACGTTTAATTTCGGAGTTCTGATGGGATCCGACGCATTAGTGCTGGTATGATCGTACCCGTCATGTTTAGTGTGCAAAGCCCTTATGTGTTGACAATTCACATTCCCAACCTAGAGTGGCGGCCTATTCAAAAGGCCCAATGGGCTTATCGACAACCCATCTACTTCAACAACGCATCATCCTCTCAAGACGTGATTTTGACGCGTTTTAGGGCCCTTTAATGTCCCGCAAGTTAGGTTGTCGTCAGTTTTGCTACTCACGACGAACAACCCGGGATGAAAAAATAGCACAAAAAGATTAAAAGTAGAATCAAACTAATGAAAATGTTCAATTTTTGGTTAAGAAAATATGCACAGCTGAGCAGGCTTGTTGCCCCCATCGTAGAGCTACCGGAGAACTTTCCAACGATATACTGTGCACCACATAACTCCTTACGGATCAAAAGTTCTAGGCACCGGAGCGACGGAGACCTGGTCACAGGCCCCACACCCTCAGTTTGCAGGCCCAGCCTCTATGCGAAGCGAAGTTTTCTTGCCCAAGATGTTGTGGGACTCGAGAAAAGAAATGTGACGGAAGAAGCATCTTGGCAAGGCTGAACTGGGCTAAAAAACAAAACGAATAGGGGGTGCAACTCGAGGACTTCCTAGGGTGTCACCCATCCTAGTACTACTCTCGCCGAAGCATGCTTAGCTTCGGAGTTCTGATGGAATCCAACGCATTAGTGGTGGTATGATCGCACCTGTAACGCCCCGATCCCTCACGAGACCGGAGGCTCTAATAACCAAGCTATTCTCAACCCAATTCCAACCCGGTCTCAAAATTTTAGGAAAAAACGGACAAAGTCTCCCCTATAACGTGGACATTTTAAAAACTTGTAATCATTCAATAAGCTATAGAACAACAATAAAGCCGTTTCCAAAATAAAGACCTCAACTTTAAGGCCATCCAAGCCTTAAGACATACAAACAATTTAAATACACACAAGCATGCATTCATAACTTAACTTCTTTACAAAACCGCTTATCATGCCACTCCATGATAGCTTTAAACATTCTTAGAAATTGAAAACAACCCGTCATTCACTCCCAAGCTGCAAAGAAGCTAAGAGCATAAATATAAGTTATTACATGCCATAGTTCATATCTCCTACTACAGTCAACTGGCATTCAGCTTACAATCACTCAAACATGTACATAAGCACTTAGGCTACAAAATAGATCATAAGGTAGAGCAAACAAGATCTCCATATAACAACAAGAACCATAAATCCACCTCACGCAAGTATAACACAGCAACTAAGGCAACTCCTCCTCCAATTGCACCTCCTGAAATATGTTAGCGAGGTATGAGCAACCACAATTGCCCAGTGATGGATAAAGACTACTCGGGATGTGCAATGCAACAATTATAGCAGTTAAGCAAGAAGGCAAGTAAAGTACATTTGAAACAGTAAATAACCACACATATCAAAGGATACGATACACTTAACCCCAATACTGCAGAATTCTCTTATCTTGATCACGAACCACGATCCACGATCAATATGCCGGCATAACCCCAATCACTCCAGTGGGTGTACTCCGGATGTACCCCGATAATCCTACGACCCAATACCCCCTTGCAATTCTGGACCAAGCGAGTGAGGGAATAGGACACGGAGATCGAATATCCACTGGCAGGCCCGCCGCCGCCCAGCCGATATTCAATACAATCATCCCTGACACTATAGTTGCGCAACCACTATGCAATGCACTTATCAATGGAAAGACAATATAAGCAATAACACGTGGAAGGATCAACAAAGTAGGTTGACCTCGAAGCAATTAGAAAAGAAGTAGTTTCATATAAGCAATTAAGAGATTTACAAAGGGGAATATTCAAGATACACATAGAACTATACCCAAAGCTCCAAAACAACTTTAAACTACATTTAAACACCCAAGAAGTCATGCCAAGGTCTTAGAAGGGTGAGACAATTGAATTTGCACTTAAACCCCTTTGTTATTCAATCCGTTTTCCTTCCAAACTCATGTTATAGTTCTAGATTCGCAAGCGGCATATACCATGCTTCTAGTTAACCCCTTAGGCATCTATAGGACCCTCGAAATCTCGCAAACACCCGTATTTAGCCCGGAAGCCCCAAATTCCCTCTTTTGACTTTGTACTACAAGTACCTCACCCGAGACTCAAACGAGGGCTAGCAAAGCATAATTAGGGTTTACTTAGCTAGGAACACAAAAAATGAAGGCCAGTTTTACCCGGATTCGCGATAACCCCAAAACCCATTTCTAAAAGTCGGTTATTTCATTCTTTTGCTAGGTTATGAGCAATTAAATGTTATGGGGCCTTTACACTACTTTCATTAACATCTAAATCACCTATTAGGATCATTGATTCAAGCTATAAAGTCCAATTTTACAAAACCCTAACATTCCCATCACTATTCATGCCAAATATTCAACGAGCAATTTAAACCGATTAAACTACGAAACGATAGCATAAATTAGGTCTCTACTACTTATATATAACATACATAAGCATATTTGAGCATTGCATTAGCATTTAAGAGCAAAACAAGAAATTCAAGAAAGTTGTCACATTTTTGAAATGCAAAAATAAGTATGAAATCCCTCACCTATTGCGCGTAGGAGCTCCTAGGAGGCTAGGAAACACCCTAAACCACTTGCACCTAGCTTGGCTTGGCTTGGAATGAGGATTTGTTGAGCCAAAATCTCTATTTCTCCTCCTACGCTATTTTTGAATTTGCTACAGTATTTTTAGCTTTTCTCTTTTTTGTTTTTTTTTTTGTTTTATGAGCTTAATATGTGTGTGTGAGTATATATGCTAAGTGGTGTTGAGTTGGGTGAGTGTTAAGTCTATAAAAATGAGTCTAATTTGCTTAAAAAGGAGTCTCAATGCGCGTTAATATGTTAGCTAACTAAAACATAATGTTTAACTACGTAACACTATTCACTAGTTCAATAAAACATTTCCTAAACGAATGCTCTCAACACTAAATGCTCAAATGCACATTTTTCTTATTCCTAACATAATTAATGTGATTTAAGAAAAATGCTAATTAGAAGAAAATAGATAGCTGAAAAACGTATTGAATAGTAACCAAGGAAAGCAACAAGTAAATGGATAGTGAAAATGCACAAACAGTAGATGAAACAGTTAATGAATCATGGCAATGTTTTCGGGCGTCACATCCTCTCCCCCTTAAACAAATTGCGTTCACGCAATTCTTCTTCACAAGAGAACTCTGTATCAACTGAAAACTAACTCTGATTACTCTTGAACAGTTATTGAGAAAGACACGGTCTCCTCAAATGAACATCATATGCAAATGCCAAGTAGAAGTCCCGAGCGGAATGTCAAGAAAGATACCAAATAAGCAGTTCGAAGAAGAATTATGAATGAAAACCCAGATAAGAATTCTATTAGTACCGCCTAAGAATTCCTAAGCAAGAAGGCCAAATAAAGGCTCAAATGAAGATACTATCTCGAAATCCAAATAAGAATCCCGTTGGCCATGAATACCATAGAATAATAGAATCCCAACTAAGAGCGGCAAGAAAATACCAATAAGAATTTGGAGTACAAATACCGAAGATAGTTCCATATAATAAGGTTGATTAGAATCCCAAACTAAGTCCTCCGAGCAATACCAACAAGAAAATACTAGAAGAATACTCAACAAGAAAACCTAGAGAATAGTCATATGGAAATCCCAAAGGAAGCCATTCATTTCTGACTGTTGAGCGGAGAAGAATGCATTGGAAGAAATCCCAATAACTGAGCTCCGCCTACAACACCAATTCCCAAATAAAGGGCTGATTAATTGCCTCTCATTCCCACTAATCCACATAACTTGGAGGGCCTGTTGTTAATCACTTCTCCTTAGGGGGAGGAAGAAGTCTTTCTTACCATTTCAACGGGACATGTATGAATGCCAAGATATCACATTTACACAAATATGTTTTAAACTATTATACAAACATGTTTATATAATAGTTTATGAAACAATGTAATCATCAAAGTCATTCAAGCACGACAGTCAAGTCAATTATAACATAACCCAATCTAAGACATTCAAATACATATATTACAACCAACAGTTCGAGCAATTAACAATTCTCGATGTCGATTTGATTCACGAGGTCAATTTGATGCACAACTAGCCACTTCACTTCACTTAGCATACATTTAACATATAACACATGACTATATCACATATGTGCTCACATTCCATTCAAGACACACAACCTCACATACAGGCACACACTTTCAAAACACACTTTACAAGCACACACGTAAGGTTTACTACCCGACAGGCCGAGGACCTTGTCCCGGCTTAGAGCTAACTAAGCTCTGATACTACCTGTAACGCCCCGATCCCTCATGAGACCAGAGGCTCTAATAACCAAGCTATTCTCAACCCAATTCCAACCCAGTCTCAAAATTTTAGGAAAAAACGGACAGAGTCTCCCCTATAACGTGGACATTTTAAAAACCTGTAAGCATTCAATAAGCTATATAACAACAATAAAGCCATTTCCAAAATAAAGATCTCAACTTTAAGGCCATCCGAGCCTTAAGACATACAAACAATTTAGATACACAAAAGCATGCATTCATAACTTAACTTCTTTACAAAACCGCTTATCATGCCACTCCATGATATCTTTTAAGCATTCTTAGAAATTGAAAACAACCCGTCATTCACTCCCAAGCATGCAAAGAAGCTAAGAGCATACATATAAGTTATTACATGCCATAGTTCATATATCCTACTACAATCAATTGGCATTCAGCTTACAATCACTCAACATGTACATAAGCACTTAGGCTACAAAATAGATCATAAGGTAGAGCAAACAAGATCTCCACATAACAGCAAGAACCATAAATCCACCTCACGCAAGTATAACACATCAACTAAGGAAACTCCTCCTCTAATTGCACCTCCTGAAATACGTTAGCGAGGTATGAGCAACCACAATTGCCCAGTGAGGGATAAAGACTACTCGGGATGTGCAATGCAACAATTATAGCAGTTAAGCAAGAAGGCAAGTAAAGTACATTTGAAACAGTAAATAACCACACATATCAAAGGATACGATACACTTAACCCCAATACTCTAGAATGCTCTTATCTTGATCATGAACCACGATCCACAAACCACAATCCACGATCAATATGCCGGCATAACCCCAATCACTCCAGTGGGTGTACTCTGGATGTACCCCGATAATCCTACGACCCAATACCCCTGGAAATATTCGGACCAGGCGAGTGAGGGAATAGGGTACAGAGATTGAATATCCACTGGCAAGCCCGTCGCTGCCTAGCGATATTCAATACAACCGTCTCTAACACTATAGTTGCGCAACCACTATGCAATGCACTTATCAATGGCAAGACAATATCAACAATATAAGCAATAACATGTGGGACGATCAACAAAGTAGGTTGACCTCGAAACAGTTAGAAAAAAAAGTAGTTTCATATAAGCAATTAAGAGATTTACAAAGGGGAATATTCAAGATAAACATAGAACTATGCCCAAAGCTCCAAAACAACTTGAAACTACATTTAAACACACAAGAAGTCATGCCAAGGTCTTAGAAGGGTGAGACAATTGAATTTACACTTAAACCCCTTTGTTATTCCATCCGTTTTCCTTCCAAACTCATGTTATGGTTCTAGATTAGCAAACGACCTATACCATATTCCTCTTTTGACTTTGTACTACAAGTACCTCACCGGAGACTCAAACGAGGGCTAGCAAAGCATAATTAGGGTCTACTTAGCATAGGAACACCAAAAATGAAGGCCAATTTTACCCAGATTCGCGATAACCCCTAAACCCCTTTCTAAAAGTCGGCTATTTCATTCTTTTGCTAGGTTATGAGCAATTAAATGTTATTGGGCCTTTACACTACTTTCATTAACATCTAAAGCACCTATTAGAATCATTTATTCAAGCTATAAGGTCCAATTTCACAAAACCCTAACATTCCCATCACTATTCATGTCAAATATTCAACGAGCAATTTCAACTGATTAAACTACGAAACGATAGCATAAATTAGGTCTCTACTACTTATATATAACATACATAAGCATATTTGAGCATTGCATTAGCATTTAAGAGCAAAACAAGAAATTCAATAAAGTTGTCACATTTTTGAAATGCAAAAATAAGTATGAAATCCCTTACCTATTACGCGTAGGAGCTCCTAGGACGCTAGTAAACACCCTCAACCACTTGCACCTAGGTTGGCTTGGTTTGGAATGAGGATTTATTGAGCAAAAATCTCTATTTCTCCTCCTATGCTATTTTTAGATTTGCTACAGTGTTTTCAGCTTTTCTCTTCTTTCTTTTTTTTTTTGTTTTATGAGCTTATATGTGTGTTTGAGTATATATGATGTCACGCCCCAACCTGACCTATAGAGGTTAGACTAGGGTGTGATCTACACTTTCAAGTCATTTCACGTACTTAATCGTTCATGAAGGTTTAGTACTTAACGTTTAGCCTAAACTCCACAAATTCTCCGGAAAACCGGCAGCATAACGGCTGTAATCGGGCTCTTTAGTTTGACCTAATTTTCTAAAGGCCTCAAAACTTTCAATCTCAAATTCATTTTCAACTAATATTACTATTTATCACCAATTGAAATGCCTACTAGTTATCTCGAAGTCTCGTTTGATTGACAACCTAGCATGATACTATGTCTCATTTGTTTGTTAATCCTTGTTACAAAGAACCTGTTGATCTTAACCTACAAATGAGTACCTGCTTAAGATTGGATAGATTCATTTTACTTAATCCTTTACCTGATACTTCATAAGCCTGTGATAGATACTAACTAGTAGCGATAGCAAAAACGACCATAGAAGTATCTATCTAGTTATGATCAGTACAACCAAAAATTTGACCCCAAATTACAACCGGGGTCATTTACAATACAACAACAAGCAACAAAGAAATAGTCTTCAAGCAACATATCGTTCAAAAAATGGCCATAGTCAAGTAAGGCACGTAGGGCAAGTAATCATTCCAAGGTGTCATCAAAAGGCACGTTGTCCTCGGGTACCTGTTCCTGGTCTTCTTCACCTGAGATGATAAAAGAGGGTGAGTCCTTATGAACTCAGCGAGGGGGAACGAGAAATAAGTTTTTAAACTCATTTTCCGGTTCAACTTTTGAAAACCCTTTGCAAGCATGACATATATCACAAGTAAGTACATAATGTAATGTAAAAGTAAAAGAACACAATTACCCGTCTATCCTCCCCGAGGTCCTCTAGGAACCAAGCGAGAGTACTTATATACATAATGAAAAGGATACGGTGAGCTTTTGCTCTCAATTCATTTCTAGTATCAGTTGTTGCGGCCGACTTCAAATCATCCCCTTATCACGCCAAATGGGTGTACTCCGGATGTTCCCCGAAATCCTACGACCCAACTCTCCGAGGAAGTCTAGCCCCCAAGCGAGAGAGGGAATTGGACAATGGTAGTCACGGTTGCACCGGTAAGCTCGATGTCGCCCGGTGTGCGTGAACGCTACCACGCTAGAATGAAAGGTTGCAACCTTGTATGCAATGCACATTTATGACATTTAATATATCACATTAGGAGGACAACAAAGTAGGTTGCTTCCGAGCAGTCATAAGATTGCACATTGACAAGTAAACACGCGAGGCTTGATATAACAGGTAATTTTACTTGTAAATCACATGGAGTTATATGAATATTAAATGGGCAGCCATGTAACGCATGTAAATCAAGTCATATAACTCATTTTGAAGTTCACGTAATCAAATAACAAGGTCATACAACATGCAACGACGTTTACGTGGGACCAGGTGCAAGAAAGGTCTACTTGTCAATACGTAATCATCGGAATCACATTTAGGGCTATAAGGGAAACTACAGGCAGCCTAGTAATCACATAATTAAACACGATATCCATAGGATCAACACTTAGCGAGTTTCCTAGCCATTAGGGTTTCAATTCATGCTCACCCGTGCGATTAAGCCCTAAGTTGTCACGTAATTAAATTCAAGCCATGCATTGACTAATTAAAACACCCTCAAGCATTCAAAACAGTTCACACAACATCCAAGTGTCACCATCCCAAGCATTTAATACAACAAGAGAAGTTACAATAATTTTCAAAGCAAATCACTAGATGAAAACCTCACTGCAATGGTCTGTCTTCTCACAATCATTGAGACAAGAAAAAAATCTCCAATTCCAGTGAACAAAATTTCAAATTAAATCGTAAGGAGGGAAATAAATCCAGAAACAAACCTCGCATCATTTGGACTTCGGGTTCAAGAGTTATAGCCAAAACCGTGAGACTACGCAAAACTGTCCAGATTTGTACACATTTCAATACTTGTCTTTTTTGAGGACCTTAGGGTCAGATTTAGCCTTAGTCTATTTCTGAAAAAAATGTCCAGAACTGAAAAATATAGCAGTGCACCAAATTTCATACATTTTAGATATCATTTACTAAGTCAAAACAGGTTCGTTCTACAAGGACAGTGAATCTGCCAAAACCTGCTTCATTTTCCTAGATTTTCCAAATTTGGACACCTTTCGATGTTTTGCCATTTTGGGGACATTAGAGTCAAAATTACCTTTGGCCTATTTCTGCGAAAAATGCTCAGAACTGGAAAAATTAGTTACCTACCAATTTCCATGAATTTGCAACATCATTTACCTGGTCAAAATCACTTCGTTCCAACAGAACAGAAAGCTGCCAAATACGCGATTTCACCTATCTTCACATTCTAGCCAAATATCTTGCCATGCATGCTCACAAAAGCTCATGTACACACATATATCACAAGTACAGAGGTAAAAATAGACATTTAAAGGCATGCATATGTTTTTTCAAAGCTTTTCAAAAGAGTTTTAGCCCTCACCTTAGCAAGACAACAATGAAGATGCACAAAACTCTTGATGATGCACAAGGTCGTACTTTTTCCTTGCTTAGCCGAGAGACAACTTGAGATTCTCTAATTCCTAGCTTAGTAACCATGTTATTAGTATGTGCATGTGGTTAGAACACAAAGAAAATGAAATGGAAGCGATCAACATACCTAAGGGCCGAATGAAGGTTCTAAGAGCTTGTATGCAAGTTTCTTTTGCTTCTAGCTTGCTTGGTCGAGTTCCTTGGTGGCTTGCATGTCTTGAAGAACCTTAGGATTATGAGCTTAAGCTATGGAGTCTACAATTTCAGCTAGGGCCGAGAGAGAGAGAAGAAATGAGAGAAAGAATGAGGGAAAGAGAGAAAGAATGAAAGAAAATGAAAGGCTTGAAGAATTTGATGCATATGTTGGCCTAGGGCTTGCAAAATTCAGAATTTGTGTCTTCAAGGAGCATGTTTTTGAATTGTCAAGCATGGGCAAGTGAGTGTGTCGAGATTTTAGTGCATTGGGTAGGGTTTTTGAGTCATTTTTTTATGCATTGTGCCATTAGCTTGTCATAGAATGTCTAGGTTTAATTTTGAATTATGCAATGCTAGTTCAATATGAAAATAGTGGTCGGCCAAGCTTGTTCAAGAATCTGAATTTTTGTCTTGGTTGAGCAATATAATATTGTGTGTTTGGGATGTGCAAAAGAATAAGGAATAAAGAATAAAGAATGCTTAGCTTTTGGTGCAATTTCGTCTTCTAGTGATTTGAATTAGCATTTTAATATTAGTTAGTGGAGTTTGTAGGATTAATTAATGATTTAGTGCTTCGTGTAAGATGCTTTCTTGATTAGCATGCGGGCACACTTTCCCAAGTAAATGCATGCAACCCTAAATGTATGCACGTAATTCAATGCAAGGCACACAAAATGAAACACAACTCTTAAACCTAGGTCAAGGCACGTAAATCAAGGTTAGGGCATGCGAAACAAGGTATCGCACGCAAATCGAGGTCGGGCCTCACATCCTCCCCTCCTTAAAAGAATTTTGTCCCGAAATTCAATATTACCTTTGAAATAAAGCTGGATATTGTTGCTCCATCTGGTTTCGCCTTTCCCACGTTGCTTCTTCAACTCCATGATAATCCCACAACACTTTCACCATCGGTATAGATTTGTTGCGCAACTCCCGATCTTACTGGTCTAGGATCCGAATGGGCTTCTCTTCATAAGACAAGTTCTCCCAAAGCTGCAACGGCTCTGGCTTCAAGATATGCGATGGATCAGGATGATACTTCCGTAGCATTGAAACATGAAAGACGTCGTGAATATTGGAGAGGTTTTGGGGTAGTTCCAGGCGATACGCCAACTTGCCAACCTTCTCAATTGTCTCAGATGGTCCTCCAAACCTTGTGCTCAACTTTCCACCTTTGCCGTGTTTAATCAGTCCCCTCCGAGGTGATATCTTTAAGAACACCTTGTCGCCGACCTCAAACTCTAGACTCCGTCTCCGTCGGTCTGCATAACTTTTCTGCCTGCTTTGGGCGGTAAGCATCCGTTTCCGGATTAGGTGGACATTATCAACAGTCTTCATAAGTTCTGGTAGTATGGTCGGGCCAAAAGTCTTCGTCTCACCTACTTTATCCCAGTAAATTGGGGATCGACACTTACGTCCATACAATGCCTCAAATGGGGCCATCCCGATAGTGGCCTGATAACTGTTATTGTAAGCGAACTCCACTAGAGACAGATATTTCTCCCAGCCTTTTCCGAAGTCTAAAACACACGCCCTCAGCATATCCTCCAGAATCTTAATAGTTCTCTCAGATTGTCCATCAGTCTGAGGGTGATAAGCCGTGCTAAAACTCAACTTCGTTCCCAAAACTTCTTGCAATCTTTTCCAAAATTGGGAAGTAAAACGAGGATCCCTATCCGATACAATACTCACAGGCATCCCGTGCAACCTTACAATATCCGCCACATACATATCTCCCAATTTCTCAAGACTATCCTCCTTGTTCATCGGTAAGAAGTGCGCTGACTTGGTCAATCTATCCACTATGACCCAAACGGCGTCATGACTCTTTTGTGACCTGGGCAGGTCCATGACAAAGTCCATGATTATATGTTCCCATTTCCATTGAGGAATTTCCAACGGCTGAAGTAAACCTGCTGGCCGTTGATGTTTCGCTTTGACTTTCTGGCAAGTCAAACACCGTGCCACAAACTCCGCAATCTCTCTCTTCATGTTATTCCACCAATAGTTTTGCTTCAAATCCCGGTACATCTTTGTTCTGCCGAGGTGAATAGTGTATTTTGAATTATGGGCTTCTTCAAGAATCTTCTTTTTCAGCTCTGGCTCATTAGGAACACAAATTCGATTCCTAAACCTCCAAATACCATCATCATGAAACTTGAAATCTGTGTTGCTTTCTTTAATCTTCTGAAATTGTTGGTCCTTCTGTTGAGCCTCTTGCAATTCAGACAACAAGGTCGATTGAACTTGTGTAGTGGCAAATAGTAACCCTTTTTGAGTCAATTATGGTTTCCACAAGAATGCTTCCTCTAACAACTCCTGTACCTTAACTTCCAGTTTTGCCATGCTCGCTTTCCGACTTAAGGCATCTGCAACTACATTTGCTTTACCGGGCACATAATTGATTGTGCAGTTATAATCATCCAAAAGCTCCATCCACCGTCTTTGCCTCATGTTCAACTCTTTTTGTGAGAACAAGTATTTCAAGCTCTTGTGATCAGTAAACACCTCGAACTTGTTACCCCACAGATAGTGCCTCCATTTCTTGAGTGCAAACACAATAGCTGCTAACTCCAAATCATGCGTCGCGTAGTTCAATTCATACAGCTTCGGTTTCCTAGAAACATACGCAATCACTCTACCATTTTGCATCAACACACAACCCAGTCCTTCCTTCGAAGCATCGCTATAGATTACAAAGCCTTGACTCCCTTCAGGCAATGCAAGAACAGGTGCGGTAGTCAATCTTTTCTTCAATTCTTGGAAGCTATTCTCACACTTGTCATCCCACACGAACTTTGTTTTCTTTTGAGTGAGCTTTGTAAGTGGTCCTGCGATCTTTGAGAAATCCTTCACGAACCTCCGATAATAGCCGGCTAGACCAAGAAAACTCCGAACTTCTGTAACATTTTCCGGCTTCTTCCAAGACATCACCGCTTCAATCTTTGCTGGGTCCACTGCTATTTCCTCTTAGGATATGATGTGCCCCAAAAATGCAATATGCTGCAACCAAAATTCGCATTTGCTAAACTTCGCTTACAATTGATGCTCTCGAAGTTTATGCAGTACCAATCATAAATGTTGTTCATGCTCAACCTCGGATTTTGAGTATACCAAAATATCATCAATGAAGATCACCACAAATTGGTCCAAGTAGGGTTGAAACACCCTATGCATCAAGTCCATAAAAGCTGCAGGGGCATTAGTTAGTCCAAACGGCATCACCACATATTCATAATGCCCATATCTCGTCCTGAAAGCCGTTTTAGGCACATCCTCATTTTTGACCTGCAACCGATAGTACCATTGCCTCAAGTCGAGCATTGAATACACTTTGGCTCCCTGAAGTTGATCAAACAACTCATCGATCAGTGGAAGTGGGTATTTATTCTTGACGGTCACTTGGTTCAATCCTCGGTAATCGATGTATAGCCTCAACGTTTCGTCTTTCTTCTTTACAAATAGGACTGGCACACCCCACAGAGAAGAACTCGGTTGAACAAACCCCTTCTTCAACAATCCTTGCAATTGGTCCTTTAGTTCTTGTAGCTCGGCTGGTGCCATACGATAGGGAGCTTTAGATATTGGCTGGGTGCCAGGCAGTAATTCTATAATGAACTCGATCTCCCGATTTGGGGGTAAACTGGGCAATTCTTCTGGAAACACATCCGCATAATCTTTAATCACTGGCATCTCCTCCAACTTAGCTTTGTCCGACGACTTGTTGATGAGGTAAGCTAAGTATCCATTACATCCTTTCCTCAAGTCGTAGATGAAATGATGGAACTCCCGGTGATGTCTCTTCGACCCATTACCTCCAATATTGGTTGACCAGGTATCTTGAATGTTACAATCTTCATCCGGCAATCTAGTTGGGCATGATGCTTTGCCAACTAGTCCATCCCTAAGATGACCTCATAGTCTCGAAATTCCCTATCCTTAATTTGGATTTTACAAGCTTTACAAGCTGAGCTAGTAACAAGTTTAGAACCCATCGGAGTACCAACTTCTACTTTGTAAGGCAAACATACAACTCTCAGTTTCACACGTTGCACACATAAGGGATTAATAAATGAATGAGTAGCACCTGGATCAATTAGCACCCTAACAGGTTGATTCAATATCAAGAATGTACCTTCAACAACAGCGGTTTCCTCTGGAAGCTCCTCGCACTCAATAGCATAAGCTCGGGCCTGAACTCTAGGAACTGGAGTCTTACCTCTACCAGCTGGTTTAACTTGATTTTGTCCTCCTTGCCATTTAGGGCAATCCTTGATTTGATGCTGATCACTGCCACACCGCACACATCGTCCTGACTTCTTCCAGCACTGGGCCTCGGTATGACCCTTCTTGTCACAGTAAGAACAGTTGATAGACTGAGTAGCAGGTGAACTACTTGTGGATTCGCAGGTGAAAGAGGATGATGGTGCTTTAGTCGGGCCACGGTTATTAACTGGTCTATTCTGGCTCTGTCCCTGACTACGACTCTAGCTCTGGAATTTCCTCTGTTGACTTGGAGGCTGATATGGTTTCTTGTTCGGCTGGCTCGAACCTGCTCTATCAAGTTTCCTTTTCTCAACTCAGGAAGCAGCAGCAAGGAGAGCAGAATAGGTAGTGAAGTCATGCGAAGCCAACTGATCTTGAATTTATGGCCTTAACCCAATCGTAAATTTCCACATCTTTGCCTTAGGGGTACTGACCATGTATTGAGCATAACAGGACAGTCGGTCAAAACAAGCCTCGTACTGGGCCACCGTCATGTTACCTTGGTTCAAGTGCATGAATTCTTCAATCCGCCTCTGCCTGGAAACTGCAGGTACGCATTTCTCCTTGAATGCCTAAACGAAATTACCCCACAAGCGAGGTGTATGATCAGTTTCCCAAAGTGCCTCCACAGTGTGCCACCAATGCTCAGCATCCCCGTGCAACAGAAACACAGCGAACTCCACATTTTCTTCATCAGTATAGTCAAGTGGCCTGAAAATCATCTCGATCTCAGACAGCCAAGCCTCTGCCTTTTCATCATCACCTTCCCCATGGAATTTGGACGAGCGAAAGTCAAGAAACTCCCGTATTTTGCTATGTCTCCCATGGTTACCATCATTCCTGTTGTTGTTGTTGTTTGCTTCATGTGCATCTTGACGTTCCATCACTCGCGACACGCGATCCATGGCATTCGCCATCATGTTAAACATAGCCATGCAGGGATTAGTTTGATAAGCATCTCCAGTCTCTTGGGGCTCACCGCTCCTATTAGTAGTGCGAGTACTAGGGCCAGCCATCTAAAGGCATAGATTACGATGCACAATTTTATTGGAATACGACAAACAAGAATTTAATGCATAAGATATGCAACATATAATTTTATATAGATACACAATTTTAGAAACAGTTAAGACATGTTAATCACATAAGCACATAGAAACAGAGAAGGCACAATTGATATTGTCACACAAAATCACACATAAACAAGTCATCTCCATTACCTTAGGGCTTCAACCCATGGTCCGAGAGTTAAACACGGCTTAAGCAATCTAAGCTCTGATACCACTAAGATAAGGTGTCATGCCCCAACCCGACCTATAGAGGTTAGACTAGGGTGTGATCTAAACTTTCAAGTCATTTCACGTACTTAATCGTTCATGAAGGTTTAGTACTTAACGTTTAGCCTAAACTCCATAAATTCTCTGGAAAACCGGCAGCATAACGGTTGTAATCGGGCTCTTTAGTTTGACCAAATTTTCTAAAGGCCTCAAAACTTTCAATCTCAAATTCATTTCCAACTAATATTACTATTTATCACCATTTGAAACGCCTACTAGTTATCTCGAAGTCTCATTTGATTGACAACCTAGCATGATGCTATGTCTCATTTGTTTGTTAATCCTTGTTACAAAGTACCTGTTGATCTTAACCTACAAATGAGTACCAGCTTAAGATTGGATAGATTCATTTTACTTAATCTTTTACTTGATACTTCATAGGCCTGTGATAGATACTAACTAGTAGCGATAGCAAAAACGACTATAGGAGTGTCTATCTAGTTATGATCAGTACAACCAAAAATTTGACCCCAAATTACAACGGGGGTCATTTACAATACAACAACAAGCAACAAAGAAATAGTCTTCAAGCAACGTATCGTTCACAAAATGGCCATAGTCAAGTAAGGCACGTAGGGCAAGCAATCATTCCAAGGAGTCATCAAAAGACACGCTGTCCTCAGGTACCTGTTCCTGGTCTTCTTCACCTGAGATGATAAAAGAGGGTGAGTCCTTATGAACTCAGCGAGGGGGAACGAGAAATAAGTTTTGAAACTCATTTTCCGATTCAACTTATGAAAACCCCTTGCAAGCATGACATATATCACAAGTAAGTACATAATGTAATGTAAAAGTAAAACAACACAATTACTCGTCTTTCCTCCCCGAGGTCCTCTAGGAACCAAGCGAGAGTACTTATACACATAGTGAAAAAGATACGGTGAGCTTTTGCTCTCAGTTCATTTCCAGTATCAGTTGTTGCGGCGGACTTCAAATCATCCCCTTATCACGCCAAATGGGTATACTCCGGATGTATCCCGAAATCCTATGACCCAACTCTCCGAGGCAGTCTAGCCCCCAAGCGAGAGAGGAAATTGGACAATGTTAGTCACGGTTGCACTAGCAAGCTCGATGTCGCCCGGTGTGCGTGAACGCTACCATGCCAGAATGAAAGGTTGCAACCTTGTATGCAATGCACATTTATGACATTTAATATATCACATTAGGAGGACAACAAAGTAGGTTGCTTCCGAGCAGTCATAAGATTGCACATTGACAAGTAAACACACGAGGCATGATATAACATGTAATTTTACTTGTAAAGCACATGGAGTTATATGAATATTAAACGGGCAGCCATGTAACGCATGTAAATCAAGTCATATAGCTCATTTCAAAGTTCACGTAATCAAATAACAAGGTCATACAACATGCAACAATTTTTACGTGGGACAGGGTGCAAGAAAGGTCTACTTGTCAATATGTAATCATCGGAATAACATTTAGGGCTATAAGGGCAACTACAGGCAGCCTACTAATCACATAATTAAACACGATATCCATAGGATCAACACTTAGCGAGTTTCCTAGCCATTAGGGTTTCAATTCATGCTCACCCGTGCGATTAAGCCCTAAGTTGTCACGTAATTAAATTCAAGCCATGCATCGACTAATTAAAACACCCTCAAGCATTCAAAACAGTCCACAAAACATCCAAGTGTCACCATCCCAAGCATTTAATACAACAAGAGAAGTTACAATAATTTTCAAAGCAAATCACTAGATGAAAACCTCACTGCAATGGTCTGTTTTCTCACAATCATTGAGACAAGAAAACAATCTCCAATTCTAGTGAACAAAATGTCAAATTAAATCTTAAGGAGTGAACTAAATCCAGAAACAAACCTCACATCATTTGGAGTTCGGGTTCAAGAGTTATAGCCAAAACCGTGAGACTACGCAAAACTGTCCAGATTTGTACAAATTTCAATACTTGTCATTTTTGAGGACCTTAGGGTCATATTTAGCCTTAGTCTATTTCTGACAAAAATGTCCAGAACTGAAAAATATAGCAGTATACTAAATTTCATGCATTTTAGATATCATTTACTAAGTCAAAACTGGTTCTTTCTACAAGGACAGTGAATCTGCCAAAACCTGCTTCATTTTCCCAGATTTTCCAGATTTGGACACCTTTCGATTTTTTGCCATTTTGGGGACCTTAGAGTCAAAATTAGCTTTGGCCTATTTCTGTAAAAAATGGTCAGAACTGGAAAAAATAGTCGCCTACCAATTTTAACTCATTTTCAACCTCATTTACCTGGTCAAAATCACTTCATTCCAACAGAAAAGAAAGCTGCCAAATACGCGATTTCACCTATCTTCACATTCTAGCCAAATATCTTGCCATGCATGCTCACAAAAGCTCATGTACACACATATATCACAAGTACAGAGGTAAAAATAGACATTTAAAGGCATGCATGTGGTTTTTCAAAGCTTTTCAAAAGAGTTTTAGCCCTCACCTTAGCAAGACAACAATGAAGATGCACAAAACTCTTGATGATGCACAAGGTCGTCCTTTTTCCTTGCTTAGCCGAGAGACAACTTGAGATTCTCTAATTCCTAGCTTAGTAACCATGTTCTTAGTATGTGCATGTGGTTAGAACACAAAGAAAATGAAATGGAAGCGATCAACATACCTAAGGGCCGAATGAAGGTTCTAAGAGCTTGTATGCAAGTTTCTTTTGCTTCTAGCTTGCTTGGTCGAGTTCCTTGGTGGCTTGCAGGTCTTGAAGAACCTTAGGATTATGAGCTTAAGCTATGGAGTCTACAATTTCAGCTAGGGCCGAGAGAGAGAGAAGAAATGAGAGAAAGAATGAGGGAAAGAGAGAAAGAATGAAAGAAAATGAAAGGCTTGAAGAATTTGATGCATATGTCGGCCTAGGGCTTGAAAAATTCAGAATTTGTGTCTTCAAGGAGCATTTTTTTGAATTGTCTAGCATGGGCAAGTGACTGTGTCGAGATTTTAGTGCATTGGGTAGGGTTTTTGAGTCATTTTTTTATGCATTGTGTCATTAGCTTGTCATAGAATGTCTAGGTTTAATTTTGAATTATGCAATGCTAGTTCAATATGCAAATAGTGGTCGGCCAAGCTTGTGCAGGAATCTGAATTTTTGTCTTGGTTGAGCAATATAATATTGTGTGTTTGGTATGTGCAAAAGAATAAGGAATAAAGAATAAAGAATGCTTAGCTTTTGGTGCAATTTCGCCTTCTAGTGAGTTGAATTAGCATTTTAATATTAGTTAGTGGAATTTGTAGGATTAATTAATGATTTAGTGCTTCGTGTAAGATGCTTTCTTGATTAGCGTGCGGGCACGCTTTCCTAGGTTTAGGACACGCACTACGAGGTAAGGCACGAACTACGAGACGAATGCACGTTTCCCAAGTAAATGCATGCAACCCTAAATGTATGCACGTAATTTAATGCAAGGCACACAAAATGAAACACAACTCTTAAACCTAGGTCAAGGCACGCAAATCTAGGTTAGGGCACACGAAATGAGGTATCGCACGCAAATTGAGGTCGGGCCTCACATATGACAAGTGGTGTTGAGTTGGGTGAGTGCTAAGTCTATAAAAATGAGTCTAATTAGCTTAAAAATGAGTCTCAATGCGCGTTAATATGTTAGCTAACTAAAACATAAAGTTTAACTACGTAACACTATTCACTAGTTCAATAAAATATTTCCTAAACGAATGCCCTCAACACTAAATGCTCAAATGCACAATTTTCTCATTCTAACATAATTAATGTGATTTAAGAAAAATGCTAATTCGAAGAAAATAGATAGTTGGAAAACATAATGAATAGTAACCAAGCAAAGCAACAAGTAAATGGATAGTGAAAATGCACAAACATTAGATGAAACAGTTAATGAATCATGGCAATGTTCTCGGGCGTCACAGCACCCATCAAGTTTAGTGTGCAAAGCCCTTATGTGTTGACGGTTCACAGTTCCAGCCCAGAGAGACGACCCATTCAAAAAGCCCAATGGGCTTATCGACAACCCATCTACTTCAACATCGCAGGATCCTCACAAGACATGATTTCTACGCGTTGTAGGGCCCTCTAATGTCTCACGAGTTAGGTTGTCATCCTTTTCACGACTCACGACGAGCAACCCAGGATGAAAAAATAGCACAAAAATATGAAAACTAGCCCAAAACTGATAAAAACGTTTGATTTTAGGTTCTCAAAATAAACAAAGCCAAGCAGGCTTGCTACCCCCATCGTAGAGCTCCTGGAGAGCTTTCTAACGATATACTATACACTACATAACTCCTTACGGATCAAAAGGTATGGGCACTAGAATGACGGAGACCTGGTCACAGGCCCCACACCCACGGTTTGCCGACCCAGCCTCTATGCGAAGCGAAGTTGTCTTGCCCAAGATGTCGTGGGACTCGAGAAAATAAATTTGACGAAAGAAGCATCTTGCAAGGCTGAACGGGGCTAAAAAAACGTAACGAATAGGGGGTGCAACACGAGGACTTTCCAAGGGGTCACCCATCCTAGTACTACTCTCACCCAAGCACGCTTAACTTCGGAGTTCTGATGGGATCCGATGCGTTAGTGCTGGTATGATCACACTCATCATGTTTAGTGTACAAAGCCCTTATGTGTTGACGGTTCACAGTCCCAGCCTAGATAGGCGGCCCATTCAAAAGGCCCAATGGGCTTATCAATAATCCATCCGCTTCAACAACGCAGCATCCTTGCGACGTGATTTTGACGTGTTGTAGGGCCCTCTAATGTCCCGCGATTTAGGTTGTCACTCTTTTCGCCGATCACGACTAACAACCCGGGATGAAAAAATAGCACAAAAAGATGAAAAATAGCCCGAAACAGATGAAAACGTTAGATTTTGGGTTCCAAAAATAGGAGTAGTCAAGCAGGCTTGCTACCCCCATTGTAAAGCTCCCCGAGAGCTTTCCAACAATATACTGTGCACCGCATAACTCCTTACGGATCATAAGTTATGGGCACCGGAGCGACAAAGACTTGGTCACGGGCCCCACGCCCTCGGTTTGCAGGCCTAGCCTCTATGCGAAGCGAAGTTTTCTTACCCAAGATGTTGTGGGACTCGAGAAAAGAAATGTGATGAAAGAAGTATCTTGGCAAGGCTAAACGGGTATGAAAAAACAAATTGAATAGGGGGTGCAATGCCATTCTAGTATTACTCTCGCCCAAGCACGCTTAACTTCGGAGTTCTGATGGGATCCGACGCGTTAGTGCTGGTATGATCGCAAACGTCATGTTTAGTGTGTAAAGCCCTTATGTGTTGACGGTTCACAGTCCCAACCCAGAGAGGCAGCCTATTCAAAAGGCCCAATGGGCTTATCGATAACCCATCTGCTTCAACAACGTTGTATCCTCGCAATATGTGATTTTGTAGCGTTGTAGGGCCTTCTAATGCCTGACGAGTGAGGTTGCTGTCCTTTTCGCGGCTCACGACGAACAACCCGGGATGAAAAAATAGCACAAAAATAAGAAAAATAGCCTTAATCTAATGAAAACATTCGATTTTGGTTTCAGAAAATAGGAACAGCCGAGCAGGCTTACTACCCCCATCGTAAAGCTCGCGGAGAGCTTTCCAAAGATATATTGTGCACCGCATAACTCCTTACGGATCAAACGTTATGGGCACTGCAGCGACGAAGACTTGGTCACAGGCCCTACGCCCTCGGTTTGCGAGCCCAGCCTCTACGCAAAGCGAAGTTCTTTTGCCCAAGATGCCGTGGGACTTGAGAAAATAAATGTGACGGAAGAAGCATCTTGGCAAGGCTGAACGGGGCTAAAAAAACAAAACGAATAGGGGGCGCAACACGAGGACTTCCCAGGGCGTCACCCATCCTAGTACTACTCTCGCCCAAGTATGCTTAACTTAGGAGTTCTAGTGCTGGTATGATCGCACTCGTCATGTTAAGTGTGCAAAGCCCTTATGTGTTGACGGTTCACAGTCCCAACCCATAGATGCGGCCCATTCAAAAGGCTCAATTGGCTTATCGACAACCCATCTGCTTCAACAACGTAGCATCCTCACAAGACGTGATTTCGACATGTTGTAGGGCACTCTAATGTCCCGTGAGTTAGTTTGTCGTCCTTTTTGTAGCTCATGACGAACAACCCGGGATGAAAAAATAGCACAAAAAGATGAAAACTATCCCAAAACTGATAAAAATGTTCAATTTTTGGTTTTGTAAATTGGGAAAGCCGAGCAGGCTTGCTGCCCTCATTGTAGAAATCTCGGAGAGCTTTCCAACGATATACTGTGCACCGCATAACTCCTTATGAATCGAAAGTTATGGGCACCAGGGCGACGGAGACCTAGTCATAGGCCCCACGCCCTCGGTTTGCGGGCCCAGACTCTAAGCGAAGCGAAGTTATCTTGCCCAAGATATCGTGGGACTCGAGAAAAGAAATGTGACGGAAGAAGCAACTTGGCAAGGCTGAACGGGGCTAAAAAAAACAAAACGAATAGGGGGTGCAACACAAGGACTTCCTAGGGCGTCACCCATCCTAGTACTACTCTCGCGCAAGCACGCTTAAGTTCGGAGTTCTAATGGGATTCGACGCGTTAGTTGTAGTATGATCGCACCCGTCATGTTTAGTGTGCAAAGCCCTTATGTGTTGATGGTTCACAGTCCCGGCCCAGAGAAGTGGCCCGTTCAAAAATCCAAATGGGCTTATTAACAACCCATCTGCTTCAACAACGCAGCATCCTTGCAATACGTGATTTTGACACATTGTAGGGCCCTCTAATATTCAACGAGTTAGGTTGTCATCCTTTTTGCGACTCACGACGAACAACCCAGGATGAAAAAATAGCACAAAAAGATGAAAATTAGCCCAAATCTGATGAAAACGTTCGATTTTGGGTTCTTAAAATTGGCACAGGTGAGCAGGCTTGCTGCCCCCATCGTAGAGCTCCCAGAGAGCTTTCTAACGATATACTGTGCACCGCATAACTCTTTATGGATCAAAAGTTATGGGCACCGGAGTGACAGAGACCTGGTCAAAGGCCCCACGCCCTTGGTTTGCGGGCCCAGCCTCAATCCGAAGCGAAGTTTTCTTGCCCAAGATGTCGTGGGACTCGAGAAAAGAAATGTGACGGAAGAAGCATCTTGGCAAAGCTGAACGGGGATGAAAAAACAAAACGAATAAGAGGTGCAACACGAGGACTTCCTAGGGTATCACCCATCCTAGTACTTCTCTCGCCCAAGCACGCTTACCTTCGGAGTTCTGATGGGATCTGATATGTTAGTGCTGGTATGATTGCACCCGTCATGTTTAGTGTGTAAAGCCCTTATGTGTTGACGGTTCACAGTTCCAGCCCAGAGAGGCGGCCTATTCAAAGGGCCCAATGGGCTTATCGATAACTTATCTGCTTCAACAATGCTGCATCCTCGCAATATGTGATTTCGATGCGTTGTAGGGCCCTTTAATTTCCCGCGAGTTTAGGTTGTCGTCTTTTTCGCGGCTCACGACCAACAACCCAAGATGAAATAACTGCACGAAAAGAAGAAAAATAGCCCAAAACTGATCAAAACGTTCGATTTTGGGTTCTGAAAATAGGAACAGTCGAGAAGGCTTGGTGCCCCCATCGTAAACCTCCCAGAGATTTTCTAACGATATACTATGCGCCGCATTACTCCTTATGGATCAAAAGTTATGGGCGCCGGAGCGATGGAGACTTGGTCACAAGCCCTATACCCTCAGTTTGCAAGCCCAGCCTCTACGCGAAGCGAAGTTGTCTTGCCCAAGATGCTGTGGGACTCGAGAAAAGAAATGTGACGGAAGAAGCATGTTGGCAAGGCTGAGCGGGGCTAAAAAAACAAAACGAATAGGGGGTGCCACACGAGGACTTCCCAGGGTGTCACCCATCCTAGTACTATTCTCACGCAAGCACGCTAAACTTCGGAGTTCTGTTGGGATCCGACACGTTAGTGCTGGTATGATCGCACCCATCATGTTTAGTGTGCAAAGCCCTTATGTGTTGACATTTCACAGTCCCAACGCAAAGAGGCAACCCATTCAAGAGGCCCAATGGGCTTATCGACAACCCATCTGCTTCAACAATGCAGCATCCTCGCAAGATGTGATTTCGACGCATTGTAGGGCCCTCTAATATCCCGCGAGTTATGTTGTTGTCCATTTTGCGGCTCACGACAATCAAACCGGGATGAAAAAACAACACAAAAAGATGAAAAATAGCCTGAAACTGATGAAAACGTTGAATTTTGGATTTCAAAAAATGGCACAGCCGAGCAGGTTTGCTGCACCCATCGTAGAGCTCCCGTAGAGCTTTCCAACGATATACTGTGCACCATATAACTCCTAGCAGATCAAAATTTATAGGCACCGGAGCTACGTAGACTAGGTCTCAGGCCCCATGTCCATGGTTTACTGGCCCAGCCTCTACGCGAAGCGAAGTTGTCTTGCCCAAGATACCGTGTGACTCGAGAAAAGAAATGTGACGGAAGAAACATCTTGGCAAGGCTGAACGAGGCTAAAAAAACAAGACGAATGGGGGGTGCAACATGAGGACTTCCCCGGGCGTCACCCATCCGAGTACTACTCTTGTCATAGCACGCTTAACTTCGGAGCTCTAATGGGATCCGATGTGTTAGTGCTGGTATGATCACACCCATCATGTTTAGTGTTCAAAGCCCTTATGTGTTGACGGTTCATAGTCCCAACCCAAAGAGGCGGCCCATTCAAAAGGCCCAATGGGCTTATCGACAACCCATCTGCTTCAACAATACAGCAGCCTCACACGCCGTAATTTTGATGCATTGTAGGGCCCTCTAATGTCTTGTGAGTTAGGATGTCGTCCTTTTGGCGGTTCACGACGAACAACCCTGGAGGAAAAAATAGCACAAAAAGATGAAAAGTAGCCCGAAACTGATGAAAACATTCGATTTTTGTTTCTGAAAATAGGCACAGCTAAGCAAGATTGCTGCCGCCATCTTAGAGCTCCCAGAGAGCTTTCCAACTATATACTGTGCACCGCATAACTCCTTACGAATCAAAAGCTATGGGCAACGAAGCGACGGAGACATGGCCACAGGCCCCACACCTTCTGTTTGCAGATCCAGCCTTTATACGAAGCGAAGTTGTCTTGCCCAAGATATCGTGGGACTCGAGAAAAAAATGTGACGAAAGAAGCATCTTGGCAAGATTGAACGGTGCTAAAAAAAAACGAATAGGGGGTGCAACACGAAGACTTCCCAGGGCGTTACCCATCCTAGTACTACTCTCGCCCAAACACAAGTTTAACTTCGGAGTTCTGATAGGATCTAACACGATAGTGCTGGTATGATCGCACCTGTCTTGTTTAGTGTGCAAAGCCCTTATGTGTTGATGGTTCACAGTCCCAGCCTAGAGAGGCTGTGATAACCCGAACTTGGCATACATTTAATGGCATTTAACTGCATTTAATTAAATGTTTAATTAGTTAAATAAACCATTTTGTACTATTTTGATATTTCTTTTGAAAGCATTCAATAATTTTTATATTGAATAATTTAAAATATTATTACCTATTTTTATTGTTTATAGAAATTAGATTTATTTTATTGTGTTTAATTAAGTATCATCTTAAATGTTAGTATTTAATTGCATTTAATTACGTGTTTATATTAACTTATTCATTTATATCTTAACATTAATTTCATAATTCTTTAAAATATTCTAAAAATAGTTAAATTAATTATTTTTAAATGAATATTGATTGTTTTGATGGTTTTGATTATTTTAATAATCGGTTTTAATTGTCTTGCATTAAAATTACTCAGTTTTCAATTAAATGAGAAAAGTAACTCCGATCCGGAGTGATTTTAAACTATTCTACTATTCTACTTTTCAAAAAATTATAGTTTTATATTATTGCTCATCATTTGATTAGCGATCATTTATTGACCGTTCGATCGTAGCATTTCGAAAATGAGAGTTAGAGAAATATTCCTCGGACTTAGTGAAAAATGTTTTTAGCTTAATTTAACTAGTTTTAGTTGTTTTTCATTTAATTGCATTGTTTTAACTTGAATTAGACTAAATGCTAATTAAATAAGCTTAATTGACCATTTTAACTTGAGTTTTGACTTTGCTAAATGACCATTTTGCCCTTGAGGCTTTGTCATCTTTTAAATAGCCAAAATTAAGCAAAATTGACAAAAAAAACCAAAAATGCCCCATAAGTCCTCCCATGGCCGAAGCTCTCAAGGAAAAGAAAAAAAAATTGATTTTGCATTTTAGGCCAAAATCTTGCGTGGAATCGGACGAGGAACGTGGCTTGGGTCCTTGCAAGCATTCCTCTTCAATCTCTGTGAGGGTTTTCATGCTTTTGTGCATTTTAAATGAAATTTGAATTTTGTTTCAATTTTTTAGATTTTTTATATATTGTGGCTCCGTTTGTTTGCCGTAAAATAACTTGCTTGTGGAAAATATTTTCAGTGAAAAATATTTTCTTGGAAAATAAAATATTTTCCTTCGTTTGTTTACCGTAAAATAACTTGTTTGTGGAAAATATTTTCAGAGGAAAATATTTTCCTGAGCTCTGTTTGTTTGCCGTAAAATAACTTGTTAGAGGAAAATATTTTCCTGGAAATAGAATACTGAAAAATATTTTCTGGTGTTTGGATGTACAATAAAAAATATTTTCCGACATGAGATTTAAAAATATATATATATACACATAAAATAGGGGTGGTTAAGTTCCGGAAAATGTTTTCATCTCCCAAAGAAATGAAAATATTTTCCCAAATTTTGAACTAGCCGTCATTTTTGACCGGAAAACATTTTCCAGTTGACCAATTTTCTGGTGTTACCAAACACCGGAAAATCTCCAAAAAGTAGCCTACCATTTTTGACCAGAAAATGTTTTCCGGTTGACCAATTTTCCGGTGTTACCAAACACCGTAAAAGTAAGAAAATGTTTTCCGGAAGAATATTTTATGGCAAACAAATGGGGCCTGTGTTTAAATGCCTTTTGTTGCTTGAATTAGGTTCTATAATGATCGTAGAGCATTGTTTGATAGTTATTTAGAGATTTTTACGGCTAGAAACGCAAATTTGAAATTGGGGAAGAATAGTGAATAGTGATTTTGAATAGTAAAACCCTAGAATTTTGGATTTTTGATCCGAATTGCGATTTCTTGATTTGGATAGGTGCCATTAATGATAGAAAGATAAAATGTGCAATAAAAACGGATCAGCCTTTGTTAAAATTGGAAATTAGACAAAGAAACGTAAATGGGCCGTTTGACCAAGAGTTGATCGTGCTCGAATTGAGTTGGGGGTTTTGCTATTGAGGGCATGGAAGCACTTTTGGCTCTGTTGTGGCGTTGATTGAGCAACCGGTTAGTATAGTTGTAGTTCAAATGCAGTAGGTGGACTTTCGGGCTCCGGGTGAGAAAGTGAAGTTTAGTGATATAGAAACGTGCCTTGTAGTGCCTAAGTGAATGTAGTGGAATCGGTTTCCTAATCCCGTAGCTCGTTTGCTCGTAATTGCCTTTGGAAGTTAGAGATTGAATAGTGATATTTGTCGTTTTCGTGTTTGAACTGCTATTACTTGTTTGATTGATGTTATTGTTGGTATTAATGATAATCATGCTTGAAAAGTTAATTGATTGCTATTATTGATTGTAAATGCTTGATATCTCGTTTATCGCCACTAATCTGCACTTTTGTGCTATTGCTCGTTTATTGCTTGTATCTCGTATTGCATTGCATTAGTGTCAGGCGCGTGAGTGATGGGCCTCTCTGGGCAGTCTCGGGCTACCAGGGTTGGTTGCTCTAGCTCCGTGTCCTATTCCCATTCTCGCTAGGGATGCCGCCCTGGGTGATTTGGGTCGTAGATGTGTCGGGGTACTTCCGGAGTACACCCAGTGGATGTTATAAGGTGGTTGCGCGCTTATGGTCATCGTTGTCAACATCAAGCTCGAGATTGATGTATCGCTTGTGAATTCGAATCGCTTGGTACATTGCTCGTATGAGTGAACCGTGACCTTCAAAGTGTGGTATAGCTTTGAATGGTTGTGTTAATGCTTTCTTTAATTGTACATTGTATTGTCGTTTATATTGAAAGCTTTCTTATTGATTAAATTGCTTAACTGTACCTATTTGCATTGCACGATCTTCTTTCTCTCCACCTCGATATCTGTCTCGCCCTCACTGAGTATACGTGTTGTGTATACTCACTCCTCACCACCATATTTCAGGAAATGCCATGTTAGCTGGAAAGGTCGTGGTTACGTGAAAGTTCGTGCTTGAAGAGTTGTCTTGCGTGCTATGTGGCTTGAGTTGTCAAAGATGCAAAGATGTATGTTTCATGTGTTGTTTGTATTTAATGTTAAAAAGGAATGTAATTTAAGTTTTTCTAGGTTATTGAAGTGATTTGAAAAAGCTAGTTTATGTATTCAGATAGTATAGTTTAACTTCAATGCATGTTTGTAATGTCCAAAGGAAAAGAGTTAGAATGGTATGATAGTCTAATTTATGCAATAAGTTGGTATAGTTTAGTTGCCAAGCATGAATGTACTTGTCAAAGATGAGAAGAGATAGGTTAGCATTTAAACTGGAAATGCATATTTACTTGTGTTCGCTTGTTAAGAACTAAGGTTCGGATGGCCTTGAGGTGTTTGTATGGTTGGACACGGTGCTGGTCCACTTATATGCTATTACAGGTTTTACATTTTGCCTAGAAACAGGGGAGACTCCGTCCGTCTTTCCCTAAAAATTTTGCCCGGGGTTGGAATTGGGTTGTGATTAGACTGATTGATAGAACTCCCGGTCTCGAGAGGGATCGGGGTGTTACAGAGGCGGCCCATTCAAAAGTCCCAATGGACTTATCGACAACCTATCTGCTTCAACAACGCAGCATCCTCGCAAGACATGATTTTGACGTGTTGTACAGCAGTCTAATGTCCCGCGAGTTAGATTGTCGTCCTTTTCGTGGCTCACGACGAACAACCTGGGATGAAAAAATAGCACAAAAAGATGAAAAGTAGCCCGAAACTGATGAAAATGCTCAATTTTGTGTTCCAAAAAAAGGCACAGCTGAGCAGGTTTGTAGGCCCCGTTGTAGAGCTCCCGGAGAGCTTTATAACGATATCCAGTGCACCGCATAACTCCTTACAGATCAAACATTATGGGCACTGGAGTGACGGAGACCTGGCCACAGGCCAAACGCCTCGGTTTGCAAGCCCAACCTCTATGCAAAGCGAAGTTGTCTTGCCCAAGATGTCGTGGGACTCGAGAAAAGAAATTTGGCAGAAGAAGCATCTTGGCAAGGCTAGACGGGGCTAAAAAAACAAAACGAAACGGGGGTGCAACATAAGAACTTCCCAGGGCATCACCCATCCTTGTACTACTCTCACCCAAGCACGCTTAACTTCGGAGTTCGGATAGGATCCGACGCGTTAGTGCTGGTATGATCGCACCCGTCATGTTTAGTGTGAAAAGCCCTTATTTGTTGACGGTTCACAGTCCCAATCCAAAGAGGCGGCCCATTCAAATGGCCTAATGGGCTTATTGACAACCCATCTGCTTCAACAAAGCAGCATCCTCGCAAGACGTGATTTTGACAAGTTGTAGGGCCCTCTAATGTCCCGCGAGTTAGGTTGTCATCCTTTTTGCGGCTCACGATGAACAACCCATGATGAATAAACATCACAAAAGGATGAAAAATAGCCCGAAACGGATGAAAACGTTCGATTTTTGGTTCCCAAAATAGGTACAGCCAAGCAGGCTTGCTGTCACCGCCGTAGAGCTCCCAGAGAGCTTTCCAACGATATATTGTGCACCACATAACTCCTTATGGATCAAAAGTAATGGGCATCAGAGCGACAGAGACCTGGTCACTAGCCCCACGCCCTTGGTTTGCTAGCCCAGCCTCTACGCGAAGCGAAGTTGTCATGCCCAAGATGTCGTGGGACTCGAGAAAAGAAATGTGATGGAAGAAGCATCTTGGCAAGGCTTAACGGGGCTTGAAAAACAAAACGAATAGGGGGTGCAACACAAGGACTTCCTAGGGCGTCCTCCATCCTAGTACTACTCTCGCCCAAGCACGCTTAACCTCGGAGTTCTGATGAAATCCAATGCATTAGTGCTGTTATGATCGCACCCGTCATGTTTAGTGTGCAAAGGCCATACGTGTTGACGGTTCACAGTGTCAGCCTAGAGAGGCGGCCCATTCAAAGGCCCAATGGGCTTATCGATAACTTATCTTGTTTAACAACGCAGCATCCTCGCAAGATGTAATTTCAATGCATTGTAGGTACCGCTAATGTCCCGCGAGTTTGGTTGTTGTCCTTTTCACGGCTCACGACGAATAACCCTGGATGAAAAAATAACACAAAAAGAAGAAAAGTTGCTCGAAACTGATGAAAATGTTCGATTTTGGGTTTTGAAAAAAGTCACAGCCAAGCAAGTTTGCTGCCCCCGTCGTAGAGCTCCCGGAGAGCTTTCCAACTCTATATTGTGTGTCGCATAACTCCTTACGGATCAAAATTTATAGGCACCGGAGCGCGGAGACTTGGTCTCAAGTCCCACGCCCTCGGTTTGTTGGACCAGCCTCTACGCGAAGTGAAGTTTTCTTGCCCAAAATGCCGTGGCACTCGAGAAAAGAAATGTGACGGGAGAAGCATCTTGGCATGGATGAACAGGGCTAAAAAAACAAAACGAATCGGGGAAGCAACATGAGGACTTCCCAAGGCGTCACCCATCCGAGTACTACTCTTGCCCAAGCACGCTTAACATCGGAGTTCTGATGGGATTCGATGCATTAATTCTGGTATGATCGTACCGATCATGTTTAGAGTGCAAAGCCCTTATGTGTTGATGGTTCACACTCACAACCCAGAGAAGCAGCCAATTAAAAAGGCCCAATGGGCTTATCAACAACCCATATCCTTCAACAACGCAGCATCCTCGCAAGATGTGATTTTGACGCGTTCTAAGGCCCTCTAATATCCAGCGAGTTAGGTTGTCATCCTTTCGCGGCTCACGACGAACCACACGGGATGAAAAAACAGCACTGAAAGATGAAAAGTAGCTCAAAACTAATGAAAATGTTCAATTTTGGGTTCTAAAAATGGGCACAGCCGAGCAGGCTTGCTGCGCCCATCGTAGAGCTCCTGAAGATCTTTCCAACGATATACTGTGAACCGCATAACTCCTTACGGATCAAAAGTTATGGGAACTAGTGCGACAAAGACTTGGCCACAGGCCCCACACCCTCAGTTTGTAGGCCCAGCCTCTATGCGAAGCGAAGTTGTCTTGCCCAAGATGTCGTGGGCTCGAGAAAAGAAATGTGATGGAAGAAGCATCATGCCAAGGCTGAACGGGGCTAAAAAAACAAAACCAATAGGGGGTGCAACACGAGGACTTCCCAGGGCATCACCCATCCTAGTACTACTCTTGCCCAAGCACGCTTAACGTCGGAGTTATGATGGGATCCAAAGCCATAGTGCTTGTATGATTGCACCTGTCATGTTTAGTGTGCTAAGGCCATATGTGTTGACGGTTCACAGTCCTAGCCCAGAGAGGCGGCCCATTCAAAAGGCCCAATGGGCTTATCGACTACCCGTATGCTTCAACAATGCAGCATCCTCGCAAGACGTGATTTTGACGTGTTGTTGGGCACTCTAATGTCCCGCGAGTTAGGTTGTCATCCTTTTTGCGGCTCACGACGAACAACTCGAGATGAAAAAATAGCACAAAAAGATGAAAAGTGGCCCGAAACTGATGAAAACGTTCGATTTTGGGTTCTAAAAAAAGGCAAAGCTGAGCAGTCATGCTGTCACGTCGTAGAGCTCCCCGAGAGCTTACCAACAATATACTGTGCACCGCATAACTCCTTACGGATCAAAAGTTATGGGTACCAGAGCGACGGAGAACTGGTCTCAAGCCCCATGCCCTCAGTTTGCTGGCCCAGCCTCGACGCGAATCGAAGTCGTCTTGCCCAAGATGCTGTGGGACTCGAGAAAAGAAATGTGACAGAAGAAGCATCTTGGCTAAGCTAAACGGGGCTAAAAAAACAAAACGAAAAGGGGTTGCAACAAGAGGACTTCCCAGGGCTCCACCCATCCTAGTACTACTCTCGCCCAAGCACACTTAACTTTGAAGTTCTGATGGGCTCCGACGAGTTAGTGCTGGTATGATCGCATCCATCATGTTTAGTGTACAAAGACCTTATGTGTTGATAGTTCACAGTCCCAGCCCAGAGAGGCAACCCATTCAAAAGGCCCAATGGGCTTATCAATAACCCATCGGCTTCAACAACACAACATCCTCGCGAGACGTGATTTCAACGTGTTGTGGGCCCCTCTAATGTCTTGCGAGTTAGGTTGTTGTCCTTTTTACGACTCACGACGAACAACCCGGGATGAAAAAATAGCACAAAAATATAAAAAGTGGCTCGAAACTAATGAAAATGTTCAATTTTGGGTTCTGAAAACAAGCACAACCGAGTAGGCTTGCCACCCAAGTCGTAGAGCTTCCGGAGAGCTTTACAACGATATACTGTGCACCGCATAACTCTTTACGGATCAAAAGTTATGGGCACCGGAGCAACGGAGACCTAGTCATAGGCCCAATACCCTCTGTTTGCGAGCCCAACCTCCACGCAAAGCAAAGTTGTTTTGCCCAAGATGCCGTGGGGCTCGAGAAAAGAAATGTGACAGAAGAAGCATCTTGGCTAAGTTGAACGGGGCTAAAAAAAGAAAACGAATAGGGGTTGCAACACGAGGACTTCCCAGGGTGCCACCTATCCTAGTACTTCTCTTGCCCAAGCACGCTTAACTTTGGAGTTCTGATGGGATCTGACGCGTTAGTGCTTGTATGATCGCACCCGTCATGTTTTATGTGCAAAGCCCTTATGTGTTGACGATTCACAGTCCCAGCCTAGATAGGCGGCCCATTCTAAAGGCTCCATAGGCTTATCAACAACCCATCTGCTTCAACAACGCAGCATCCTTGCAAGACGTGATTTTAAAGCGTTGTAGGGCGCTCTAATGTCCTGCGAGTAAGGTTGTCGTCCTTTTCGCGGCTCACGACGAACAATCCAGGATGAAAAAACACCACAAAAAAAAAAGAAAGTAGACAGAAACTGATGAAAATGTTCAATTTTGGGTTCCCAAAAGAGGCACTAATGAGCAGGCTTGCTGCCCCCATCGTAGAGCTTTCCAATGATATACTATGCGCCGCAGAACTCCTTACATATCAAAAGTTATGGGCACCAGAGCAACGGAGACCTGGTCACAGGCCCCACACCCTCGGTTTGCTAGCCCAGCCTCCACGCGAAGCGAAGTTGTCTTGCCCAAGATGCCGTGGGGCTCGAGAAAAGAAATGTGACGGAAGAAGCATCTTGGCAAGACTGAACGGGGCTAGAAAAACAAAACGAATAGCGGTTACAACACGAGGACTTCCCAGGGTGTCACCCATCCTAGTATTACTCTTGTCCAAGCACGGTTAACTTCGGAGTTCTGATGGGATCCGACCCATTAGTGCTAGTATGATCACACCTGTCATGTTTATTGTGCAAAGCCCTTATGTGTTGATGGTTCACAGTCCCAGCCTAGAGAGGCAATCCATTCAAAAAGCCCAATGGGCTTATCGATAACCCATCTGCTTCAACAACGCAGCATCCTCGTAAGATGTGATTTTGATGCGTTGTAGGGCCATCTAATGTACCGTGAGTTAGGTTGTCGTCCTTTTCGCGGCTCGCGAGGAATAACCCGGGATGAAAAAATAGCACAAAAAGAAGAAAAAGAGCCTGAAACTGATAAAAATGTTCCATTTTTGGTTTTGAAAATAGGCACAGTAGAGTAGGCTTGTCGCCCCTATCGTAAAGCTCTCGGAGAGCTTTCAAACGATATACTCTGCGCCACATAACTCTTTACGAATCAAAAGTTATGGACACCGGAGCGATGAAGACCTGGTCACAGGCCCCACGACCTCGGTTTGTGGGCCTAGCCTCTATGCGAAGTAAAGTTGTCTTGAGACTCGAGAAAAAAATATGACAGAAGAAGCATCTTGGCAAGGCTGAACGGGGCTAAAATAACAAAACGAATAGGGGGAGCAACAATGGACTTCCCAGGGCGTCACCCATCCTCGTACTATTCTCGCCCGAGCATGCTTAACTTTGGAGTTTTGATGGGATTCGATGCGTTAGTGCTGGTATGATCGCACCCGTAATGTTTAGAGTGCAAAGCCCTTATGTTTTGACGGTTCACAGTACTAGCCTAGAGAGGCGGCCCAATGGGTTTATCAACAACCCATCAGCTTCAACAACGCAGCATCCTCTCAAGACGTGATTTCAACGCATTGTAGGGCCCTCTAATGTCCCGCGAGTTAAGTTGTCGTCCTTATCGCGGCTCACGACGAACAACCCGAGATGAAAAAACAGACTAAAAAGAAGTAAAGTAACCCAAAA
The DNA here is from genome assembly GCA_037974665.1 of Ehretia macrophylla. Taxonomy (NCBI): domain Eukaryota; kingdom Viridiplantae; phylum Streptophyta; class Magnoliopsida; order Boraginales; family Ehretiaceae; genus Ehretia; species Ehretia macrophylla. The sequence goes on from CM075780.1 coordinate 24,089,622, forward strand.
TGGATGAAAATGTTAGATTTTGGGTTCTGAAAATATGCACATCCGAGCAGGCTTGCTGTCCTTGTCGTAGAGCTCCTGGATAGCTTTCTAATGATATATTGTGCACCGCTTAACTCCTTATGAATCAAAAGTTGTGGGCACCGGAGCAACAGAGACTTGGTCACAAGCCCCACGCACTCAATTTACAGGCCCAGCCTCTACGCGAAATGAAGTTTTCTTGCCCAAGATGCTGTGGGACTCGAGAATAGAAATATGATGGAAGAAGCATCTTGGCAAGGCTGAACAGGGCTAAAAAAAGAAAAAAAATAAGGGGTACAACACAAGGACTTCCCAGGGCGTCACCCATCCTAGTACTACTCTCGTCCAAGCACGCTTAATTTCAGAGTTCTAATGGGATCCAATGTGTTAGTGCTGGTATGATCGCACCCGTCATGTTTAGTGTGCAAAGCCCTTATGTGTTGACGGTTCGCAGTCCCAGACCAGAGGGGCGGCCCATTCAGAAGGCCCAATGAGGTTATCGACAACCCATCTGTTTCAACAATGCAGCATCCTCGCAAGACGTGATTTTGACGGGTTGTAGGGCCCTCTAATGGCCAGTGAGTTAGGTTTTCATCCATTTTGCGGCTCACGGAATGGAAAAATAGCACAAAATGATGAAAAGTAGCCCGAAATTGATGAAAACATTCAATTTTGGGTTCTGAAAATAGGCACAGCCAAGCAGGGTTGCTCCCCACAACATAGAGCTCCTGGAGAGCTTTTGAACGATATACTATTCACTGCATAACTCCTTATGGATGAAAAGTTTTGGACACCGAAGCGACGGAGACCTGGTCACAAGCCCCATGCCCTCGGTTTGCGGGCCCAACCTCTATGCGAAGCGAAGTTGTCATGCCCAAGATGTCGTGGGACTCGAGAAAATAAATATGACGGAAGAAGCATCTTGGCATGGCTCAACAGGGCTAAAACAACAAAACGATTAGAGGGTGCAACACGAGGACTTCTTAGGGCGTCACCTATCCTTGAACTACTCTCGCCCAAACACGCTTAACTTCGGAGCACTAATGGGATCCAACGCGTTAGTGTTTGTATGATCGCACCCATCATATTTAGTGTGCAAAGGCCTTATGTGTTGACAGTTCACAGTCCCAGCCAAGAGAGGCGGCCCATTCAAAAGGCCCAACGGGCTTATCGGCAACCCATTTGCTTCAACAACGTAGCATCTGCACAAGACATGATTTTGACGTGTTGTAGGGCCCCCTAATGTCCCGCGAGTTAGGTTGTCATCCTTTTCACAGCTTACGATGAACAACCCGAGATGAAAAAATAGCACAAAAGGAAGAAATGAAGCTCGAAACTGATAAACACGTTCGATTTTGGGTTCTGAAAATAGGAACAACCAAACAGGCTTGCTGCCCCCGTCGTAGAGCTCCTGGAGAGCTTTCCAACAATATAATGTGCGCCACTTAACTCTTTATGGATCAAAAATAATGGGCACCGGAGCGATGGAGACCTGGTCACAAGCCCCACGCCTTCTGTTTGCGGGCCCAGCCTCTACGCGAAGCGAAGTTGTCTTGCCCAAGATGCCGTGGGACTCGAGAAAAAATATGACTGAAGAAGCATCTTGGCAATGCTGAACGGGGCTAAAAAAACAAATCGAATATGGGGTGCAACATGAGGACTTCCCAGGGCATCACCCATCCTAGTACTACTCTCGCCCAAGCATGCTTAACTTCGGAGTTCTGATGGGATACAACGCGTTAGTGTTGGTATGATTGCACTTGTCATGTTTAGTGTACAAAGCCCTCATGTGTTGATGGTTCACAGTCCCAGCCCAGAGAGGTAGCTCTTTCAAAAGGCCCAATGGGCTTATTGACAACCCATTTGCTTCAACAACGCAGCATCCTCATAAGACGTGATTTCGATGCGTTGTAGGGCCCTCTAACGTCCTGCGAGTTAGATTGTCGTCCTTTTTTGTGGCTCACGACGAACATCCTTGGGTAAAAAAATAGCACAAAAAGATGAAAAGTATCTTGAAACTGATGAAAACGTTCAATTTTGGGTAATAAAAATAGACACAACCGAGCAGGCTTGCTGCCCCCATTGTAGAGTTCCCAGAGAGCTTTCTAACGATGTACTGTGCACCACATAACTCATTACGGATCAAAAGTTATGGGCACCGGAGCGACAAAGACCTGGTCACAGGCCCCACGCCCTCGGTTTGCAGGCCCAGCCTCTATGCGAAGTGAAGTTGTCTTACCCAAGATGTCGTGGGACTCAAGAAAAGAAATGTGATGGAAGAGGCATCTTGGCATGACTGAACAGGGCTAAAAAAACAAAACAAATAGGGGGCGCAACACGAGGACTTCCCAGGGCGTCACCCATCCTAGTACTACTCTCGCCCAAGCACGCTTAACTTCCGAGTTCTGATTGGATCTGACGTGTTAGTGGTGGTATGATCGCACCCGTCATGTTTAGCGTGCAAAACCCTTATGCATAGATAGTTCACTGTCCCAGCCTAGAGAGACGGCCCATTCAAAAGGCCCAATGGGCTTATCGACAACCCATCTTCTTCAACAACGCGGCATCCTCGCAAGACGTGATTTTGACGAGTTGTAAGGCCCTCTAATATCCCGCGAGTTAGGTTGTCGTCCTTTTCGCGGCTCACGACGAACAACCCAAGATGAAAAAATAGCACAAAAAGATTAAAAGTAGCCCGAAACTGATGAAAACATTCGATTTTGGGTTCTAAAAATAGGCACAGCTGAGGAGGATTGTTGCCTCTATCCTAGAGCTCCCGGAGAGCTTTCCATCGATATACTATGGGCCGCATAACTCCTTACGAAAAAAAAGTTATGTACATCAGAGAACCGGAGACCTAGTCACAGGCCCCACGCCCTCGGTTTGCGGGCCCAGCCTCTACGTGAAGTAAAGTTGTCTTGCCGTAGATGCCGTAGGACTCGAGAAAAGAAATGTGAAGGAAGAAACAACATGGAAAGGCTGAACGGGGCTAAAAAAACAAAACGAATATGGGGTGCAACACGAGGACTTCCCTGGACGTCACCCATCCTAGTACTACTCTCGCCCAAGCACGCATAACTTCAGAGTTCTGATGGGATCTGATGCGTTAGTGCTTATATGATCGCACCCGTCATGTATAGTGTGCAAAGCCCTTTTGTGTTGATGGTTCACAGTCCCAGCCCAGAGAGACGGCCCCTTCAAAAGGCTCAATGGGCTTATCGATAACCCATCTACTTCAACAACGCAGCATCCTCACAAGAAGTGACTTCGACGCATTGTAGGGCCTTCTAATGTCTCGCTGCCCCCGTTGTAGAGCTGCCAGAGAGCTTTCCAACGATATACTGTGTGCCGCAAACTCCTTACGGATCAAAAGTTATGGGCACCGGAGCGACGGAGACTTGGTCACAGGCCTCACGCCCTCAGTTTGCGGGCCCAGCCTCCACACGAAGCGTAGTTGTCTTCCCATGATTCCGTCGAACTTGATAAAAGAAATGTGACGGAAGAAGCATCTTGGTAAGGTTGAATGGGGCTAGAAAAACAAAACGAATAGGGTTACAATAAGGGGACTTCCCAGGGCGTCACCAATCCTAGTACTATTCTCGTCCAAGCACGCTTAACTTCGGAGTTCTGATGGGTTCTGACGCGTTAGTGCCGGTATGATTGCACCCGTCATGTTTAGTATGCAAAGCCCTTATGTGTTGACGGTTCACAGTCCCAACCCAGAGAGGGGGCCCATTCAAACGGCCCATGGGCTTATCGACAACCCATTTTCTTCAACAACGTAGCATCCTCTTAAGACGTTATTTCGACGTGTTGTAGGGCCCTATAATGTCCCGCGAGTTAGGTTGTCATCCTTTTAGCGGCTCACGAAGAACAATATGCGATGAAAAAATAGAACAAAATGATGAAAAGTAGCCTGAAAATAGCCGAGCAGGCATGCTGCCCCCATCGTAGAACTCCCAGAGAGCTTTCCAACGATGTACTGTGCACCGCATAACTCCTTATGAATCAAAAGTTATGGTCACCGGAGCGACAGAGACCTGGTCACAGGCCCCACGCCCTCGGTTTGCAGGCCCAGCCTCTACGCAAAGTGAAGTTGTGTTGCCCTAGATGTCGTGGGACTCGAGAAAAGAAATGTGACGAAAGAAGCATCTTGGCAAGGCTGAACGGGGCTAAAAAAACAAAACGAATAGAGGGTGCAACACGAGGACTTCCCAAGGCATCACCCATCCTAGGACTACTCTCGCCCAAGCACGCTTAACTTCGGAGTTCTGAAGGGATCTGGCTCGTTAGTGGGGGTATGATCACACCCGTCATGTTTAGTTTACAAAGCCCTTATGTGTTGACAGTTCACTGTCCCAGCCCAGAGAGGCGGCCCATTGAAAAGGCCCAATGGGCTTATCGACAAATCAACTACTTAAATAACGTAGCATCCTCGTAGGACGTGATTTTGACGCGTTGTAGAGGCCTCTAATGTCCCGTGAGTTAGGTTGTCGTCCTTTTTGCGACTCACGACGAACAACCTAAGATGAAAAAACAACACAAAAAGATTAAAAGTATCCCAAAATAGAAGAAAACTTTCGATTTTGGGTTCTAAAAATAGGCACAGCCGTGTAGGATTATTGCCTCCTTCCTAGAGCTCCCGGAGAGCTTTCCAAAGATATACTATAAGCTGCATAACTCCTTACGGATAAAACGTTATGGGTACCGGAGAATAGGAGACCAGGTCATAAGCCCCATGCCCTCGGTTTATAAGCCCAGCCTCTATGCAAAGTTAAGTTTTCTTGCCCAAGATGTCGTGGGACTCGAGAAAAGAAATGTGAAGGAAGAAGCATCTTGGCAAGGCTGAACGGGGCTAAAAAAAATAAAATGAATATGGGGTGCAACACGAGGACTTCCCTGGACGTCAGCCATCCTAGTACTACTCTCGCCCAAGCACGCTTAACTTTAGAGTTCTGATGGGATCCAATGCATTAGTGCTAGTATGATTGCACCCGTCATGTTTAGTGTGCAAAGCCCTTATGTGTTAACAGTTCATAGTCCCAGCCTAGAGAGGCGGCCCATTCAAAAGGCTCAATGGGCTTATCCATAACCCATCTGCTTCAACAACGTAGCATCCTCACAAGAAGTGATTACGACTAGTTGTAGGGCCCTCTAGTGTCCCATGAGTTAGGCTGTCGTCCTTTTCATGGCTCATGATGAACAACCCGGGATTTATAAATAGCACAAAAAGAAGAAAAGTAGACCGAAACTAATAAAAATGTTCAATTTTGAGTTCCAAAAAAGGCACAGCTGAGCAGTCTTGCTGCCCCCGTCGTAGAGCTCTCGGAGAGCTTTCCAACGATATACTGTGCGTCGCAAACACCTTACGGATCAAAAGTTATGGGTACCAGAGCGACGGAGACCAGGTCATAGGTCCCACGCCCTTGGTTCGCAGGCCTAGCCTCCACACGAAGCGAAATTTTCTTGGCCAGGATTCCGTGGGACTTGAGAACAGAAATATGACGGAAGAAGCATCTTGGCAAGGCAGAATAGGGCTAAAAAAACAAAACGAATAGGGTTGCAACACTAGGACTTCCCAGGGCATCACCAATCCTAGTTTTAACTCTCGTCCAAGCACGCTTAACTTTGGAGTTCTGATGGGATCCGACGCATTAGTGCTGGTATGATCGCACCTATCATGTTTAGTGTGCAAAGCCCTTATGTGTTGACGGTTCACAGTCCCAGCCAAAAGGGGCAGCCCATTCAATAGGCCCAATGGGCTTATCGACAACCCATCCGCTTCAACAACGCCGCATCCTCGCAAGACGTGATTTCAACACGTTATAGGGCCCTCTAATGTCCCGCGAGTTAGGTTGTCGTCCTTTTCGCGGCTCACGACAAACAACCTGGGATGAAAAAATAGCACAAAATGTAGAAAAGTAGCCCGAAACTTCTGAAAATGTTTGATTTTGGGTTCTAAAAATAGGAACAGCCAATCAAGCTTGATACCTCTGTCGTAGAGCTCCCGGAGAGCTTTTCAACGATATACTGTGCGCCGTATAACTCCTTACGGATCAAAAGTAATAGGCATCGGAGAGACGGAGACTTGGTCACAGGCCCCACGAACTCGGTTTGTGGGCCTAGCCTCCACACGAAGCGAAGTTGTCTTGCCCAAGATACCTTGGGACTCGAGAAAAGAAATATGACGGAATAAGCATCTTGGCAAGGCTGAACGGGGCTGAACAAATAAAACGAATAGGGTGTACAACACGAGGACTTCCCAGGGCATCTCCCATCCTAGTACTACTCTCACCCAAGCACGATTAACTTTGGAGTTCTGATGGGATACGACGCGTTAGTGTTGGTATGATCGTACCCGTCATGTTTAGTGTACAAAGCCCTTATGTATTGACGGTTCACAGTCCTAGCCCAGAGAAGCGGCCCATTCAAAAGGCCCAATGGGCTTATCAATAACCCATTTGCTTCAACAATGCAAGATCCTCTTAAGACGTGATTTTGACATGTTGTAGGGCCCTCTAATGTCCCACGAGTTAGATTGTCATCCTTTTTGCGGCTCACGACGAACAACCCGGGATGAAAAAATAGCACAAATAGATAAAAAGTAGCATGAAACTGATAAAAATGTTTGATTTTGGGTTATGAAAATAGGCACAGTCGAGCAGGCTTGCTACCCCTATCGTAGAGCTCCCGGAGAGCTTTCCAACGATGTACTGTGCACCGCATAACTCCTTACGGATCAAAAGTTATGGGCACCGGAGCGACGGAGACTTGGTCATAGGCCCCACGCCCTCGGTTTGCAGGCCCAGCCTCTATGCGAAGCGAAGTTGTCTTGCCCAAGATGTCGTGGGACTCGTGAAAAGAAATGTGATGGAAGAAGCATTTTGGCAAGGATGAACGTGTCTAAAAAAACAAAACGAATAGGTGGTGCAACACGAAGACTTCCCAGGGCGTCACCCATCCTAGTACTACTCTCGCCCAAGCACGTTTAACTTCGGAATTCAGATAGGATACGACGCGTTAGTCTTGGTATGATCGCACCCGTTATGTTTAGTGTGCAAAGCCCTTATGTGTTGACAGTTCACTGTCCCAACCCAGAGAGGCGGACCATTCAAAAGGCCAAGGGGCTTATCGACAACCCATCTGCTTCAACAACGCAGCATCCTCGCAAGACGTGATATCGACGTGTTGTAGGGCCCTCTAATGTCCCGCGAGTTAGGCTATCGTCTTTTTCGTGGCTCACAACGAAGAACCCAAGATGAAATAATAGCACAAAAAGATTTAAAGTAGCTCGAAACTGATGTGAACTTTCGATTTTGGGTTCTAAAAATAGACACTGCAAAGCAAGATTGCTGCCTCCATCCTAAAGCTCCCGGAGAGCTTTCCACCGATATACTGTGAGCTTTATAACTCATTACGGATAAAAAGTTGTGGGCACCGGAGAACCGGAGACCTGCTCACAGGCCCTACGCCCTCAGTTTGCGGGCCCAGCCTCTATGTGAAGCGAAGTGGTCTTGCCCAAGATGCCGTGGGACTCAAGAAAAGAAATGTAAAGTGTGAAGCATCTTGGCATGGCGAACGGGGCTAAAAAAACAAAACGAATATGGGGTGCAACACAAGGACATCCCTGGACGTCACCCATCCTAGTACTACTCTCATCCAAGCACGCTTAACTTCAGAGTTCTGATGGGGTCCGATGTGTTAATGCTGGTATGATCGCACCCGTCATGTTTAGTGTGCAAAGCCCTTATGTGTTGACGGTTCACAGTCCCAGCCCATAGAGGCGGCCCATTTAAAAGGCCAAATGGGCTTATCGATAACCTTTTTGCTTCAACAATGCAGCATCTTCTTAAGACGTGATTTCAATGCATTGTAGGGCCCTCAAATTTCCCACGAGTTAGGTTGTCGTCCTTTTTGCAGCTCACGACGAACAACCCGGTATGTAAAAATAGCATAAAAAGATGAAAAATAGCTTGAAACTGATGAAAACATTTTATTTTGGGTTATGAAAATAGCCACAGCCGAGCAGGCATGCTGCCTCTATCGTAGAGCTCCCGGAGAGCTTTCCAACGATGTACTGTGCACTGCATAACTCCTTACGGATCAAAAGTTATGGGCACCGGAGCGATGGAGACCTAGTTATAGGCCCCACGTACTCGGTTAGCAAGTCCAGCCTCCATGAGAAGCGAAGTTGTCTTGCCCAAGATGTCGTGGGACTCGAGAAAAGAAATGTGATGCAATAAGCATCTTGGCAAGGCTGAACGGGGCTAAAAAAACAAAACGAATAGGGGGTGCAACACGAGGACTTCCTAGGGCGTCACCCATCCTAGTACTACTTTCACCCAAGCATGCTTAACTTCGGAGTTCTGATGGGATACGACGCGTTAGTGTTGGTATGATTGCACCCATCATGTTTAGTGTGCAAAGCCCTTATGTGTTGACGGTTCAGAGTCCCAACCCAGTGAGGCGGCCCATTCAAAAGGCCCATTGGGGTTATCGACAACCCATTTGCTTCAACAATGCAGCATCTTCTTAAGACATGATTTCAACGCATTGTAGGGCCCTCTAATATCCCGTGAGTTAGATTGTCATCCTTTTTTAGGCTCGCAACGAACAACCCGGGATGAAAAAATTGCACAAAAAGATGAAAAGTAGCCCGAAACTGATGAAAACGTTCGATTTTGGGTTATGATAATAGGCATAGCCGAGCAGGCATGCTGCTCCCATCGTAGAGCTCCCGGAGAGCTTTCTAACGCTGTACTGTGCACCGCATAACTCTTTACAGATCAAAAGTTATGGGCACCGGAGTGACGAAGACCTAGTCACAAGCCCCACGCCCTCGGTTTGCGGGCCCGACCTCCACGCGAAGCATGGTTGTCTTGCCTAAGATTCCGTGGGACTTGAGAAAAGAAATATGATGGAAGAAGCATCATGGCAAGGCTGAACGAGGCTAAAAAAACAAAACAAATAGGGTTGCAACACGAGGACTTCCCTGGGCGTCACCAATCCTAGTACTACTCTCGTCCAAGCAAGCTTAACTTCGGAGTTCTGATGGGATCCAACGCGTTAGTGCTGGTATGATCGCACCCATCATGTTTTGTGTGCAAAGCCCTTATGGGTTGACGGTTCACAGTCCCAACCAAGAGAAGCTGCCCATTCAAAAGGCCCTATGGGCTTATCGACAACCCATCTGCTTCAACAATGCCGCATCCTCGCAAGACATGATTTCAACGCGTTGTAGGGCCTTCTAATGTCCCACGAGTTAGGTTGTCATCCTTTTCGCGGCTCACAACAAACAACCCAAGATGAAAAAACAGCACAAAAAGTAGAAAAGTAGCGCGAAACTAATGAAAACGTTCGATTTAGGGTAGCTGAGCAGGGTCGTTGCCCCCATCGTAGAGCTCCTGGAGAGCTTTCCAACGGTATATTGTGCATCACATAACTACTTACGAATCAAAAGTTATAGGCACTGGAGAGACAGAGACCTGGTCACAGGCCCCACGCCCTTGGTTTGCGGGCCAAGCCTCAACGCAATGCGAAGTTGCCTTGCCCAAGATGCCGTGGGACTCGAGAAAAGAAATGTGATGAAAGAAGCATCTTGGCTAGGATGAACGGGGCTAAAAAAAAAAAACGAATAGGGGGTACAAGACGAGGTCTTCCCAGGGTGTCACCCATCCTAGTACTACTTTCGTCCAAGCATGCTTAACTTCGGAGATCTGATGGGATCCGACGCGTTAGTGCTGGTATGATCACTCCCGTCATATTTAGTGTGCAAAGCCCATATGTATGGATGGTTCACAGTCCCAACCCAGAGAGGCAGCCTATTCAAGGGGCCCAATGGGCTTATCGACAACCCATCTGCTTCAACAACGCAGCATCCTCGCAAGACGTGATTTTGACGTGTTGTACGGCCCTCTAATGACCAGCGAGTAAGGTTGTCGTCTTTTTCCCGGCTCACGACGAACAACCCATAATGAAAAAACAACACAAAAAGATGAAAAGTAGCCCAAAACAGATGAAAATGTTAGACTTTGGGTTATAAAAATAGGCACAGCCAAGCAGGCTTGCTGCCTCCATCGTAGAGCTTTCGAAGAGCTTTCCAACGATATACTATTCATCGCATAACTCCTTACGGATCAAAAGTTATACACACCGGTGCAACGGAGACCTGGTCACAAGCAACATGCCCTCATTTTGTTGGCCCAGCCTCTATGCAAAGCGAAGTTGTCTTGCCCAAGATGTCGTGGGACTCGAGAAAAGAAATGTGACGGAAGAAGCATCTTGGTAAGGCTGAACGGGGCTAAAAAATAAAACGAATAGGGGGTGCAACACGAGAACTTCCCAAGGCGTCACCCATCCTAGTACTACTCTTGCCCAATCACGCTTAACTTCGGAGTTCTAATGGGATCCGACGCATCAGTGCTGGTATGATCGCAGCCGTCATGTTTAGTGTGCAAATCCCTTATGTGTTGGTGGTTCATAGTACTAGCCCAGAGAGGCGGCCCATTCAAAAGGCCCAATGGGCTTATCGACAACCTATCTGCTTCAACAACGCAACATCCTCGCAAGACCTGATTTCAACGTGTTGTAGGCCCCTCTAATGTCCTACGAGTTGGGTTGTTGTCCTTTTCGTGGCTCACGACGAACAACCCGGGATGAAAGAACAGCTCAAAAAGAAGAAAAGTAGACCGATACTGATGAAAATGTTCGATTTTGGGTTATGAGAACAGGCACAGCTCAGCAGGCTTGCTGCACCCATCGTAGAGCTCCCAGAAAGCTTTCTAACGATACACTGTGCGCAACATAACTCCTTACGAATCAAAAGTTATGGGCACCGGAGCGACGGAGACAGGGTTACAGGCCCCACGCCCTAAGTTTGCGGGCCCAGCCTCTACACAAAGCGATGTTGTCTTGCCTAGGATGCCGTGGGACTCGAGAAAAGAAATATGACGGAAGAAGCATCTTGGGACGGCTGAATGGGGCTAAAAAAAACAAAACGAATAGGGGGTGCAACACGAAGACTTCCAGGGCGTCACCCATCCTAGTACTACTCTCATCCAAGCACGCTTAACTTCGGAGTTCTGATGGGATCCGATGCGTTAGTGCTGGTATGATTGCACCCGTTATGTTTAGTGTCCAAAGCCCTTATGTGTTGACGGTTCACAGTCACAACCCAGTGAGGCAGCCCATTCAAAAGGCCCAATAGGCTTATCGACAACCCATCTGCTTCAACAATGCTGCATCCTCGCAAGACGTGATTTTGAAGCATTGACTGGCCCTCTAATGTCCCCCGAGTTAGGTTGTCGTCCTTTTTGCTGCTCACGACGAACAATGCGGGGTGAAAAAAGAGCACATAAAGAAGAAAAATAGTTTGAAACTAATGAAAATGTTCAATTTTGGGTCCTGAAAATAGGAACAGCTGAGCAGGCTTATTGCCCCTATCGAAAAGCTCTCGTAGAGCTTTCTAACGCTATACTGTGCACCGCATAACTCCTTACGGATCAAAAGTTATGGGCACCGGAGCGACAGAGACTTGGTCACAGGCCCCACGCCTTCGGTTTGCGGGCCCAGGCTTTACGCGAAGCGAAGTTGTCTTGCCCAAGTATCATGGCAAGGCTAAACAGGGCTAAAATAACAAAACGAATAGGGGGTGGAATGCGAGGACTTACCATGGCGTCACCTATCCTAGTACTACTTCGCCCAAGCACGCTTAACTTTGGAGTTCTGATGGGATCCGATGCGTTAGTGCTGGTATGATAGAACCCGTCATGTTTAGTGTGCAAAGCCCTTATGTGTTGACGGTTCACAGTCCCAGCTCAGAGATGCAGCCTATTCAAAAGGTCCAATGGGCTTATCAACAACCCATCTGCTTCAACAACGTAGCATCCTCGGAAGACGTGATTTCGACGGGTTGTAGGGCCCTCTAATGTCGCATGAGTTAGGTTGTCATCCTTTTCGCGGCTCACAACGAACAACCAGGGTAGAAAAGATAGCACAAAAAGAAGAAAAGTAGCCCGAAACCAATGAAAACGTTCGATTTTGGGTTTTGAAAATTAGAACAGCAGATCAGGCCTGCTGCCCCCATCGTAGAGCTCCCAGAGATCTTTTCAATGATATACAGTGCGTCGTATAACTCCTTGCGGATCAAACGTTATGGGCAATGGAGCGACGGAGACTTGGTCAAAGGCCCCACGCCCTCGTTTTGCAGGCCCAGCCTCTGCGCGAACCGAAGTTGTCATGCCCAAGATGCCGTGAGATTTGAGAAAAGAAATGTGACGGAAGAAGCATCTTGGCAAGGCTGAGTGGGGCTAAAAAAACAAAACATATAGGGGGTGCAACACGAGGACTTCCTAGGGCATCACCCATCCTAGTACTACTCTCGTCCAAGCACATTTAACTTTAGAGTTCTGATGGGATCCGATGCGTTAGTGCCGGTATGATCGCACCTGTCGTCCTTTTTGCTGCTCAAGACGAACAACCCTGGATAAAAAAATAGCACATAAAGAAGTAAAGTAGCCCGAAACTGATAAAAACGTTCGATTTTAGGTTCTGAAAATAAGAACAGAAGAGCAGGCATGTTGCCCGCATCGTAGATCTCCCGAAAAGCTTTTCAACGATATACTGCGCGCTGTATAACTCCTTACGAATCAAAGGTTATGGGCACCGAAGCGACGGAGACTTGGTCACAGGCCCCACGCCCTCGGTTTGCGGGCCTAGTCTCTACACGAAGCAAAGATGTCTTGCCCAAGATGCCGTGGGACTTGAGAAAAGAAATGTGATGGAAGAAGCATCATGGCTAGGCTAAACAGGGTTAAAAAAACAAAACGAATACAGGGTGGAACGCGTGGATTTCCCATGGCGTCACCCGTCCTAGTACTACTTCACCCAAGCACACTTAACTTCGGAGTTCTGATGGGATCTGATGCTTTATTACTGGTATGATCTCACTCGTCATGTTTAGTGCAAAGCCCTTATGTGTTGATGGTTCACGGGCACAGCCTAGAGAGGCGGCCCATTCAAAAGGCCCAATGGGCTTATCGATAACCTATCTGCTTCAACAACGCAGCATCCTGGCAAGATGAGATTTCGACGCATTGTAAGGCCCCCTAATGTCCCATGAGTTAGGTTGTCGTCCTTTTCGCGACTCACGACGAACAACCACGATTGAAAAAATAGCACAAAACAAAGAAAAGTATCCCGAAACTAATGAAAACGTTCGATTTTGGGCTCTAAAAATAGGAACAACCGATCAGGCTTGCTGCCCCCATCGTAGAGTTCTCGAAGAGCTTTTCAATGATATACAGTGCGTTGCACAACAACTTACAGATCAAACGTTATGGGCACTGGAGCGATGGAGTCTTGGTCACAGGCCCCACGCCCTCGGTTTGAGGGCCCAGGCTCTACGTGTAGCAAAGTTGTGTTACCTAAGATGCCATGGGACTCGAGAAAAGAATTGTGATGGAAGAAGAATCTTGGCAAGGCTGAACGGGGCTAAAAAAACAAAACGGATAGGGGGTGCAACACGAGGACTTCCCAGGGCATTACCCATCCTAGTACTAATCTCGCCCAAGCACGCTTATCTTTGGAGTTCTGATGGGATCCGACGCGTTAGTGCTGGTATGATTGCACCTGTCATGTTTAGTGTGCTAAGCCCTTATGTGTTGAGGGTTCATAGTCACAGCCTAAAGAGGCGTCCCATTCAAAAGGCCCAATGGGCTTATCGATAACTCATCTGCTTTAACAACGCAGCATCCTCGTAAGACGTGATTTCAACGCGTTGTAAGGCCCTCTAATGTCCTGCGAGTTAGGTTGTCGTCCTTTTTGCAGCTCACGACGAACCACCCGGGATGAAAAAACAGCACAAAAAGAAGAAAAGTAGCACAAAACTAATGAAAACGTTCAATTTTGGGTTCTAAAAATAAGAACAGCCAAGCAGGCTTACTGTCCCCATCGTAAAGCTCGCAGAAAGCTTTCCAACGATATATTTTGCACCACATAACTCCTTACGGATCAAATGTTATAGGCACCAGAGCGACAGAGACTTGGTCACAGGCCCCACGCCCTCGGTTTACGGGCCTAATCTCTACACGAAGCAAAGTTATCTTGCCCAAGATGCCATTGGACTCAAGAAAAGAAATGTGATAGAAGAAGCATCATGGCAAGGCTAAACGGGGCTTAAAAAACAAAACGAATAGGGGGTGGAACGCGTGGATTTCCCATGGCGTCACCCATCCTAGTACTACTTCGCCCAAGCACGCTTAACTTCGGATTTTTGATGGAATCCGACGCTTTATTGCTGGTATGATCTCACCCGTCATGTTTAGTATGCAAAGCTCTTATGTCTTGATGGTTCATAGTCCCAGCCCAGACACGTGACCCATTCAAAAGGCCCAATGGGCTTATCGACAACCCATCTGCTTCAACAACATAGTATCCTCATAAAACGTGATATCGACGCATTGTAGGGCCCTCTAATGTCCTGCGAGTTAGGTTGTCATACATTTTGCGGCTCACGACGAGCAACCCAAGATGAAAAAACAGAACAAAAAGATTAAAAGTAACTCGAAACTGATAAAAACATTCGATTTTGGGTTCTAAAAATAGGCATAGCCGAGCAGGATTGTTGCCTCCATCCTAGAGATCCCGGAGAGCTTTCCATCGATATATTGTGCGTAGCATAACTCCTTATGGATAAAAAGTTATGGGCACTGGAGAACCGAAGACCTGCTCACAAGCCCTACGCCCTCAGTTTGTGGGCCCAGCCTCTATGTGAAGTGAAGTTGTCTTGCCCAAGATGCCGTGGGACTCAAGAAAAGAAATGTGAAGGGAGAAGCATCTTGGCAAGGCGAACGGGGCTAAAAAACAAAATGAATATGGGGTACAATACGAGGACTTCCCTGGATGTCACCTATCCTAGTACTACTCTCGTCTAAGCACGCTTAACTTTAGAGTTCTGATGGGATCCGATGTGTTAGTGCTAGTATGATCGCACCCATCATGTTTAGTGTGTAAAGCCCTTATGTGTTAACAGTTCATAGTCCCAGTCGAGAGAGGTAGCCCATACAAAAGGCCCAATAGGCTTATCGACAACCTTTTTGCTTCAACAACGCAGCATCTTCTTAAGACGTGATTTTGACGCGTTGTAGGGCCCTCTAATGTCCCACGAGTTAGGTTGTCATCCTTTTTTGCAGCTCACGACAAACAACCCGGGATGTAAAAATAGCACAAAAAGATGAAAAATAGCATGAAACTAATGAAAACATTCGATTTTGGGTTATGAAAATAGCCACAGCCGAGCAAGCATGCTGCCCCCATTGTAGAGCTCCCGGAGAGCTTTCCAACGATGTACTATGCACCGCATAATTCCTTACGGATCAAAAGTTATAGGCACCAGAGCGACGGAGACCTGGTCATAGGCCCCACGCACTAAGTTTGTAGGCCCAGCCTCTATGCGAATCGAAGTTGCCTTGCCCAAGATATCGTGGGACTTGAGAAAAGAAATGTGAAGCAAGAAGCATCTTGGCAAGGCTGAACGGGGCTAAAAATACAAAACGAATAGGAGGTGCAACTCGAGGACTTCCTAGGGAGTCACCCATTCTAGTACTACTCTCGCCCAAGCACACTTAACTTCGGAGTACTGATGCTATACGACGCTTAGTGTTGGTATAATCGTACCCCTCATGTTTAGTGTACAAAGCCCTTATGTGTTGATGGTTCACAGTCCCAGCCCAGTGAGGCGGCCCATTCAAAAGGCCCATTGGGCTTATCGACAACCCATTTACTACAACAACGCAGTATCATCTTAAGACGTGATTTCAACACGTTGTAGGGCCCTCTAATGTCCCGCTAGTTAGATTGTCGTCCTTTTTTAGCCTCACGACGAACAACCCGGGATGAAAAAATAGCACAAAAAGATGAACAGTAGCCTGAAACTGATAAAAACGTTCAATTTTGGGTTATGATAATAGGCATAGCCGAGCAGGCATGCTGCCCCCATCGTAGAGCCCCGAAGAGCTTTCCAACAATGTACTGTGCACCACATAACTCCTTACGGATCAAAAGTTATGGGCACTGGAGCGACGGAGACCTGGTCACAAGCCCCACGCCCTCGGTTTGCAAGCCCGGCCTCCACAAGAAGCATAGTTGTCTTGCCCAAGATTCCGTGGGATTTGAGAAAAGAAATGTGACGGAAGAAGCATCTTGGCAAGGCTGATCGGGGCTAAAAAAACAAAACAAATAGGGTTACAACACGAGGACTTCCCAGGGCGTCACCCATCCTAGTACTACTTCGCTCAAGTACGCTTAACTTCGGAGTTCTGATGGGATCTGAGGCGTTAGTGCTGGTATGATAGCGCCCGTCATGTTTAGTGTGCAAAGCCCTTATGTGTTGAGGGTTCATAGTCCCAGCCCAGAGAGGTGGCCCATTCAAAAGGCCCAATGGGCTTATCGATAACCCATCTGCTTCAACAATGTAGAATCCTTGCAAGACGTGATTTCGACGCGTTGTAGGGCCTTCTAATGTCACATGAGTTAGGTTGTCGTCCTTTCCGCGGCTCACGACGAACAACCAGGGTTGAAAAATAAGCACAAAAAGAAGAAAAGTAGCCCGAAACCATTGAAAACGTTCGATTTTCAGTTCTGAAAATTGGAACAGCCGATTAGGTCTGCTGCCCCCATTGTAGAGCTCCCGGTGAGCTTTTCAACGATATACAGTGCGTTGCATAACTCCTTATAGATCAAACGTTATGGGTACCAGAGCGACAGAGACTTGGTCAAAGACCCCACGCCCTCGGTTTGCGGGCCCAGCCTCTACGCGAGGGGAAGTTATCTTGCCCAAGATGCCATGGGGCTCGAGAAAAGGAATGTGACGGAAGAAGCATCTTGGCAAGGCTGAATAGGGCTAAAAAAACAAAACGGATAGGGGGTACAACACTAGAACTTCCCAGGGCGTCGCCTATCCTAGTGCTACTCTCGCCCAAGCATGCTTAATTTAGGAGTTTTGATGGGATCCAACGCATTAGTGCTGGTATGATCGCACCCATCATGTTTAGTGTCCAAACCCCTTATTTTTTTACGGTTAACAATACTGGCCCAGAGAGGCGGCCCATTTAAAATGCCCAATGGGCTTATTGACAACCCACCTGTTTCAACAACGTAGCATCCACGCAAGACATGACTTGCACGCATTGTAGGGCCCTCTAATGTCCTGCAATCTAAGTTGTCTTCCTTTTCGTGACTCATGACGAACAACCCAGGGTGAAAAAATAGCACAAAAAGAAGAAAAATAACCCGAAATTGATGAAAGCATTCGATTTTGGGTTCTGAAAATAGACACAGTCGAGCAGGCTCGCTGCCCCCATCGTAGAGCTCCCGAAAAGCTTTCCAACGATATACTGTGTGCTGCATAACTCCTTACGAATCAAAAGTTAGGGGCACCGGAGCGACAGGGACCTGGTTACAAGCCCTACGTCATTGGTTTGCGGGCCCAGCCTCTACACGAAGCGAAGTTGTCATGCCCAAGATGTCGTGGGATTCGAGAAAAGAAATGTGAAGGAAGAAGCATCTTGGCAAGCCTAGGTGGGGCTAAAAAAAAAAACGAATAGGGGGTGCAACACGAGGACTTCCCAGGGCGTCACCCATCCTAGTACTACTTTCGTCCAAGCACACTTAACTTCGGAGTTCTGATGGGATCTGATGTGTTAGTGCTGGTATGATCGTACCCACCATGTTTAGTATGCAAAGCCCTTATGTGTTGACGGTTTATAGTCACAGCCCAGAGAGGCGGCCCATTCAAAAGGCCCAATGGGCTTATCGACAACCTATCTATTTCAACAACGCATTATGCTCGCAAGATGTGATTTCACAGCGTTGTAGGGCCCTGTAATGTCCCACGAGTTACGTTGTCATCCTTTTTGCTGCTCAAGACGAACAACCCGGGATGGAAAAAGAGCACATAAAGAAGAAAAATAGCCTGAAACTGATGAAAACATTTGATTTTGGGTTCTAAAAATAAGAACAGCCCAGTAGGCTTACTGCCCCCATCGTAAAGCTCGTGGAAAGCTTTCCAACGATATACTGTGCACTGCATAACTCCATACGGATCAAAAGTTAAGGGCACTGGAGCGACGGAGACTTGGTCACAGGCCCCACGCCCTCGGTTTGCGGGCCTAGGCTCTACACGAAGCAAAGTAGTCTTGCCCAAGATGCCGTGGGACTCGAGAAAAGAAATTTGATGGAAGAAGCATCTTGGCAAGGCTAAACGGGGCTAAAAAAACAAAACGAATAGGGGGTGGAACGAGTGGATTTCCCATGGCGTCACCCGTCCTAGTACTACTTCGCCCAAGCATGCTTAACTTCGGTGTTCTGATGGGATCCAACGCTTTATTGCTGGTATGATCTCACCCGTCATGTTTAGTGTGCAAAGCCCTTATGTGTTGACGGTTCACAACCATAGCCCAGAGAGGCGGCCCATTCAAAAGGCTTAATGGGCTTATTGACAACCCATCTGCTTTAACAACGCAGCATCGTTGTATGACATGATTTCGACGCATTGTATGGCCCACTTATGTCCCATGAGTTAGGTTGTCGCCCTTTTCGTGGCTCACGTCGAACAACCACGGTTGAAAAAATAGCACAAAAAAAGAAAAGTAGCCCGAAACTAATGAAAACGTTCGATTTTGGGTTCTAAATTTAGGAAGAGCCGATCAAGCTTGCTTCCCCCATCGTAGAGCTCCCGAAAAGCTTTTCAACGATATACAGTGCGTTGCACAACACCTTACGGATCAAACATTATGGACACCGGAGCGACGGAGTCCTGGTCACAAGCCCCACACCCTCGGTTTGCGGGCCCAACCTCTACGCATAGAAAAGTTGTTTGCCCAAGATGCCGTGGGACTCAAGAAAAGAAATGTGACAGAAGAAGAATCTTGGCAAGGCTGAACGGGGCCGAAAAAACAAAACGGATAGGGGGTGCAACACGAGGACTTCCTAGGGCGTTACCCATCCTAGTACTAATCTCTTCCAAGCATGCTTAACTTCATAGTTCTGATGGGATCCGATGCATTAGTGCTGGTATAATCACACCCGGCATGTTTAGTGTGCAAAGCCCTTATGTATTGAGGGTTCATAGTTACAGCCCAGAGAGGCGGCCCATTCAAAAGGTCCAATGGGCTTATCGACTACCCATCAACTTCAACAGCGCAGCATCGTCGCAAGACGTGATTTCAACGCGTTGTAAGGCCCTCTAATGTCCCATGAGTAAGGTTGACGTCCTTTTCGTGGCTCACGACGAACAACCCGGGATGAAAAAACAGTACAAAAAGAAGAAAAGTAGCACAAAACTGATGAAAATGTTCGATTTTGGGGTCTAAAAATAAGAACAGCCGAGTAGGTACTACCCCCATCGTAAAGCTCGTTGAGCGCTTTCCAATGATATACTTTGCACCACATAACTCCTTACGAATCAAAAGTTTTGGGCACTGGAGCGACGGAGACTTGGTCACAGGCCCCACGCCCTAGGTTTGCGGGCCTAGTCTCTACACAAAGCAAAGTTGTCTTGCCCTAGATGCCGTGGGACTAGAGAAAAGAAATGTGACGGAAGAAGCATCATAGAAAGGCTAAACGTGGCTACAAAAACAAAACAAATAGGGGGTGGAACGCGTGGATTTCCCATGGCGTCACCCATCCTAGTACTACTTCGCCCAAGCACGCTTAACTTCGGAGTTCTGATGGGATCCGATTCTTTATTGCTAGTATGATCTCACCCGTCATGTTTAGTGTGCAAAGCCCTTATGTGTTGACAGTTCACAGTCCCAGCCTAGAGAGACGGCCCATTCAAAAGGTCCAATGGGCTTATCGATAACCCATCTGCTTCAGCAACACAGTATCCTCGCAAAACGTGATTTCAACGCGCTGTAGGGCCCTCTAATGTCCCATGTGTTAGGTTGTCACCTATTTCGTGGCTCACGATGAACAACCAGGGTTGAAAAAATAGCACAAAAGAAAGAAAAGTATCCCGAAACTAATAAAAACGTTCGATTTTGGGTTCTGAAAATAGGAATAGCCAATCAGGCTTGCTGCCCCCATCGTAGAGCTCCCGAAGACCTTTTCAATGATATATAGTGCGTCACATAGCACCTTACAGATCAAACGATATGGGTACTGGAGCGGTGGAGTCCTAGTCACAGGCCCCACGCCCTCGGTTTACGGGCCCAGCCTCTACGTGTAGCGAAGTTATCTTGCACAAGATGCCGTGGGACTCGAGAAAAGAAATGTGACGGAAGAAGAATCTTGGCAAGGCTAAACGGGGCTAAAAAAATAAAACAGATAGGGGGTACAACACGAGGACTTCCTAGGGCGTTACCCATCCTAGTACTACTCTCGCCCAAGCACGCTTAACTTCGGAGTTCTGATGGGATCCGACGCATTAGTGTTGGTATGATCGCACCCGTCATGTTTAGTGTGCAAAGCCCTTATGTGATGACGGTTCACACTCACAGCCCAGAGAGGCGGCCCATTCAAAAAGCCCAATGGGCTTATCGACAACCCATCTGCTTCAACAACGCAACATCCTCGCAAGACGTGATTTCAAAGCATTGTAAGGCCTTCTAATGTCCCGCGAGTTTGGTTGTCGTCCTTTTCCCGGCTCACGACAAATAACTCGGGATGAAAAAATAGCACAAAAAGAGGAAAAGTAGCACAAAACTGATGAAAACGTTCGATTTTAGGTTCTGAAAACAGGCACAGCAGAGTTGGCTTGCAGCCCTCATCATAGAGCTCCCGAAAATCTTTCCAACGATATACTGTGTGCTGCATAACTCCTTACGAATCAAAAGTTATGGGCACCAGAGCGACGGAGACCTGGTTACAGGCCCTACGCCCTCGGTTTGCCGGCCCAACCTCTACGCGAAGTAAAGTTGTCCTACCCAAGATGCCGTGGGACTCGCGAAAATAAATGTGATGGAAGAGGCATTTTGGCAAGACTGAATGGGGCTAAAAAAACAAAACGAATAGGGGGTGCAACACGAGGACTTCCCAAGGCGTCACCCATCCTAGTGCTACTCTCATCCAAGCACGCTTAACTTCGGAGTTCTGATGGGATTCGATGCTTTAGTGCTGGTATTAAAGCACCCGTCATGTTTAGTGTGCAAAACCCTTATGTGTTGACGGTTCACATTCACAGCATAGAGAGGCGGCCTATTCAAAAAGCCCAATGGGGTTATCGACCACCCATCTGCTTCAACAACGCAGCATCCTTGCAAGACGTGATTTCAAAGCATTGTAGGGCCCTCTAATGTCCCGCAAGTTAGGTTGTCGTCCTTTTTACTGCTCATGACGAACAACCCGGGATGAAAAAAGAGCACATAAAGAAGAAAAATAGACCGAAACTTATGAAAATGTTCTATTTTGGGTTCTGAAAATAGGAATAGCCCTGTAGGCTTACTGCCCCCATCTTAAAGCTCCCGGAGAGCTTTCCAATGATATATTGTGCACCGCATAACTCCTTACAGATCAAAAGTTATGGGCATCAGAGCGACAGAGACTTGGTCACAGACCCCACGCCCTCGGTTTGCAAGCCCAGGCTCTATGCGAAGTGAATTTGTCTTGGCCAAGATGCCGTGGGACTCGAGAAAAGAAATGTGATGGAAGAAGCATTATGGCAAGCCTAAACGAGGCTAAAAAAACAAAACAAATAGGCGGTGGAACGCGAGGAATTCCCTTGGCGTCACCCATCCTAGTACTACTTTGCCCAAGCACGCTTAACTTCGGAGTTCTGATGGAATTCGACGCATTCGTGCTTGTGACACCTGAGCTTTTGCCATGCATTCACTTACTGTTGGATCCATTATTTGCGCATTTAATTATGCGCTTTACTTGTTGTCTTACTTAGTTACTATTCATTCTATTTTTCAACTACATCATATGAATTAGCATTTTTATTAAATCATATTAATTGTTATAGGAATGGGAAAAATGTGCAACTGAGCTAGGAGTGATAGGAGCACTAGTTTAGAAAATGTTCTAGCAAACTAGGAATAGTGTTACATAACTAACTTAGTGATTTAATTAGCTAGCATTCGTTTTGCACTTTAGGCTCGTTTTAAAGCTAACTACGTTCATTTTAGTAGGCCATTTAAGCACCCAACTTGACCCCACCCAATATATACTCAACACAAAACACTTAAGCTCATAAAACACAAAAAAAAAGAGCAAAGGCTGAAATTTACTGTGCAGAACCCGATAGCCCTCTCTTGCCTTTGGGAGATCTTTTGTTTCATCAATTCCTCAATCCAAGCCAAGCCAAGCTAGGAGCACATAGTTTAGGGTGTTTGCAAGTCTTTCGAGAGCTCTTGCTCGCATTGGTGAGGGATTCATGACTCTTTTTGCATATTTAAAATTGTTGCTCATTTCTTGATTTGTTAGAAATGTGATCAAATGCTATTGTAATGCTTATCTATGCTATTATACATTGTATATAGGTGCTAGAGAACACCTTTAAACCAATAGAACGCATTTTAAACAGTTGGAATCGTTGCTTTGATCTTTGGGTTGAATAGCGATAAGATTTCTAGGGTTTTGTGTAATTGTGCGTATTGGCTTGATTAATTTCTTCTAATAGATGTCTTAGGTGCTAATGAAGGTAGTCTAATAGCCCCGTGCATTTGAATTGCTCTAAATTTGCATAGAATGTGAATTAGCTAAATTTAACAAAGGGGTTTCGGGGTTAATGTGAATCCGGGTGGATTCAGGCTTCACTTTTAGTATTCATAGGCTACCTAGGTGCTATAGAATCTTTACTAACCCTTGTTTGAGACCCGGGTAAGGTATGTGTAGTTCAAAGCTATAAGAGAGAAATTGGGGCTTTTGGAGTAATTGCGGGTAATTGAACGTATTTGCGGGTTGTAAGGGTACCTTAAGGGTTAATTAGAAGATTGGTATAGCTTCCCCTTGAATTTGAATCATTGATATGAGTTTGGAAGGAAAATGGATGGAAAAACAAAGGGGTTTAAGGGTAAATTCGATTGTCACTCGCATCTAAGACCTTGGCATGTCTCCATATGTGTTTAAATGTAGTTTCAAGTTGTTTTGAAGCTTTTAGTATAGTTCTCTGTGTACCTTGGATATTTCCCTTTGTAAACCTCCGAATTGCTTGTATTGAACTGCTTCTAATCTATCTGTTTCGAGGTCAACCTACTTTGTTGATCCTCCTATGTGTTATTGCTTATATTGTTATCGATATCATGCCATTGTTAAGTGCATTGCATAGTAGTTGCACAACCATATTGTCAGGGGCGGTTGTGTTGAATATCGGCTGGGCGGCAGAGGGCTTGTTAGTGGATATTCAAACTCTGTACCCTATTCCCTCACTCCCCTGGTCTGGAGATTGCCAGGGGGTGTTGGGTCGTAGGATTTTCGGGGTACATCCGGAGTACACCCACTGGAGTGTTTGGGGTTATGCCGACTTATCGTGATCGAGATCAAGTGAAGATTTGGAGTATTGGGGTTAAGTGAAATGTATCCTTTTTAATGTGTGGTTATTTAAGCTATTTTTATTTCTTGAATGGTTTAATTGCTATTATTGTTTAACTGTATTACCTGTTACATTGCACGCTCCGGGAGACTTTATCTCTCACTGGGCAACAGTGGTTGCTCATACCTCGATATATGTTTCAGGAAGTGCTGAGGGTGATCCCCAGCTAGTTGAGGTGCTAGTGGAAGAGGAAGAAGTTCAGGTTGAGCCTTTGCCCTAGTTGCTGTGTGTTTGTTGTCTGAGGTGGATATGCCTTCTTGATTATTACATGGCGTACTTGCATTGCTATAGTATGATCTATTTTGTGGCCTTAGGGCTATGTATATTCTTGTAGTTGCAAGTTGAAAGATAGTTGGTTGTAGTGATAGATTTGAGAAACCATGGTTTGTAATAACTATGTCCTATTTTCTAGCTACTTGCATGCTTAGGAGTGTATGTTTTAAAGTATGCTTGGTTTCAACTCCTAGGAATGTGCCAATGTTATTTTGGATGGTATGATGATCGGATTTTATGAAGTTAAGTTGGTTGCATGCATGTGTGATTTTGAACTGTTGTATGCTTCAAGGCTCGGATGGCCTTGAACCTTTGAACTTTAATTATAAAAGCTTGTCTTGTTGTATTGTGACTTTATTTGAGTGATTTTAGGTTTTCAGAATGTCCATGGTACAGAGGAGACTCTGTCCGTGTGTCAGGTGCAGACTTAACCTTTAGCATGGGGTGGGTCAGGGCGTGACAGTGCTGGTATGATAGCACCTGTTATGTTTAGTGTGCAAAGCCCTTATGTGTTGACGGTTCACAGTCCCAGCCCAGAGAGGCGGCCCATTCAAAAGTCCCAATGGGCCTATCGACAAACCATCTGCTTTAACAACGCAGCATCTTCGCAAGACGTCATTTCAACGCATTGTTGGGCCCTCTAATGTCGCATGAGTTAGGTTGTCGTCCTTTTCGCTGCTCATGACAAACAACCATGGTTGAAAAAATAACACAAAAAGAAGAAAAATAGCTCGAAACTAATGAAAACGTTCAATTTTGGGTTCTGAAAATAGGAACAGCCGATCAAGATTACTGCCCCCATCGTAGAGCTCCCGGAGAGCTCTTCAATGATATACAGTGCGTCCCATAACTCCTTACAGATCAAACATTATGGGCACCGGACTGACAAAGACTTGGTCACAGGCCCTACGCCCTCGGTTTGCAGGCCCAACCTCTACACGAAGGGAAGTTGTCTTGCCCAAGATGCCGTGGGACTCGAGAAAAGAAATGTGACGGAAGAAGAATCTTGGCAAAGCTGAACGGGGCTAAAAAAACAAAACAGATTGGGGGTGCATCCCGAGGACTTCCCAGGGCGTCACCCATCCTAGTACTATTCTCGCCCAAGCACGCTTAACTTTGGAGTTCTGATGGGATCCGACGCGTTAGTGTTGGTATGATCGCACTCGTCATGTTTAGTGTGAAAACCCCTTAAGTGATGACGGTTCACAGTCACAGCCCCGAGAGGCGGCCCATTCGAAAGGCCCAATGGGCTTATCGACAACCTATCTGCTTCAATAATGTAGCATCCTCGCAAGATGTGATTTCAATGCATTGTAGGGCCCTTTAATGTCCGGCGAGTTAGGTTGTCGTCCTTTTCGCTGCTCACGACGGACAACCCGGGATGAAAAAACAGCACAAAAAGAAGAAAAGTAGCACAAAACTGATGAAAACGTTCGATCTTGGGTTCTGAAAACAGGCACAGTCGAGCAGGCTTGCAGCCCCCATCGTAAAGCTCCCGAAAAGCTTTCCAACGATATACTGTGCGTTGCTTAACTCCTTACGAATCAAAACTTATGGGCATCAGAGCTACGGAAACCTGGTTACAGACCCCACGCCCTCGGTTTGCGAGCCCAACCTCTACGCGAAGCGAAGTTGTCCTACCCAATATGCCGTGGGACTCGAGAAAAGAAATGTGACGGAAGAAGCATATTGGCAAGACTAAATGGGGCTAAAAAAACAAAACGAATAGGGGGTGCAACACGAGGACTTCCCAAGGCGTCACCCATCCTAGTACTACTCTCGTCCAAGCACGCTTAACTTCGGAGTTCTGTTGGGATTTGATGCATTAGTGCTGGAATTATCGAACCCGTCATGTTTAGTGTGCAAAGCCCTTATGTGTTGACGGTTCACAGTTACGGCCCAGAGAGGCGACCCATTCAAAAGGCCCGAGGGGCTTATCGACAACCTATCTGCTTCAACAACGCAGCATCCTCGCAAGACGTGATTTCAAAGCATGGTAGGGCCCTCTAATATCCCGCGAGTTAGGTTGTCGTCCTTTTTGCAGCTCACGACGAACAACCTGTGATGAAAAAAGAGCACATAAAGAAGAAAAATAGACCGAAACTTATGAAAACATTTGATTTTGAGTTCTGAAAATAGGAACAGCCCAGTAGGCTTACTGCCCCTATCGTAAAGCTCCAAGAGAGCTTTCCAACGATATACTGTGCACTGCATAACTCCTTACAGATCAAAAGTTATGGGCACCGAAACGACGAAGACTTGGTCACAGTCCCCACGCCCTCGGTTTGCCGGCCCAGGCTCTACGCGAAGCGAAGTTGTCTTGCCCAAGATGCCGTGGGACCCGAGAAAAGAAATGTGATGGAAGAAGAATCATGGCAAGGCAAAACGGGGCTAAAAAAACAAAATAAATAGGGGGTGGAACGCAAGGACTTCCCTTGGCGTCACCCATCCTAGTACTACTTCGCCCAAGCACGCTTAACTTCGATGTTCTTATGGGATCTGTCGCGTTAGTGCTGGTATGATCGCACCCGTCATGTTTAGTGTGCAAAGCTCTTATGTGTTGACGGTTCACAATCCCAGCCCAAAGAGGCAGCCCATTCAAAAGGACCAATGGGCTTATCGACAACCCATCTGCTTCAACAATGTAGCATCCTCACAAGATGTGATTTTGACGTGTTTTAGGGCCCTATAATGTCCCGTGAGTTAGGTTGTTGGCCTTTTCGCAACTCACGACGAACAACCAGGGTTGAAAAAATAGCACAAAAAGAAGAAAAGTAGCCCGAAACTAATGAAAATGTTCAGCTTTGGGTTCTGAAAATAGGAACAACCGATTAGGCTTATTGCCCCCATCTTAGAGCTCCCGGAGAACTTTTCAACAATATACAGTGTGTCGCATAAGTCCTTGCGAATAAAATGTTATGGGCACCAGAGCGACGGAGACCAGGTCACAGGCCCCACGCCCTCAGTTTGCAAGCCCAACCTCTACGTGAAGCGAAGTTGTCTTGCCCAAGATTCCATGGGACTCGAGAAAAGAAATGTGATGGAAGAATCATCTTGGCAAGGCTGAATGGGGCTAAAAAACAAAACGAATAGGGGGTGTGTCACGCCCCGACCCAACCCCCAAGCTAAAGGTTAAGTCCGGACCCGACACACGGACAGAGTCTCCTCTGTACCGTAGACATTCTAAAAACCTGTAAACACTTAAACAAGGTCCCAACAATACAATACAGCTTTTCTCAATTAAACAACAAAGCTATAAGGCCATCCGAGCCTTATAGTACACAATAATTCCAAAACACACAAGCATGCGAGAACTTGTTGTCAGCGTAGTCTTATAATCCTGACATTCTAGGACATCAATAAAACAACTTAAAGAGTAAAGCATTCTACATTAACCATCCACTCCCAAGCATGCAAGGAAATAAGGCAAGAATAAAAGTTATTACAGTTCATAGACTTTCAAAGCTACAACCCAACCATCTAATCTTCGACTTATACAACAAGCATATACAAAGCCCTTGGGCTACAAAATAGTACATAAAGTAATCAGATGAGTCTTCCACATAGCAACAAAATCATTAACCACCTCAAGTTATCAGACACAGCAACTAAGGTAAAGGCTCGATCTGAACTTCTTCTTCCTCAACTAAATCAACAAGCTGGGGATCACCCTCAGCGTCTCCTGAAACAGATATCGAGGTATGAGCAACCACTGTTGCCCAGTGAGGGATATAGTCCCGGGGCGTGCAATGCAACAGATAATACAACTACACAACAATAACACTTTAACAATTTAAGAAACAATGATAACTTAAATAACCACACAATCAAAAGGATACATTTCAACAATCCCCTATACACCAATCTTCACTGGTCTTCAATCACGATCCACGAACCACGAGCACGATCACGATAAGCCGGCATAACCCCAATCACTCCAGTGGGTGTACTCCGGATGTACCCCGAATCCTACGACCCAACATCCCCTGGCAATCTCCGGACCAGGCGAATGAGGGAATAGGGCACGGAGTTTGAATATCCACCGGCAAGCCCTCTGCCGCCCAGCCGATATTCAACACATCCGCCCCGACACTATGGTTGCGCAACCACTATGCAATGCACTCAACGATGGCAAGTTAATAACAATAATATAAGCATTTACACATATGAGGATCAACAAAGTGTTGCAATTAGGATAGAAGCAAAGATAGAAGCTAATAAGCAGTTTACAAATGAACTTATACCATATAAGCATAGAATCATTCCAAAAGCTCCAAATCAATTTAAAATCATATATAAACACTTAAGAAGTCCTGACATGGGTTTAGAAGTGTGAGACAACTTAAATTGCACCTAAACCTCTTTGTTTTTCAAACTATTTCTCTTCTAAACCAAAGTTAATGATTTCATTTTCAAAGGAAACTCTCCCAACCTTCTAACTAACCCCCAAGGTACCCTCTCAACCCTCGAACTCAATCAAATGCCCGCGTTTACCCCGAAAGCCCCAATTTCCCTCTTTTGGTTTTAAACCACACCTACATTGTCCGGGCTTCAAACAAGGGATATCAAGGCATCTATAGCACCTAGGTAGCCTAAGGATACTAGAATTGAAGCCCGAATCCACCCGGATTCGCATTAACCCCGAAAGCCCCAACTTAAAGTCGGCTATTTTCCATTTTTAGGCGATTTAAGGGCAATGCAAGTGTACGGGGCTATTTGATTATCTTCACTAGTACCTAAGGCATCAATTAGAAGCATTAATTCAAGCCAATTCGAGCAATTACACGAAACCCTAGAAAAAACGTCACTATTCACCCTAAAAATCAAACTAACGATTCTAACCGTTTAAATTGCGAAACGACGGTTCAAAAGTGTTCTCTAGCATTCATATAGATAGTATATTAGCATAGATAACAATTACAATAGCATATAATCATATTTTCAACAAATCAATAAATGAGCAACTATTTAAAAATACAAAAACAAGTCGTGAAATCCCTCACCACTACGCGTAGGAGCACCTAGGAACCTTGCAAACACCCTACACTAGTTGCTCAAGGCTTGGCTTGGCTTGAATTGAAGAGTTGAAGATGGAAAAATGCTCCCAAGTGCAAGGAGGGGCTGTCGGGTTTGGGGCTGCTGTTTCAGCTTTCTATTTTTTTTTTTTTTGCATTTTAAGAGCTTAAGTGTTATAATAAAGGGGTTAAGTTGAGGTGGGGTCCTTTGGGTGCTTAAGTGATCTAATAAAATGCGCGTTGCTAGTTCCAAAACGAGCTTAGATGGTAAAATATATGCTAGCTAATTAATTACCTAAGTTAGTTACGTAACACTATTCACTTGACTTCTAAAATTATTTTCTAAACGAGCCCTCCTAACGCCTTTAGCTCAAATGCACATTTTTCCCACTACTTTTACAATTAATATGATTTAATAAAAATGCTAATTAATTAATAGAAGACAGTTTAGAAATGGAATGAATAGTAACCCAAGAAGGCAGTCAATAATGCACAGAAGGAAATGCGTAAACAAAGATGCAACAGTAATTAAATGCATGGCTAATTCTCGGGCGTCACAGGGTGCAACACGAGGACTTCCCAGGGCGTCACCCATCCTAGTACTACTCTCGCCCAAGCACGCTTAACATTGGAGTTCTGATGGGATCCGACGCATTAGTGCGGGTACGATCGTACCCGTCATGTTTAGTGTACAAAGCCCTTATGTGTTGACGGTTCACAGTCCTAGCCCAGAGAGGCGGCCCATTCAAAAGGCCTAATAGGCTTATCGACAACCCATCTGCTGCAACAACGTAGCATCCTCGCAAGACGTGATTTCAATGCTTTGTAGGGCCCTCTAATGTCCTGCGACATAAGTTGTCGTTCTGTTCGCAGCTCACGACGAATAACCCGGGATGAATGAACTGCACAAAAAGAAGAAAAGTATCATGAAACTGATGAAAACTTTCAATTTTGGGTTCCAAAAAAAAGTACAGCTGAGCAGGCTAGCTACCCCCGTCGTACAGCTCCCGGAGAGCTTTCCAACAATATACTGTGCGCCGCATAACTCCTTACGGATCAAAAGTTATGGGAACCGGAGAGACGGAGACTTGGCCACTGGCCCAACGCCCTCGGTTTGCAGGCCCAGCCTCTACACGAAGCGAAGTTGTCTTGCCCAAGATACCGTGGGACTCGAGAAAAGAAATGTGACAGAAGAAGCATCTTGGCAAGGCTGAACGAGGCTAAAAAAACTAAACGAATAGGGGGTGCAACACGAGGACTTCCCAAGGCGTCACGCATCCTAGTACTACTCTCGTTCAAGCACGCTTAACTTCGGAGTTCTTATGGGATTCGATGCATTAGTGCTGATATTATCACACCATCATGTTTAGTGTTCAAAGCCCATTTGTGTTGACGGTTCACAGTCATAGCCCCGAGATGCGGCCCATTCGAAAGGCCCAATGGGCTTATCGACAACCCATCTGCTTCAACAACGCAGCATCCTCACAAGACGTGATTTCAAAGCATTGTAGGGCCCTCTAATGTCGTGCGAGTTAGGTTGTCATCCTTTTCGCGGCTCACGACAAACAACCAGGGTTGAAAAAATAGCCCAAAAAGAAGAAAGTAGTCCGAAACTAATGAAAACTTTCAATTTTGGGTTCTAAAAATAGTAACAACTAATTAGGCTTACTGCCCCCATCGTAGAGCTCCCGGAGAGATTTTCAACGATATACAGTGCGTCGTATAAGTCCTTACGGATAAAACATTATGGGCACCAATGCGACGTAGACCAGGTCACAGGCCCTACGCCCTCGGTTTGCGGGCCCAGCCTCTACGCGAAGCGAAGTTGTCTTGCCCAAGATGCCGTGGGACTCGAGAAAAAAATGTGACAGATGAAGCATCTTGGAAAGGCTGAACGAGGCTAAAAAAAACAAAACGAATAAGGGGTGCAACACGAGGACGTCACAGGGCATCACCCATCCTAGTACTACTCTCGACCAAGCACACTTAACTTTGGAGTTCTGATGGGATCCGACGATTAGTGCGGGTATTATCGCACCCGTCATGTTTAGTGTGCAAAGCCCTTATGTGTTGACGGTTCACAGTCCCAGCCCAGAGAGGCGGCCCATTCAAAAGGCCCAATGGGCTTATCAACAACCCATCTGCTTCAACAACGTAGCAACCTCGCAAGACATGATTTCAACGCATTGTAGGGCCTTCTAATGTCCCTTGAGTAAGGTTGTCGTTCTTTTTGCGGCTCACAACAAACAACTCGGGATGAATAAACAACATAAAAAGATGAAAAGTAGCCAAAATTGATGAAAATATTCAATTTTGGGTTCAGAAAAAAACCACAGCTGAGTAGACTGGCTGCCCCCATCGTGCATCTCCCGGAGAGATTTTCAACAATATACTGTGCGCCGCATAACTCCTTACGGATCAAAAGTTATGGGAACCGGAGCGACGAAGACTTGGCCACATGCCCAACACCCTCGGCTTGCGGGCCTAGCCTCTACACGAGGTGAAGTTGTCTTGCTTAAGATGCCGTGGGACTCGAGAAAGAAATGTGACGGAAGAAGCATCTTGGCAAGGCTGAACGGGGCTAAAAAAACAAAAAGAATAGGAGGTGCAACACGAGTACGTCCTAGGGCATCACCTATCCTAGTACTACTCTTGACCAAGCACGCTTATCTTTGGAGTTCTGATGGTATCCGATGCGTTAGTGCTGGTATAATCACACCTGTCATGTTTAGTGTGCAAAGCCCTTATGTGTTGACGGTTCACAGTCCCAACCCAGATAGGCGGCTCATTCAAAAGGCCCAATGGGCTTATCAACAACCCATCTGCTTCAACAACGTAGCAACCTCGCAAGACATGATTTTAACGCATTTTAGGGCCCTCTAATGTCCCTTGAGTAAGGTTGTCGTTATTTTTGCGGCTCACAACAAACAACTCGGGATGAATAAAAAGCACAAAAAGATGAAAAGTAGCCCAAAACTGATGAAAACGTTCAATTTTGGGTTCAGAAGAAAAACACAGCTGAGCAGGTTGGCTGCCCCCATCGTACAGCTCCCGGAGAGATTTTCAACAATATACTGTGCGCCACATAACTCCTTACAGATCAAAAGTTATGGGAACCGGAGTGACGGAGACCTGGCCATAGGCCCAACGCCCTCAGTTTACGGGCCCAGCCTCTACGCGAAGCGAAGTTGTCTTGCCTAAGATGTCGTGGGACTCGAAAAAAGAAATGTGACAGAAGAAGCATCTTGCCAAGTCTGAACGGGGCTAAAAAAACAAAACAAATAAGGGGTGCAACACGAGGACTTCCCAGGGCATTACCCATTCTAGTACTACTCTCGTCCAAACACGCTTAACTTCGGAGTTCTGATGGGATCCGATGTGTTGGTGCTGGTATGATCACACCCGTCATGTTTAGTGTGTAAAGCCCTTATGTGTTGACGATTCATAAACCCAGCCCTGAGAGACAGCCCATTCAAAGGGCCTAACAGGCTTATTGACAACCCATCTGCTTCAACAATGTAGCATCCTCTTATGACGTGATTTTGACGCATTGTAGGGCCCTCTAATGTCCCCCGAGTTAGGTTGTCGTCCTTTTTGCGGCTCACGATGAACAACTCGGGATGAAAAAATAGCACAAAAATATGAAAGATATTTTAAAACTGATGAAAACGTTCGATTTTGGGTATAGAAAATAGGCACAACTGTGCAGGCTTGCTGCCCCCATCATAGAGATCCCGAAGAACTTTCCAAAGATATACTGTGCACCGCATAACTTTTTACGGATCAAACGTTATGGGCACCGGAGCGACAGAGGCCTAGTCACAGGCCTCACACCCTCGGTTTGTAGGCCCAGCCTCTATTTGAAGTGAAGTTGTCTTGCCCAAGATGTCGTGGGACTCAAGAAAATAAATGTGATGGAAGAAGCATATTGGAAAGGCTGAACGGGGCTAAAAAAACAAAACGAATTGGGGGTGCAACACGAGGACTTCCCAGGGCGTCACCCATCCTAGTACTACTCTCGCCCAAGCACGCTTAACTTTGGAGTTCTTATGGGATCTGACGCGTTAGTGCGGGTATGATCGCATTTGTCATGTTAGGTGTACAAAGCCCTCATGTGTTGATGGTTCACAATCCAAGCCCAGAGAGGTGGCCCATTCAAAAGGCCTAATGGGATTATCAACAACCCATCTGCTTCAATAATGTAGCATCCTCACAAGATGTGATTTCAACGCGTTGTAGGGCCCTCTAATGTCCCGCGAGTTAGGTTGTCGTTTTGTTCGCGGCTCACGACGAACAACTCGGGATGAATGAACAGTACAAAAAGATGAAAAGTATCCCAAAATTGATGAAAACGTTCGATTTTGGGTTCCAAAAAAAAGCACAGCTGAGCAGGCTAGCTACCTTTGTCGTACAGCTCCCGGAGAACTTTCCAACAATATACTATGCACCGCATAACTCCTTACGGATCAAAAGTTATGGGAACCGGAGCGACGGAGACCTAGCCACAGGTCCAATGCCCTCGGTTTGTGGGCCCAGCCTCTACGCACAACAAAGTTGTCTCGTCCAAGATGCCATGGGACTCGAGAAAAGAAATGTGGCAGAAGAAGCATCTTGACAAGGCTGAACAGGGCTAAAAAACAAAACGATTAGGGGGTGCAACACGACTTCCTAGGGCGTCACCCATCCTAGTACTACTCTCGTCCAAGCGTGCTTAAATTCGGAGTTCTGATGGGATCCAATGCGTTAGTGCTAATATTATCGCACCGTCATGTTTAGTTTGCAAAGCACTTATATGTTGACGGTTCACAGTCGCAGCCCAGAGAGTCGGCCCATTCAAAAGACCCAATGGGCTTATCAACAACCCATCTGCTTCAACAACGTAGCATCCTCGCAAGATGTGATTTCAAAGCATTGTAAGGCCCTCTAATGTCCCGCGAGTTAGGTTGTCGTCCTTTTTGTTGCTCACGACGAACAACCCTGGATGAAAAAATAGCACAAAAATATGAAAATGTACCTTTAAAATGATGAAAACGTTCAAATTTTGGGTTCAAAAAATAGTGACAGTTGTGCAGGCTTGCTACCTCCATCGTAGATCTCCTAGAGAGCTTTCGAACGATATACTGTGCACTGCATAACTTCTTACGGATCAAAAGTTATGGGCACCGGAGTGACGGAGACTTGGTCACAAGCCCCACACCCTTGGTTTGCAGGCCCAGCCTCTATACGAAGCGAAGTTGTCTTGCCCAAGATGTTGTGGGACTCGAGAAAAGAAATGTGATGGAAGAAGTATCTTGGCAAGGCAGAACGGGGCTAAAAAAAACAAAACGAATTGGGGGTGTAACACGGGGACTTCCTAGGGCGTCACCTATCGTAGTACTACTCTCGCCCAAGCACGCTTAACTTCGGAATTCTTATGGGAACCGATGCGTTAGTGGTGGTATGATCACACCCGTCATGTTTAGTGTGCAAAGCCCTTATGTGGTGACGGTTCACAGTCCCAGCCCAGAAAGACGGCCCATTCAAAAGGCCCAATAGGCTTATCGACAACCTATCAGCTCCAACAAAGCAGCATCTTTGCAAGACGTAATTTTAATGCGTTGTAGGGCCCTCTAATGTCCCGCGAGTAAGGTTGTTGTTCTTTTCGCAGCTCACGACGAACAACTTGAGATGAATAAACAGCACAAAAAGATGAAAAGTAGCCCGAAACTGCTGAAAACATTCAATTTTGGGTTTTGAAAAAAGGAACAACCGAGCAGGTTTGCTGCCCCTATCGTCGAGCTCCTGGAGATCTTTCCAACGATATATTGTGTGCCGCATAACTCGTTACGGATCAAAATTTATAGGCACCAGAGCGACGGAGACCTGGTTTGAGGCCCCACGCCCTCGGTTTGCTGGCTCAGCCTTTTCGCGAAGCGAAGTTGTCTTGCCCAAGATGCTGTGGGACTCAAGAAAAGAAATGTGATGGAAGAAGCATCTTGGCAAGGCTAAACGGGGCTAAAAAAATAAAACGAATAGGGGGTGCAACATGAGGACTTCTCAGGGCGTCACCCATTCGAGTACTACTCTCGCCCAAGCAGGCTTATCTTCGGAGTTCTGATGGGATCCAATGCGTTAGTCCTGGTATGATCACACCCATTATGTTTAATGTGCAAAACCCTTATGTGTTGACAGTTCACAGTCGCAGCCCAGAGAGGCGGCCCGCTCAAAAGGCCCAATGGGCTCATTGACAACCTATCTACTTCAACAACGCAGCATCCTCGCAAGACATAATTTTGATACATTGTATGGCCCTCTAATGTCCCACGAGTTAGGTTGTCATCCTTTTTTAGGCTCACGACGAACAACACAGGATGAAAAAACAGCACAAAAAGATGAAAAATAACCCAAAACTGCTGAAAACATTCAATTTTGGGTTTTGAAAAAAGGGACAACTGAGCAGGTTTGCTGCCCCCGTCGTCGAGCTCCCGGAGATCTTTCCAACGATATATTGTGCACCGCATAACTCGTTACGGATCAAAATATATAGGCACCGGAGCGACGGAGACCTGGTCTGAGGCCCCACGCCCTCGGTTTGTTAGCCCAGCCTTTACGCGAAGCGAAGTTGTCTTGCCCAAATTGTCGTGGGACTAAAGAAAAGAAATGTGATGAAAGAAGCATCTTGGCAAGGCCGAACGAGGCTAAAAAAATAAAACGAATAGGGGGTGCAACATGAGGATTTCCCTGGGCGTCACCCATTTGAGTACTACTCTTGCCCAAGCACGTTTAACTTCGGAGTTCTGATGGGATCTGATTTGTTAGTGTTGGTATGATTGCACCCGTCATGTTTAGTGTGCAAAGCCCTTATGTGTTGACAATTTAGAGTCCCAATGGGCTTATCGATAACCTATCTGCTTCGACAACGCATCATCCTCGCAAGACGCAATTTTGACTCATTGTAGGGCACTCTAATGTCCCGCGAGTTAGGTTGTCGACCTTTTTACGGCGCAGGACGAACAACCCGAGATGAAAAAATAGCACAAAAAGATGAAAAATAGCTAAAACTGATGAAAACATTTGATTTTGGGCTCTGAAAATAGGCACAGCCAAGCAGGCTTGTTGCACCAATTGTAGAGCTCCCTGAGAGCTTTCCAATGATATACTGTGCACTGCATTACTCCTTACGGATCAAAAGTTATGGGCACCGGAGTGATGGAGACTTGGCCACAGGCCCCACGTCCTCGGTTTGCAGGCCCAGCCTCTATGCGAAGCGAAGTTGTCTTGCCCAAGATGCTGTGGGACTCGAAAAAAGAAATGTGACGGAAGAAGCATCTTGGCAAGGCTGAACGGGGCTAAAAAAAATAGAATGAATAGGGGGTGCAGCACGAGGACTTTTTCACGGCGTCACCCATCCAAGTACTACTCTCGCCCAAGCACGCTTAACTTCGGTGTTCTGATGGGATCCGACGAGTTAGTGCGGGTATGATCGCACCCGTCATGTTTAATGTGCAAAGCCCTTATGTGTTGACGGTTCACAGTCCCAACCCAAAGAGGCGGCCCATTCAAAAGGCCCAATGGGCTTATCAACAGCCCATCTGCTTCAACAACGTAGCATCCTCGTAAGATGTGATTTTGACGCATGTTAGGGCCCTCTAATGTTCCGCGAGTTAGGTTGTCGTCCTTTTCGCGACTCACGACGAACATCCCAGGATGAATAAATAGCACAAAAAGATGAAAAGTATCTCAAAAATGATGAAAACGTTCGATTTTGGATTCTGAAAAAAGCCACAGCCGAGCAGGTCAGCTACCCCCATCGTATAGCTCCCGGAGAGCTTTCCAACAATATATTGTGTGCCACATAACTCCTTACGAATCAAAAGTTATGGGAATAGGAACGACAGAGACCTGGCCACAGGCCCAATGCTCTAGGTTTGCGCGACCAACCTCTATGCGAAGTGAAGTTGTCTTGCCCAAGATGTCATGGGACTCGAGAAAAAAAATGTGACAGAAGAAGCATCTTGGCCAGGCTGAACGAGGCTTAAAAAACAAAACGAATAGGGTGTACAACACGAGGACGTCCCACGGTGTCACCAATACTAGTACTACTCTCGCCCAAGCATGCTTAACTTCAGAGTTTTAATTGGATCCAACTCGCTAGTACTGGTATGATCGCACCCTTCATGTTTAGTGTGCAAATCCCTTATGTGTTGATGGTTCACAGTCCCAGCCCAGAGATGTGGCCCATTCAAAAGGTCCAATGGGCTTATTGATACCCCGTTTGGTTCAACAACGTAGCAACCTCACAAGACATGATTTCAACCCGTTGTAGGGCCCTCTATTGTGAGGTCCAACCTCGATTTACGTGTGATACCTCGTTTCGTGTGCTCTAACCTTGATTTGCGTGCCTTGACCTAGGTTTAAGAATTGCGTTTCGTTTTGTGTGCCTTGTATTGAATTACATGCATTCATTTAGGGTTGCTTGCATTTACTTGGGAAATGTGCATTCGTCTCATAGTTTGTGCCCTACCTCGTAGTGCGTGCCCTAAACCTAGGAAAGCGTGCCTTCACGCTAATCAAGAAAGCATCTTACACGAAGCACTAGATCATTAATTAATCCTAAAAACTCCACAAACTAATATTAAATTGCTAATTCAATCCACCAGAAGACGAAATTGCACCAAAAGCTAGACATTCTTACTCTTTATTCTTTATTCTTTGCATATCCCAAACACACAATTAAATAATACTCCAAAAGATGACAAAAATTCAGATCTTTGCACTAGCCTTGGCCGACCACATGGGGTCTTTTGCAATGCTTTGCATAATTCAAATTGAACCTAGACAATTCTATGACAAATCTATGACGCAAAGCAATAAAAAAATGGCTCAAAGACCCACCCAAAGCCTCCAAATCTCGACACACTCTCAATTTCCCATGCTAAGGATTCAAATTATGCTCCTTGAAGACACAAAAATCTGAATTTGCAAGGCCCTAGGCCGACATATGCATCAATCTCTTCAAAGCCTTTCATTTTTCCTTCATTCTTTCTTTCCTCTCACATTTTGTCTCACTCTCTCTCATTTCTTCTCTCTCTCTCGGACTTGGCTGAGTTTCTACACTCCATAGCTTAACTTCATCACTCAATGGTTCATCATGACATGCAAGAAGCCTAGGAGCTCGACCAAACAAAACTAGGAGCAAAGAAGCACACATGCAAGCCTTTAGCACATCCATTTCGGTTTAGGTGAGTTTGTTAGCTTCCATTTCTTTTCTCCTTGTTCTAACCACATGCACCTACTAAGAACATGGTAACTTAGCTAGGAAATTAGAGAAATCCCAAGTTGTCTCTCGGCTAAGCAAGGAAAAAGATCAACTTTGTGCTTCACCAAGAGTTTGTGCATCTTCTTGTTGTCTTGCTAAGGTGAGGGCTAAAACTTCTTGAAAATCTTTCAAAAACCACATGCATGCCCTTAAATGTCTATCCTTACTTCTGTTCTTGTGATATATGTGTGTTCATGAGCTTTTGTAAACATGCATGGCAAGATATTTGGCTAGAATGTGATGATAGATGAAATTGGGTATGTGATAGCCTTCTGCCTTGTTGGTACAAGGTGAATTTGACTAGGTAAATGATGTTGAAAATGCATAAAAATTGGTAGGTCACTAGTTTTGCCAGTTCTGAGAATTTGTTGCAGAAATAGGCCAAATCTAATTTTGTCTCTAAGGTCCTCAAAATGGCAAATTATCAAAATGTGTCCAAATCTAGAAAGTCTGGAATAATGAAGCAGGTTTTGGCAGATTCACTGACCTTGTAGCTAGATTTGGTGTGCAGCTAGATTTTTCAGTTCTGGACATATTTGTCAGAAATGGACTAAGGCTAAATCTGACCCTAAGGCCCTAAAAAATGACAAGCATTGAAATGTGTGCAAATCTGGACAGTTTTGCGTAGTCTCACTGTTTTTGCTATAACTCTTGAACCCGAACTCCAAATGATGCGAGATTTGTTTATGAATTTAGTTAACTTCTTAAGCTTTAATTTGAATCTTGTTCACTGGAATTGGAGTTTGTTTCCTTGTCTTAATGATTGTGAGAAAACAGTCCATTGCAGTGAGGGTTTTACTTAGTGATGTGCTTAGAAAAATTATTGTAGCTTCTCTTGTTGTATTAAATTCTTGGGATCGTGGAATTTGGATGTGTGTGGACTGTTTTGAATACTTTAGGGTATTTGAATTAATCGATGCATGGCTTGAGCTTAATCACGTGACAACTTAGGGTTTAATCGCACGGGTAAGCACGAATTGAAACCCTAGTAACGAGGTAAACTCGCTAAGTGTTGATCCTTTGGATATCGTGTTTGATTATGTGTTTAGTAGGCTGCCCGTAGTTGCCCTTGTAGCCCTAAATATGATTCGATGATTACATGTTGATAAGTAGGCCTTTCTTGCACCCGGTCCTACGTAGATGTTGTTGCATGATGAATAATCTTATTATTTGATTACGTGAACTTTGAAATGAGTTATATGACTTGATTTACATGCGTTACATGGCTGCCTGTTTAATATTCATATAACTCCATGTGCTTTTCAAGTGAATTTACTTGTCATATCGTGCCTCGCGTGTTTAATTGTCAATGTGCAATCTTATGATTGCTCGGAGGCAACCTACTTTGTTGTCCTCCAAATGTGATATATTAAATGTCATAAATGTGCATTGTATACAAGGTTGCAACCTTTCATTATGGCGTGGTAACGTTCATGCACACCGGGCAGCATCGGGCTTGCCGGTGCAACCGTGACTACCATTGTCCAATTCCCTCTCTCGCTTGGGGGCTAGACTTCCTCGGAGAGTTGGGTCGTAGGATTTCGGGGTACATACAGAGTACACCCATTTGGCATGATAAGGGGATGATTTGAAGTCAGCCGCAACAACTGATACTGGAAATGAACTGAGAGCAAAAGCTCACCGTATCCTTTTCACTAAGTGTATAAGTACTCTCGCTTGGTTCCTAGAGGACCTCGGGGAGGAAAGACGGGTAATTGTGTTCTTTTACTTTTACATTACATATGTACTTACTTGTGATATATATATCATGCTTGCAAAAGGGTTTTCATAAGTTGAACTGAAAAATGAGTTTCAAAACTTATTTCTCGTTCCCCTCGCTGAGTTCATAAGGACTCACCCTCTTTTATCATCTCAGGTGAAGAAGACCAAGAACAGGTACCCGAGGACGACGTGCCTAATGATGATTCCTTGGAATTATTGCTTGCCCTACGTGCCTTACGTGACTATGGCCATTTTGTGAACAATATGTTGCTTGAAGACTATTTCATTTCTTATGATGCTTGCTATTGTAATTTAAATGACCCCCGTTGTAATTTGGAGTCTAATTTTGGCTTGTACTGATAATAACTAGATAGACACTACTATGGTCATTTTTCCTATCGTTATCGGCTAGTATCTCTCATAGGATTATGAAGTATCAGGTAAGGATTAAGTAAAATGAACCTATCCAATCTTAAGCAGGTACTCATTGTTTAGCTAAGATCAACAGGTACTTTTGTAACGAGGACAAACAAACAAATGAGACATAGTATCACGCTAGGTTATTAATCAAACGAGACTTCGAGATAACTGGTAGGCGTTTCGATTGGTTATAAATAGTGATCTTAGATAGAAATAAAACTGAGATTGGAAATTTTGAGGCGTTTTGAGAATTAGGTCAAACTAAATAGCCTAATTACAGCCGTTATGCTGCCGATTTTCCAGAGAATTTGTGGAGTTTAGCCTAAACGTTAGGTATTAAACCTTCTTCAACGATTAAATACGTGAAAGAACTTAAATGTTTAGATCACACCCTAGTCTAACCTTTATAGGCCGGGTTGGGGTGTGACACCTTATAGAAAGAATGGTATCAGAGCTTAGATTGCTTAAGTCGGGTTTGACTCTCGGACCATGGGTAGAAGCCCTAAGATTATTAGGATGACTTGTTTATGTGTTAATGTGTGATAATGTTAATTGTGCCTTCTATGTTCTATGTGCTTACGTGATTAACATGTCTTAATTGTTTCTAGAATTGTGTATCTATATTATATTGCATATCTTGTGCATTAAATTCTTGTTTGTCGTATTCCAATAAATTGTGCATCATAATCTGTGCCTATAGATGGCTGGCCCTAGTACCCGCACTACTAATAGGAGCGGTGAGCCCCAAGAGACCGGAGATGCCTATCAAACTAATCTCAGCATGGCTATGTTTAATATGATGGTGAATGCCATGGATCGTGTGTCGCGAGTGATGGAACGTCAAGATGCACGTGAAGCAAACAACAACAACAACAGGAATGATGGTAACCATGGGAGACATAGCAGAATGAGGGAGTTCCTTGACTTTCACCCGTCCAAATTCCACCGGGAAGCTGATGATGAGAAAGCGGAGGCTTGGCTGTTTGAGATTGAGAGGATTTTCAGGCCACTTGACTATATTGATGAAGAAAAGGTGGAGTTTGCTGTGTTTCTGTTGCACGGGGATGCTGAGCATTGGTGGCACACTGTGGAGGCACTGTGGGAAACTGATCATACACCTCGCTTGTGGGGTAATTTTGTTAAGGCATTCAAGGAGAAATATGTACCTGCAGTTTCCAAGCAGAGGCGGATTGAGGAATTCATGCACTTGAACCAGGGTAACATGACGGTGGCCCAGTACGAGGCTCATTTTGACCGACTATCCCGCTATGCTCAATATATGGTCAATACTCTTGAGGCGAAGATGTAGAAATTTACGACTGGATTGAGGCCGGAGATTCAGGACCAGTTGGCTTCGCATGACTTCGATACCTATTCTGCTCTCTTTGCTACTGCTTCCCGAGTTGAGAAGAGAAAACTTGATAGAGCCAGTTCAAGTCAGCCGAACAAGAAACCATACCAGCCTCCAAGTCAACAGAGAAAATTCCAGAACCAGAGTCGTAGTCAGGGCCAGAACCAGAACAGACCACTTAATAACCGTGGCCCGACTAAAGCACCATCAGCCTCTTCCACCCGCGGATCCACAAGTAGTTCACCTGCTACTTAGTCTATCAACTGTTCTTATTGTGACAAGAAGGGGCATACCGAGGCCCAGTGCTGGAAGAAGTCAGGACGATGTGTGCGGTGTGGCAGTAATCAGCATCAAATCAAGGATTGCCCTAAATGGCAAGCAGGACAAAATCAAGTTAAACCAGCTGGTAGAGGCAAGACTCCAGTTCCTAGAGTTCAGGCTCAAGCTTATGCTATTGAGTGCGAGGAGCTTCCATAGGAGACCGCTGTTATTGAAGGTACATTCTTCATACTGAATAAACCTGTTAGGGTGCTAATTGATCCAGGTGCTACTCATTCATTTATTACTCCCTTATGTGTGCAACGTGTGAAGTTACGAGTTGTATGTTTGCCTTACGAAGTAGAAGTTGGTACTCCGATGGGTTCTAAGCTTGTTACTAGCTCAACTTGTAAAGCATGTAAAATCCAAATTAAAGATAAAGAATTCTCAGCCAATCTTATTGTATTACCCTTTCAAGACTATGAAGTTAGTTTAAGGATGGACTGGTTGGCAAAGCATCATGCCCAACTAGATTTCCAGGCGAAGATTGTAACATTCCAGAAACCTGGTCAACCAATATTGGAAGTCATGGGTCAAAGAGACTTCATCGGGAGTTCCGTCATTTCATCTACGAAAGCAGTGAAGTCCTTGAGAAAAGGATGTAGTGGATACTTAGCTTACCTCATTAACAAGCCGTCGGACAAAGCTAAGTTGGAGGAGATGCCAGTGATCAAAGACTATGCGGATGTGTTTCCAGAAGAATTTCCCGATTTACCCCTAAATCAGGAGATCGAGTTCATTATAGAATTACTGCATGGCACCCAGCCGATATCTAAAGCTCCCTATCGTATGGCACCAGCCGAGTTACAAGAATTGAAGGACCAATTGCAAGGATTGTTAAAGAAGGGGTTTGTTCAACCAAGTTCTTCTCCGTGGGGTGCACCAGTCCTATTTGTAAAGAAGAAATACGGAACGTTAAGGCTATACATCGATTACCGAGGATTGAACCAAGTGACCGTCAAGAATAAATACCCACTTCCAGTGATCGACGAGTTGTTTGATCAACTTCAAGGAGCCAAAGTGTATTCGAAGCTCGACTTGAGGCAAAGATACTATCAGTTGCGGATCAAAAAGGAGGATGTGCCTAAAACGGCTTTCAGGACGAGATATGGGCATTATGAATATGTGGTGATGCCATTTGGGCTAACTAATGCCCCTGCAGCTTTTATGGACTTGATGCATAGGGTGTTTCAACCCTACTTGGATCAATTTGTGGTGATCTTCATTGATGATATTTTGGTATACTCGAAATCCGAGGCTGAGCATGAACAACATCTGCGATTGGTACTGCAGAAACTTCGAGAGCATCAATTGTATGCAAAGTTTAGCAAATGTGAATTTTGGTTGCAGCAGATTGCATTTTTGGGGCACTTCATATCCCAAGAGGGAATAGTAGTGGATCCAGCAAAGATAGAAGCGGTGATGTC
The DNA here is from genome assembly GCA_037974665.1 of Ehretia macrophylla. NCBI lineage: Eukaryota > Viridiplantae > Streptophyta > Magnoliopsida > Boraginales > Ehretiaceae > Ehretia > Ehretia macrophylla. The sequence continues at coordinate 24,132,994 of CM075780.1, forward strand.
TTGGAAGAAGTCGGAAAATGTTACGGAGGTTCGGAGTTTTCTTCGTCTAGCCAGCTATTATCAGAGGTTCGTGAAGGATTTCTCAAAGATCCCAGGACCACTTACAAAGCTCACTCAAAAGAAAACAAAGTTCGTGTGGGATGACAAGTGTGAGAACATCTTCCAAGAATTGAAGAAAAGATTGACTACCGCACCTGTTCTTGCATTGCCTGAAGGGAGTCAAGGTTTTGTAATCTATAGCGATGCTTCGAAGGAAGGACTGGGTTGTGTGTTGATGCAAAATGGTAGAGTGATTGCGTATGCTTCTAGGAAACCGAAGCCGTATGAATTGAACTACCCGACGCATGATTTGGAGTTAGCGGCTATTGTGTTTGCATTCAAGAAATGCAGGCACTATCTCTGGGGTAACAAGTTCGAAATGTTTACTAATCACAAGAGCTTGAAATACTTGTTCTCACAAAACGAGTTGAACATGAGGCAAAGACGATGGATGGAGCTTTTGGATGATTATAACTGCACAATCAATTATGTGCCCGGTAAAGCAAATGTAGTTATAGATACCTTAAGTAGGAAAGCGAGCATGGCAAAACTGGAAGTTAAGGTGCAGGAGTTGTTGGAGGAAGCATTCTTGTGGAAACCACAATTGACTAGAAAAGGGTTACTTTTGCCACTACATAAGTTCAATCGACCTTGTTGTCTGAATTACGAGAGGCTCAACAGAAGGACCAATAGTTTCAGAAGATTAAAGAAAGCAACACAAATTTCAAGTTTCATGATGATGGTATTTGGAGGTTTAGGAATCGGATTTGTGTTCCTAATGAGCCAGAGCTGAAAAAGAAGATTCTTGAAGAAGCCCATAATTCAAGATACACTATTCACCCCGGCGGAACAAAGATGTACTAGGATTTGAAGCAACACTATTGGTCGAATAACATGAAGAGAGAGATCGCGGAGTTTGTGGCACGGTGTTTGACTTGCCAGAGAGTCAAAGCAGAACATCAACGACCAGCAGGTTTACTTCAGCCATTGGAGATTCCTCAATGGAAATGGGAGCATATAACTATGGACTTTGGTATGGACCTGCCCAGGTCACAAAAGGGTCATGGCGCCGTTTGGGTCATAGTGGATAGATTGACCAAGTCAGCACACTTCTTACCAATGAACAAGGAGGATAGCCCTGAGAAATTGGGAGATATGTATGTGGCGGAGATTGTAAGATTGCACGGGATGCTTGTGAGTATTGTATCGGATAGGGATCCTTGTTTGACTTCCCTATTTTGGAAGAGATTGCAAGAAGCTTTGGGAACGAAGTTGAGTTTCAGCACGGCTTATCACCCTCAGACTGATGGACAATCTAAGAGAACTATTCAGATTTTGGAGGATATGCTGAGGGCGTGTATTTTAGACTTCGGGAAAGGTTGGGAGAAATATCTATCTCTAGCGGAATTCGCTTATAATAACAGTTATCAGGCCACTATCGGGATGACCCCATTTGAGGCGTTGTATGGACGTAAGTGTCGATCTCCAATTTACTGGGATGAAGTAGGTGAGACGAAGACTTTTGACCCGATCCTTCTACCTTAACTTATGAAGAATGTTGATAATATCCACCTCATCCGGAAACGGATGCTTACCACCCAGAGCAGGCAGAAAAGTTATGCAGCCCGACGGAGACGGAGCCTAGAGTTTAAGGTCGGCGACAAGGTGTTCTTGAAGATATCACCTCGGAGGGGATTGATTAAACACGGCAAGGGTGGAAAGTTAAGCCCGAGGTTTGTAGGACCATTTGAAATAATTGAGAAGGTTGGCAAATTGGCGTATCGCCTGGCACTACCCCAAAACCTCTCTAATATTCACGACGTCTTTCATGTTTCAATGCTATGGAAGTATCACCCTGATCCATCGCATATCTTGGAGCCAGAGTCGTTGCAGCTTCGGGAGAACTTGTCTTATGAAGAGAAGCCCATTCGGATCCTAGACCAGCAAGATCAGGAGTTGCGCAACAAATCTATACCGATGGTGAAAGTGTTGTGGGATCATCATGGAGTTGAAGAAGCAACGTGGGAAAGGCGAGACCAGATGGAGCAACAATATCCAGCTTTATTTCAAAAGTAATATTGAATTTCGGGACGAAATTCTTTTAAGGAGGGGAGGATGTGAGGCCCGACCTCGATTTACGTGCGATACCTCATTTCGTGTGCTCTAACCTTGATTTCCGTGCCTTGACCTAGGTTTAAGAATTGTGTTTCGTTTTGTGTGCCTTGCATTGAATTATATGCATTTATTTAGGGTTGCGTGCATTTACTTGGAAAATGTGCATTCGTCTCGTAGTTCGTGCCCTACCTCGTAGTGCGTGCCCTAAACCTAAGAAAGCGTGCCCTCACGCTAATCAAGAAAGCATCTTACACGAAACACTAGATCATTAATTAATCCTACAAACTCCACTAACTAATATTAAATTGCTAATTCAATCCACCAGAAGACGAAATTGCACCAAAAGCTAGACATTCTTACTCTTTATTCTTTATTCTTTGCATATCCCAAACACACAATTAATACTCCAAAAGATGACAAAAATTCAGATCTTTGCACTAGCCTTGGCCGACCACATGGGTTCTTTTGCAATGCTTTGCATAATTCAAATTGAACCTAGACAATTCTATGACAAATCTATGACACAAAGCAATAAAAAAATGGCTCAAAGACCCACCCAAAGCCTCCAAATCTCGACACACTCTAAATTTCCCATGCTAAGGATTCAAATTATGCTCCTTGAAGACACAAAAATCTGAATTTGCAAGGCCTAAGGCCGACATATGCATCAATCTCTTCAAAGCCTTTCATTTTTCCTTCATTCTTTCTTTCCTTCTCACATTTCTCTCACTCTCTCTCATTTCTTCTCTCTCTCTCTCGGCCTTGGCTGAGTTTCTACACTCCATAGCTTAACTTCATCACTCAATGGTTCATCATGACATGCAAGAAGCCTAGGAGCTCGACCAAACAAAACTAGGAGCAAAGAAGCACACATGCAAGCCTTTAGCACATCCATTTCGGTTTAGGTGAGTTTGTTAGCTTCCATTTCTTTTCTCCTTGTTCTAACCACATGCACCTACTAAGAACATGGTAACTTAGCTAGGAAATTAGAGAAATCCCAAGTTGTCTCTCGGCTAAGCAAGGAAAAAGATCAACTTTGTGCTTCACCAAGAGTTTGTGCATCTTCTTGTTGTCTTGCTAAGGTGAGGGCTAAAACTTCTTGAAAATCTTTCAAAAACCACATGCATGCCCTTAAATGTCTATCCTTACTTCTGTTCTTGTGATATATGTGTGTTCATGAGCTTTTGTAAACATGCATGGCAAGATATTTGGCTAGAATGTGATGATAGATGAAATCGGGTATGTGATAGCCTTCTGCCTTGTTGGTGCGAGGTGAATTTGACTAGGTAAATGATGTTGAAAATGCATGAAAATTGGTAGGTCGCTATTTTTGCCAGTTCTGAGAATTTTTTGCAGAAATAGGCCAAATCTAATTTTGACTCTAAGGTCCTCAAAATGGCAAATTATCAACATGTGTCCAAATCTGGAAAGTCTGGAATAATGAAGCAGGTTTTGGCAGATTCACTGACCTTGTAGAACGAACCAGTTTTGACTTAGTAAATGATATCCAAAATGTGTGAAATTTGGTTTACAGCTAGATTTTTCAGTTCTGGACATTTTTGTCAGAAATGGACTAAGGCTAAATCTGAACCTAAGCCCTAAAAAACGACAAGCATTGGAATATGTGCAAATCTGGACAGTTTTGCGTAGTCTCACTGTTTTGGCTATAACTCTTGAACCCAAACTCCAAATGATGCGAGGTTTGTATCTGAATTTAGTTCACTTCTTAAGATTTAATTTGAAATCTTGTTCACTGGAATTGGAGTTTGTTTGCTTGTCTTAATGATTGTGGGAAAACAGTCCATTGTAGTGAGGGTTTCACTTAGTGATGTGCTTAGAAAAATTATTGTAGCTTCTCTTGTTGTATTAAATTCTTGGGATTGTGGCATTTGGATGTGTGTGGACTGTTTTGAATACTTGAGGGTGTTTGAATTAATCGATGCATGGCTTGAGTTTAATCACGTGACAACTTAGGGTTTAATCTCATGGGTAAGCACGAATTGAAACTCTAGTAACTAGGTAAACTCGCTAAGTGTTGATCCTTTGGTTATTGTGTTTGATTATGTGTTTAGTAGGCTGCCCGTAGTTTCCCTTCTATCCCTAAATATGATTCGATGATTACATGTTGATAAGTAGGCCTTTCTTGTACCCGGTCCCACGTAGATGTCGTTGCATGATGAATAATCTTATTATTTGATTACTTGAACTTTGAAATGAGTTATATGACTTGATTTACATGCGTTACATGGCTGCCCATTTAATATTCATATAACTCCATGTGCTTTTCAAGTGAATTTACTTGTCATATCGTGCCTCACGTGTTTAACTGTCAATGTGCAATCTTATGACTACTCGGAGGCAACCTACTTTGTTGTCCTCCAAATGTGATATATTAAATGTCATAAATGTGCATTTCATACAAGGTTTCAACCTTTCATTCTGGCATGGTAGCGTTCACGCACACCGGGAGGCATCGGGCTTGCCGGTGCAACCGTGACTACCATTGTCCAATTCACTCTCTCGCTTGGGGGCTAGACTTCCTCGGAGAGTTGGGTCGTAAGATTTCGGGTACATCCGGAGTATACCCATTTGGCGTGATAAGGGGATGATTTGAAGTCGGCCGCAACAACTGATACTGGAAATGAACTGAGAGCAAAAGCTCACCGTATCCTTTTCACTATGTGTATAAGTACTCTCGCTTGGTTCCTAGAGGACCTAGGGGAGGAAAGATGGGTAATTGTGTTCTTTTACTTTTACATTACATATGTACTTACTTGTGATATATATATCATGCTTGCAAAAGGGTTTTCATAAGTTGAACGGGAAAATGAGTTTCAAAACTTATTTCTCGTTCTCCCTTGCTGAGTTCATAAGGACTTACCCTCTTTTATCATCTGAGGTGAAGAAGACCAAGAACAGGTACCCGAGGACAACGCGCCTAATGATGATTCCTTGGAATGATTGCTTGCCCTACGTGCCTTACGTGACTATGGCCATTTTGTGAACAATATGTTGCTTGAAGACTATTTCATTTCTTATGATGCTTGCTATTGTAATGTAAATGACCCCCGTTGTAATTTGGGGTCTAATTTTGGCTTGTACTGATAATAACTAGATAGACACTACTATGGTCGTTTTTGCTATCGTTATCGGTTAGTATCTCTCATAGGATTATGAAGTATCAGGTAAGGATTAAGTAAAATGAACCTATCCAATCTTAACCAGGTATTCATTGTTTAGCTAAGATCAACAGGTACTTTTGTAACGAGGACAAACAAACAAATGAGACATAGTATCACGCTAGGTTATTAATCAAACGAGACTTTGAGATAACTGGTAGGCGTTTCGATTGGTTATAAATAGTGATCTTAGTTAGAAATGAAACGGAAATTGGAAATTTTGAGGCGTTTTGAGAATTAGGTCAAACTAAAGAGCCCAATTACAGCAGTTATGCTGCCGGTTTTCCGAAGAATTTGTGGAGTTTAGCCTAAACGTTAGGTGTTAAACCTTTTTCAATGATTAAATACGTGAAAGGACTTGAATGTTTAGATCACACCCTAGTCTAACCTTTATAGGCCGGGTTAGGGCGTGACATCTATTGTCTTGCGAGTTAGGTTGTCATCTTTTTTGTGGCTCACGACAAACAACCCGGGATGAAAAAATAGCACAAAAAGATGAAAAGTTGCCCGAAATTGATGAAAACTTTTAATTTTGGGTTCTGAAAAAAGGCACAGCCAAACAAGTTTGCTGCCCCTGTCATAGAGCTCCTGTAGAGCTTTCCAACGATATACTGTGCACCGCATAACTCCTTACGGATCAAAAGTTATGGCCCATTCAAAAGGCCCAATGGGCTTATTGACAACCCATCTACTTCAAGAACACAACATCCTCTTAAGACATCAATTTTGATGCGTTGTATGTCCCTCTAATGTCTCGCAAGTTAGGTGGTCGTCCTTTTTGCCGCTCACGACGAACAACCCGGGAAGAAAAAATAGCACAAAGATATGAAAAGTAGCCTGAAACTGATGAAACCGTTCGATTTTGGGTTCAAAAAATAGGCACAGCCGTGCAGGCTTGCTGCCCCTATCGTAGAGCTCTCAGAGAACTTTCCAACGATATACTGTGCACTGCATAACTTCTTACGGATCAAAAGTTATGGGCACCGGAGCGACGGAGACCTAGTCACAGGCCCCACACCCTCGGTTTGCAGGCCCAGCTTCTATGCGAAGCGAAGTTGTCTTGCCCAAGATGTCGTGGAACTCGAGAAAAGAAATGTGATGGATGAAGCATCTTGGCAAGGCTGAATGGGGCTAAAAAAACAAAACAAATAGGGGGTGCAACACGAGGACTTCCCAGGGTGTCATCAATCTTAGTACTACTCTCGCCCAAGCACGTTTAACCTCTGAGTTCTGATGGTATCCGATGCGTTAGTCGTGGTATGATCACACCCGTCATGTTTAGTGTGCAAAGCCCATATGTGTTGATGGTTCACAGTCTCAGCCTAGAGAGGCAGCCCATTCAAAAGGCTTAATGGGCTTATCGACAACCTATCTGCTCTAACAACGCAGCATCCTCGCAAGACATAATTTTGACGCATATTAGGGCCCTCTAATGTCCCGCGAGTTAGGTTGTCGTCCTTCTCGCGGCTCACGATGAACAACTAGGGATGAAAAAATAGCACAAAATGATGAAAACGTTCGATTTTGGGTTTTGAAAAAAGGCACAACTGAGCAGGTTTACTGTCCCCACCGTAGAGCTCCCAGAGAGCTTTCCAACGATATACTGTGCGCTGCATAACTCCTTACGGATAAAAAATTATTGGCACCGGAGCGATGGAGACCTAGTCTCAGGCCCCATGCCATCGGTTTGCTGGCCCAGCCTCTACATGAAGTGAAGCTGTCTTGCCCAAGATACCGTGGGACTCGAGAAAAAAAATGTGACGGAAGAAGCATCTTGGCAAGGCTGAACGGGGCTAAAAAAATAAAACAAATAGAGGGTGCAACATGAGGACTTCCCAGGGCGTCACCTATCCGAGTACTACTCTCGCCCAAGCAGGCTTAACTTCGAAGTTTTGATGGGATCCAATGCGTTAGTACTGGTATGATCACACACGTCATGTTTAGTGTGCGAAACCCTTATGTGTTGACGGTTCACAGTCCCAGCCCAGAGAGGCGGCCCACTCAAAAGGCCCAATGGGCGTATAGACAACCTATTTGCTTCAACAACACAGCATCCTCGCAAGACGTAACTTTGACACATTGTAGGGCCCTCTAATGTCCCGCGAGTTAGGTTTTCGTCCTTTTCGAGGCTCACAACGAATAATCCTGGATGAAAAACAGCACAAAAAGATGAAAAGTAAACTGAAACTGCTGAAAATGTTCAATTTTGGATTTTAAAAAAAGGCACAGCTGAGCAGGTTTGCTGCCCCCGTCGTCGAGCTCCTAGTGATCTTTCCAACGATATATTGTTCGCCGCATAACTCGTTACGGATCAAAATTTATGGGCACCGGAGCAACGGAGACTTGGTATGAGTCCCCAAGCCCTCGGTTTGTTGGCCCAGCCTTTACGCGAAGTGATGTTGTCTTGCCCAAGATGCCGCGGCACTCAAGAAAAGAAATGTGACGGAAGAAGCATCTTGGCAAGGCCGAACGGGGCTAAAAAAACAAAACGAATAGGAGGTACAACATGAGGACTTCCCAGGGCATCACCCATCCGAGTACTACGCTTGCCCAAGCAGGCTTAACTTTAGAGTTTTGATGGGATTCGATTCTTTAGTGTTGGTATGATCGCACCCGTCATGTTTAGTGTGCAAAGCCCTTATGTGTTGACGGTTCAGAGTCCCAATAGGCTTATCGATAACCCATCTGCTTCAACAACGCAGCATCCTCACAAGATGTGATTTTGACTAGTTGTAGGGCCCTCTAATGTACCGCGAGTTAGGTTGTTGTTCTTTTTGCGGCTCACGACGAACAACCCAGGATGAAAAAATAGCACAAAAAGATGAAAAGTAGCCCAAAACTGATGAAAATGTTAGATTTTGGGTTTTGAAAATTGGCACAGCTGAGCGAGCTTGCTGCGCCAATCGTAGAGCTCCCGGAGAGCTTTCTAACGATATACTGTGCACCACATAACTCCTTACGGATAAAAAATTATGGGCACCGGAGTGACGGAGACTTGGCCACAGGCCCTATGTCCTTGATTTACAGGCCAAACCTCAATGCGAAGCAAAGTTGTCTTGCCCAAGATGCCGTGGGAGTCGAGAAAAGAAATGTGATGGAAGAAGCATCTTGGCAAGGCTGAACGGGGCTAAAAAAATAAAACGAATAGGGGGTGCAACACGAGGACTTCTCACGGCGTCACCCATCCAAGTACTACTCCCGCCCAAGTACACTTAACTTCAAAGTTCTAATGGGATCCGACACGTTAGTACTGGTATGATCGCACCCGTCATGTTTAGTGTCCAAAGCCCTTATGTGTTAACGGTTCACAGTCCCAGCCTAGAGAAGCGGCCCATTCAAAAGGCCCAATAGGCCTATCGACAACCCATCTGCTTCAACAACGTAGCATCCTAGCAAGACGTGATTTTGATGCGATGTAAGGCCCTCTAATGTTCCGCCAGTAAGGTTGTCGTCCTTTTCGAGGCTCACGACGAACAACCCAGGATGAATAAACAGCACAAAAAGATGAAAAGTATCCCGAAATTGATGAAATGTTCGATTTTGGGTTCATAAAAATGGCACAACCGAACAAGTTAGCTGCCACCGTCGTACAGTTCTCGGTGAGCTTTCCAAAAATATACTGTGCACCGCATAACTCCTTACGGATCAAAAGTTATGGGAACCGGAGTGACAGAGACTTGGCCACAGGCCCAACGCCCTAGGTTTGCAGGCCCAGCCTCTATGCGAAGTGAAGTTGTCTTGCCCAAGATGCCGTGGGACTCGAGAAAAGAAATGTGACGGAAGAAGCATCTTGGCAAGGCTGAACAGGGCTTACAAAACAAAACAAATAGGGTGTACAACACGAGGATGTCCCAGGGCGTCACCCATCCTAGTACTACTCTCGCCCAAGCACTTCGTCGTTTTAATGGGATCGGACTCATTAGTGCTAGTATGATCGCACCCTTCATGTTTAGTGTGCAAAGCCCTTATGTGTTGATGGTACACAGTCCCAACCTAGAGAGGTAGCCCATTCAGAAGGCCGAATGGGCTTATCGACAACCCATCTGCTTTAAAAAAGTAGCATCGTCGCAAGACGTGATTTCAATGCGTTGTAGGGCCCTCTAATGTCCCGCGAGTTAGGTTATCGTTCTGTTCGTGGCTTACGAGGAACAACCCGGGATGAATAAACAGCACAAAAAGATGAAAAGTATCCCAAAACCGATGAAAAAATTCAATTTTGGGTTCCAAAAAAAAGCACAGCTGAGCAGGCTAGGTGCCCCTGTCGTACAGCTCCCGGAGAGCTTTCCAACAATATACTGTGCGCTGCATAACTCTTTACGGATCAAAAGCTATGGGAACCGGATCGACGGGATCCTGGCCACAAGCCCAACGACCTTCGTTTGAGGGCCCAGCCTCTACGCGAAGCGAAGTTGTCTTGCCCAAGATGCCGTGGGACTTGAGGAAAGAAATGTGACAAAAGAGGCATCTTGGCAAGGCTGAACGGGGCTAAAAAAACAAAACGAATAGGGGGTGGAACACGAGGACATCCCACGGCGTCACCCATCGAAGTACTACTCTCGCTACACGATAGTGCTGGTATGATCGCACTCGTCATGTTTAGTGTGCAAAGCTCATATATGTTGATGGTTCACAGTCCCAGCCCAAAGAGGCTACCCATTCAAAAGGCCCAATGGGCTTATCGACAACCTATCTGCTTCAACAACACAGCATCTTCTTATGACATGATTTCGATGCGTTGTAGGGCCCTCTAATATCTCGCGAGTTAGGTTGTCGTCCTTTTTGCAGCTCACGACGAACAACCCAGGATGAAAAAATAGCACAAAAATATGAAAAGTAGCCTGAAATTAATGGAAACGTTCGATTTTAGGTTCAGAAAATAGACAGCCGTGCAGGCTTGCTGCCCCGATCGTAGAGCTTCCGGAGAGCTTTCCAACGATTTACTATACACTGCATAACTTCTTACAGATCAAAAGTTATGGGCACCGAAGAGACAGAGACCTAGTCATAGGCCCCATACCCTCGGTTTGCAGGCCCAACCTCTATGCGAAGCGAAGTTATCTTACCCAAGATGTCGTGGGACTCGAGAAAAGAAATGTGATAGAAGAAGCATCTTGGCAAGGCTGAACGGGGCTAAAAAAACAAAGCGAATAGGGGGTGTGTGAAATCCCACTTTTCATCTTAACCTCGATTTGCATGTTTTGCCTCGTTTTGCATGCTCTGACCTGTTTTATGTGTTATATGAGTTCCAATGTGCTAAATATGTAATTTATATTCCTCATACATGCTATGTGTGCATTCATAAAATTTTTATCAAAATCGGCATCAAAAATTTTATCATTGATTTTTGTGAATAGTATTTTAAACGCACGTCCGCTAAAATTTTGACAGGGGTGTTTTTAGGGTTTGAAAACCTAGTCCTCTATTATTAATAGACCCATGTTTGATAAAAATTGATTTTGAAACGGAATAGGAATTTAAATATATTTTACGGGTGAAAAAGTACGTTTTTAAGCTAAAATAGTGATTTTTGCTCAAAACGATTCTTGTGTTGACTTTCATTGACCTAGTATATATTGAATACAAATTATATTTCACTTTAAATATTTATAAAATGGCCCAATTGAAAAATGTATTTAAAAGACATTTGAAAACAAATAAATATAACTTTTCACTTTCTTTTGCAAAAACTAAGTTTTTCCCCAAACGGGTGTATGAGTATGCTTGTGAAATGTTGTCACCTATTCTTAAACTACTAAATATAGTATTTTTTACTTGAACAAGCAAAATAGTCAAGAAAAACTACTTAAAAGACTAAAAACATTAATTAAAAGACTAGAAAATCAACTTTGACTTTTAATATTTTTGTTGACTTTGAGTTTATATCATCAACACACATTAAAACAAGCCAAAAACACCCCAAAAACATACACAAAACCGTGAGTTCAAGGAGGAGGAGGAATAAGGCATTTTCAAGGCTTTTCAAAGCATTTTTCTCATAGATTTTGCAATTCAAGTCCAAATCACTTCATTCAAAGCTTGATTTTGCTTGTTGGGCATCCATTCTACATCTTTCTTGCATCAAAACACATCAAAGGTGAGAGAAAAATTCTAAATCTCAAAAGTCATATTTTATGTTTTTGCATATAATTGAATATTGAACCATTAGAATGTTAATTTGAAGTTATATTATTGCTCAGTGCATGCTAAGGATCGATTATATGTATTCTTATGAGATTTGAACCGTTGTAGCATAAACTTTTATTTTCGGGTATTTAAAGTTGATAGCTTGGCCAATTGTTGAATATTTTGAGTTGTAATGGTTGGAATCGATTGCCATCAATTTCTAAAAGTTTGTTAATTACGTGGTAGCGCTGTTAAAATTCCGAATTTTCGATTGCGATGTTGGTGTGAAAGTCCAAAAATTTCAGCCTTGACGCATTAGGTTTTAGGGTTGTTGGGCATGATTTGGATGTGTTTTGGTTGGTTTCCGAGAGGGCCAATGTAGTTGATTGAATGGGTGAGTGATAGAAACTGGTTTGGAGTTGTTTGGATTAGTAAAATGTAATATATGATTATTTGAAGTTTAGGTTGTTTTTCTTTAAAATGTTGTTATATGCCTTTAGATGATCGGGTGGTGTTTGAGTGATTGAACTGTGAGTTGTTGATGGTTAGACTAGGGTTTGGTTGTGTGTTTAATGCCTGTTGAGTTGGATGGCCTACTTTGTCATCTAACTTAATTGTTTCATGATTATATAGTTGTTGATTGTTAAATGTTGTTTAATTGATTGTTAAAATACGGATTGATTGATTATTGATTATTGATTGTTGTTACAAAACCGTGAGGAGCACGCTCGGGGTTAATCCGGGGTGTTACATTGTTAACTGATTGTTATTGTTTTTATTAGTCGGAAGTCGGGCAGCCAATGTTGTTGACTTCTCGAATTGTTATTGTTATTGTTATTATGAGTAGAGAGTCGGGCAGCCAATGTTGTCGACTTCTCAAATTGTTATTGTCATTGTTATTATGAGTCAAGAGTCGGGCAGCCAATGTTGTTGACTTCTCAAATTGTTATTGTTATTGTTATTATAAATTGAGAGTCGGGCAACCAATGTTGTTGATTTCTCGAATTAAGTCTCATTGTTGTGAGCTTTGATAATGTTGTGTCACCTCGGGAGGCATCCTGGGCTGCGGGCACAGTTATCATGGCTAATCCCTATCTCGCATGGGCGGAGAGGCCATGGGGTGTGGGTCTAGGTCAAGGTACCTGAGGATTGTATCATTGAGTTTGGAGGAGCTGTTGAGCATGGAATTGGTGTATGGAGCTTCATCAGCAAATGTATCGTATCCTTATTGTGTGTTTACAGTTATTACTATTGTTGCATTTATAATGATTATTGATGTTCATTGTGTGTTTACTGCTCAAAGGATGATTTCCAAGGAGTATAGTAAATATTGTTAGAGATCTATCGGATCCTCACTGGGCTTGTTTTATATAAGCTCACTCTCAATTATTGCATGCATGCAAGTGTTACTGAGCCTGACTACGGGTACGTGCCTCTTGAAGAGGGAAATTTGCCATATGTGGATGAGTCTTATGTGCAGGAGTCATTGCCCATGAGATTGTCTTAGTTGTTGTATCACAATGTATTGTATAACCTATCTTAATATAAAGACATATGTATGTTGATTTAGTAGTCTTTATTTTGATCATGACTAGATTACTAAGTTGGTTATAATCTATTTTGAAATGAATGTATAGCCTATGTATTATGTTGGAACGGAGGCACGTAACTATGAAAGAGTTGATGAAAGAATGTTTAATGTATGAAGTGGTTGTGTTGTATGTTGGTAATTTGATTGTGGAGTTGGTTGGTGATTTATGGAAGTTAATGTATTTTGTTCTTAAGGGTTGGTTTAGAGCCCTGATGTTCATGTTACTGTCGTTATACTGCCAAAATTCCGTTGCGTCCTGACTGATCGTAGGAGGGGTCGAGTTGGGGCGTGACAGGGTGCAACACGAGGACTTCCGAGGGTGTCACCCATCCTAGTACTACTCTCGCCCAAGCACGCTTAACTTCGGAGTTCTGATGGGATCCGACGTGTTTGTGGTAGTATAATCACACCTATCATGTTTAGTGCGCAAAGCCCTTATGTGTTGACGGTTCACAGTCCCAGCCCAGAGAGGCAGCCCATTCAAAAGGCCCAATGGGCTTATCGACAACCCAATTGCTTCAACAACACAATATCCTCTTAATGTCCCGCGAGTTAGGTTGTCGTCCTTTTCGCAACTCACGATGAATAATCAGGGATGAAAAAATAGCACAAAATGATGAAAAGTAACCCAAAACTGACGAAAATGTTCAATTTTGGGTTTTGAAAAAAGGCACAACCGAGCAGGTTTACTGCCTCCGTCGTGGAGCTCCCGGAGAGGTTTCTAATGATATACTGTGCGCTGCATAACTCCTTACGGATAAAAATTTATAGGCACCGAAGCGACGGAGACCTGGTCTCAGGCCCCATGCCAACGGTTTGCTGGCCCAGCCTCTACACGAAGCGTAGTTGTTTTGCCCAAGATACCGTGGGACTCGAGAAAAGAAATGTGACGGAAGAAGCATCTTGGCAAGGCTGAACAGGGCTAAAAAAACAAAACGAATAGGGAGTGCAACATGAGGACTTCCTAGGGTGTCACCCATCCGAGTACTACTCTTGCCCAAGTAGGCTTAAATTCGGAGTTCTGATAGGATTCGATGCGTTAGTCTTGGTATGATCGCACCCGTCATGTTTAGTGTGCAAAACCCTTATGTGTTGACGGTTCACAGTCCCAGCCCAGAGAGGCGGCCTACTCAAAAGGCCCAATGGGCTTATCGACAACCTATCTACGTCAACAACACAGCATCCTCGGAAGACGTAATTTTGACGCATTGTAGGGCCCTCTAACATCCCATGAGTTAGGTTGTCGTCCTTTTTTAGGCTCACGACGAACAACCCGGGATGAAAAAATTGCAAAAAAAGATGAAAAGTAGCCTGAAACTGCTGAAAACGTTCAATTTTGGATTTCAAAAAAAGGCACAGCCGAGCAGGTTTGCTGCCCCCATCGTCGAGCTCCTGGAGATCTTTCCAACGATATATTATGCGCCACATAACTCGTTACGGATCAAAATTTATAGGCACCGGAGTGACGGAGACCTGGTCTGAGGCCCCAGGCCCTCGGTTTGCTGGCCCAGCCTTTACGCGAAGCGAAGTTGTCCTGCCCAAGATGCCGTAGGACTCAAGAAAAGAAATGTGATGGAAGAAGTATCTTGGCAAGGCTGAACGGGGCTAAAAAAACAAAACGAATAGGGGGTGCAACATGAGGACTTCCCAGGGCGTCTGTGAGGCCCAACCTCGAATTGAGTGCGTTACCTCGTTTCATGTGCCCTAACCTTGAACTGTGTGCCTTAACCTAGGTTTAAGAGTCGTGTCTTGAATTATGTGCATTCATTTAGGGTTGCGTGCATTTACTTGGAATACGTGTATTTGTCTCGTAGTTCGTGTCTTACCTCGTAGTGCGTGCCCTAAACCTAGGAAGGCGTGCCTGCACGCTAATCAATAAAGCATCCTTCACAAAGGACTAGACTATTAAATAATCCTACAACTCAACTAGCAATATTTTAATCCTAAGTCAACTCACAAAAGGACGAAAGCTCACTAAACACTAAACATTCTTTATTCTTTATTCTAATTACAAAATCCATGCACCTCAAATACTACAATCAACCTACAATAAAATAAGCTTTAAACAAAACAAAAAATTCAGATTTGTGAGCACAAGATGGCTGGCCATACCTAAGTCCTTGAGCAAAATTTGAACAAAACAATTAATTCATGCATGCTTAGACACAATCTTACACAATGTCATAACTTTTCTTGCACCAATGCACCTTTTGCTAACACCAAGCTTCAACATCTCGGCCTCCTCACCTTATGTTTCCTCACAATTCAAAATGCACAAATGACAAAGGAATTTTCAGATTTGAAGAGCTCAAGGTCGACACACACACTCAAAGCATTCTCAAAATATCATTTCTCTCAAACCTTCTCTCATTCTCTCCCATTCTTTCTCCCTCTTGGCTATGACCTTCCCTTGAACATCCAAGGCTGAAAAATTGCTCTCCATATCACTCAAGCTTCGGCCAAAGCAAGTAACAAGCAAGCAACAAAGCAAGAATTCACACAAGCTCACAAAACTCTTCATTTTCGGCCTAAGGTAAGTCTTGATAGTTTTCTTCTATTTCTTTTGGTTTCACACACATGCAAACCTTCCTCACATGCTACTAAGTTATAAATTAAGGGAAAACAAGGTATCTCTCGGCCGAAGCAAGGAAGAAGCCCCCTTTGTGCATTTTCAAGAGCATTTATGCATCTTTACCCATCAATAGGATAAGGTGAGGGTTAAACTCTTTTAAATGCTTTCAAAGCTCACATGCATGCTCTCATATGGCTATAATTATCTCTGTAGTTGATGGATATGTGTGTATATGAGCCTATCTTCTCATGCATGGCTTGATTTTGGCTAGAAACTTAGAGATATGCAAACTCGTTTTTCTGGTAGATTACTGAATTTGTAGAACGAAGTGTTTGTGACCTAGTAAAAGTTGATAAAAATGCATGGAAATTGGTAGATTGATATATTTTGTGGTTCTGGACATTTTTGTCAGAAATAGGCTAAAGGCTAAATCGGACTCTATGACCCTAAAAAATGGCAAAAATCGTAATGTGGCTAAAACTGGACAGTTTTGCGTAGTCTCACGGTTTTGGCCATAACTCCTAAGTCCGAACTCCAAATGCAGCGAGGTTTGTTCCTATATTTAAATCACTCATTAAGCTTCAAATAGAAATTTTTTCACTGAAATTGGAGACTAATTGCTTGGCTAATTGAATGTGGGAAAACAGACCAGTGCAGTGAGGTTTTTGCTTAGTGATATGCTTTGAATCATGTTGTAACCTTGCTTGAGGTATTAAATGTTTGGAATTGTGGCACTTAGAAGTTGTATGGGCTGTTGTGGTTGGTTTAGGTTGCTTAATTTGGTTGATGCATGGCTTGGGATCATTAATTGATGAATGGTTTGCTTAATCACATGTGTAAGCATGGAATTGAGGCCCTAGCGCTTATGACTATTTGCTAAGAGATGAACCTATGGTTAAATGTGTTTAATTGTGTGGTTAATAGGCTGCCCGTAATTGTCCTTATAGCTCTAAATGTGATTCCCGATGATTGCATGTTGATAAGCAAACTTTTCTTGCACCCGATCTCATGTAAATGTCGTTGCATGCTTGTATAATCTTAATACTTGATACGTGAACCCCGAAATGAGTTATATGACTTGATTTATATGTGTTACTTGGCTGCCCGTTTAATGTTCATATAACTCTATGTGTTTTACAAAGTGAAATTTCATGTTAAGCATGCCTCGTTCGTTTACTTGGCAATATGTGATCTTGAAATTGCTCGGAGGCAACCTACTTTGTTGTCCTCCTAATGTGAATTGTTAAATGATATAAATGTACATTGTATACAAGGTTGCAACCTTTCATTGTGGCATGGTAGCGTTTCACGAATGCCGTGCGGCATAGGGCTTACCGGTGCTCTCGTGACTACCATGGTCCAATTCCATCTCTCGCTTGGCAATCTACCCTCGAAGAGTTGAGTTGTAGGATTTTGGGGTACATCCGGAGTACACCCAATTAGGAGCGATAAGTGGATGATTGAAGCTGGCTGCAACAATTGTTATCGAAAATGATATTGAGAGCAAATGCTCACCGATTAAACTTGAGAGCAAAAGCTCACTCACCGTATCCTTGAAATCATTGGTAATTGTATCTGTTGTTCAATTTGGTTCTTATACTTTGCGTACTTTATTATTTGTAATACATGACATGTTTTCGAAAAGGGATTTTCATGAGATTAATCGGAAAAGAGTTTCAAAACATTATCTCTCGTTCCCCCTTGTTGAATTCATAAGGACTTACCCTCTTTTATCATCACAGGTGAAGAAGATCAAGAACAGGTACCCGAGGAGAACGTGCCTGTTGATGACTCCTTGGAGTGATTGCTTGTCTTATGTGCCTTGCTTGACTGTGGCTATTTTGTGAACGATATGTTTGTTTTGAAGACTATTTCTTATGATTGTTGTTGTTGTAAATGACCCCCATTGTAATTTGGGGTCTAATTTTGGCTTGTACTGATTATGACTAGACGAACACTCTATCTTGTGGGTTGATATCACTATTTTGATTTAGTAACTATCATAGGCAACTCAATCACTAGGTGAATAATCAAATGATGTAACTCTATCTAATTTCACCTAGGTGCTCAATAGTAAGCTAAAGATCAACAGGTACTTGCGCCATAGGAATTGACAAGTAAACGAGATATAGTCATCGTGCTAGGCTTATAAATCAAACAAGACTTTCGAGATAAATTAGCAGGCATCGGTCAATGACCAAATAGGAGTCCTTAATGGAATTGGATTAATGATATGTATAATTGAGTCGTTTAGAAATTACGTCAAACCAAAAGGTCCTAAATACAACCGTTATACTGCCGGTTTTGAGGGAAATCTTTCGAAGTTTTGGGCTAACGTTAAGTGTTAAATCTTAACAAATGATTAAGTATGTGAATTGGTGTAAATGATTAGATCACACCCTATTCTAACCTTTATAGGTCGGGTTGGGGCATGACAACGTCACCCATCTGAGTACTATTCTTGCCTAAGCACGCTTAACTTCGGAGTTCTGATGGGATCCGATTAGTTAGTGTTGGTATGATCGCACCCGTGATTTCTCGCAACACAGCCCAGAGAGGTGACCCATTCAAAAGGCCCAATAGGTTTATCGACAACCCATCTGCTTCAACAACGTAGCATCCTCGCAAGATGTGAATTCGACGCATTGTAGGGCCCTCTAATATTCCGTGAGTTAGGTTGTCGTCCTTTTCTCGGCTCACGACGAACAACCTGGGATGAATAAACAGCACAAAAAGATGAAAAGTATCCTAAAACTGATGAAAATGTTCGATTTTGGGTTTCGAAAAAAGGCACAGCCGAGCAGGTTAGCTACCCCCGTCGTACAGCTCCCGGAGAGCTTTCCAACAATATACTGTACGACGCATAACTCCTTACAGATCAAAAGTTATGGGAACCAGAACGACGGAGACCTGGCCACAGGCCCAACGCCCTAGGTTTACGGGCCCAACCTCTATTCGAAGTGAAATTGTCTTGCCCCAGATGCCGTGGGACTCGAGAAAAGAAATGTGACAGAAGAAGCATCTTGGCAAGGCTAAACGGGGCTTAAAAAACAAAACGAATAGGGTGTACAACACGATTTCGTCCCAGGGTGTTACCCATCGTAGTACTACTCTCGCCCAAGCACGCTTAACTTCAGAGTTTTAATGGGATCTGACTCATTAGAGCTGGTATGATTGCACCCTTCATGTTTAGTGTGCAAAGCCCTTATGTGTTGGTGGTTCACAGTTCAAACCCAGAGAGGCGGCCCATTCAAAAGGCCCAATAGGCTTATCGACAACCCATCTCCTTCAACAAAGTAGCATCCTCGAAAGATATGATTTCAACGCATTGTAGGGCCCTCTAATATCCCGCGAGTTAGGTTGTCGTTCTATTCGCGGCTCACGACAAACAACCCGGGATGAATAAACAGCACAAAAAGATGAAAAGTATCCCAAAACTGATGAAAACGTTCAATTTTGGGTTCCAAAAAAAAGCGCAGCTGAGCAGGCTAACTTCCCCCATTGTACAACACCTGGAGAGCTCTCCAACAATATATTGTGCACCGCATAACTCCCTACGGATCAAAAGTTATAGGAAACGGAGTGACAAAAACCTGGCCACATACCCAACGCCCTTGGTATGCGGGCCCAGCCTCTACGCGAAGTGAAGTTATATTTCCCTAGATGCCGTGGGACTCGAGAAAAGAAATATGACAGAAGAAGCATCTTGGCAAGGTTGAACGGGGCTAAAAAAATGAAATGAATAGGGGGCGCAACACGAGGACTTCCCACGGCATCACCAATCCTAGTACTACTCTTGCCCAAACACGCTTAACATCAGAGTTCTGATAGGATCTGACGCATTAGTGCTGGTAAGATCGCACCGATCATGTTTTGTGTACAAAACCCTAATGTGTTGACGGTTCAGAGTCCCAACCCAGAGAAACGGCCAATTCAAAAGGCCCAATAGGCTTATCGACAACCCATCTGCTTCAACAACGGAGCATCCTCGGAAGACGCGATTTTGTCGCGTTGAAGGGCCCTCTAATGTGCCGCGAGTTAGGTTGTCATCCTTTTTGTGGCTCACGACAAACAACCCGGGATGAAAAAATAGCAAAAAAATATGAAAAGTAGCCTGAAATTGATGAAAACATTTGATTTTGGGTTCAGAAAATAGGTACAGCTGTGCAGGCTTGCTGCCCCCATCGTAGAGCTCCCGGAGAGCTTTCCAACGATATACTATACACTGCATAACTCCTTATGGATCAAAAGTTATGGGCATCGGAGCGAATGAGACCTGGTCACAAGCCCCACACCCTCGGTTTGCGGGCCCAACCTCTATGCGAAGCGAAGTTGTCTTTCTCATGATGTCGTGGGACTCGAGAAAAGAAATGTGACAGAAGAAGCATCTTGGCAAAGATGAACGGGGCTAAAAAAACAAAACGAATAGGGGGTGCAACATGAAGACTTCTAAGGGCATCACCCATCCGAGTACTACACTTGCCCAAGCATGCTTCACTTCGGAGTTCTAATGGGATTTGATGCATTAGTGCTGGCATGATTGCACCTGTCATGTTTACTGTGCAAAGCCCTTATGTGTTGACGGTTCACAGTCCCAGCCTAGAGAGGAGGCCAATTCAAAAGGCCAAATGGGCTTATCGACAACCCATCTGCTTCAACAATGCAGCATCCTCGCTAAACGTGATTTCAACGCGCTGTAGGGCGCTCTAATGTCCCACGAGTTAGGTTGTCGTCCATTTTGCGGCTCACGACGAACAACCCGGGATGAAAAAATAGCACAAAATGATTAAAAGTAACCGAAAATTGATGAAAACGTTCGATTTTGGGTTCTGAGAACAGGCACAGCCGAGAAGGCTTGCTGCGCCTATTGTAGAGCTCCCGAAGTGCTGTCCAACGATATACTTGTTAGAGATATGCCCTAATGCTACATATTTGGATGACATATATTGGGACATTTTGACATTTACTTATGGCATTAGTGTTTATATGTTCGTTTACATATTGACATAATTAGGACATTTATATTCTCCTTCTTTACGTGTATGAATGAGTCCCTAGTATTTTCATTAGAGGAATGTATTCTAAAAGCGTTTAGAATATGTTGTCATATTTCCTTAATATAATAAATACTTAAAGCGTTCATAGTCCTTAGATTATTTGATCGGGACTTCAATAATCTATTATGGACTATCACATGTGTTGTTATCTTTGATCAACATAAGGATGTTGATGATAAAGGATGGTGTGCCACGTGCCATAATAGCATAGTGATGCGACTAACAAACATGTAGGTGACTATTAGTTGAATAGTTCTCTGAATGTGACGTGAATAACAAATTACATGACTTTGGATTAATAATTTGTTATCCGTTGCGATTGTACATGTAATCCTTAAACTTGAGGCATTACGGCTGTCATATGTATTGGGGTTTGATTCAAGCGTTTGGATAATGCCTATCTCGACAAACGAGATGAGATACGTCCTTTCACAGTTTCATTCGTCTAGTATAGTGATTGACAGGTAGTGGTCAAGATAAGATCCATTAACCTCCGTCGTGAGGCGATGTCCTATGTGATCTAAGCTTGGTTGTTTAATGAGGAAATCCTTGGCCAAGGTATGAATGATGGAGAAAGGGTTTTCCATGTGTCATCTCTCATTACACCAATTAGATCTATGCATAGTATCGAGTTTATGAACTTAATCGAATCATGGTTCTTGCTCGACGGGACAATTAATGAAATGATTGGATTGCACGGTAATCGGCGACTATAAATAGGTTCATTACGTGATTACTTCATTGCCTTATAAATTGTCTTGATATGTTGCTAGACGTCACTCAAGACCTTAAGGGTGTTTCAAGAATTAAAGGAGAAATTCTTGAAACAAATCAAGAACCTGATTGACATTAAAGGTGTTTAATGTTTCCTTAGTGCTATTTGACTATGAACCTAGAAAGTCACACCATATTAGCAAGGAGATTAAGTCTTTCTTAGACTTGAATCATCTTCTCTAAGAAATTATTAAGAGTTAATAATTATAGTCTCAACCATTAAAAGTTAATGGGGCAAATTTGTAAGCTTAGGAAAGTTTTGGGTGCTTAGTGCAAATAGGTAAAATCTGATTTCATCCTATTGGTTGCCAACATGTTGATGTGGCAAAATATTAGCCAATAAACACAAAGCACCAAGATCAAAATCCTAGCCATCCATCTATTAATCAAAGGGTTGAAATTGGTCAACAATTGTAGGCATTATTTAAGTGTTAAATAATATCAACTTGTCTTGTGAAGACAACTTGCAAGACATTTGTATGTATGTGTTATGTTCTTTCACGGGAGAACCAAAATAAAAGAAGACAAAGTTATTAATATATTATGTTTTGTGTTTTGCATGAATCAAGGAAGAGAAAACATAACAAGAAAAAAACATGGACCTTGTGTCTTGTGCTTTTTTTGGTCAAAGCAAGAGAAAGAAGACAAAGACTTCTTCAATTGTTGTGAGCAATATACATAGAATACACAGAAAATGAAGGAGAAAAATGTGTGAGAAAATTCTGCTCATTCTCATGTGTATACACGATCAAATGAAGAAGTAGAGAAAGCTTTTGAAGTCCTCTTCTTTTCTGAAAAATCAGCCACATATACATACACTATAGATGAGTTGCAAGAACATGAGAATTAGTTCTTCACTTGCTTTGTCATCTTGGATTAAATTGAGACTATGGAAGATAACTAAACTAATAGTAGTTTTAAGTAATCTTTCAAATGAGAGAAGTGTTCTTGTCCATGAATCTTCCAAGGAGTTTGCTAGCACTACAACTCAAGGAGGAGGAAAGGCTTCTTCAAATTGCTAGGTGGACAATCTAGGACTTCTACACTTGTGGAAGGTTCAAGGAGTTCTCAAAGCTTCACCAAATAATTCTAACCTTTGGTCTTCAAGAGGTATTGTTCTCTTCTTGTATTACCTTTGGTTTGAGATGTATATTGCATAAATATCAAGTATTGGGATTGACTACACATATGAATGTTATATATATGTTATGAAAAATTGTATTTCATGCTATCTTCCGCTGCAAAATTTTTATTCTATATGTGTAATCCCGGATATCGTTCCTTCAATATTGTGCACCACATAACTTCTTATGGATCAAAAGTTATGGGCAACGGAGCGACGGAGACCTGGTCACAGGCCCCATACCCTCGGTTTGCAAGCCCAGCCTCTATGCGAAGTGAAGTTGTCTTGCCCAAGATGTCGTGGGACTCGAGAAAAGAAATATGACAGAAGAAGCATCTTGGCAAGGCTGAACGGGGCTAAAAAACAAAACGAATAGGGTGTGCAACACGAGGACGTCCCACGGCGTCACCCATCTAAGTACTACTCTCGCCCAACCACGCTTAACTTCGGAGTTCTGATGGGATCCGACTTGTTAGTGCGGGTATGATCGCACCCGTCATGTTTAGTGTGCAAAGCCCTTATGTGTTGACGGTTCACAGTCCCAACCCAGAGAGGCGGCCCATTCAAAAGGCCCAATAGGCTTATCGACAACCCATCTGCTTCAACAACGTAGCATCCTCGCGAGATGTGATTTCGATGCGTTATAGGGCCCTCTAATGTTCTGTGAGTTAGGTTGTCATCCTCTTCGCGGCTCACGACGAACTACTCAGGATGAATAAACAACACAAAAAGACGAAAAGTATCCCAAAACTGATGAAAACGTTCTATTTTGGGTTTTGAAAAAAGGCACGGCCGAGCAGGTTAATTGCCCCAGTCGTACAGCTCCTAGAAAGCTTTTTGACATTATACTGTGCGCCGCATAACTCCTTACAGATCAAAAGTTAAGGGAACCGGAGCGACGGAGACTTGGCCATATGCCTAACACCCTAGGTTTATGGGCCCAGCCTCTATGCGAAGTGAAGTTGTCTTGTGCAAGATGTCGTGGGACTCGAGAAAAGAAATGTGACAGAAGAAGCATCTTGGCAAGGCTGAAAGGGGCTCAAAAACCAAAATGAATAGGGTGTACAACACGAGGACATCCTAGGGCCTCACCCATCCTAGTACTACTCTCGCCCGAGCACGCTTAACTTCGGAGTTTTAATGGGATCTGACTCGTTAGTGCTGGTATGATCGCACCCTTCTTGTTTAGTATGCAAAGCCCTTATGTGTTGACGGTTCACAGTCCCAACCCACAGAGGCAGCCCATTCAGAAGGCCTAATGGTGTTATCGACAACCCATCTACTTTAACAATGGAGCTTTCTTGCAAGACGTGATTTCTACGCATTGTAGGGCCCACTAATATCCTGTGAGTTAGGTTGTCGTCCTTTTTGCGGTAACGAACAACCCGGGATGAAAAAATAGCATAAAAAGTTAAAAAGTAGCCTGAAACTAATTAAAACGTTTGATTTTGGGCTCTAAAAATAGGCACAGCCGAGCGGCCTTGCTGCGCCAATCGTATCACTCCCGAAGTACTTTCCAACGATATACTGTGCACCGCATAACTCCTAACAAATCAAAAGTTTTGGGCACCGGAGCGACAGAAACCTGGCCACAGGCCCCACGTCCTCGGTTTACAGGCCCAGCCTCTATGCGAAGCGAAGTTGTCTTGCCCATGGATGTCGTGGGACTCGAGATAAAAAAAAAAGTGACGGAAGAAGCATCTTGGCAAGGCTGAACAGGGCTATAAAAATAAAATGAATAGGGGGTGCAACACGAGGACATCTCACGATGTCACCCATCCAAGTACAACTCTCGCCCAAGCACGTTTAACTTCGGTGTTCTAATGGGATCCGACGTGATAGTTCTGTTATGATCGCACCCGTCATGTTTAGTGTACAAAGCCCTTATGTATTGACGGTTCACAGTCCCAGCCCAAAGAGGTTGCCTATTCAAAAGGCCCAATAGGCTTATCGACAACCCATCTGCTTCAATAACGCAGCATCCTTGCAAGATGTCATTTCGACGCTTTGTAGGGTCCTCTAATGTCCCGCGAGTTAGGTTGTCATCCTTTTTGTGGCTCACGACGAACAACCCCAGATGAAAAAACAGCACAAAAAGATGAAAAGTAGCCCGAAACTAATGAAAATGTTTGATTTTATCTTTCAAAAAAAGGTATAGCTGAGCAGATTTGTTGCCCCTGTCGTAGACCTCCTGGAGAGCTTTCCAACGATATACTGTGTATCGCATAACTCTTTACGGATCAAAAGTTATAGACACCAAAGTGACGGAGACCTGGCCACTGGCCCCACGCCCTCGGTTTACAAGCCCAGCCTCTATGTGAAGTGAAGTTGTCTTGCCCAAGATGTCGTGGGACTCGTGAAAAGAAATGTGATAGAAGAAGCATCTTGGCAAGGCTTAACGGGGCTTAAAAAACAAAACGAATAGGGTATGCAACACGAGGACGTCTCAGGGCGTCACCCATCCTAGTACTACTCTAGCCCAAGCACGCTTAACTTCGGTGTTTTAATGGGATCTAACTCGTTAGTGCTGGTATGGTCGCATCCTTCATGTTTAGTGTGCAAAGCCCTTATGTGTTGACGGTTCACAGTCCCTATCCAGAGAGGCAGCACATTAAAAAGGCCCAATGGGCTTATCGACAACCCATCTGCTTCAACAATAGAGCATCCTCGCAAGACGTGATTACGACGCATTGTAGGGCCCTCTAATGTCCCGCGAGTTACGTTGCGTCCTTTTTGCGGCTCAGGACGAACAACCCGGGATGAAAAAATAGCACAGAACGATGAAATATAGCCCCAAACTGATGAAAACATTTGATTTTTGGTTTTGAAAATAGGCAAAGCCGAGCAGGCTTGCTGCCCCTATTGTAGAGCTCTCGGAGAGCTTTCCAACTATATACAATGCACCGCATAACTCCTTACGGATCAAAAGTTATGGGCACTGGAGCAAAGAAGACCTGGTCATAAGCCCCACGCCCTCGGTTTGCGGGCCCAACCTCTATGCGAAGTGAAGTTTTCTTTCCCAAGATGTCGTGGGACTCGGGAACATAAATGTGACGGAAGAAGCATCTTGGCAAGGATGAACGGGGCTAAAAAGACAAAACGAATAGGGGGGGCAACATGAGGACTTCCAAGGGCATCACCTATCCGAGTACTACTCTTGCCCAAACACGCTTAACTTCGGAGTTCTGATGGGATCCAATGCGTTTGTGCTAGTATGATCGCACCTGTCATGTTTAGTGTGCAATGCCCTTATGTGTTGACGGTTCACAGTCCCAGCCCAGAGAGGCAGCTCATTCAAAAGGCCCAATGGGCTTATCGACAACCCATCTGCTTCAACAATGCAGCATCCTCACTAGATGTGATATCAACGCATTGTAGGGCACTCTAATGTCCCACGAGTTAGGTTGTCGTCCTTTTTGCCACTCACGACGAACAACCCGGGATGAAAAAATAGCACAAAATGATTAAAAGTAGGCGAAAACTGATGAAAACGTTCGATTTTGGATTCTAAAAATAGGCTCAGCCCAGTAGGCTTGCTACTGCCATCGTAGAGCTCCCAGAGAGCTTTCCAACGCTATACTGTGCATCGCATAACTTCTTACGGATCAAAAGTTATGGGCACTAGAGCGACAGAGACTTGGCAACAGGCCCCACGCCCTCGGTTTGCAGGCCCAGCCTCTATGCGAAGTGAAGTTGTCTTCCCCAAGATGTCGTGGGACTCAAGAAAAGAAATGTGATGGAAGAAGCATCTTGGCAAGGCTGAACGGGGCTAAAATAACAAAATGAATAGGGGGTGCAACACGAGGACTTCCCAGGGCGTCACCCATCCTAGTACTACTCTCGCTCAAGCATGCTTAACTTCGGAGTTCTGATAGGATCCGACGCGATTGTGCTGGTATGATCGCACCCGTCATGTTTAGTGCACAAAGCCCATATGTGTTGACGGTTCACAGACCCAGCCTAGAGAGGCGGCCCATTCAAAAGGCCCAATATGTTTATCGACAATCCATCTGCTTCAACAATGCAGCATCCTCACAAGATGTGATTTTGACGTGTTGTAGGGCCCTCTAATGTCCTGCAAGTTAGGTTATCATCCTTTTCGCAGCTCACAACGAACAACCCGAGATGAAAAAAAAACATAAAAAGATGAAAAGTAGCGCGAAACTGATGAAAAAGTTCGATTTTGGGTTCCAAAAAAAGGCATAGCCGAGCAGGCTTGCTGTCATGTCGTAGAGCTCCCGGAGAGCTTTCCAACAATATATTGTGTGCCGTATAACTCCTTACGGATCAAAAGTAATGGGTACCAGAGCGACGGAGAACAGGTCTCCGGCGCCATGCCCTCAGTTTTCTGGCCCAGCCTCTACACGAAGTGAAGTCGTCTTGTCCAGGATGCCGTGGGACTCAAGAAAAGAAATGTGACGGAAGAAGCATCTTGGCAATGTTGAACAAGGCTAAAAAAATAAAACGAATAGGGGGTGCAACATAAGGACTTCCCAGGGCGTTACCCATCCTAGTACTACTCTTGCCCAAGCACGCTTAACTTCGCAGTTCTGATGGGATCCGACGAATTAGTGTTGTTATGATCGCACCCATCATGTTTAGTGTGCAAAGCCCATATGTGTTGACAGTTCACAGTCCCAACCCAAAGAGGCAGCCCATTCAAAAGGCCCAATGTGCTTATCGACAACCTATCTACTTCAACAACGTAGTATCATCTCAAGACATGATTTCGACGCATTGTAGGGTGCTCTAATGTCCCATGAGTGAGGTTGTCATCCTTTTCGCAACTCACGACGAACAACCAGGGATGAAAAATAGCACAAAAAAGTAACTGAAAACTTATGAAAATGTTCGATTTTTGGTTCCGAAAATAGGCACAGCATAGCAGGCTTGCTGCCCTTGTCGTAGACCTCCTGGAGAGCTTTCCAGCGATATACTGTGAGCCGCATAACTCCTTACGAATAAAAAGTTATGGGCACCAGAGCGACAAAGACCTGGTCACAGGCCCTACGCCCTCGGTTTCATGGCCTAGCCTCTACGTGAAGCGAAGTTGTCTTGCCCAAGATGCCGTGAGACTCGAGAAAAGAAATGTGACGGAAGAAGCATCTTGGCAAGGCTGAACGGCGCTAAAAAAACAAAACGAATAAGAGGTGCAACACGAGGACTTCCAAAGGTGCCATCAGAACTCTCGCCCAAGCATGATTAACTTGAAAGTTCTGATGGGATCCGACGAGTTAGTGCTTGTATGATCGCACCCGTCATGTTTAGTGTGCAAAGCCCTTATGTGTTGACGGTTCGCAGTCCCAGCCCATAGAGGCGACACATTCAAAAGGCCCAATGGGCTTATCAACAACCCATCTACTTCAACAAGATTGCGTCCTCGCAAGACGTGATTTTGACGCGTTGTAAGGTCCTCTAATGTCCCGCGAGTTAGGTTGTCGTTCTTTTGGCGGCTTGTGACGAACAACCCAGGATGAAAAAACAGCACAAAAAGATTAAAATTGGCCCAAAATTGATAAAAATGTTCGATTTTGGATTCCAAAAACAAGCACAACCGAGCAGACTTGCTACCCCCGTCGTAGAGGTCCCGGAGAGCTTTGCAACGATATATTGTCGCATAACTCCTTACGGATCAAAAGTTATAGGCACCGGAGCAAAAGAGACCTGGTCACAGGCACTAAGCCCTTGGTTTGCGGGCCCAGCCTCCACGTGAAGGCAAGTTGTCTTGCCCAAGATGCCGTGGGACTTGTGAAAAGAAATGTGACGGAAGAAGCATCTTAGCAAGGCTGAACCAGGGCTAAAAAAACAAAACGAATAGGGGGTACAACACGAGGACTTCCCAAGGCGTCACCCATAATAGTACTACTCTCGCCCAAGCACGCTTACCTTCGGAGTTCTGATGGGATCCGACGCGTTCGTGTTGTTATGATCGCACTCGTCATGTTTAGTGTACAAAGCCGATATGTACTGACGGTTCACAGTCGCAGACCAGAGAGACAGCCCATTCAAAAGGCCCAAAGGGCTTATCGACAGCCCATTTACTTCAACAACGCAGCATCCTTTTTGCGGCTCACGACGAACAAACCGGGATGAAAAAATAGCACAAAGAGAAGAAAAGGAGCTCGAAACTGATGAAAATGTTCAATTTTGGGTTCCGAAAATAGGCATAGCCTAGCATGCTTATTGCCCCTGTCGTAGACCTCCTACAGAGCTTTCCAACGATATACTGTGAGCTGCATAACTCCTCAAGGATCAAAGTTATAGGCACCGGAGCGACGGAGACCTAGTGACAGGCCCCATACCCTCATATTGCGGGCCCAACTTCCACGGGAAGCGAAGTTGTCTTTCCCAAGATGCCATGGGACTCGAGAAAAGAAATGCGACGGAAGAAGCATCTTGGAAAGGCTGAACGGGGCTAAAAAAACAAAACGAATAGGGGTTGCAACACGAGGACTTCCCAGGGCGTCACCCATCCTAGTACTATTCTCGTCCAAGCACGCTTAACTTCGGAGTTCTGATGGGATCCGACACATTAGTGCTGGTATAATCGCACTGGTCATGTTTAGTGTCCAAAGCCCTTATGTGTTGACGGTTCACAGTCCCACCCCCGAGAGGCGGCCTATTCAAAAGGCCCAATAGGATTATCGACAACCCATATGTTTCAACAATGTAGTATCCTCGCAAGATGTGATTTCGACGTGTTGTAGGGCCTTCTAATGTCCCATGAGTTAGGTTATCGTCCTTTTCGCGGCTCACGACGAACAACTCAGGATGAAAAAATTGCACAAAAAGATGAAAAGTATCCCGAAAGTGATGAAAATGTTCGATTTTGGTTTTCAAAAAAAGTCTTAGCCAAGCAGGTTTCTTTCCCCGTCGTAGAACTCCCAGAGAGCTTTCCAACCATATACTGTGCACCGCACAACTCCTTACGGATCAAAATTTATAGGCACCGGTGCGACGGAGACCTAGTCTCAAGCCTCACGCCCTCGGTTTGTTGGACCAGCCTCTACGCGAAGCGAAGTTTTCTTGCCCAAGATGTCGTGGGACTCGAGAAATGAATTGTGAAGGAAGAAGCATCTTGCCAAGGCTGAACAGGGTTAAAAAAACAAAATGAATAGGGGGTGCAACGTGAGGACTTCCCAGGGTGTCACACATCCAAGTACTACTCTTGCTCAATCACGCTTAACTTTGGAGTTCTAATGGGATCCGAAGCGTTAGTAGTGGTATTGATCGCACCCATCATGTTTAGTGTGCAAAGCCCTTATGTGTTGATGGTTCACAATCCCATCCCAAATAGACGACAAAATCAAAAGGCCCAATGGGCTTATCAACAACACATCTGCTTCAACAACACAACATCCTCGCTAGATGTGATTTCGACGCATTGTAGGGCGCTCTAATTTCCCGTGAGTTATGTTGTCGTCCTTTTTGCGGCTCACGACGAACAACTCGGGATGAAAAAATAGCACAAAAATATGAAAAGTAACCTGAAACTAATGAAAATATTCGATATTGGGTTCTGAAAATAGGCACAGCCGAGCAGGCTTGCTGCGCCCATCGTAGAGCTTCTGGAGAGCTTTCCAACGATATACTGTGCACCACATAACTCCTTACGGATCAAAAGTTATGGGCACCGGAGCGATGAAGACTTGGCCACAGGCCCCAGGCCTTCGGTTTTCAGGCCCAGCCTCTATGCGAAGCGAAGTTGTCTGGCCTAAGATGTCGTGGGACTCAAGAAAAGAAATGTGACAAAAGAAGCATCTTGGCAAGGCTGAACGGGTCTAAAAAAAACAAAACGAATAGGGGGTGAAACACGAGGACTTCCCAGGGTGTCACCCATCCTAGTACTACTCTCGCCC
Organism: Ehretia macrophylla; assembly: GCA_037974665.1. NCBI lineage: Eukaryota > Viridiplantae > Streptophyta > Magnoliopsida > Boraginales > Ehretiaceae > Ehretia > Ehretia macrophylla. Next base: position 24,163,426 of record CM075780.1, read on the forward strand.
AAGCACGCTTAACTTCGGAGTTTTGATGGGATCTGACGTGATAATGCTGGTATGATCGCACCCGTCATGTTTAGTGTGCAAAGCCTTTATGTGTTGACGGTAACCAGTCACACCCCAGAGAGGCGTCCCATTCAAAAGGCCCAATGGGTTTATCGACAACCCATCTACTCCAACAACGCAGCATCCTCGCAAGTCGTGATTTTGATGCATTGTAGGGCCCTCTAATGTCCCGCGAGTTAGGTTGTCGTCCTTTTTGCGGCTCACGAGAACAACACGGGATGAAAAAATAGCACAAAAAGATGAAGAGTAGCCCAAAACTGATCAAAACATTCGATTTTGGGTTCTAAAAAAAGGCCCATCCGAGCAGGCTTGTTGTCACTGTCGTAGAACTCCCGTAGAGCTTTTGAACAATATATTGTGCACCGCATAACACCTTACGGATCAAAAGTTATGGGCACCAGAGCAACGGAGAACGGGTCTCAGGCCCTACGCCATCGGTTTGCTGGCCCAGCCTCTACGCGAAACGAATTCGTCTTGCCCAAGATGTCGTGGGACTCGAGAAAAGAAATGTGACAGAAGAAGCATCTTGGAATGGTTGAACGGGGCTAAAAACCAAATTGAATAGGGGGTGCAACATGAGGACTTCCTAGGGCGTCACCCATCCGAGTACTATTCTCGTCCAAGCACACTTAACTTCGGAGTTTTGATGGGATCTGACGCGATAGTGCTGGTATGATCGCACCCATCATGTTTAGTGTGTAAAGCCCTTATGTGTTGACGGTACACAGTCACAACCCGGAGAGGCATCCCATTCAAATGGCCCAATGGGCTTATCGACTTTCCTCTCAAGACGTGATTTTGACACGTTGTAGGGCTCTCTAATGTCCCACGAATAAGGTTGTCGTCCTTTTCGTGACTCACGATGAATAACCCGGGATGAAAAAATAGCACAAAAATAAGAAAAGTAGCTCAAAATTGATAAAAATGTTCAATTTTGGGTTTCGAAAATAGGCATAGCCTAACAGGTTTGCTGCCCCTGTCGTAGAGCTCCCAGAGAGCTTTTCAACGATATACTGTGAGCCGCATAACTCCTTACGGATCAAAAGTTATGGGCACCAGAGTTACAAAGACTAGGTCACAGGCCCCACGCCCTCGATTTGCGGGCCCAGCCTCTACGCGAAGTGAAGTTGTCTTGCCCAAGATGCCGTGGGACTCGAGAAAAGAAATATGACGGAAGAAGCATCTTGGCAAGGATAAATGAAGCTAAAAAAATATAACGAATAGGGGGTGCAACTTGAGGACTTTCGAGGGCACCACCCATCCTAATAGTACTCTCGTCCAAGCACGATTAACTTTGAAGTTTTGATGGGATCTGATGAGTTACTGCTGGTATGATCGCACCTGTCATGTTTAGCATGCAAAGCCCTTATGTGTTGACAATTCACAGTCCCAGCCCAGAGAGGCAGCCCATTCAAAAGGCCCAATGGGCATATCAACAACTCATCTACTTCAACAACGCAGCATCCTCGGAAGAGGTGATTTTGACGAGTTGTAGGGCGCTCTAATGTCCCGCGAGTTAGGTTGTCGTCCTTTTTACGGCTCACGACGAACAACCCAGGATGAAAAAAAAGCACAAAAAGATAAAATGTGGCCCGAAACTGATGAAAATGTTCGATTTTGGGTTCCAAAAGCAGGCACAGCCGAGCAGGTTTGCTGCCCCCATCGTAGAGCTCCCGAAGAGCTTTCCAATGAAATACTGTATGTTGCATAACTCCGTACGGATCAAAAGTTATGGGCACCGGAGCGATGGAGTCCTAGACACAGGCCCCACGTCCTCGGTTTACGGTTCCAGCCTCCATGCGAAGTGAAGTTGTTTTGCCCAAGATGCCATGGGACTTGTGAAAAGAAATGTGACGGAAGAAGCATCTTGGCAAGGCTGAACAGGGCTAAAAAAATAAAACGAATAGGGGGAACAACACGAGGACTTCCCAGGGTATTACCCATCCAAGTACTACTCTCGCCCAAGCACGATTAACTTCAGAGTTCTAATGGGATTCGACGCGTTAGTGCTGGTTTTATCGCACCCGTCGTGTTTTGTGTGCAAAGCCCTTATGTGTTGACGGTTCACAGTCCCAACCCACAGAGGTAGCCCATTCAAAAGGCTCAATTGGCTTATCGACAACACATCTACTTCCACAACGCAGCATCCTCGTAAGACGTGATTTTGACGCATTGTAGGGCCCTCTAATGTCCTGCAAGTTAGGTTGTAGTCCATTTCGCGGTTCACGACGAACAACCCGGGAAGAAAAAATAGCACAAGAAGAAGAAAAGAAGACTGAAGCTGATGAAAATGTTCGATTTTGGGTTCTAAATCAAAAGTTATGGGCACTGGAATGACAGAGACCTAGTCACAGGCCCTACGCCCCTGGTTTGCGGGCCCAGCCTCTACGCGAAGCGAGGTTGTCTTGCCAAAGATGCCGTGGGACTCGAGAAAAGAAATATGACGAAAGAAGCATCTTGGCAAGGCTTAACGGGGCTAAAAAAAACAAAATGAATAGGGGGTGCAACAAGGACTTCCCAGGGCGTCACCCATCCTAGTACTACTCTCGTCCAAGCACGCTTAACTTCGGAGTTCTGATGGGACCCGACATGGTTAGTGTGATTGCACCCGTCATGGTTAGTGTGCAAAGCCTTTATGTGTTGATGGTTCACAGTCCTAGCCCAGAGAGGTGGCCCATTCAAAAGGCCCAATGGGCTTATCGACAACCCATCTGCTTCAACAACGTAGCATCCACGCAAGACGTGATTTCGACGTGTTGTAGGGCCCTCTAATGACTAGCGAGTTTGGTTGTCGTCCTTTTCGCAGCTCACGACAAACAACCCAGAATGAAAAAATAGCACAAAAGGATTAAAAGTAGCACGAAACTGATGAAAACTTTCGATTTTGGGTTCTGAAAATAGGCCCAGCCAAGCAGGCTTGTTGTCCCCATCGTAGAGCTCCCGGAGAGCTTTCCAACAATATACTGTGTACCGCATAACTCCTTACGGATTAAAAGTTATGGGCACCGGAGCGACGAAGACCTGGTCAAAGGCCCCACGCCATCAGTTTGCAGGCCCAGCCTCTATGCGAAGCAAAGTTGTCTTGCCCCAGGTGTCATGGGACTTGAGAAAAGAAATGTGACGGAAGAAGCAACATGGCAAGGCTAAACGGGGCTAAAAAAACAAAACGAATAGGGGGTGCAACATGAGGACTTCCCAGGGCATCACCCATCCTAGTACTACTCTCGCCCAAGCACGCTTAACTTCGAAGTTCTGATGGGATCCGACGCGTTAGTGCTGGTATGATCGCACCCGTAATGTTTAGTGTGCAAAGCCCTTATTTGTTGGCGGTTCATAGTACCAACCCAGAGAGGCGGTCGAATGGCTTATCAATAACCCATATGTTTCAACAATGCAGCATCCTCGCAAGACATGATTTCGACGCGTTGTAGGGCCCTATAATGACTAGTGAGTAAGGATGTCATCATTTTTGCGGCTCACGATGAACAACCCACAATGAAAAAATAGCACAAAGAGATGAAAGGTAGCCCAAAACTGATGAAAACATTCGATTTTGGGTTCTGAAAATAGGCATAGCCAAGCAGGCTTGCTACCTCCATCGTAGAGCTACCAGAGAGCTTTCGATCGATAAACTGTGTGCTGCATAACTCATATTGGATCAAAAGTTATGGGCACCAGAGCAACGGAGTCCTGGTCACTAGCCCTATGCCCTCGGTTTGCGGGCCCAGCCTCTACGCGAAGCGAAGTTGTCTTGCCCCAGATGCCGTGGGACTCGAGAAAAGAAATGTGACAGAAGAAACATATTGGCAAGGTTGAACAGGGATAAAAAAAACAAAACGAATAGGGGGTACAACACGAGGACTTCCCAGGGCATTACCCATCCTAGTACTACTCTCGTCCAAGCACGCTTAACTTAGGAGTTCTAATGGGATCCGATGCGTTAATGCTGGTATGATCGTACCCGTCATGTTTAGTGTGCAAAGCCCTTATGTGTTGACGGTTCACAGTCCCAACCCAGAGAGGCGGCCCATTCAAATGGCTCAATGGGCTTATCGAAAACCCATCATCTTCAACAACACAGAATCCTCACAAGACGTGATTTTGACGCATTGTAGGGCCCTCTAATAACCAGCGAGTTCGGTTGTCGTCCTTTTCGCGGCTCACAACGAACAACCAAGAATGAAAATACAGTACAAAAAGATAAAAGCAGCCCGAAACTAATGAAAACGTTCGATTTTTGGTTATGAAAATAGGCACAGCCAAGCACACTTGCTGCCCCCATCGTAGAGCTCTCGTAGAGCTTTCCAACTATATATTGTGCACTGCATAACTCCTAACAGTTCAAAAGTTATTGGCACCGAAGCGACGGAGGCCTGGTCACAAGCCCCACGCCCTCGGTTTATGGGCCTAGCCTCTATGCGAAGCGAAGTTGTCTTGCCCCAGATGTCTTGGGACTCGAGAAAAGAAATGTAACGGAAGAAGCAACTTGGCACGGCTGAACGGGGCTAAAAAAACAAAACAAATATGGGGTGCAACACGAGGACTTCCTTGGGCATCACCTATCCTAGTACTATACTCGCCCAAGCACGCTTAACTTCAGAGTTCTGATGGGATCCGACGCATTAGGGTTGGTATGATCGCACCCGTCATGTTTAGTGTGCAAAGCCCATATATGTTGATGGTTCACAGTCCCAGCCTAGAGAGACGGCCTATTCAAAAAGCCTAATGGGCTTATTGACAACCCATTTGCTTCAACAACGCAGCATCCTCTTAAGACGAGATATCGACGCTTTGTAGGGCCCTCTAATGTCCCACGAGTTAGGTTGTCATCCTTTTTGCGGCTCACGACGAACAACCCGGGATGAAAAAATAGAACAAAAAGATGAAAACTAGCCTAAAACTAACGAAAACGTTCGATTTTGGGTTCTGAAAATAGGCACATCAGAGCAGGTTTGCTGCCCCCATTGTAGAACTCCCGGAGAGTTTTCCAACGATATAATGTGCACCGCATAACACCTTATGGATCAAAAGTTATGGGCACCGGAGCGACGGAGAATTAGTCTCAGGCCCCATGCCCTCGATTTGCTGGCCTAGCCTCTATGCGAAGCAAAGTCGTCTTGCCCAAGATGCGGTGGGACTCGAGAAAAGAAATGTGACGGAAGATGCATCTTGGCATGGCTGAACGGGGCTGAAAAAACAAAGCGAATAGGGGGTGCAACATGAGGACTTCCTAGGGCGTCACCCATCCTAGTACTATTCTCACCCAAGCACGGTTAATTTCGGACTTCTGATGGGATTTGATGTGTTATTTCTGTTATGATCACACCCGTCATGTTTAGTGTGCAAAGCCCATATATGTTAACGGTTCACAATCCCAGCCCAGAGAGGCGGCCCATTCAAAAGGCCCAATGGGCTTATCGACCACCCATCTACTTCAACAACGCAGCATCCTCTCAAGACGTGATTTCGATGCATTGTAAGGCACTATAATGTCCCACGAGTTAGGTTGCCATCCTTTTCGTAGCTCTCGACGAACAACCCAGAATGAAAAAATAGCACAAAAAGATGAAAAGTTGCCCAAAACTGATGAAAACTTTTGATTTTGGGTTCTGAAAATAGGCACAGCCAAGCAAGCTTGTTGCCCCCATCGTAGAGCTCTCGGAGAGCTTTCCAACAATATACTGTGCACGCATACCTCCTTACGGATCAAAAGTTATGGGCACCGGAGGGACTGAGATCTGGTCACAGGCCCCATGCCCTTGGTTTACGGGCCCAGCCTCTATGCGAAGTGAAGTTGTCTAGCCCACGATGTCGTGGGACACAAGAAAAGAAATGTGACGGAAGAAGCAACTTGGCAAGGTTGAACGGGGCTAAAAAAAACAAAACGAATAGGGGGTGTAACATGAGAACTTCCTAGGGCGTCACCCATCCAAGTACTATTCTTGCTCAAGCACACTTAACTTCGAAGTTCTGATGGGATATGACACGTTAGTACTGGTATGATCGCACCCATAATGTTTAGTGTGCAAAGCACTTATGTGTTGATAGTTCAAAGTACCAACCAAGAGAAGCGGCCCAATGGGCTTATCGACAACCCATCTGCTTCAACAACGCAGTATCCTCGCAAGACATGATTTCGACGCGTTGTAGGGCCCTCTAATGACCAGCGATTTAGGTTGTCGTCCTTTTCACGGCTCACGACGAACAACCCACAATGAAAAAATAGCGCAAAGAGATGAAAACTAGCCCGAAACTAATGAAAACGTTCGATTTTGGGATTTGAAAATAGGCACAAATTCTCTGGAAAACCGTCAGCATAACGGTTGTAATCGGGCTTCTTAGTTTGACCTAATTTTATATTGAATAACTTAAAAGATTATTACCTATTCCTATTATTTATAGTAATTGGATTTATTTTCTTGTATTTGATTAAGTGTCATCTTAAATGTTAGTATTTAATTATATTTCATTACGTATTTATATTAACTTGTTTATTCGTATCTTAGCATTAACTTCATAATTCTTTAAAATATTCTAGAAATAGTTAAATTATTTATTTTTAAATGAATATTGATTATTTTGATTATTTTAATAATCGGTTTTAATTTTCTTGCACTTAATTACTCGGTTTTCAATTAAATGAGAAAAGTAACTCAGAGACGGAGTGAATTTTAAACTATTCTACTACTCTACTTTTCAAAAAATTATAGTTTTATATTATTGCTCATTATTTGATTAGCGATCGTTTATTGACCGTTCGATCGTAGCATTTCGAAAATGAAAGTTAGAAGAATATTTCTCGGATTTTGTGAATAGTATTTCTAGTTTAAATTAGCTAGTTTTAGTCGGTTTTCATTAAAATTGCATTCCTCTAACTTGGAATAAATTAAATGGCATCAAAATAAGCTAATTTGACCATTTTCTTAACTTGAATTGACCAAGCCTTTTTCCTTTGACCTTTTTTCCCTTAGTTGTCATCTTTTTAAACAAAGGAAAAGAAAAAAAAAAATTAAAAACAAGGCAAAAATTCAGCCGTGGCCGAAACTCAAAGGAAAAGAAAGAAAAAAAATTTCTTTTGCATTTTCTTCTTCAATCTTGCGTGGAATCGGACGAGGATCGTGGCTCGGGTCCTTGCGGGTCTTGGTCTTCAATCTCTATGAGGGTTTTCACACTTTTGTGCATTTATATTCGAATTTGATTTTTGTTTCAAATTTTCAAATTTGATATTTATTGCGTTATAATGCCTGTAATTGCTTGGAATTGCCTCTTTAGGGTTCCTAAAGCATTGCTTGTTAGTTATTTAGAGATTTTTATGGCTAGAAATGCAAATTGAAATTAGGGAAGAACGTGAATAGTAAAAATGAATAGTAAAACCCTAGATTTTTGGATTTTTGATGCGAATTACGATTTCTTGATTTGGATAGGTGCCATTGATGATAGAAAGATAAAATGTGCAATAAAAACAGACTGGCCTTTGTTAAAATTGAAAATTAGACAAAGAAACGTAAAGGGATTGTTTGACCAAGAGTTGACCGTGCTCAAATTGAGTTGGGGGTTTTGCTATTGAGGGCATGGAAGCACTTTTGGCGCTATTGTGGTGTTGATTGAGCGACCGGTTAGCATAGCTGTAGTACAAACGCAGTAGATGGACTTTCGGGCTTCGGCTGGGAAAGTGAGGTTTCGTGATATAGAAACGTGCCTTGTAGTACCTAAGTGAATGTAGGGAAATCGGTTTCCTAATCCTGTAGCTTGTTTGCTCATAATTGCCTTTGGAAGTTAGAGATTGAATAGCAATACTTGTCGTTTTCGTGTTTGAACTGCTATTACTTGTTTGATTGATGTTATTGTTGATATTAATGATAATCATGCTCGAAAGGTTAATTGATTGCTATCATTCATTGTAAATGCTTGATATTTCGTTTATCACAACTAATCTGCACTTTCGTGTTATCGCTCGTTTATTGCTTGTATCTCGTATTGCATTGCATAGTGTCAGGCGCGTGAGTGATGGGCCTCTCTGGACAGTCTCGGGTTGCCAGGGTTGATTTGCTCTAGCTCCGTGTCCTATTCCCATTCTCGCTAGGGGTGCTGCCCTGGGAGATTTGGGTCGTAGATGTGTCGGGGTACTTCCGGAGTACACCCAATGGAAGTTATAAGGTGGTTGTGCGCTTATTGTCATCGATGTCAACATCAAGCTCGAGATTGATGTATTGCTCGTGAAATGGTACATTGCTCGTATGAGTGAACCGTGACCTTCAAAGTGTGGTATAGCTTTGAATGGTTGTGTTAATGCTTTCTTTAATTGTTTATTGTATTGACGTTTATATTGAATGCTTTCTTATTGATTATATTGCTTAACTGTACCTATTTGCATTGCACGATTTTCTTTCTCTCCACCTTGATATCTGTTTCGCCCTCACTGAGTATACGTGTTGAGTATACTCACTCCTCACCACCACATTTCAGGAAATGCCATGTTAGCTGGAAAGTTCGTGGTTACGTGATAGATCGTGATTGAAGATTGTCTTGCGTGTTATGTGGCTTGAGTTGTCAAAGATGTAAAGATTTTACTTTCATGAGATGTATGTTTTCATGTATTGTATGTATTTAGAGTTAAAAGTTATGTAATTACTTTAACTAGGTTTATTAGAATGGTATGATAGTCTATTTTATGCAATAGGTTAGTATAGTTTAATTGCCAAGCATGAATGTACTTGTCAAAGATGAGAAGAGATAGGTTAGCTTTTTAAACTGGAAATGTATATTTACTTGTGTTCGCTTGTTGAGAACCAAGGCTCGGATGGCCTTGAGGTGTTTGTATGGTTGTACACGGTGCTGGTCCACTTATATGCTATTGCAGGTTTTGCATTTTGCCTAGAAACAGGGGAGACTCCATCCGTCTTTCCCTAAAAATTTTGCCCGGGTTTGGAATTGGGTTACAATTAGATTGATTGTTAGAACTTCCGGTCTCGAGAGGAATCGGGGTGTTACAATAACGGCTGTAACCGGGCTTCTTAGTTTGACCTAATTTTCTAAAGGACTCAGAACTTTCAATCTCAAATGCATTTCCAACTAAGATTACTATTTATCATCAATTGAAACGCCTACTAGTTATCTCGAAGTCTCGTTTGACTAATAACCTAGCATGATTACTATGTCCCGTTTATTTTTCAATTTACCCCTATCATGCACGTAACTATTATCCTTTAGCTTACGAATTACTACCTAAGTGGAGTTGGATAGAGTTAACTTTGTTGATTATTCACCTAGTGGTTTAAACCCCTACGATAACTACTAATCAAGACAATAAAACAATAACCAAATAAGGAGTTCGTCCGATTATAGATAGTACAATCCAAAATTAGACCCAAATTACAACGGGGTCATTTACATCAACAAAATAAATATTCTTCAAAGCAAACACAACGTTCACAAAACAGCCACTGTCAAGAAAAGCACGTAGGGCAAGCAATCATTTCAAGGAATCATCAAAAGGCACATTGTCATCGGGTACCTGTTCCTCGTCTTCTTCACCTGAGATGATAAAAGAGGGTGAGTCCTTATGAACTCAGGGAGGGGGAACGGGAAATAAGTTTTAAAACTCTTTTTCCGGTTCAACTTATGAAAACCCTTTTTGCAAGCATGACATATATCACAGGTAAGTACATAATGTAATATAAAAGTAAAAGAATACAATTATCCGTCTTTCCTCCCCAAGGTCCTCCACGAACCAAGCGAGAGTACTTATACACATAGTAAAAAGGATACGACGAGCTTTTGCTCTCAGTTCATTTCCAGTATCAGTTGTTGCGGCCGACTTCAAATCATCCCCTTATCACGCCAAATGGGTGTACTCTGGATGTACCCCGAAATCCTACGACCCAACTCTCTGAGGAAGTCTAGCCCCCAAGCGAGAGAGGGAATTGGACAATGGTAGTCACGGTTGCACCGGCAAGCCCGATGCCGCCTGGTGTGCGTGAATGCTACCACGCCAGAATGAAAGGTTGCAACCTTGTATGAAATGCACATTTATGACATGTAATATATCACATTACGAGGACAACAAAGTAGGTTGCCTCCGAGCAGTCATAATATTGCACATTGACAAGTAAACACGCGAGGCATGATATGACAAGTAATTTCACTTGAAAAGCACATGGAGTTATATGAATATTAAACGGGCAGCCATGTAACGCATGTAAATCAAGTCATATAACTCATTTCGAAGTTCACGTAATCAAATAATAAGATTATACAACATGCAACGACATCTACGTGGGACCGGGTGCAAGAAAGGCCTACTTGTCAACATGTAATCATCGAAATCATGTTTAGGGCTATGAGGGCAACTACGGGCAGCCTACTAATTACATAATTAAACACGATATTCATAGGATCAACACTTAGCGAGTTTACCTAGTCATTAGGCTTTCAATTCACGCTCACCCATGCGATTAGGCCTAAGTTGTCACGTAATTAAACTCAAGCCATGCATTGATTAATTCAAACGCCCTCAAGTATTCAAAACAGTTCACACAACATCCAAATACCACAATCCCAAGCATTTAATACAACAAGAGAAGCTACAATAATTTTTCTAAGCATATCACTAGGTGAAACCCTCACTGCAATGGACTGTATTCTCACAATCATTGAGACAAGAAAACAATCCAATTCTAGAGAACAAGATGTCAAATTAAATCCTAAGGAGTGAACTAAATTCAGAAACAAACCTTGCATCATTTGGAGTTCGGGTTCAAGAGTTATAGCCAAAACCGTGAGACTACACAAAACTGTCCAGATTTGAACACATTTCAATACTTGTCATTTTTGAGGGCCTTAGGGTCAGATTTAGCCTTAATCCATTTCTGACAAAAATGTCCAGACCTGAAAAATCTAGCATCACACCGATTTTCATGCATTTTTGATGTCATTTACTAAGTCAAAAATGGTTCGTTCTACAAGGTCAGCGAATCTGCCAAAACCTGCTTCATTTTCCCAGATTATCCAGATTTGGACACATTTTTATATTTTTCCATTTTGAGGACCTTAGAATCAAAATTAGCTTTGGCGTATTTCTTTGAAAAGTGTTCATAACTGGCAAAACTAGTTACATACCAATTTTTACGAATTTTCAACCTCATTGACCAGGTCAAAATAACCTCGCACCAACACGATAGATGGATGTCCCATACGCGATTTCATCTATCATCACATTCTAGCTAAATATCTTGCCATGCATGTTTACAAAAGCTCACGAACACACATATATCTCAAGTACAGAAGTAAAGATAGACATTTAAAGGCATGCATGTGGTTTTCAAAAGCTTTTCAAGAAGTTTTAGCCCTCACCTCTTTGAAGATCTAGCAAATGAGCACAAAATCCTTATTTTTGAGCTTTGTGTGAGTTTTCTTGCTATGTTGCTTGCTTGTGCTTGCTATGGCCGAGCTTGGGAGAGTCTTAGAGTGTTTTTAGGAGTCTTGGATGCTCAAGGAGCAGCCATGGTCGAAAATGAGAGAGAAAGAGAGAGAATGGGAGAGTTTTGAGAGAAAAATGAATGTTTTAAGAGTTGTTTGTGAGCATTGGCTTATGTGTCAGCCTTGAGCTTTGAAAAATCTGATTTTGTGTCATCTTTTGAGCATCTTTTGAATTGTTTTAGCATGTGGGTTGAGAGAGACAAGAAAGTGAGCTTGGGTGTTAGTAAAATAGTGCATAGATGCAAGGAAAAGCATGACATGGTGTAAGAGAATGTTGGGTAGAATAGAATATTTTATAGTTAGTGGGTTTTGTAGAGATTTGAATTAGGAATATAATATTGGTTTGTGGATTCTGTAGGATTATTTAATAGTCTAGTGCTTTGTGTAGGATTCTTTATTGATTAGTGTGCATGCACGTTTTCCTAGGTTCGAGGGCACGCATACGAGGTAAACACGAACTACGAGGTAGACACGTACTTCAAGATAAATGCGCGGATTCCAATGCAAATGCACGCAAATCGAGGTACGACTCTTAAACTTAGGTTAAAGCACGCAGTTCAAGGTTAATGTACACGAAACAAAGAGACACGCGTAAATCGAGGTATCGCACGTAAATCAAGGTCATGACACGTTTATCTAAGTATCACACGTATATCGAGGTCAAGGTACGTATATCTAGGTATCGCACGTCAGTCGGGGATTAGGGCACACCATTCTAGGTCAAGGCACGAATGACGAAGCATGCATGAAAACGAAGACAGGGCACGTAATCCAAGGTCAGTCATATAATTCTGGGTCTATGGCATGGAAATCGAGGTATGACACGTTATTCGGGGTCGGGCCTCACATCCTCCCCTCCTTAAAAGAATTTCGTCCCGAAATTCATTCTTACTTGTTGAGTTCATTTAGACGGATTCTGACATTTGTTATTCTTCTTACTCCGGTTCGTCTCGTGTTTGGTGATCTTTTACGGCAACCAATTCACTTCTTATGTTTCTCCAATCAATTAGCTCGGTGTGACCTTCACAATTATAGTACTTTCCATTGAACGACTCTATTCCTTCTATTTGATCTTAAGGTCAAGTTCATTAACTAAGGTTAGAGTCTTCAAACGTAATCATCAAAGTTGCAACGGTATTCTAACTATATAACTATAACTCCAGAATCATGACCCATGTTGTATCAAACTCGCCTTTATACCTCATAAGGAATATCACAATAATACCATGATCCTTTGGTGACATACCCTAATTTCAAGACGATAGGTCGATATCCGATTTACATATCCTACCAACTAGCTTCAAAATTGTTAACACGTAGGACATAAACAAGTTATGAATCATTTCCACAATATGATCCTATCTTCAAGAAGAACTCACCAAACAAACTAATCCATCTCAAATCGTCATCTATTGATAGTATCATAGTCCTTATCTCGTAGGTACATTAGATTAGCAAGTCTTCTAATGACCAGTCTCTCGGTTACGGGCTCCTATTCATTAACATTCTTCCCCAGCTTCGTTAGCCTTCAAGCTCGTAATCAAGAAGAAAGACCGTTGAGATTCGTTAAACTCAAACTCTAAGATTTATTAGGTACTACCAACAACTGTCATCGAAATTGCATGGGTAAACTGATCATGTCGCACTAGTTCAACTCTTACAAGTAAATTCATCAACTCGTAATCTACAATTTATTTCCTTATTCAAATCCCTATCTTCAAGTCATGAGGCTTCAGAATTTATTTAATCTTAACCAAGACTCCTAAGGCAAATAGTTTCAATCTCAAATAAATTTTACTCACCTCAATCCAAGGTTACGTCATACTTAAGAAGATAATGGTCCTACTCACTTAGCGACCTAGTCATTCCTTCGAACACTTAATGCCCGCCAATATATCTTCAACATTAATGTTACTAAGCTAGGGCCATAGCCATGTAAGTGATATCAATGCTCCACTAGGTTATCAGCCAAACAACAACAATCCTAGGACTATAAATGGGTACCGAAATGATTGAGCTCATAAAATACTTACACGAGATAACTTCAAGGTTGTATCAACATAAGAATTATGACCACGAGGCATCCTTCAACATAACCTAATAGAACTTCAAAAGTAATCAACCACTCATTTAACTATCACTACAAGATTCACCCCTCTATTCAACGACCACAATTCGAAGTCTACCAATCGCTAGTTTCTAGATGTGAAATGGTGCACATAGATACGGTGGTCTAACAATAGTCTCTTGGGTCATTATGACTCTAATTCATCTCTATCTTAACTACATGAAATCCCACTCTTCTCATTTACATGTTCAACTAACTAAGAGCATCAAGACTCATCGACCTTAGGTCCTAGGGTTCACCATCAATCATCATGCATACTCACTATTAGCTATTTAGGATTACTAATCATACCCTAACGACTCCACTTTGTAACCAGATGCTTTAATCTCATTTCCATGTTTTATATACTAGGTCCATCGGTCTTACTTAGGGATATATGCTTTCTAACATCCTCTAGGGTATCCAAACAACGAGTGCATAGAATGACTTACTTTGCATAATCACAACTAAATCCGAGAGGCATCAAATTAATACCATGATTTTAAATATCACCGATATCCAACTTAGGACCTTTAGCAACGTTAATCATCTAATGCATAATTCAATACCTTACACTTCTATTCGACCTAGCATTAAGGTGTAGTCTTCCGAACATGAGTTCTAGTTACGTGAATTCCACGATTCCAACATCCTCATATCTTGTTATACTAAAGATTCATCAACCTTGTTAAACTTAGTCTCCAGAGTTGCCTACATGTCTTGGGGTTATCCATTGTTAAGTTACTTAAACACACTATTAATGCCTTAATAATCTAACCCCTATCGTCAATTTCCACGAATTCATCTCTTAATTTCTAGGTCACGATCTTACTATTGAGTGAACTTGAGACTCGCTAGTATACACCTTATTAGGTTCAACGATGCTTAATTCCAATCAAGTAAGGATTCAATCATGTAAATAGTCTATTATACCATTTTAAGATATAAGAATTTGATTCAAAAGCAACTCCTAAGTCAAACTTCTATTATAAGCATATGAACATATATATACTACTCCACATGTCCAATAGTATATTCTTATATCTAAGGAAAGTTGTATGTCCTTAACATTTATTCTTGAACCACAATTAGAAGAACGGTTTAACAGAATCAAGAACTTTATAGCTATAAAATTGATAACTTAATCACAGGCATGTGTATTCCAAAGATAAGGAGATAATTTTACCTCAACAATTATACCTGTGCTACGCATTGTATATATATGCATATCCAATAATACATACGATCCATCGAGTACCTGTGAAGATGCGAGAAATCTCTAACCGAGCCTTTTCGTTCATCTTGCACAAATTCACTTCCCTAAAAGTCCTAATCCTAACTATCTATGTGTATAAACAGTCATTCACGGTTATATAACATGCACATATATCAAGGAAGCAGTATAAAAGCATCCATGCATTATTGAGGACGTGTCGATGTGCATGATATAGAATACATATGGTCCGCAAAGGCACATAATATTCGATGTTCAAAACAATTAAAGCACATTAGCACACATTAACACATATAAACAAGATATCATAATTATCTTAGGGCTTCTACCTACGGTCCAAGAGTTGAACCCGACTAATGCCTAGTTAGTAAACTAAGCTCTGATACTATTTCTTCTAGGGTGTCACGCCCCAACCCGACCCAAAAAGGTTAGACTAGGGTGTGATCTAAACATTCAAGTCAAATCACATACTTAATCATTCATGAAAGCTTAACACTTAGCGTTTTAGCCTAAGTTCCACAAATTCTCTGAAAAACTGGCAGCATAACTGAGATACCCCGAACCCGGCATGCATGTAATAGCATTTGACTGCATTTAATTAAGTATTTAATTAGTTAATCATCCATTTTTGCATTATCTTGAAATTTCTTTTAATAGTATTCAAATAATTTTTATATTGAATAACTTAAAAGATTATTACCTATTCCTATTATTTATAGTAATTGTATTTATTTTCTTGTATTTGATTAAGTGTCATCTTAAATGTTAGTATTTAATTGTATTTAATTACGTGTTTATATTAACTTGTTTATTCGTATCTTAGCATTAACTTCATAATTCTTTAAAATATTCTAGAAATAGTTAAATTATTTATTTTTAAATGAATATTGATTATTTTGATTATTTTAATAATCGGTTTTAATTTTCTTGCATTTAATTACTCAGTTTTCAATTAAATGAGAAAAGTAACTCTGAGCCGGAGTGAATTTTAAACTATTCTACTACTCTACTTTTCAAAAAATTATAGTTTTATATTATTGCTCATCATTTGATTAACGATCGTTTATTGATCGTTCGATCGTAGCATTTTGAAAATAAAAGTTAGAAGAATATTTATCGGATTTCGTGAATAGTGTTTCTAGTTTAAATTAGCTAGTTTTAGTCAGTTTTCATTAAAATTGCATTGCTCTAACTTTGAATAAACTAAATGGCATCAAAATAAGCTAATTTGACCATTTTTTTAACTTGAATTGACCAAGCCTTTTGCCTTTGACCTTTTTTCCCTTAGTTGTCATCCTTTTAAACAAAGGAAAAGAAAAAAAAATAAAAACAAGGCAAAAATTGAGCCATGGCCAAAACTCAAAGGAAAAGAAAGAAAAAAATATCTTTTGCATTCTCTTCTCCAACCTTGCGTGGAATCGGACGAGGATCATGGCTCAGGTCCTTGCGGGTCTTGGTCTTCAATCTCTGTGAGGGTTTTCACGCTTTTGTGCATTTATATTCGAATTTGATTTTTGTTTCAAATTTTCAAATTTGATATTTATTGCATTATAATACCTGTAATTGCTTGGAATTGCCTCTTTAGGGTTCGTAGAGCATTGCTTGTTAGTTATTTAACAATTTTTATGGCTAGAAATGCAAATTGAAATTAGGGAAGAATGTGAATAGTAAAAATAAATAGTAAAACCCTAGGTTTTTGGATTTTTGATCCGAATTGCGATTTCTTGATTTGGATAGGTGCCATTGATGATAGAAAGATAAAATGTGCAATAAAAACGGACTGGCCTTTGTTAAAATTGGAAATTAGACAAAGAAACGTAAAGGGGCCGTTTGACCAAGAGTTGACGGTGCTCGAATTGAGTTGGGGGTTTTGCTATTGAGGGCATGGAAGCACTTTTGGTGCTGTTGTGGCATTGATTGAGCGACCGGTTAGCATAGCTGTAGTTCAAACGCAGTAGATGGACTTTTGGGCTTCGGTTGGGAAAGTGAGGTTTCGTGATATAGAAATGTGCCTTGTAGTACCTAAGTGAATGTAGTGAAATCGGTTTCCTAATCCTTTAGCTCGTTTGCTCGTAATTGCCTTTGGAAGTTAGAGATTGAATAGTAATACTTGTCGTTTTCGTGTTTGAACTGCTATTACTTGTTTGATTGATGTTATTGTTGATATTAATGATAATCATGCTCGAAAAGTTAATTGATTGCTATCATTGATTGTAAATGCTTGATATTTCATTTATCGCCACTAATCTGCACTTTCGTGTTATCGCTCGTTTATTACTTGTATCTCGTATTGCATTGCATAGTGTCAGGCGCGTGAGTGATGGGCCTCTCTGGGCAGTCTCGGGCTGCCAGGGTTGGTTTGCTCTAGCTCCGTGTCCTATTCCCATTCTCACTAGGGGTGCCGCTCTGGGAGATTTGGGTCGTAGATGTGTTGGGGTACTTCCGGAGTACACCCAATGGAAGTTATAAGGTTGTTGCGCGCTAATTGTCATCGTTGTCAACATCAAGCTCGAGATTGATGTATTGCTTGTGAAATGGTACATTGTTTGTATGAGTGAACCGTGACCTTCAAAGTGTGGTATAGCTTTGAATGGTTGTGTTAATGCTTTTTTTAATTGTTTATTGTATTGACGTTTATATTGAATGCTTTCTTATTGATTATATTGCTTAACTGTACCTATTTGCATTGCACGATCTTCTTTCTCTCCACCTTGATATCTGTTTCGCCCTCACTGAGTACACATGTTGAGTATACTCAATCCTCACCACCACATTTTCGGAAATGCCATGTTAGTTGGAAAGTTCGTGGTTACGTGATAAATCGTGATTGAAGAGTTGTCTTGCGTGTTATGTGGCTTGAGTTGTCAAAGATGTAAAGATTTTACTTTCATGAGATGTATGTTTTCATGTATTGTATGTATTTAGTGTTAAAAGTTATGTAATTAACTTAACTAGGTTTATTAGAATGGTATGATAGCCTATTTTATGCAATAGGTTAGTATAGTTTAATTGCCAAGCATGAATGTACTTGTCAAAGATGAGAAGAGATATGTTAGCTTTTAAAATGGAAATGTATATTTACTTGTGTTCGCTTGTTGAGAACCAAGGCTCGGATGGCCTTGAGGCGTTTGTATGGTTGGACACGGTGCTGGTCCACTTATATGCTATTGCAGGTTTTTCAATTTGCCTAGAAACAGTGGAAACTCCATCCGTCTTTCCCTAAAAATTTTGCCCGGGTTTGGAATTGGGTTGCGATTAGATTGATTGTTAGAACTTCCGGTCTCGAGAAGGATCGGGGTGTTACAATAACGGCTGTAATCGGGCTTCTTAGTTTCACCTAATTTTCTAAAGGCCTCAAAACTTTCAATCTCAAATGCATTTCCAACTAAGATTACTATTTATCATCAATTGAAACGCCTACTAGTTATCTCGAAGTCTCGTTTGACTAATAACCTAGCATGATAACTATGTTCCGTTTATTTTTCAATTTACCCCTATCATGCACGTAACTATTATCCTTTAGCTTACGAATTAGTACCTAAGTGGAGTTGGATAGAGTTAACTTAGTTGATTATTCACCTAGTGGTTTAAACCCCAATGATAACTACTAATCAAGACAATAAAAGAATAACCAAATAAGGAGTTCGTCCGGTTATAGATAGTACAATCCAAAATTAGACCCAAATTACAACGGGGTCATTTACATCAATAAAATAAAAATTCTTCAAAGCAAACACAACGTTCAAAAAACAGCCACTGTCAAGAAAGGCACGTAGGGCAAGCAATCATTTCAAGGAATCATCAAAAGGCACGTTGTCCTCGGGTACCTGTTCCTCGTCTTCTTCACCTGAGATGATAAAAGAGGGTGAGTCCTTATGAACTCAGCGAGGGGGAACGAGAAATAAGTTTTAAAACTCTTTTTCCGGTTCAACTTATGAAAACCCTTTTTGCAAGCATGACATATATCACAAGTAAGTACATAATGTAATATAAAAGTAAAAGAATACAATTACCCGTCTTTCCTCCCCGAGGTCCTCCACGAACCAAGCGAGAGTACTTATACACATAGTAAAAAGGATACGGCTAGCTTTTGCTCTCAGTTCATTTCCAGTATCAGTTATTGCGGTCGACTTCAAATCATCCTCTTATCACGCCAAATGGGTGTACTCCGGATGTACCCCGAAATCCTACGACCCAACTCTCCGAGGAAGTCTAGTCCCCAAGCGAGAGAGGGAATTGGACAATGGTAGTCACGGTTGCACCGGCAAGCCCGATGCAGCCCGGTGTGCGTGAACGCTACCACGCCAGAATGAAAGGTTGCAACCTTGTATGCAATGCACATTTATGAAATTTAATATATCACATTTGGAGGACAACAAAGTAGGTTGCCTCCGAGCAGTCATAAGAATGCACATTGACAAGTAAACACGCGAGGCACGATATGACAAGTAATTTCACTTGAAATGCACATGGAGTTATATGAATATTAAACGGGCAGCCATGTAACGCATGTAAATCAAGTCATATAACTCATTTCGAAGTTGACGTAATCAAATAATAAGATTATACAACATGCAACGACATCTACGTGGGACCGGGTGCAAGAAAGGCCTACTTGTCAACATGTAATCATCGAAATCATGTTTAGGGCTATGAGGGCAACTACGGGAAGCCTACTAATTACATAATTAAACACAATATTCATAGGATCAACACTTAGCGAGTTTACATAGTCATTAGGGTTTCAATTCATGCTCACCCATGCGATTAGGCCCTAAGTTGTCACGTAATTAAACTCAAGCCATGCATTGATTAATTCAAATGCCCTCAATTATTCAAAACAGTTCACACGACATCCAAATGCCACAATCCCAAGCATTTAATACAATAAGAGAAGCTACAATAATTTTTCTAAGCATATCACAAGGTGAAACACTCCCTGCAATGGACTGTATTCTCACAATCATTGAGACAAGAAAAAAATATCCAATTCTAGTAAACAAGATGTCAAATTAAAGCTTAAGGAGTGAACTAAATTCAGAAACAAACCTCGCATTATTTGGATTTCGGGTTCAAGAGTTATAGCCAAAACCGTGAGACTACACAAAACTGTCCAGATTTGCACACATTTCAATACTTGTCATTTTTTAGGGCCTTAGGGTCAGATTTAGCCTTAATCCATTTCTGACAAAAATGTCCAGACCTGAAGAATCTAGCATCACACCAATTTTCATGCATTTTGGTTGTCATTTACTAAGTCAAAAATGGTTCGTTCTACAAGGTCAGCGAATCTGCCAAAACCTGCTTCATTTTCCCAGATTTTCCAGATTTGGACACATTTTTATATTTTTCCATTTTGAGGACCTTAGAATCAAAATTAGCTTTGGCCTATTTTTGTGACAAGTGTTCATAACTGGCAAAACTAGTTACCAACCAATTTTCACGCATTTTCAACCTCATTTACCTGGTCAAAATCACCTCTCACCAACACGACAGATGGCTGTCCCATACGCGATTTCATCTATCATCACATTCTAGCCAAATATCTTGCCATGCATGTTTACAAAAGCTCACGAACACACATATATCTCAAGTACAGAAGTAAAGATAGACATTTAAAGGCATGCATGTGGTTTTCAAAAGCTTTTCAAGAAGTTTTAGCCCTCACCACTTTGAAGATTTAGCAAATGCACACAAAATCCTTGTTTTTGAGCTTTGTGTGAGTTTTCTTGCTATGTTGCTTGCTTGTGCTTGCTATGGCCGAGCTTGGGAGAGTCTGAGAGTGTTGTTAGGAGTCTTGGATGCTCAAGGAGCAGCCATGGTCAAAAATGAGAGAGAAGGAGAGAGAATGGGAGAGTTTTGAGAGAAAAATGAATGTTTTAAGAGTTGTTTGTGAGCATTGGCTTATGTGTCGGCCTTGAGCTTTGAAAAATCTGATTTTGTGTCATCTTTTGAGCATCTTTTGAATTTTTTTAGCATGTGGGTTGAGAGAGACAAGAAAGTGAGCTTGGGTGTTAGTAAAATAGTGCATAGGTGCAAGGAAAAGCATGACATGGTGTAAGAGAATGTTGGGTAGAATAGAATATTTTATAATTAGTGGGTTTTGTAGAGATTTGAATTAGGAATATAATATTGGTTAGTGGATTGTGTAGGATTATTTAATAGTCTAGTGCTTTGTGTAGGATTCTTTATTGATTAGCGTGCATGCACGTTTTCCTAGGTTCTAGGGCACGTATACGAGGTAAATACGAACTACGAGGTAGACATGTACTTCAAGATAAATGCACGGATTCCAATGCAAATGCACGCAAATCGAGGTATGACTCTTAAACCTAGGTTAAGGCACGCAGTTCAAGGTTAATGTACACGAAATAAAGAGACACACGTAAATCGAGGTATCGCACGTAAATCAAGGTCATGACACGTTTATCTAAGTATCACGTATATCGAGGTCAGGGTACGTATATCTAGGTATTGCACGTCAGTCGGGGATTAGGGCACACCATTCTAGGTCAAGGCACGAATGACGAAGCATGCATGAAAACGAAGACAGGGCACGTAATCCAAGGTCGGTTATATAATTCTGGGTCTATGGCATGCAAACCGAGGTATGACACGTTATTCGGGGTCGGGCCTCACATCCTCCCCTCCTTAAAAGAATTTCGTCCCGAAATTCATTCTTACTTGTTGAGTTCATTTAGACGGATTCTGACCTTTGTTATTCTTCTTACTCCAGTTCGTCCCGTGTTTGGTGATCTTTTACCGCAACCAATTCACTTCTTATGTTTCTCCAATCATTTAGTTCGGTGTGACCTTCACAATTACAGTTCTTTCCTTTGAACGACTCTATTCCTTCTATTTGATCTTAAGGTCAAGTTCGTTAACTAAGGTTAGAGTCTTCAAACGTAATCATCAAAGTTGCATCGGTATTCTAACTATATAACTATAACTCCAGAATCATGACTCATGTTGTATCAAACTCGCCTTTATACCTCAAAAGGAATATCACAATAATACCATGATCCTTTGGTGACATACCCTAATTTCAAGACGATAGGTCGATATCCGATTTACATATCCTACCAACTAGCTTCAAAATTGTTAACACGTAGGACATAAACAAGTTATGGATCATTTCCATAATATGATCCTATCTTCAAGAAGAACTCACCAAACAAACTAATCCATCTCAAATCGTCATCTATTGATAGTATCATAGTCCTTATCTCGTAGGTACATTAGATTAGCAAGTCTTCTAATGACAAGTCTCCCGGTTACGGGCTCCTATTCATTAACATTCTTCCCCAGCTTCGTTAACCTTCAAGCTCGTAATCAAGAAGAAAGACCGTTGAGATTCGTTAAACTCAAACTCTAAGTTTTATTAGGTACCACCAACAACTGCCATCGAAATTGCATGGGTAAACTGATCATGTCGCACTAGTTCAACTCTTACAAGTAAATTCATCAACTCGTAATCCACAATTTATTTCCTTATTCAAATCCCTATCTTCAAGTCACGAGGCTTCAGAATTTATTTAATCTTAACCAAGACTCCTAAGGCAAATAGTTTCAATCTCAAATAAATTTCACTCACCTCAATCCAAGGTTACGTCATACTTAAGAAGATAATGGTCCTACTCACTTAGCAACCTAGTCATTCCTTCGAACACTTAATTCCCGCCAATATATCTTCAACATTAATGTTACTAAGCTTGGGCCATAGCCATGTAAGTGATATCAATGCTCCACTAGGTTATCAGCCAAACAACAACAATCCTAGGACTATAAATGGGTACCGAAATGATCGAGCTCATAAAATACTTACACGAGATAACTTCAAGGTTGTATCAACATAAGAATTATGACCACGAGGCATCCTTCAACATAACCTAATAGAACTTCAAAAGTAATCAACCACTCATTTAATTATCACTACAAGATTCACCCCTCTATTCAACGACCACAATTCGAAGTCTACCAATCGCTAGTTTCTAGATGTGAAACGGTGCACATAGATACGGTGGTCTAACAATAGTCTTTTGGGTCATTATGACTCTAATTCATCTCTATCTTAACTACATGAAATCTCACTCTTCTCATTTACATGTTCAACTAACTAAGAGCATCAAGACTCATCGACCTTAGGTCCTAGGGTTCACCATCAATCATCATGCATACTCACTATTAGCTATTTAGGATTACTAATCATACCCTAACGACTCCACTTTGTAACCAGATGCTTTAATCTCATTTCCATGTTTTATATACTAGGTCCATCGGTCTTACTTAGGGATATATGCTTTCTAACATCCTCTAGGGTATCCAAACAACGAGTGCATAGAATGATTTACTTTGCATAATCACAACTAAATCCGAGAGGCACCAAATTAATACCATGATTCTAAATATCACCGATATCCAACTTAGGACCTTTAGCAACGTTAGTCATCTAATGCATAATTCAATACCTTACACTTCTATTCGACCTAACATTAAGGTGTAGTCTTCCGAACATGAGTTCTAGTTACGTGAATTCCTCGATTCCAACATCCCCATATCTTGTTATACTAAAGATTCATCAACCTTGTTAAACTTAGTCTCCAGAGTTGCCTACATGTCTTGGGGTTACCCATTGTTAAATTACTTAAACACACTATTCATGCCTTAATAATCTAACCCCTATCGTCAATTTCCACGAATTCATCTCTTAATTTCTAGGTCACGATCTTACTATTGAGTGAACTTGAGACTCGCTAGTATACACCTTATTAGGTTCAACGATGCTTAATTCCAATCAAGTAAGGATTCAATCATGTAAATAGTCTATTATACCATTTTAAGATATAAGAATTTGATTCAAAAGCAACTCCTAAGTCAAACTTCTATTATAAGCATATGAACATATATATACTACTCCACATGTCCAATAGTATATTCTTATATCTAAGGAAAGTTGTATGTCCTTAACATTTATTCTTGAACCACAATTAGAAGAACGGTTTAACAAAATCAAGAACTTTATAGCTATAAAATTGATAACTTAATCACAGGCATGTGTATTCCAAAGATAAGGAGATAATTTTACCTCAACAATTATACCTGTGCTACGCATTGTATATATATGCATATCCAATAATACATACGATCCATCGAGTACCTGTGAAGATGCGAGAAATCTCTAACCGAGCCTTTTCGTTCGTCTTGCACAAATTCACTTCCCTAAAAGTCCTAATCCTAACTATCTATGTGTATAAACAGTCATTCACGGTTATATAACATGCACATATATCAAGGAAGGAGTATAAAAACATGCATGCATTATTGAGGACGTGTCATTGTGCATGATATAGAATACATATGGTCCGCAAAGGCACATAATATTCGATGTTCAAAACAATTAAAGCACATTAGCACACATTAACACAAATAAACAAGATATCATAATTATCTTAGGGCTTCTACCTACGGTCCGAGAGTTGAACCTAACTAATGCCTAGTAAGTAAACTAAGCTCTGATACTATTTCTTCTAGGGTGTCACGCCCCAACCCGACCCAAAAAGGTTAGTCTAGGGTGTGATCTAAACATTCAAGTCAAATCACGTACTTAATCGTTCATGAAAGCTTAACACTTAGCGTTTTAGCCTAAGCTCCACAAATTTTCCGAAAAACCGTCAACATAACTGTGATACCCCGAACCCGGCATGCATGTAATAGCATTTGACTGCATTTAATTAAGTATTTAATTAGTTAATCATCCATTTTTGAACTATCTTGATATTTCTTTTAATAGTATTCAAATAATTTTTATATTGAATAACTTAAAAGATTATTACCTATTCATATTATTTATAGTAATTGGATTTATTTTCTTGTCTTTGATTAAATGTCATCTTAAATGTTAGTATTTAATTGTATTTAATTACGTGTTTATATTAACTTGTTTATTCGTATCTTAGCATTAACTTCATAATTCTTTAAAATATTCTAGAAATAGTTAAATTCTTTATTTTTAAATGAATATTGATTATTTTGATTATTTTAATAATCGGTTTTAATTTCCTTGCATTTAATTACTCGGTTTTCAATTAAATGAGAAAAGTAACTCCGAGCCGGAGTGAATTTTAAACTATTCTACTACTCTACTTTTCAAAAAATTATAGTTTTATATTATTGCTCATCATTTGATTAGCGATCGTTTATTGACCGTTCGATCGTAGCATTTCAAAAATGAAAGTTAGAAGAATATTTCTCGGATTTTGTGAATAGTATTTCTAGTTTAAATTAGCTAGTTTTAGTCGGTTTTCATTAAAATTGCATTGCTCTAACTTGGAATAAATTAAATGGCATCAAAATAAGATAATTTGACCATTTTTTTAACTTGAATTGACCAAGCCTTTTGCCTTTGACATTTTTTCCTTTAGTTGTCATCCTTTTAAACAAAGGAAAAGAAAAAAAAAATAAAAACAAGGCAAAAATTCAGCCATGGCCGAAACTCAAAAGAAAAGAAAGAAAAAAAATTCTTTTGCATTTTCTTCTCCAATCTTGCGTGGAATCGGACGAGGATCATGGCTCCGGTCCTTGCGGGTCTTGGTCTTCAATCTCTGTTAGGGTTTTCACGCTTTTGTGCATTTATATTCGAATTTGATTTTTGTTTCAAATTTTCAAATTTGATATTTATTGCGTTATAATGCCTGTAATTGCTTGGAATTGCCTCTTTAGGGTTCGTAGAGCATTGCTTGTTAGTTATTTAGCGATTTTTATGGCTAGAAATGCAAATTGAAATTAGAGAAGAATGTGAATAGTAAAAATGAATAGTAAAACCCCAGATTTTCGGATTTTTGATCCGAATTGCGATTTCTTGATTTGGATAGGTGCCATTGATGATAGAAAGATAAAATGTGCAATAAAAACGGACTGGCCTTTGTTAAAATTGGAAATTAGACAAAGAAACGTAAAGGGTCCGTTTGACCAAGAGTTGACCGTGCTCGAATTGAGTTGGGGGTTTTGCTATTGAGGGCATGGAAGCACTTTTGGCGCTATTGTGGCGTTGATTGAGCGACTGGTTAGCATAGCTGTAGTTCAAACGCAGTAGATGGACTTTCGGGCTTCGGCTGGGAAAGTGAGGTTTCGTGATATAGAAACGTGCCTTGTAGTATCTAAGTGAATGTAGTGAAATCGGTTTCCTAATCCAGTGGCTTGTTTGCTCGTAATTGCCTTTAGAAGTTAAAGAATGAATAGTAATACTTGTCGTTTTCGTGTTTGAACTGCTATTACTTGTTTGATTGATGTTATTGTTGATATTAATGATAATCATGCTCGAAAAGTTAATTGATTTCTATCATTGATTGTAAATGCCTGATATTTCATTTATCGCCACTAATCTGCACTTCCGTGTTATCGCTCGTTTATTGCTTGTATCTCGTATTGCATTGCATAGTGTCAGGCGCGTGAGTGATGGGCCTCTCTGGGCAGTCTCGGGCTGCCAGGGTTGGTTTGCTCTAGCTCCGTGTCCTATTCCCATTCTCACTAGGGGTGCCGCTCTGGGAGATTTGGGTCGTAGATGTGTCGGGGTACTTCCGGAGTACACCCAATGGAAGTTATAAGGTGGTTGCGCGCTTATTGTCGTCGTTGTCAACATCAAGCTCGAGATTGATGTATTGCTTGTGAAATGGTACACTGTTTGTATGAGTGAACCGTGACCTTCAAAGTGTGGTATAGCTTTGAATGGTTGTGTTAATGCTTTCTTTAATTGTTTATTGTATTGACGTTTATATTGAATGCTTTCTTATTGATTATATTGCTTAACTGTACCTATTTGCATTGCACGATCTTCTTTCTCTCCACCTTGATATCTGTTTCGCCCTCACTGAGTATACGTGTTGAGTATACTCACTCCTCACCGCCACATTTCCGGAAATGCCATGTTAGCTGGAAAGATCGTGGTTACGTGATAGATCGTGATAGAAGAGTTGTCTTGCGTGTTATGTGGCTTGAGTTGTCAAAGATATAAAGATTTTACTTTCATGAGATGTATGTTTTCATGTATTGTATGTATTTAGTGTTAAAAGTTATGTAATTAACTTAACTAGGTTTATTAGAATGGTATGATAGCCTATTTTATGCAATAGGTTAGTATAGTTTAATTTCCAAGCGTGAATGTACTTGTCAAATATGAGAAGAGATAGGTTAGCTTTTAAACTGGAAATGTATATTTACTTGTGTTCGCTTGTTGAGAACCAAGGCTCGGATGGCCTTGAGGCGTTTGTATGGTTGGACACGGTGCTGGTCCACTTATATGCTATTGCAGGTTTTGCAATTTGCCTAGAAACAGGGGAAACTCCATCCGTCTTTCCCTAAAAAATTTGCCCGGGTTTGGAATTGGGTTGCGATTAGATTGATTGTTAGAACTTCCGGTCTCGAGAGGGATCGGGGTGTTACAATAACGGCTGTAATCGGGCTTCTTAGTTTGACCTAATTTTCTAAAGGCCTAAGAACTTTCAATCTCAAATGCATTTCCAACTAAGATTACTATTTATCATCAATTGAAACGCCTACTAGTTATCTCGAAGTCTCGTTTGACTAATAACCTAGCATGATAACTATGTCCCGTTTATTTTTCAATTTACCCCTATCATGCACGTAACTATTATCCTTTAGCTTACGAATTAGTACCTAAGTGGAGTTGGATAGAGTTAACTTAGTTGATTATTCACCTAGTGGTTTAAACCCCAATGATAACTACTAATCAAGACAATAAAACAATAACCAAATAAGGAGTTCGTCCGGTTATAGATAGTACAATCCAAAATTAGACCCAAATTACAACGGGGTCATTTACATCAATAAAATAAAAATTCTTCAAAGCAAACACAACGTTCACAAAACAGCCACTGTCAAGAAAGGCACGTAGGGCAAGCAATCATTTCAAGGAATCATCAAAAGGCACGTTGTCCTCGGGTACCTATTCCTCGTCTTCTTCACCTGAGATGATAAAAGAGGGTGAGTCCTTATGAACTCAGCGAGGGGGAACGAGAAATAAGTTTTAAAACTCTTTTTCCGGTTCAACTTATGAAAACCTTTTTTGCAAGCATGACATATATCACAAGTAAGTACATAATGTAATATAAAAGTAAAAGAATACAATTACCCGTCTTTCCTCCCCGAGGTCCTCCACGAACCAAGCGAGAGTACTTATACACATAGTAAAAAGGATACGGCGAGCTTTTGTTTTCAGTTCATTTCCAGTATCAGTTATTGCGGCCGACTTCAAATCATCCCCTTATCACGCCAAATGGGTGTACTCCGGATGTACCCCGAAATCCTACGACCCAACTCTCCGAGGAAGTCTGGCCCCCAAGCGAGAGAGGGAATTGGACAATGGTAGTCACGGTTGCACCGGCAAGCCCGATGCAGCCCGGTGTGCGTGAACGCTACCACGCCAGAATGAAAGGTTGCAACCTTGTATGCAATGCACATTTATGACATTTAATATATCACATTAGGAGGACAACAAAGTAGGTTGCCTCCGAGCAGTCATAAGATTGCACATTGACAAGTAAACACGCGAGGCACGATATGACAAGTAATTTCACTTGAAAAGCACATGGAGTTATATGAATATTAAACGGGCAGCCATGTAACGCATGTAAATCAAGTCATATAACTCATTTCGAAGTTCACGTAATCAAATAATAAGATTATACAACATGCAACGACATCTACGTGGGACCGGGTGCAAGAAAGGCCTACTTGTCAACATGTAATCATCGAAATCATGTTTAGGGCTATGAGGGCAACTACGGGAAGCCTACTAATTACATAATTAAACACGATATTCATAGGATCAACACTTAGCGAGTTTACCTAGTCATTAGGGTTTCAATTCACGCTCACCCGTGCGATTAGGCCCTAAGTTGTCACGTAATTAAACTCAAGCCATGCATTGATTAATTCAAATGCCCTCAAGTACTCAAAACAGTTCACACAACATCCAACTGCCACAATCCCAAGCATTTAATACAACAAGAGAAGCTACAATAATTTTTCTAAGCATATCACAAGGTGAAACACTCACTGCAATGGACTGTATTCTCACAATCATTGAGAGAAGAAAACAATCTCCAATTCTAGTGAACAAGATGTCAAATTAAAGCTTAAAGAGTGAACTAAATTCAGAAACAAACCTCGCATCATTTGGATTTTGGGTTCAAGAGTTATAGCCAAAACCGTGAGACTACACAAAACTGTCCAGATTTGCACACATTTCAATACTTGTCATTTTTGAGGGCCTTAGGGTCAGATTTAGCTTTAATCCATTTCTGACAAAAATGTCCAGACCTGAAGAATCTAGCATCACACCAATTTTCATGCATTTTGGTTGTAATTTACTAAGTCAAAAATGGTTCGTTCTACAAGGTTAGCGAATCTGCCAAAACCTGCTTCATTTTCCCAGATTTTCCAGATTTGGACACATTTTTATATTTTTCGATTTTGAGGACCTTAGAGTCAAAATTAGCTTTGGCCTATTTCTGTGAAAATTGTTCATAACTGGCAAAACTAGTTACTTACCAATTTTCACCCATTTTCAACCTAATTTACCTGGTCAAAATCACCTCTCACTAACACGACTGGTGGCTGTCCAATACGCGATTTCATCTATCATCACATTCTAGCCAAATATCTTGCCATGCATGTTTACAAAAGCTCACGAACACACATATATCTCAAGTACAGAAGTAAATATAGACATTTAAAGGCATGCATGTGGTTTTCAAAAGCTTTTCAAGAAGTTTTAGCCCTCGCCTCTTTGAAGATCTAGCAAATGAGCACAAAATCCATGTTTTTGAGCTTTGTGTGAGTTTTCTTGCTATGTTGCTTGCTTGTGCTTGCTATGGCCAAGCTTGGGAGAGTCTTAGAGTGTTGTTAGGAGTCTTGGATGCTCAAGGAGCAGCCATGGTCGAAAATGAGAGAGAAGGAGAGAGAATGGGAGAGTTTTGAGAGAAAAATGAATGTTTTAAGAGTTGTTTGTGAGCATTGGCTTATGTGTCGGCCTTGAGCTTAGAAAAATCTGATTTTGTGTCATCTTTTGAGCATCTTTTGAATTGTTTTGGCATGTGGGTTGAGAGGGACAAGAAAGTGAGCTTGGGTGTTAGTAAAATAGTACATAGGTGCAAGGAAAAGCATGACATGGTGTAAGAGAATGTTGGGTAGAATAGAATATTTTATAGTTAATGGGTTCTGTAGAGATTTGAATTAGGAATATAATATTGGTTAGTGGATTGTGTAGGATTATTTAATAGTCTAGTGCTTTGTGTAGGATTCTTTATTGATTAGCGTGCATGCACGTTTTCCTAGGTTCTAGGGCACGCATACGAGGTAGACACAAATTACGAGGTAGGCACGTACTTCAAGATAAATGCACGGATTCTAATGCAAATGCACGCAAATCAAGGTAGGACTCTTAAACCTAGGTTAAGGCACGCAATTCAAGGTTAATGCACACGAAACGAAGAGACATGCGTAAATTGAGGTATCGCACGTAAATCAAGGTCATGGCACGTTTATCTAAGTATCACACGTATATTGAGGTCAGGGTACGTATATCTAGGTATCGCACGTCAGTCGGGGATTAGGGCACACCATTCTAGATCAAGGAACGAATGACGAAGCATGCACGAAAACCAAGACAGGGCACGTAATCCAAGGTCGGTCATATAATTCTGGGTCTATGGCATGCAAATCGAGGTATGACACGTTATTTGGGGTCGGGCCTCACATCCTCCCCTCCTTAAAAGAATTTCGTCCCGAAATTCATTCTTACTTGTTGAGTTCATTTAGACGGATTCTGACCTTTGTTATTCTTCCTACTCCGGTTCGTCCCGTGTTTGGTGATCTTTTACCGCAACCAATTCACTTCTTATGTTTCTCCAATCATTTAGTTCGGTGTGACCTTCACAATTACAGTTCTTTCCTTTGAACGACTCTATTCCTTCCATTTGATATTAAGGTTAAGTTCATTAATTAAGGTTAGAGTCTTCAAACGTAATCATTAAAGTTGCATCGGTATTCTAACTATATAACTATAACTTCAGAATCATGACTCATGTTGTATCAAACTCATCTTTATACCTCAAAAGGAATATCACAATAATACCATGATCCTTTGGTGACATACCCTAATTTCAAGACGATAGGTCGATATCCGATTTACATATCCTACCAACTAGCTTCAAAATTGTTAACACGTAGGGCATAAACAAGTGATGGATCATTTCCACAATATGATCCTATCTTCAAGAAGAACTCACCAAACAAACTAATCCATCTCAAATCGTCATCTATTGATAGTATCATAGTCCTTATCCCGTAGGTACATTAGATTAGCAAGTCTTCTAATGACTAGTCTCCCGGTTACGGGCTCCTATTCATTAACATTCTTCCCCAGCTTTGTTAACCTTCAAACTCGTAATCAAGAAGAAAGACCATTGAGATTCGTTAAACTCAAACTCTAAGATTTATTAGGTACCACCAACAACTACCATCGAAATTGCATGGGTAAACTGATCATGTCGCACTAGTTCAACTCTTACAAGTAAATTCATCAACTCGTAATCCACAATTTATTTTCTTATTCAAATCCCTATCTTCAAGTCACGAGGCTTCAGAATTTCTTTAATCTTAACCAAGACTCCTAAGGCAAATAGTTTCAATCTCAAATAAATTTCACTCACCTCAATCCAAGGTTACGTCATACTTAAGAAGATAATAGTCCTACTCACTTAGCGACCTAGTCATTCCTTCGAACACTTAATGCCCGCCAATATATCTTCAACATTAATGTTACTAAGCTAGGGACATAGCCATGTAAGTGATACCAATGCTCCACTAGGTTATCGGCCAAACAACAACAATCCTAGGACTATAAATGGGTACCGAAATGATCGAGCTCATAAAATACTTACACGAGATAACTTCAAGGTTGTATCAACATAAGAATTATGACCACGAGGCATCCTTCAACATAACCTAATAGAACTTCAAAAGTAATCAACCACTCATTTAACTATCACTACAAGATTCACCCCTCTATTCAACGACCACAATTCGAAGTCTACCAATCGCTAGTTTCTAGATGTGAAACGGTGCACATAGATACGGTGGTCTAACAATAGTCTCTTGGGTCATTATGACTCTAATTCATCTCTATCTTAACTACAAGAAATCTCACTCTTCTCATTTACGTGTTCAACTAACTAAGAGCATCAAGACTCATCGACCTTAGATCCTAGGGTTCACCATGAATCATCATGCATACTCACTATTAGTTATTTAGGATTACTAATCATACCCTAACGACTCCACTTTGTAACCAGATGCTTTAATCTCATTTCCATGTTTTATATACTAGGTCCATCAGTCTTACTTAGGGATATATGCTTTCTAACATCCTCTAGGGTATCCAAACAACTAGTGCATAGAATGACTTACTTTGCATAATCACAACTAAATCCAAGAGGCACCAAATTAATACCATGATTCTAAATATCACTGATATCCAACTTAGGACCTTTATCAACGTTAGTCATCTAATGCATAATTCAATACCTTACACTTCTATTCGACCTAACATTAAGGTGTAGTCTTCCGAACATGAGTTCTAGTTACGTGAATTCCTCGATTCCAACATCCCCATATCTTGTTATACTAAAGATTCATCAACCTTGTTAAACTTAGTCTCCAGAGTTGCCTACATGTCTTGGGGTTATCCATTGTTAAGTTACTTAAACACACTATTCATGCCTTAATAATCTAACCCCTATCGTCAATTTCCACGAATTCATCTCTTAATTTCTAGGTCACGATCTTACTATTGAGTGAACTTGAGACTCGCTAGTATACACCTTATTAGGTTCAACGATGCTTAATTCCAATCAAGTAATGATTCAATCATGTAAATAGTCTATTATACCATTTTAAGATATAAAAATTTGATTCAAAAGCAACTCCTAAGTCAAACTTCCATTATAAGCATATGAACATATATATACTACTCCACATGTCCTATAGTATATTCTTATATCTAAGGAAAGTTGTATGTCCTTAACATTTATTCTTGAACCACAATTAGAAGAACTTTATAGCTATAAAATTGATATCTTAATCACAGGCATGTGTATTCCAAAGATAAGGAGATAATTTTACCTCAGCAATTAAACCTGTGCTACGCATTGTATATATATGCATATCCAATAATACATACGATCCATCGAGTACCTGTGAAGATGCGAGAAATCTCTAACTGAGCCTTTTCGTTCATCTTGCACAAATTCACTTCCCTGAAAGTCCTAATCCTAACTATCTATGTGTATAAACAGTCATTCACGGTTATATAACATGCACATATATCAAGAAAGGAGTATAAAAGCATGCATACATTATTGAGAACGTGTCGGTGTGCATGATATAGAATACATATTGTCCGTAAAGGAACATAATATTCGATGTTCAAAACAATTAAAGCACATTAGCACACATTAACACATATAAACAAGATATCATAATTATCTTAGGGCTTCTACCTACGATCCGAGAGTTGAACCCGACTAATGCCTAGTTAGTAAACTAAGCTCTGATACCATTTCTTCTAGGGTGTCACGCCCCAACCCGACCCATAAAGGTTATACTAGGGTGTGATCTAAACATTCAAGTCAAATCACGTACTTAATCGTTCATGAAAGCTTAACACTTAACATTTTAGCCTAAGCTCCACAAATTCTCTAGAAAACAGGCAGCATAACTGTGATACCCCGAACCCGGCATGAATTTAATAGCATTTGACTGCATTTAATTAAGTATTTAATTAGTTAATCATCCATTTTTGCACTATCTTGATATTTCTTTTAATAGTATTCAAATAATTTTTATATTGAATAACTTAAAAGATTATTACCTATTCCTATTATTTATAGTAATTGGATTTATTTTCTTGTATTTGATTAAGTGTCATCTTAAATGTTAGTATTTAATTGTATTTGATTATGTGTTTATATTAACTTGTTTATTCGTATCTTAGCATTAACTTCATAATTCTTTAAAATATTCTACAAATAGTTAAATTATTTATTTTTAAATGAATATTGATTATTTTGATTAATTTAATAATCGGTTTTAATTTTCTTGCATTTAATTACTCGGTTTTCAATTAAATGAGAAAAGTAACTCCGAGCCGGAGTGAATTTTAAACTATTCTACTACTCTACTTTTCAAAAAATTATAGTTTTATATTATTGCTCATCATTTGATTAGCGATCGTTTATTGACCGTTCGATCGTAGCATTTCGAAAATGAAAGTTAGAAGAATATTTCTCGGATTTTGTGAATAGTATTTCTAGTTTAAATTAGCTAGTTTTAGTCGATTTTCATTAAAATTGTATTACTCTAACTTGGAATAAATTAAATGGCATCAAAATAAGCTAATTTGACCATTTTTTTAACTTGAATTGACCAAACCTTTTGCCTTTGACCTTTTTTCCCTTAGTTGTCATCCTTTTAAACAAAGGAAAAGAAAAATAAAAATAAAAACAAGGAAAAAATTCAGCCATGGCCGAAACTCAAAGGAAAAGAAAGAAAAAAATTTCTTTTGCATTTTCTTCTCCAATCTTGCGTGGAATCGGATGAGGATCGTGGCTCGGGTCATTGCAGGTCTTGGTCTTCAATCTCTGTGAGGGTTTTCACGCTTTTGTGCATTTATATTCGAATTTGATTTTTGTTTCAAATTTTCAAATTTGATATTTATTGCGTTATAATGCCTGTAATTGCTTGGAATTGCCTCTTTAGGGTTCGTAAAGCATTGCTTGTTAGTTATTTAGCGATTTTTATGGCTAGAAATGCAAATTGAAATTAGGGAAGAACTTGAATAGTAAAAATAAATAGTAAAACCCTAGATTTTTGGATTTTTGATCCGAACTGCGATTTTTTGATTTGGATATGTGCCATTGATGATAGAAAGATAAAATGTGCAATAAAAACGGACCGGCCTTTGTTAAAATTGGAAATTAGACAAAGAAACGTAAAGCGGCCGTTTGACCAAGAATTGACCATGCTCGAATTGAGTTGGGGGTTTTGTTATTGAGGGCAAGGAAGCACTTTTGGCGCTATTGTGGCGTTGATTGAGCGACCAGTTAGCATAGCTGTAGTTCAAACACAGTAGATGGACTTTCGGGCTTCGGGTAGGAAAGTGAGGTTTCGTGATATAGAAACGTGCCTTGTAGTACCTAAGTAAATGTAGTGAAATCGGCTTCCTAATCCTGTAGGTCGTTTGCTCGTAATTGCCTTTGGAAGTAAGAGATTGAATAGTAATACTTGTCGTTTTCGTGTTTGAACTGCTATTACTTGTTTGATTGATGTTATTGTTGATATTAATGATAATCATGCTCGAAAAGTTAATTGATTGCTATCATTGATTGTAAATGCTTGATATTTCATTTATCGCCACTAATCTGCACTTTCGTGTTATCGCTCGTTTATTGCTTGTATCTCGTATGGTATTGCATAGTGTCAGGCGTGTGAGTGATGGGCCTCTCTGGGCTGTCTCGGGCTGCCAGGGTTGGTTTGCTCTAGCTCCGTGTCCTATTCCCATTCTCGCTAGGGGTGCCGCCCTGGGAGATTTGGGTCGTAGATGTGTCGGGGTACTTCCCGAGTACACCCAATGGAAGTTATAAGGTGGTTGCGCGCTTATTGTCATCATTTTCAACATCAAGCTCGAGATTGATGTATTGCTTGTGAAATGGTACATTGCTCGTATGAGTGAACCGTGACATTCAAAGTGTGGTATAGCTTTGAGTGATTGTGTTAATGCTTTCTTTAATTGTTTATAGTATTGACGTTCATATTGAATGCTTTCTTATTGATTATATTGCTTAACTGTACCTATTTGCTTTGCACGATCTTCTTTCTCTCCACCTTGATATCTGTTTCGCCCTCACTGAGTATACGTGTTGAGTATACTCACTCCTCCCTACCACATTTCAGGAAATGCCATGTTAGCTGGAAAGTTCGTGGTTACGTGATAGATCGTGATTGAAGAGTTGTCTTGCATGTTATGTGGCTTGAGTTGTCAAAGATGTAAAGATTTTACTTTCATGAGATGTATGTTTTCATGTATTATATGTATTTAGTGCTAAAAGTTATGTAATTAACTTAACTAGGTTTATTAGAATGGTATGATAGTCTATTTTATGCAATAGGTTAGTATAGTTTAATTGCCAAGCATGAATGTACTTGTCAAAGATGAGAAGAGATAGGTTAGCTTTTAAACTGGAAATGTATATTTAGTTGTGTTCGCTTGATGAGAACCAATGCTCGGATGGCCTTGAGGTGTTTGTATGGTTGGACACGGTGCTGGTCCACTTATATGCTATTGCAGGTTTTGCATTTTGCCTAGAAACAGGGGAGACTCCATCCGTCTTTCCCTAAAAATTTTGCCCGGGTTTGGAATTTGGTTGCGATTAGATTGATTGTCAGAACTTCCGGTTTTGAGAGGGATCGGGGTGTTACAATAACGGCTGTAATCGGGCTTCTTAGTTTGACCTAATTTTCTAAAGGCCTCAGAACTTTCAATCTCAAATGCATTTCCAACTAAGATTACTATTTATCATCAATTGAAACGCCTACTAGTTATCTCGAAGTCTCGTTTGACTAATAACCTAGCATGATAACTATGTCCCGTTTATTTTTCAATTTACCCCTATCATGCACGTAACTATTATCCTTTAGCTTACGAATTAGTACCTAAGTGGAGTTGGATAGAGTTAACTTTGTTGATTATTCACCTAGTGGTTTAAACCCCTATGATAACTACTAATCAAGACAATAAAACAATAACCAAATAAGGAGTTCGTCCGGTTATAGATAGTACAATCCAAAAATAGACCCAAATTACAACGGGGTCATTTACATCAACAAAATAAATATTCTTCAAAGCAAACACAATGTTCACAAAATAGCCACTGTCAAGAAAGGCACGTAGGGCAAGCAATCTTTTCAAGGAATCATCAAAAGGCACGTTGTCCTCGGGTACCTGTTCCTCTTCTTCTTCACCTGAGATGATAAAAGAGGGTGAGTCCTTATGAACTCAGCGAGGGGGAACGAGAAATATGTTTTAAAACTCTTTTTCCGGTTCAACTTATGAAAACCCTTTTTGCAAGCATGACATATATCACAAGTAAGTACATAATGTAATATAAAAGTAAAAGAATACAATTACCCGTCTTTCCTCCCCGAGGGCCTCCGGGAACCAAGCAAGAGTACTTAAACACATAGTAAAAAAGATACGGCGAGCTTTTGCTCTCGGTTCATTTCTAGTATCAGTTGTTGCGGCCGACTTCAAATCATCCCCTTATCATGCCAAATGGGTGTACTCCGGATGTACCCCAAAATCCTACGACCCAACTCTTCGAGAAAGTTTAGCCCCCAAGCGAGAGAGGGAATTGGACAATGGTAGTCACGGTTGCACCGACAAGCCCGATGCTGCCCGGTGTGCGTGAACGCTACCATGCCAGAATGAAAGGTTGCAACCTTGTATGCAATGCACCTTTATGACATTTAATATATCACATTAGGAGGACAACAAAGTAGGTTGCCTCCGAGCAGTCATAAGATTGCACATTGACAAGTAAATACGCGAGGCACGATATGACAAGTAATTTCACTTGAAAAGCACATGGAGTTATATGAATATTAAACGGGCAGCCATGTAACGCATGTAAATCAAGTCATATAACTCATTTCGAAGTTCACTTAATCAAATAATAAGATTATACAACATGCAACGATATCTACGTGGGACCGGGTGCAAGAAAGGCCTACTTGTCAACATGTAATCATCGAAATCATGTTTAGGGCTATGAGGGAAACTATGGGCAGCCTACTAATTACATAATTAAACACGATATTCATAGGATCAACACTTAGCGAGTTTACCTAGTCATTAGGGTTTCAATTCACGCTCACCCGTGCGATTAGGCCCTAAGTTTTCACGTAATTAAACTCAAGCCATGCATTGATTAATTCAAACGCCCTCAAGTATTAAAAACAGTTCACACAACATCC
The DNA here is from genome assembly GCA_037974665.1 of Ehretia macrophylla. Lineage (NCBI taxonomy): Eukaryota > Viridiplantae > Streptophyta > Magnoliopsida > Boraginales > Ehretiaceae > Ehretia > Ehretia macrophylla. Next base: position 24,201,414 of record CM075780.1, read on the forward strand.
AAATGCCACAATCCCAAGCATTTAATACAACAAGAGAAGCTACAATAATTTTTCTAAGCATATCACTAGGTGAAACCCTAACTGCAATGGACTGTATTCTCACAATCTTTGAGACAAGAAAACAATCTCCAATTTTAGTGAACAAGATTTCAAATTAAAGCTTAAGGAGTGAACTAAATTCAGAAACAAACCTCGCATCATATGGAGTTCGGGTTCAAGAGTTATAGCCAAAACCGTGAGACTACACAAAACTATCCAAATTTGCACACATTTCAATACTTGTCGTTTTTGAGGGCCTTAGGGTCAGATTTAACCTTAATCCATTTCTTACAAAAATGTCTAGAACTGAAAAATCTAGCCGTACACCAATTTTCATGCATTTTGGATGTCATTTACGAAGCCAAAAATGGGTTTTTCTACGAGGTCAGTGAATCTGCCAAAACCTGCTTCATTTTCCCAGATTTTCCAGATTTGGACACATTTTTATATTTTGCCATTTTGAGGACCTCAGAGTCAAACTTAGCTTTGGCCTATTTCTATGAAAAGTGTTCCGAACTGGAAAAACTAGTTACCTACCAATTTTCACGCATTTTCAACCTCATTTACCAGGTCAAAAGCACCTCGCACCAACAAGATAGAAGGCTGTCCCATGCGCGATTTCATCTATCATCACATTCTAGCCAAATATCTTGCCATGCATGTTTACAAAAGCTCACGAACACACATATATCTCAAGTACAGAAGTAAAGATAGACATTTAAAGGCATGCATGTGGTTTTCAAAAGCTTTTCAAGAAGTTTTAGCCCTCGCCTCTTTGAAGATCTAGCAAATGAGCACAAAATCCTTGTTTTTGAGCTTTGTGTGAGTTTTCTTGCTATGTTGCTTGCTTGTGCTTGCTATGGCTGAGCTTGGGATAGTCTTAGAGAGTTGTTAGGAGTCTTGAATGCTCAAGGAGCAGCCATGGTCGAAAATGAGAGAGAAGGAGAGAGAATGGGAGAGTTTTGAGAGAAAAATGAATGTTTTAAGAGTTGTTTGTGAGCATTGGCTTATGTGTCGGCCTTAAGCTTTGAAAAATCTGATTTTGTGTCATCTTTTGAGCATCTTTTGAATTGTTTTAGCATGTGGGTTGAGAGGGACAAGAAAGTGAGCTTGGGTGTTAGTAAAATAGTGCATAGGTGCAAGGAAAAGCATGACATGGTGTAAGAGAATGTTGGGTAGAATAGAATATTTTATAGTTAGTGGGTTTTGTAGAGATTTGAATTAGGAATATAATATTGGTTAGTGGATTGTGTAGGATTATTTAATAGTCTAGTGCTTTGTGTAGGATTCTTTATTGATTAGCGTGCATGCACATTTTCCTAAGTTCTAGGGCACGCATATGTGGTAAACACGAACTACGAGGTAGATACATACTTCAAGATAAATGCACAGATTCCAATGTAAATGCACTCAAATCGAGGTATGACTCTTAAACCTAGGTTAAGGCACGCAGTTCAAGGTTAATGCACACGAAACGAAGAGACACGCGTAAATTGAGGTATCACACGTAAATCAAGGTCATGGCATGTTTATTTAAGTATCACACGTATATCGAGGTTAGGGTACGTATATCTAGGTATCGCACGTCAGTCAGGGATTAGGGCACACCATTCTAGGTCAAGGCACGAATAACGAAGCATGCACGAAAACCAAGACAGGGAACGTAATCCAAGGTCGATCATATAATTCTGGGTCTTTGGCACGCAAATCAAGGTATGACATGTTATTCTGGGTTGGGCCTCACATAACTCCTTACGAATCAAAAGTTATGGGCACCGAAGCGACGGAGACCTGGTCAAAGGCCCCACACCCTGGGTTTGCAGGCCCAGCCTCTACACGAAGGGAAGTTGTATTGCCCAACATGCCATAGGACTCGAGAAAGGAAATGTTACGGAAGAAGCATATTGGCAAGGCTGAACGGGGCTAAAAAAACAAAACGAATAGGGGATACAACACAAGGACTACCTAGGGCGTCACCCATCCTAGTACTACTCTCGTCAAAGCACGCTTAACTTTGGAGTTCTAATGGGATCCGATGCGTTAGTGCTGGTATGATCACACCCGTCATGTTTAGTATGCAAAGCCCTTATGTGTTGACTGTTCACTGTCCCAGCCTTGAGAGGCGGCCCATTCAAAAGTCCCAATGGGCTTATCGACAACCCATCTGCTTCAACAACGCATTCTCCTCGCAAGATGTGATTTTGAAGCATTGTAAGGCCCTCTAATGACTAGCGAGTTAGGTTGTCGTCCTTTTCGCGGCTCAGAACGAACAACCCGGATTGAAAAACAACACAAAAGAAGAAAAGTAGCCCGAAACTGATGAAAACATTCAATTTTGGTTTTCAAAAATAGGAACAGCCAAAAAAGCTTGATGCCCCCGTCGTAGAGCTCCCAGAGAGCTTTCCAACAATATACTTTGCGCCGCTTAACTCCTTACAGATAAAAAGTTATTGGTTTCGGAGTGAGGAGACCTAGTCACAGGCCCTACGCCCTCGGTTTGCGGGCCCAGCCTCTACGTGAAGCGAAGTTTTCTTGCCCAAGTTGTCGTGGGACACGAGAAAAGAAATGTGACAGGAGAAGCATCTTGGCTAGGCTGAACGGGGCTAAAAAAACAAAATGAATAGGGGGTGCAATATGTGGACTTCCTAGGGCATCACCCATCCTATGTCTACCCTCGCCGAAGCACGCTTAACTTCGGAGTTCTGATAGGATTCGACGCGTTAGGGTTGGTATGATCGCACCCGTCATGTTTAGTATGCAAAGCCCATATGTGTTGACGGTTCACAGTCCCAGCCCAGAAAGGCAGCCCATTCAAAAGGCCCAATGGGCTTATCGACAACCCAATTGCTTCAACAACACAATATCCTCTTAAAACGTGATTTCAACGCATTGTAGGGCCTTCTAATGTCCCACGAGTTTGGTTGTCATCCTTTTTGAAGCTCACGACGAACAACACGGGATGAAAAAATAGCACAAAAAGATGAAAAGTAGCATGAAACTTACGAAAACGTTTGATTTTTGGTTCTGAAAATAGGCACAGCCGTGCAGGCTTACTGCCCCCATCGTAAACCTCCCGAAGAGTTTTCCAACGATATACTCTGCACTATATAACTCCTTACGGATCAAAAGTTATGGGCACCGAAGCGACGGAGAACTGGTCTCAGGCCCCACGCCCTCGGTTTACTAGCCCGGCCTTTACGCGAAGCGAAGTTGTCTAGACCAAGATGCCGTGGGACTCGACAAAATAAATGTGACGGAAGAAGCATCTTGGCATGGCTGAACGGGGATAAAAAAAACAAAACGAATAGGGGGTGCAACAGGAGGACTTCCCAGGGCGTCACCCATCCTAGTACTATTCTTGCCTAAGCACACTTAACTTTGGAGTTCTGATGGGATCCGACGCGTTAGTGCTATTATGATCGTACCCATCATGTTTAGTTTGCAAAGCCTATATGTGTTGACAGTTCACAATCCCAGCCCAGAGAGGCGACCCATTCAAAAGGCCCAATGGGATTATCTACAACCCATCTACTTTAACAACGCAACATCCTCTCAAGACGTGATTTCAACACATTGTAGGGCTCCCTAATGTCCCATGAGTCTGGTTGTCGTCCTTTTTGCGGCTCATGATGAACAACCAGGGATGAAAAAATAGCACAAAAATAAGAAAGTAGCTCCAAACTGATGAAAATGTTCAATTTTGGGTTTTGAAAACAGGCATACAGCCGACCAGGCTTGCTACCCTCGTCGTAGAGCTCCCAGAGAGCTTTCCAATGATATATTTTGCCTCGCATAACTCTTTACAAATCAAAAGTTTTGGGCACCAGAGCGACGGAGACCTGGTCAAAGGCCCTTCACCCTCAGTTTACGGGCCCATCCTCTACGCGAAGTAAAGTTGTCTTGCCAAAGATGCCGTGGGACTCAAGAAAATAAATATGACGGAAGAAGCATCTTGGCAAGGCTGAACGGAGCTAAAAAAATAAAACGAATAGGGGGTGCAGCACGAGGACTTCCCAAGGTGTCACCCATCCTTGTACTACTCTCGCCCAAGAACACTTGACTTCGGAGTTCGGATGGGATCCCCCGCGTTAGTATTGGTATGATCGCACCTGTCATGTTTAATGTGCAAAGCCTTTATGTGTTGAAGGTTCACGGTCCCAGCCCAGAGAGGCGGCCCCATTCAAAAGGCCCAATGGGCTTATCGACAACTCATCTACTTCAACAATGCAACATCCTCGCAAGACATGATTTTGACGTGATGTAGGGCCCTCTAATGTCCCGCGAGTTAGGTTGTCGTCCTTTTCGAGGCAAATGACGAACAACCTGGGATGAAAAAATAGCACAAAAAGATGAAAAGTATCCCTAAATTGATGAAAATGTTCAATTTTGGGTTCCGAAAATAGGCACATCTGAGCAGGCTTGCTACCCCCGTCGTAGAGCTCCTGGAGAGCTTTCCAATGATATACTGTGCGCCACATAATTCCTTATGGATCAAAAGTTATGGGCACCGGAGCGATGGATAGCTGGTCGCAGGATCTACGCTCTCGGTTTCAGGGCCCAGGCTCTACGCGAATCGAAGTTTTCTTGCCCAAGATGCCATGGGACTCGAGAAAAGAAATGTGACGGAAGAAGCATCTTGGTAAGGCTAAACGGGGCTAAAAAAACAAAATGAATAGAAGGTGTAACACAAGGACTTCCCTGGGCGTCATCCATCCTAGTACTACTCTTGCTCAAGCACACTTAACTTCAGAGTTCTGATGGGATTCGACACATAAGAGCTGTTATGATCGCACCCGTCATGTTTAGGGTGAAAAGCCCTTATGTGTTGACGAATCACAGTGCCAGCCCAGAAAGGCGGCCCATTGAAATGGCCCAATGGTCATATCGATAACCCATCTACTTCAACAATGCAGTATCCTCGCATGACGTGATTTTGACGTGTTGTGGGGCCCTCTAATGTCCCGCGAGTTAGGTTGTCATCCTTTTCAAGGCACACGTCGAACAACCTGGGTTAAAAAAACATCACAAAAAGATGAAAAGTAGCCCAAAACTGATGAAAACATTCTATTTTGGGTTCCAAAAACAAGCACAACTGAGCAGGCTTGTTACCCCCATCATAGAGCGCCCGGATAGCTTTCCAAGATATACTGTGTGTCGCAAAATTCCTTACAGTTCAATAGTTATGGGCACTGGAGCGATGGAGACCTGGTCACAGGACCCACGCCCTCAGTTTGCGGGCCTAGCCTCTGCGCGAAGCGAATTTGCCTTGCCCAAAATGCCGTGGCACTTGAGAAAAGAAATGTGACAGAAGAAGCATCTTGGAAAGGCTTGTTGAAGCCCTCTAATGTCCCGCGAGTTTGGTAGTCGTCCTTTTCGCGGCTCACGACGAACAACCTGGGATGAAAAAAATTGTACAAAAAGTAGAAAAATAGCCCAAAACTGATGCAAACATTCGATTTTGGGTTCCAAAAACAGGCACATCCGAGCTAGCTTCCGACCCTCGTCGAAGAGCTCCCGAAGAGCATTCCAACGATATACTGTGGGCCGCATAACTCCTTACGGATCAAAAGTTATGGGCACCGGAGCGACGGAGACCTGTTCACAGGCCCCACACCCTTGGTTTGCTGGCCCAGCTTCTACGCGAAGCGAACTTGTCTTTCCTAAGATGCCGTTGGACTCGATAATAGAAATGTGAAGGAAAAAATATCTTGGCAAGGCTGAACGGGGCTAAAAAAACAAAACAAATAGGGGGTACAACACAAGGACTTCCCAGGCCGTCACCCATCCTAGTACGACTCTCGCCCAAGCATGCTTAACTTTGGAGTTCTGATGGGATCCGATGCGTTAGTGCTGGTATGATTGCACCCGTCATGTTTAGTGTGCAAAGCCCTTATGGGTTGATGGTTCACAATCCCAGCCCAGAGAGACGGCCCATTCAAAAGGCCCAATGGGCTTATCAACAACCCATCTGCTTCAACAACGCAGCATCCTTGCAAGACGTGATTTTGACGCGTTGTAGGGCCTTCTAGTGTCCCGCGAAGAAGGTTGTCTTCCTTTTCTAGACTCACGACGAACAACCTGGGTTGAAAAAACAGCACAAAAAGATGAAAAGTAGCCCAAAACTGATAAAAATGTTCGATTTTATGTTCCAAAAATAGGCACAGCCAAGCAGGATTGCTGCCCCCATTGTAGAACTCCCGGAGAGCTTTCCAACAATATAATGTGCGTCGCATGACTCCTTACGGATCGAAAGTTATGGGTACTGGAGAAACGGAGACCTGGTCACATGCCCCACGCCCTTGGTTTGTAGGCCCAGCCTCTACGCGAAGCGAAGTCGTCTTGCCCAAGATGCCGTGGGACTCGAGCAAAAAAATGTGACGGAAGAAGCATCTTGGCAAGGCTGAACGGGACTAAAAAAACAAAATGAAGAGGTGGTGCAACATGAAAACTTCCCAGGGCATCACCCATCCTATTAATACTCTCGCCTAAGCACGCTTAACTTCGGAGTTCTGATGGGATCCGATGAGTTAGTGCTGGTATGATCGCACCCGTCATGTTTATTGTGCAAAGCCCAAATTTGTTGACGGTTAACAGTCCCAACCTAGAGAGGCAGCCAATTCAAAAGGCCCAATGGGCTTGTCGATAACCCATCTACTTCAACAACGCAGCATCCTCGCAAGACATGATTTCGACGCGTTGTAGGGCCCTCTAATGTCCCGCGAGTTAGGTTGTTGTCCTTTTCGCAGCTCACGAAAAATAACCCGAGATTTAAAAACAGTACAAAAAGATGAAATGTAGCCCAAAACTAATGAAAACGTTCGATTTTGGGTTATGAAAATAGGCACATTTGAGTAGGCTTGCTGCCCCTATCGTAGAGCTCCTGGAGAGCTTTCCAACGACATACTGTGCAACCAATAACTCCTTACGGATAAAAAGTTATGGGAACCGGAGCAACGGAGACATGGTCACAGGCCCCACGCCCTCGGTTTACAGGCCCAGCCTCTACGCGAAGCGAAGTTGCCTTGCCTAAGTTGTAGTGGGAGTTGAGAAAAGAAATGTGACAAAAGAAGCATCTTGGCATGGCTGAACGGGGCTAATAAAACAAAACAAATAGCGGGTGCAACCCGACGACTTCCCTGGGTGTCACCCATCCTAGTTCTACTCTCGCCCAAGCATACTTAACTTCAGAGTTCTGATGGGATCTGACGCGTTAGTGCTGTCATGATCGCACTCGTCATGTTTAGTGTGCAAAGCCCTTATGTGTTGATGGTTCATAGTCCCAGCCTAGAGAGGCGGCCCTTTCAAAAGGCCCAATGGGCTTATCGACAACCCATCTGCTTCAACAACGCAGCATCCTCGCAAGACATAATTTTGACGCGTTGTAGGGCCCTTCAATGTCCTGCGAGTTAGGTTGTCATCCTTTTCGCGGCTCACAACGAACAACTCGGGATGAAAAAATAGCACAAAAAGTTGAAAAGTAACCCAAAACTGATGAAAATGTTCGATTTTGGGTTATGAAAATTGGCACAGCCGAGCAGGCCTGCTGCTCCCGTTGTAGAGCTCCTAGAGAGGCGGCCTATTCAAATGGCCCAATGGGCATACTGACAACCCATCTGCTTCAACAGCGCAGCATCCTCGCAAGACGTGATTTTGATGCGTTGTAGGGCCATCTAATGTCCTGCGAGTTAGGTTGCCGTCCTTTTTGCGGCGTACGACGAACAATTCGAGATTAAAAAATAGTACAAAAAGATGAAAAGTAGCCCAAAATTGATGAAAATGTTTGATTTTGTGTTCTAAAAATAGGCACAATCGAGGAGGCTTGCTCCCTTCATCGTAGACCTCCCGAGAGCTTTCCAACGACATACTGTGCGTCGCAAAACTCCTTACGGATCAAAAGTTATGGGCATCGGAGCGATGGAGACCTGGTCACAGGCCCCATACCCTCGGTTTGCGGGCCCAGCCTCTACGCGAAATGAAGTTGTCTTGTCCAAAATGCCGTGGGACTTGAGAAAGGAAATGTAATAGAAGAAGCATCTTGGCAAGGCTGAACGGGCCTAAAAAAACAAAACGAATAGAGGGTACAAAACGAATAGAGGGTACAACACGAGGACTTCCCAGGGCGTCACCCATCCTAGTACTACTCTCACCCAAGCACGCATAACTTTGATGTTTTGATGGTATCCGATGCGTCAGGGCTATTATGATCGCATCCGTAATGTTTTGTGCGCAAAGCCCTTATGTGTTGACGGTTCACAGTCCCAGCCTAAAGAGGCGGCCATTCAAAAAGCCCAATGGGCTTATCGCCAACCCATCTGCTTCTACAACACAGCATCCTCGTAAGACGTGATTTTGATGCATTGTAGGGCCCTCTACTGTCCCATGACTTAGGTTGTCGTCCTTTCCGCGTCCCACGACGAACAACCCGGGTTGAAAAAAAGTACAAAAAGATGAAAATTAGCCCGAAGCTGATGAAAATGTTTGATTTTGGATTCTAAAAACTGGTACAGCCTAGCAGGCTGGCTGCCTCCATCGTAGAATTCCCAGAGAGCTTTTCAATGATATACTGTGCGCCGCATAACTCCTTACGGATCAAAAGTTATGGGCACCGAAGCGACAGAGACCTTGTCACAGGCCCCACGCCCTCAGTTTGCAGGCCCAGCCTCTACGCGAAGCAAAGTTGTTTTGCCCAAGATGTCGTGGGACTCGAGAAAAGAAATGTAACGAAAGAAGCATCTTGGCAAGGCACAACGGGGCTAAAAAAACAAAACGAATAGGGGGTGCAACATGAGTACTTCCCAGGCCGTCACCCATCCTAGTACTACTCTCGCCTAAGCATGCTTAACTTCGGTGTTCTGATGGGATCCAACGCGTTAGTGCTAGTATGATTGCACATGTCATGTTTAGTGTGCAAAGCCCTTGTGTGTTGACGGTTCACTGTCCCAGACTAGAGAGGCGGCCCATTCAAAAGGCCCAACGGATTTATCAACAACCCATATTCTTCAACAACATAGCATCCTCGCAAGACGTGATTTCGACGCATTGTAGGGCCTTCTAATGTCCCGCGAGTAAGGTTGTCGTCCTTTTTGAGCCTCACAACGAACAACGCGGGATGAAAAAGCAGCACAAAAATATGAAAAGTAGCCCAAAACTGATGAAAACGTTCGATTTTTTGTTCCAAAAATAGGCACAGCCAAGCAGGATTGCTGCCCCCGTCGTAGAACTACCGAAGAGCTTTCCAACAATATAATATGCGATGCATAGCTCCTGACGGATCAAAAGTTATGGGCACCGAAGCGACGGAGACTTGGTCAAAGGCCCCATGCCCCCGATTTGTGGGCCCAGCCTCTACGCGAAATGAAGTTGTCTTGCTCAAGATGCTGTGGGACTCGAGAAAATAAATGTGACGGAAGAAGCATCTTGGCAAGACTGAACGGGGCTAAAAAATACAACGAATAGGGGGTGCAACACGAAGACTTCCCTGGGCGTCACCCATCCTAGTACTATTCTCGCCCAAGCACGCTTAACTTTGGAGTTCTGATTGGATCCAACACGTTACTGCAGTTATGATCAAACCCATCATGTTTAGTGTGCAAAGCCCTTATATGTTGACGGTTCACAATCCCAGCCCAAAGAGGCAGCCCATTCAAAAAGCCCAATGGGCTTATCGACAACCCATCTGCTTCAACAATGCAGCATCCTCGCAAGACATGATTTCAACGCATTGTAGGGCCCTCTAATGTTTGGCGAGTTAGGTTACCATCCTTTTTACGGCTCACGACGAACAACCCGGGATGAAAAAATAGCACAAAATGAAGAAAAGTAGCTTGAAACTGGTGAAAACGTTCAATTTTGGGTTCCAAAAATAGGCACAGCCGACCAGGGTTGCTACCCTCGTTGTAGAGCTCCCAGAGAGCTTTCCAACGATATACTTTGCACCGCATAACTCTTTCGGATCAAAAGTTTTGGGCACCGGAGCGACAGAGACCTAGTCACAGGCCCTACGCCCTCAGTTTGCGGGCCCAGCCTCAACGCGAAGCGAAGTTGTCCTGCCAAAGATGTCATGGGACTCGAGAAAAGAAATGTGACGAAAGAAGCATCTTGGCAAGGTTGAACGGGGCAAAAAAAACCAAAACGAATAGGGGGTGCAACACGAGGACTTCCCAGGTTATCACCCATCCTAGTACTACTCATGCCCAAGCACGTTTAACTTCAGAGTTCTGATGGGATCCCACGCGTTAGTGCTGGTATGATCGCACCCATCATGTTTAATGTGCAAAGCCTTTATGTGCTGACGATTCACAGTCCCAACCCAGAGATGCGGCCAATTCAAAAGGCCCAATGGGCTTATTGATAACCCATCTTCTTCAACAATGCAACATCCTTGTAAGACGTGATTTTGACATGTTGTAGGGCACTCTAATGTCCCATGAGTTAGGTTGTCGTCTTTTTCTAGGCAAATGACGAACAACCCGGGATGAAAAAATAACACAAAAAGATGAAAAGTAGCCCAAAATTGATGAAAATATTCGATTTTGTGTTCCTAAAATAGGCACATCTGAGCAGACTTGCTGCCCCCATCGTAGAGCCCCCGGAGAGCTTTCCAATGATATACTGTGCGCCACATAATTCTTTACGGATCAAAAGTTATGGGCACCGGAGCGACGGAGACATGGTCGCTGGATCCACGCCCTCAGTTTCCGGGCCCAGCCTCTACGTGAAGCGAAGTTGTCTTGCCCAAGATGCCATGGGACTTGAGAAAAGAAATGTGACGGAAGAAGCATCTTGGCAAGGCTGAACGGGGCTAAAAAAACAAAATGAATAGGGATTACAACACGAGGACGTCCCAGGGCGTCATCCATCCTAGTACTACTCTCGCTCAAGCACGCTTAACTTCAGAGTTTTGATGGGATCCGATGCGTAAGAGCAGTTATGATCGCACCCGTCATGTTTAAGGTGAAAAGCCCTTATGTGTTGACGGTTCACAGTCCCAGCCTAGAGAGGCAGCCCATTCAAGAGGCCCATTGGTCTTGTCGATAACTCATCCGCTTCAACAACGTAGCATCCTTGCAAGACATGATTTTGACGCATTGTAGGGCCCTCTAATGTCCCGCGTGTTAGGTTGTCATCCTTTTCGCGGCTCACGACGAATAACCCAAAATGAAAAAATAGCACAAAAAGAAGAAAAACACTTGAAACTCATTAAAACGTTCCATTTTGGGTTCTAACAACAGGCACAACCGAGCAGGCTAGCTGCCCTCGTCGTAGAGCTCCCGGAGAGCTTTCCAACGGTATGATGTGTGCCGCATAACTCCTTAGAGATCAAAAGTTATGGGCACCGATGCGACGAAGACCTGGTCACAGGCCCCATGTCCTCGGTTTACGGGCCCAGCCTCTACGCGAAGTAAAGTTTTCTTGCCCAAGATGCCTTGGGACTCGAGAATATAAATGCGATGGATAAAGCATATTGGAAAGCTAAACGGGGCAAAAAAAATTAAAAAGGGGGTGAACACGAGAACTTCCAAGGGGGTCACCCATCCTAGTACTACTCTCGCCCAAGCACGCTTAACTTCGGAGTTCTTACGTGAAGCGAATTTTTCTTGCCCAAGATGCCGTGGGACTCGATAATATAAATGTAATGGATAAAGCATCTTGGCAAGGCTAAACGGGGCAAAAAAATGAAAAAGGGGGTGCAACACAAGGACTTGCTTGGGGGTCACCCATCCTAGTACTACTCCTGCCCAAGCACGCTTAACTTCGGAGTTCTATGGAATCCGGTGCATTAGTATTGGTATGATCACTCCCGTCATGTTGATGGTACAAAGCCCCTATGTGTTGACGGTTCACAGTCTCAGCCAAGAAAGACGAAACATTCAAAAGGCCCATTGGGCTTATCGACAGCCAATCTGCTTTAACAATGTAGCGTCACCACAAGAAAAGATATCGACACGTTGTAGTGCCCTCCAATGTTTCGCGAGTTGGGCTTTCGTCCTTTTTGCAGCTCACGACGAACGACACGGGCATAAAAAATAGCGAAAAAGCATAAAAGTGGCCCGAAACTGATGAAAACGTTCCATTTTGAGTACCAAAAATAAACGTTGCTGAGCAGGTTGCCACATCCGTCGTAGAGCTCCCGGAGAGATTTCCAACAGAATGCTGTGCGCCACATTACTCCTTACTGATCAAAAGTTATGGGCACCTGAGCGACGGAGACCTGGTCACAGGCCCAAGTCCTCGATTTACAGGCCGAGCCTCTACGCAAAGTGAAGTTGTCTTGCCCAAGATGCCGTGGGACTCGAGAATATAAATGTGATGGATAAAGCATCTTGGCAAGGGTAAACAGGGGAAAAAAAAAGAAAAAGGGGTACAACATGAGGACTTCCCAAGGGGTCACCCATCCTAGTACTACTCTCACCCAAGCATGCTTAACTTCGGAGTTCTGATGGAATCCAATGCATTAATGCTGGTATGATCACACCCGTCATGTTGATGGTGCAAAGCCCTTATGTGTTGACGGTTCACAATCCCTGGCAAGAGAGACGAACCATTCAAAAGGCCCATTGAGCTTATCGACAACCTATCTGCTTCAACAACGCAGCATCACCGCAAGACGTGATATCGACGCGTTGTAGAGCCCTCCAATGTTCCACAAGTTGGGTTCTCGTCCTTTTCGCAGCTCATGACGAACGACACGGGTCTATAAAACAGCACGAAAAATAGAAAAGTAGCACGAAACTGAAGAAAACATTCGGCGCAGCCGAGCATGCTTGGTGCGCCCGTTGTAGAGCTCCCGAAGAGATTTCGAATGGTATGTTGTGCACCGCATAACTCCTTATTGATCAAAAGTAATGGGCACCGGAGCGATGGAGACTTGGTCACAGGCCCCACATCCTCGGTTTGCAGGCCCAGCCTCTACGCGAAACGAAGTTGTCTTGCCCAAGATGTCGTGGGACTCAAGAATATAAATGTGATGAATAAAGCATCTTGGCAAGGCTAAACGGGGCAAAAAAAATGAAAAGGAGGGTATAATACGAGGACATCCCAGGGGGTTACCCATCCTAGTACTACTCCCGCCCAAGCGCTCTTAACTTCGGAGTTCTGATGGGATCCGGTCCATTAGTGCTGGTATGATCGCACTCGACATGTTGATGGTGCAAAGCCCTTATGTGTTGACGGTTCATAGTGCCTACCAAGAGAGACGAACCATTCAAAAGGCCCATTGGGCTTATTGACAGCCCATCTGCTTCAACAACGAAACATCACCGCAAGACTTGATATTAACATATTGTAGAGCCCTCCAATGTTTCGCGTGTTGGGTTCTCGTCCTTTTTGTGGCTCATGAAAAACGACACGGGACTAAAAAATAGCTCAGAAAGCAGAAAAGTGGCACGAAACTGATAAAAATATTCCATTTTGGGGACCGAAAACAGTTGCAGCCGAGCAAGCTTGCTGCCCCTGTCGTACAACACCCACATAGCTTTCGAACGGTATGCTGTGCGGGGCATAACTCCTTTTGGATAAAAGTAATGGGTACTGGATCGACAGAGACCTAGCCACAGGCCCCACGTCCTCGGTTTGCAAGCCCAGCCTCTACGCGGAGCAGAGTTGTCTTGCCAAAGATGCCGTGGGACTAGAGAATATAAATGTGATGCATAAAGCTTCTTGGCAAGGCCAAACGGGCCAAACACAAGGACCCATCCTAGTACTACTCTTGCCCAAGCACACTTAACTTCGGAGTTCTGATGGGATTTGGTGCATTTGTGCTGCTATGATCGCCCCCGTTATGTTGATGGTGCAAATCCTATATGTGTTTACGGTTCACAGTCCCAGCCAAGATAGACAAACCATTCAACAGGCCCATTAGGCTTATTGACAGCCTATCTACTTCAACAACGTAGCATCACCGCAATACGTGATATTGACACGTTGTAGACCACTCCAATGTTCAAAGAGTTCTGATGGGATCCGGTGCATTAGTGCTGGTATGATCGCACCCATCATGTTGATGGTGCAAATCCCTTATGTGTTGGCGGTTCACAGTCCTTGCCAAGAGAGACGAACCATTCAAAAGGCCCATTGGGCTTATTGACAGCCCATTTGTTTCAACAATGCAGCAACACAACAAGATGTGATATCAACGCGTTGTAGAGCCCTCCAATGTTTAGCGAGTTAGGTACTCGTCCTTTTCACGGCTCATGACGAACGACATGTGCCTATAAAATAGCTCAAAATGTTGAAAAATGGCACAAAACTGATGAAAACATTCCATTTTGGGCATAAAAACACGCACTATTGAGCAGGCATGCTGCCCCATCGTAGAGCTCCCGAAGAGCTTTCGAACGGTATGTTGTGCACCACATAACACCTTACGGATCAAAAGTTATGTGCACCTGAGCGACGGAGACCTGGTCCCAGGCCCCACGTCCTCAGTTTGTATTCCTGGCCTCTACGTGAAGCGAAGTTTTCTGGCCCAAGATGCCATGGGACTCTAGAATATAAATGTGATGGATAAAGCATCTTGGGAAGGATGAACTGGGCAAAAAAAATGAAAAAGGGGGTGCAACACGAAGACTTGCTAGGGGGTCACCCATCCTAGTACTACTCCCACCCAAGCACGCTTAAGTTCAGAGTTCTAATGGGATCCGGTGTATTAGTGCTGGTAAGATCGCACCCGTCATGTTGATGGTACAAAGCCCTTATATGTTGACGGTTCACAGTCCTTGCCAAGAGAGACGAACCATTCAAAAGGCCCATTGGGCTTATCGACAGCCCATCTACAACAACAACGTAGCATCACCGCAAGACGCGATATCGACTCATTGTAGAGCCCTCCAATGTTCTGCAAGTTGGGTTCTCGTCCTTTTTGTGGCTCATGACAAACGACACGTGCCTACAAAATAGGGTAAAAAGTACAAAAGTGGCACAAAATTGATTAAAACATTCCATTTTGGGCACCAAAAATAGGCGTAGCCAAGCAGGCTTGCTGCCCCCATCGTAAAGCTTCCCAAGAGCTTTCAAACGGTATGCTGTGCACGACATAACTCCTTATGGATCAAAAGTTATGGGCACCCGAGCGACAGAGACCTGGTCACAGGCCCCACGTCCTTGGTTTGTGGGCCCAGCCTCTACGCGAAGCGAAATTGTCTTGCCCAAGATGCTATGGGACTCGAGAATATAAATGTGATGGATAAAGCATATTGGCAAGGCTAAACGGGGAAAAAAATGAAGAGGGGGGTGCAACACGAGGACTTGCCAGAGGGTCACCCATCCTAGTACAACTACTGCCTAAACACGCTTAACTTCGTAGTTCTGATGATATCCGGTGCATTAGTGCTGGTATGATCGCACCCACCATGTTGATGGTGCAAAGCCCTTATGTGTTGACGGTTCACAGTCCCATCCAAGAGAGACGAACAATTCAGAAGGCCCATTGGGCTTATCGACAGCCCATCTGCTTCAACAACGTAGTGTCATCGTAAGACATGATATCGACGCATTGTAGAGCCCTCCAATGTTCCTCGATTTGGGTTCTCGCCCTTTTCACGGCTCACGACGAATGACACAGGCCTAAAAAACATCGCGAAAGGCAAAAAAGTGGCCTAAAACTAATGAAAAAGTTCTATTTTGTGCACCAAAAGCAGGCGTATCCGACCAGGTTGTTGCCTCCGTCGTAGAGCTCCCGAAGGGCATTCCAACGGTAAGTTGTGCGCCATATAACTCCTTACAGATCAAAAGTTATTGGTACCGGAGCAACGGAGACCTGGTTACAGGCCCCACGTCCTCTGTTTGCAGGCCCAGCCTCTTCGCGAAGTGAAGTTGTCTTACCCAAGATGCCATGGGACTCGAGAATAAAAATGTGATGGAAAAAGCATCTTGGCAAGGCTAAACGGGGGTAAAAAAATGAAAAGGGGGGGGGGGGGGAGGGGCAACACGAGGACTTCCCAAGGGGTCACCAATCCCAGTACTACTCTCGCCCAAGAATGCTTAACTTCAGAGTTCTGATGGGATTCGATGCATTAGTGCTGGTATGATTGCACCCGTCATGTTGATGGTGCAAAGTCGTTATGTATTGATAGTTCACACTCCCAACCAATAGAGACGAACCATTCAAAAGGCCCATTGGGTTTATCGACTGCCCTTTTGCTTCAACAACGCAGCATCATCACAAGACATGATATCGAAGTGTTGTAGAGCCAACCAATGTTCCACGAGTTGGGTTCTCGACCTTTTCACGAGTCACGACGAACAACACGTGCCTAAAAAACTACGCAAGAAATTAGAAAAGTTACCCGAAACTAATGAAAACATTCAATTTTGGGCACCGAAAATAGGCACAGACAAGCAGGCTTGCTGCTTCCGCCGTAGAGCTCCCGAAGAGCTTTCGAACGGTATGCTGTGCGTTGCATAATTCCTTTCGGATCAAAAGATATGGGCACCGGAGTGACAGATACTTGTTCACAGGCCCCACGTCCACGGTTTACGGGCCCAGCATCTACGCGAAGCGAAGTTGTCTTGCCCAAGATGCAGTAGGACTCGAGAATATAAATTTGATGGATAAAGCATCTTGGAAAGGATAAACGGGGCAAAAAAAATTGAAAATAGTGGTGCAACACGAGGACTTGTCAGGGGGTCACCCATCCTAGTACTACTCCCGCCCAAGCACGCTTAACTTAGGAGTTATGATGGTATCTGGTGCATTTGTGCTGGTATGATCACACCCGTCATGTTGATGGTGCAAAGCCCTTATGTGTTGACAGTTCACAGTCCCTGCCAAGAGAGACAAACCATTCAAAAGGCCCATTGGGCTTATCGACAGCCCATCTGCTTCAACAACACAGTATCACCGTAAAACGTTATATCGACGCGTTGTAGAGCTTTCAATGTTTTGCGAGTTGGGTTCTCGATCTTTTCGCGAGTCACGACGAACGACATGGGCCTAAAAAACTACGTAAGAAATTAGAAAAGGTGCCCGAAACTAATGAAAACATTCGATTTTGGGCACTGAAAATAAGCGCAGACAAGCAGGCTTGCTACTTCTGCCGTAGAGCTCCCGGAGAGCTTTCGAACGGTATGCTGTGGGTCGCATAACTCCTTTCGGATCAAAAGATATGGGCACCGGAGTGACAGATACTTGTTCACAGGCCCCAAGTCCACGGTTTACGGGCCCAGCATCTACGCGAAGCGAAGTTGTCTAGCCCAAGATACTATGGGACTCGAGAATAGAAATGTGATGGATAAAGCATCTTGGCAAGGCTAAACGGGGTAAAAAAAATGAAAAATGGGGTGCAACACGAGGACTTACTAGGAGGTCACCCATCCTAGTACTACACTCGCCCAAGCACGCTTAACTTCAAAATTCTGATTGGATCCAGTGCATTAGTATTGGTATGATCACACCCGTCATATTGATGGTGCAAAGCCCTTATGTGTTGACGGTTTGCTGTTCCAGCCAAGAGAGACAAACCATTCGAAAGGCCCTTTAGGCTTATCGACAGCCCATCTGCTTCAACAACGCAGCGTCACCACAAGATATGATATCCACGCATTGTAGAGCCCTCCAATGTTCCGCGAGTTGCATTATCATCCTTTTTCAGGCTCACGACGAACGACCCGGGCCTAAAAAAGAGCGCAAATAGCAGAAAAATGACCCAAAACTGATGGAAACGTTCCATTTTGGGCACCGAAAATAGGTGTTGCCGAGCGGGTTGCAGACTCTGTAGTAGAGCTCCCAGAGATCTCTCCAATGGTATGTTGTGCGCCGCATAACTCCTTACGGATCAAAAGTTATGGTCACTAGAGCGACGGAGACCTGAGCATAGGCCCCACGTCCTCGGTTTGTGGGCCCAGCCTCTACGCGAAACAAAGTTGTCTTGCCAAAGATGCTGTGGGACTTGAGAATATAAATGTGATGGATAAAGCATATTGGCAAGGATAAACGGGGCAAAAAAAATGAAAAGGGGGGTACAACACGAGGACTTCCCATGGGATCACCCATCCTAGTACGACTCTTGCCCAAGCACGCTTACTTCGGAGGTCTAATGGGATCTAGTGCATTAGTGCTGGTATGATCGCACCCGTCATGTTGATGGGGCAAAGCCCTTATGTGTTGACGGTTCACAGTCCCTGCCAAGGGAGACGAACCATTAAAAAGGCCTATTGGGCTTATCGGAAGCCCATTTCCTTCAACAACGCAGCATCATTGCAAGACGTGATATCGACACGTTGTAAAGCCCACCAACGTTCCACGAGTTGGGTTCTCATCCTTTTCGCGGCTCACGACGAACGGTAAAGGCCTAAAAAATTGGACAAAAAATTGAAAAATCGCCCGTCACTGATGAAAACATTCTATTTTGGGCACTGAAAATGGGCGCAGATGAGCAGGCTTGCTGCCCCCGCAGTAGAGCTCCCAGAGAGCTTTCGAACGGTATGCTATGCGCCACATAACTCCTTACGAATCAAAAGTAATGGGCACTGGAGCGACGGAGACCTGGTCACAGGCCCCACGAACTCGATTTGCAGGCCCAGTCTCTTCACGAAGCGCAGTTGTCTTGCCCAAGAAGCCGTGGGACTCGAGAATATAAATATGATGGATAAAGCATCTAGGCAAGGCGAAACGGGGCAAAAAAAAAATGAAAAGAGGGTTGCAACACAAGGACTTGCCAGGGGTCACCTATCCTAATACTACTCCCGCCCAAGCACTCTTAACTTTAGAGTTCTGATTGTATCCGGTGCATTAGTGCTTGTATTATTGCACCCGTCATGTTGATGGTGCAAAGCCCTTATGTATTGACGATTCACAGTCCCTGCCAAGAGAGACGAACCATTCAAAAAGCCCATTGGGCTTATCGACAGCCCAACTGCTTCAACAAAGTTGCATCACCACAAGACGTGATATCGATGCGTTGTAGAGCCCTTCAATGTTCCGCGAGTTGGGTACTCGTCCTTTTCATGGAACACGACAAACGACATGTGCCTAAAAAATAGCGTAAAAAGTATAAAAGTGGCACAAAACTGATTAAACATTCCATTTTGGGCACCAAAATTAGCCGCAGCCGAGCAGGCTTGATATTCCTGTCGTAGAGCTCCTGAAGAGCTTTCGAACAGTATGTTGTGCACGATATAACTCCTTACGAATCAAAAGTTATGGGCACCGGAGCAATGGAGACCTGGTCACAAGCCCCACGTCCTTAGTTTGTGGGCCAAGCCTCTACACGAAGCGAAGTTGTCTTGCCCAAGATGCCGTGGGACTCGAAAATAGAAATGTGATGGAAAAACCATCTTGGTAAGGCTAACAGGGCAAAAAAAAAAAAAGAAAAAGGGGGTGCAACACAAGAACTTCCTAGGGGGTCACCCATCCTAGTACTACTCCTGCCCAAGCACACTTAACTTCGGAATTCTGATGGGATCCAGTGCATTCGAGTTGGTATGATCGTACCCGTCATGTTGATGGTGCCAAGCCCTTATGTGTTGAGGGTTCACAGTCCCAACGAAGAGAGACGAACCGTTCAAAAGGCCTATTGGGCTTATCGACAATCCATCTGCTTCAACAACGTGGCATCACCATAAGACATGATATCGACACATTGAAGTGCCCTCTAGTGTTCTGCGAGTTGGGTTCTCGTCCTTTCACGGATCACGACGAACGACCCGGGCATAAAAAATAGCGCAAATAGCAGAAAAATGGCCCAAAATTGATGAAAACGTTCCATTTTGGGCACCAAAAATAGGTGCTACTATGCAGGTTGCTGCCTTCATCGTAGAACTCCTGGAGAGCTTTCCAACGGTATGATGTGCGCCACATAACTCCTTACGGATAAAAAGTTATGGGCACCAGAGCGACGGAGACCTGGACGCAGGCCTCACGTCCTCGGTTTGTGGGCCCAGCCTCTACGCGAAGCAAAGTTGTCTTGCCCAAGATGCCGTGGGACTCAAGAATATAAATGTGATGGATAAACCATATTGGCAAGGCTAAACGGGGCAAAAAAATGAAAAGGGGGGTGCAACACGAGGACTTCCCAAGGGGTCACCCATCCTAGTACTACTTTCGCCCAAGCACGCTTAACTTCGGAGTTCTGATGGGATCCAGTGCATTAGCGTTGGTATGATCACACCCGTCATGTTGATGGTGCAAAGCCCTTATGTGTTGACAGTTCGCAGGCCCTGCCAAGAGAGACGAACTATTCAAAAGGCCCATTAGGCTTATCAACAGCCCATCTGCTTCAACAATGCAGCATCACCGGAAGACGTGATATCAACGAGTTGTAGAGCCATCCAATGTTCCGCGAGTTAGCTTCTCATCCTTGTCGCAGCTCACAACGAACGAGACTGTCCTAAAAAATAGTTTAAAAAGTAGAAAAATGGCACGAAACTGATAAAAATATTCCATTTTGGGCAACGAACACAGGCGCAGCCGAGCAGGCTTGCTACCCCCGTCGTAGAGCTCCTGGAGAGCTTTTGAACGGTATGCTATGCGACGCTTAACTCCTTACGGATCAAATGTGATGGGTACTGGAGTGACGGAAATCGGGCCACAAGCCCCACGTCCTCGGTTTGTGGGCCCAGCCTCTACGCGAAGCGAAGTTGTCTTGCCGAAGATGCCGTGGGACTAAAAAATAGAAATGTGATGGATAAAGCATCTTGGCAAGGCTAAACGGCGCAAAAAAAATGAAAAGAGGGGTGCATACGAGGACTTCCCAGGGGGTCACCCATCCTAGTACTACTCCCGCCCAAGCACGCTTAACTTTAGAATTCTGATGGGATCTAGTGCATTAGTGTTGGTATGATCGCACCTGTCATGTTGATGGTGCAAAGCCCTTTTGTGTTGATAGTTCACAGTCCCAGCCAAGAGAGACGAACCGTTCAAAAGGCCCATTGGGCTTATAGATAGCCCATCTGCTTCAACAACGCAGCATCACCACAAGACATGATATCGACGCGTTGAAGAGCCCTCCAATGTTCCGCGAGTTAGGTTCTCGTCATATTCGCGACTCACAAAGAATGACACGGGCCTAAAAAACAACGCAAATAGCATAAAAGTGGCCCAAAATTGATGAAAAGTTTATATTTTGGGCACCGAAAATAGGTGCTGCTGAGCAGGTTTCTACCTCCGTTATAGAGCTCCTGGAGAGCTTTCCAACGGTAATCTGTGTGCCGCATAACTCCATACTGATCAAAAGTTATGGGCACCAGAGCAACGGTGACCTGGTTACAGGCCACACGTCCTCGATATGCCGGCCGAGCCTCTACGCGAAGTGAACTTGTCTTGCCCAAGATGCCATGGGACTCGAGAATATAAATGTGATGGATAAAGCATCTTGGAAAGGCTAAATAGGGCGAAAAAAATGAAAATGGGGTGCAACACGAGGACTTCCCAGGGTGTTACCCATCCTATTACTACTCTCGCCCAAGCACGCTTAACTTCGAAGTTCTGATGGGATCCAATGCATTAGTGCTGGTATGATCGCACCCGTCATGTTGATGGTTCAAAGCCATTATGTGTTGACGGTTCACAGTTCCTGCCAAGAGAGACGAACCATTCAAATGGCCCATTGGTCTTATCGACAGCCCATCTGCTGCAACAATATAGCATTATCGGAAGAGGTGATATTGACGTGTTGTAGAGCCCTCCAATGTTCCGCGAGTTGGGTCCTCATCCTTTTCGCAACTCACGACGAATGACACAGGTCTATAAAATAGTGCAAAATGCAGAAAAGTAGCACAAAACTGATAAAAACATTACATTTCTGGCACAGAAAACAGGCGCAGCCGAGCAGACTTGGTGCACCCGTCGTAGAGCTCCCGGAGAGCTTCCAAACTGTATGCTGTGCGATGCATAACTCCTTACGAATCAAAAGTAATTGGCACCGGAGTGACGGAGACCTGGTCAAAGGCCCCACGTCCTCGGTGTACGGGCCCAGCCTTTACGCGAATCGAAGTTGTCTTTCCCAAGATGCCGAGGGACTCAAGAATATAAATGTTATGGATAAAGCATCATGGCAAGGCTAAACGGGGAAAAAAACATGAAAAGGGGGGTGCAACACGAGGACTTCCCACGGTATCACCCGTCCTAGTACTACTTCCGCCCAAGAACGCTTAACTTCGGAGTTCTAATGGGATCCGGTGCATTAGTACTAGTATGATCGCACTCATCATGTTGATAGTGCAAAGCCCTTATATGTTGACGGTTCACAGTCCTTGCCAAGAGAGACGAACCATTCATAAGGCCCAATGGGCTTATTGACAGCCCATTTTCTTCAGCAACGTAGCATCGCAAGACGGGATATTGATGCATTGTAGAACCCTCCAATGTCCCACATGCTGCGTTACAAATGACACGGGCCTAAAAAATAGCTCAAAAAGCAAAAAATTGGCATAAAACTGATGAAAACATTGCATTTTGGGCACCGAAAATAGTTGCTGCCGAGCAGGCTTGTTGTCCCCATCGTAGAGCTCCCGTAGAGCTTTCAAACGGTATGCTATGCGCTGTATAACTCCTTAGGGATCAAAAGTAATGGGTACCGGAGCGATGGACACCTGGCTACATGCCTCACATCCTCGGTTTGCGTGCCCAGCCTCTACACAAAGCGAAGTTGTCTTGCCCAAGATTTTGTGGGACTCGACAATATAAATGTGCTGGATAAAGCATCTTGGCATGGCAAAATGGGGTAAAAAAAATAAAAAGTGGACTGCAACACAAGGACTTCCCAAGAGATCACCCATCCTAGTACTACTGTCGCCTAAGCACACTTAATTTCGGAGTTCTGATGGGATCCGGTGCATTTGTGCTGCTATGATCGCACTTGTCATGTTGATGGTCCAAAGCCCTTATGTGTTGACGGTTCACTGTCCCAGCAAAGAGAGTCGAACCATTCTAATAGCCCATTGGGCTTATTGGCAGCCCCTCTGCTTCAACAACGTAGCATCACCGCATGACGTGATGTCGACGCATTGTAGAGCTGTCCAATGTTCCTCGTTTTGGGTTCTCGTCCTTTTCGCGGCTCACGACAAACGACTCGGGCCTAAAAAATAGTTCAAAAATCAAAAAATTGACATAAAACTGATGAAAACATTCGATTTTGGTCACCAAAAATAGTTGCAGCCGAGCAGACTTGCTTCCCCCGTAGTAGAGCTGCCGTAGAGCTTTCGAACAGTATGTTGTGCGCTACATAACTCTTTACAGATCAAAAGTAATGGGTACCGGAGCGACGGAAACGTGACCACAGGCCCCACTTTCTCGGTTTGTGAGCCCAGCCTCTACGCGATGTGATGTTGTCTTGCCCAATATGCCGTGGGACTCGAGAATATAAATGTGATATATAAAGCATCTTGGCAAGGCTAAACAGGGCAAAAAAATTGAAAAGGGGGGTGCAACCCGAGGACTTGCTAGGGGGTCACCCATCCTAGTACTACTCCCGCCCAAGCACGCTTAACTTCAGAGTTCTGATGGGATCCGGTGCATTAGTGCTGGTATGATCGCACCCATCATGTTGATGGTGCAAATCCCTTATGTGTTGGTGGTTCACAGTCTCTGCCAAGAAAGACGAACCATTCAAAAGGCCCATTGGGCTTATCGAAAGCCCATTTGTTTCAACAACGCAGCATCATAGCAAGATGTGATATCAACGCATTGTAGAGCCCTCCAATGTTTCGCGAGTTAGGTACTCGTCCTTTTCGCGGCTCACGATGAACGACATGTGCCTATAAAATAGCTCAAAATATTGAAAAGTGGCACAAAACTGATGAAAACATTCCATTTTGGGCATAAAAAACATGCACTATTGAGCAAACGTGCTGCCCCCATCGTAGAGCTCCCGAAGAGCTTTCGAACGGTATGTTGTGCACTACATAACACCTTACAGATCAAAAGTTATGGGCACCGGAGTGACGGAGACCTGGTCACAGGCCCCACGTCCTCAGTTTGTAAGCCTGGCCTCTATGTGAAGCGAAGTTTTCTGGCCCAAGATGCTGTAGGACTCTAGAATATAAATGTGATGGATAAAGCATCTTGGGAAGGCTGAACTGGGCAAAAAAAATGAAAAAGGGGGTGCAACACGAGGACTTGCTAAGGGGTCACCCATCCTAGTACTACTCCCGCCCAAGCACGCTTAACTTCGGAGTTCTGATGGGATCCAGTGCATTAGTGCTGGTAAGATCGCACCCGTCATGTTGATGGTGCAAAGCCCTTATGTGTTGACGGTTCACAGTCACTACCAAGAGAGACGAACCATTCAAAAGGCCCATTGGGCATATCGACAGCCCATCTACTTCAACAATGCAGCATTACCGCAAGACGTGATATCGATGCATTGTAGAGCCCTCCAATGTTCCGCAAGTGTGGTCCACGTCCGTTTCATGGCTCACGATGAACGGCACGTGCCTACAAAATAGTACAAAAAGTAAAAAAGTGGCACGAAACTGATTAAACCATTCCATTTTTGGCACAGAAAATAGGCGCAACTGAGCAAGCTTGCTGCCCCGTCGTAGAGCTCCCGAAGAGCTTTCAAACGATATGTTGTACATGACATAACTCCTTACGGATCAAAAGTTATGGGCACCAGAGCGACGGAGACCTATTCACCGGCCCCACGTCCTCGGTTTTCGGGCCCAGCCTCTACGCGAAGCGAAGTTGTCTTGCCAAGATGTCATGGGACTCGAGAATATAAATGTGATGGATAAAGTAACTTGGCAAGGCTAAACGGGGCAAAAAAAATGAAAATGGGGGTGCAACAAGGGGACTTACTAGGGGGTCACCCATCCTAGTACTACTCCCACGCAAGCACGCTTAACTTCGGAGTTCTGACGGGATCTGGTGCATTAGTACTAGTATGATCGCACCCATCATTTTGATAGTGCAAACCCCTTATGTGTTGACGGTTCACAGTCCCTGCCAAGAGAGACGAACCATTCAGAAGGCCCATTGGGCTTATTGACAGCCTATCTGCTTCAACAATGTAGCATCACTGCAAGACATGATATTGACGCATTGTAGAGCCTTCCAATGTTTCGAGAGTTGGGTTCTCATCCTTTTTGCGGCTCACGACGAATGACACTAGCCTAAAAAACAGCACAAAAATTAGAAAAGTATTACAAAACTGATTAAAACATTCTATTTTGGGCACCGAAAATAGGTGCAGCCGATCAGGCTTACTGCCTCTGTCATAGAGCTCCCGAAAAGCTTTCGAACGGTATGATTTGCACCACATAACTCCTTACGGATCAAAATTTATGGGTAGTAGAGCGACGTAGACCTGGTCACAGGCCCTACATCCTCAGTTTCCGGGCCTAGCCTCATACACGAAGCGAAGTTGTCTTGCCCAAGATGCCGTGGGCTCGAGAATATAAATGTGATGGATAAATCATCTTGGAAAGGCTAAACAAGGCAAAAAAAAAAATGAAAAGGGGGGTGCAACACGAGGACTTGCTAGGGGGTCACCCATCCTTGTACTACTCCCACCCAAGCACATTTAACTTTGGAGTTCTGATGGGATCTGGTAAATTAGTGCTGGTTTGATCGCACCCGTCATGTTGATGACGCAAAGCACTTATGTGTTGACGGTTCACAGTCCCTGCCAAGAGAGACGAACCATTCAAAAGGCCCATTGGGCTTATCGACAGCCCATCTGCTTCAACAACGCAGTATCACTGCAAGATGTGATATCTACGTATTGTAGAGCCTTCCAATGTATAGCGAGTTAGGTACTCGTCCTTTTCGCGGCTCACAACGAACGACACGTGCCAAATAAACAACTCAAAAAGTAGAAAAGTGGCACGAAACTGATGATAACATTCCATTTTGGGCACCGAAAATAGGCGCTGCAGACCATGCGTGCTGCCCCCATCATAGAGCTCCAGAAGAGCTTTCGAACTGTATGCTGTGCACCACATAACGCCTTACAGATAAAAAGTTATGGGTACCAGAGCGACGGAGACCTGGTCACAAGTCCTATGTCCTCGATTTGCAAGCCCAGCCTCTACACAAAGCGAAATTGGCTTGCCCAAGATGCCGTGGGACTCGAGAATATAAATGTGATGGATAAAGCATCTTGCCAAGGATAAACGGGGCAAAAAAAATTAAAAGGGGGTACAACACAAGGACTTGCTAGGGGGTCACCAAACCTAGTACTACTCCCGCCCAAGCACGCTTAACTTCGGAGTTCTGATGGGATCCGGTGCATTAGTGCTGCTATGATCGCACCTGTCATGTTGATGGTGCAAAGCCCTTATGTGTTGACGGTTCACAGTCTCTGCCAAGAGAGACGAACCATTCGAAAGGCCCTTTGGGCTTATCGAAAGCCCATTAGCTTCAATAACGCGGCAACACTGCAAGACGTGATATCGATGCATTGTAAAGCCCTCCAATGTTTCACGAGTAAGGTACTCATCCTTTTTGCAGCTCACGATGAGCGACACGTGCCTATAAAATAGCTAAAAATGTAGAAACGTGGCACAAAATTGATGAAAACATTCCATTATGGGCACCGAAAATTGACACTACCGAGCAAGCGTGCTGCCCCCATCATAGAGCTCCCGAAGAGCTTTCGAACGGTATGTTGTGCACCACATAACTCCTTACGGATCAAAAGTTATGTGCACCTGAGTGACGGAGACCTGGTCCCAGGCCCCACGTCCTCAGTTTGCAAGCCTGGCCTTTACACAAAGTGAAGTTTTCTGGCCCAAGATGCTGTGGGACCCGAGAATATAAATGAGAAGGATAAAGCAGCTTGGAAAGGCTGAACAGGGCAAAAAAAATGAAAAAGGGAATGCAACACAAGGACTTGCTAGGGGGCCACCCATACTAGTACTACTCCCGCCCAAGCACGCTTAACTTCGGAGTTCTAATGGGATCCAGTGCATTAGTGCTGGTATGATAGCACCCGTCATGTTGATGGTGCAAAGCCCTTATATATTGACGGTTCACAGTCCCTACCAAGAGAGACGAACCATTCAAAAGGCCCATTGGGCTTATCGACAGCCCATCTACAACAACAACGTAGCATTACCGCAAGACGCGATATCGACGCATTGTAGAGCCCTCCAATGTTCTGCGAGTTGGGTTCTCGTCCTTTTCGTGGCTCACGGCAAATGACACGTGCCTACAAAATAGGGTAAAAGTACAAAAGTGGTACAAAACTGATTAAAACATTCCATTTTGGGCACCAAAAATAGGTGTAGCTAAGCAGGCTTGCTATCCCCATCGTAGAGCTCCCCAAGAGCTTTCAAACGGTATGTTGTGCACGACATAACTCCTTACGGATCAAAAGTTATGGGTACCCGAGCGACGGAGGCCTGGTCACAGGACCCACGTCCTTGGTTTGCGGGCCCAGCCTCTACGCGAAGCAAAATTGTCTTGCCCAAGATGCTGTGGGACTCGAGAATATAAATGTGATGGATAAAGCATATTGGCAAGGCTAAACGGGGAAAAAAAATGAAGAGGGGGGTGCAACACGAGGACTTGCCAGAGGGTCACCCATCCTAGTACAACTACTGCCTAAGTACCCTTAACTTCGTAGTTCTGATGATATCCGGTGCATTAGTGCTGGTATGATCGCACCCACCAAGTTGATGGTGCAAAGCCCTTATGTGTTGACGGTTCACAGTCCCATCCAAGAGAGACGAACCACTCAGAAGGTCCATTGGGCTTATGGACAGCCCATCTACTTCAACAACACAGCGTCACCGCAAGACATAATATCGACGCATTGTAGAGCCCTCCAATGTTCCTCGATTTGGGTTCTCGCCCTTTTCACGGCTCACGACGAATGACACGGGCCTAAAAAACAGCGCAAAAGGCAAAAAAGTGGCCTAAAACTAATGAAAAAGTTCTATTTTGTGCACCGAAAGCAGGCGTATCCGACCAGGTTGTTGCCTCCATCATAGAGCTCCCGAAGGGCATTCCAACGGTATGTTGTGCGCCGTATAACTCCTTACGGATCGAAAGTTATGGGTACCGGAGCGACGGAGACCTGGTTACAGGCCCCACGTCCTCGATTTGCAGGCCCAGCCTCTGCGCAAAGTGAAGTTGTCTTACCCAAGATGCCATGGGACTCGAGAATAAAAATGTGATGGAAAAAGCATCTTGGCAAGGCTAAACGGGGGTAAAAAAAAATGAAAAGGGGAGGGGGAGGGGCAACACGAGGACTTCCCAAGGGGTCACCCATCCCAGTACTACTCTCACCCAAGAACGCATAACTTCAGAGTTTTGATGGGATCCGATGCATTAGTGCTGGTATGATTGCACCTATCATGTTGATGGTACAAAGTCGTTATGTATTGACAGTTCACAATCCCAGCCAAGAGAGACGAACCATTCAAAAGGCCCATTGGGCTTATCGACTGCCCTTTTGCTTCAACAACGCAGCATCATCACAAGACGAGATATCGAAGCGTTGTAGAGCCCTCCAATGTTCCACGAGTTGGGTTCTCGACCTTTTTGCGAGTCACGACGAGCGACACGAGCCTAAAAAACTACGCAAGAAGTTAGAAAAGTTGCCCGAAACTAATGAAAACATTCGATTTTGGGCACCGAAAATAGGCGCAGACAAGCAGGCTTGCTACCTCCGCCGTAGAGCTCCCAGAGAGCTTTGGAACGGAATGTTGTGCATCGCATAACTCCTTTCAGATCAAAAGATATGGGCACCGGAGTGACAGAGACTTGTTCATAGGCCCCACGTCCACGGTTTACGGCCCCAACATCTACGCGAAGCGAAGTTGTCTTGCTCGAGATGCTATGGGACTCGAGAATATAAATTTGATGGATAAAGCATCTTGGAAAGGCTAAACGGGGAAAAAAAAATTGAAAATAGTGGTGCAACACGAGGACTTGTCAGGGGGTCACCCATCCTAGTACTACTCCTGCCCAAGCACGCTTAACTTAGGAGTTATGATGGTATCTGGTGCATTTGTGCTAGTATGATCACACCCGTCATGTTGATGGTGCAAAGCCCTTATGTGTTGACAGTTCATAGTCCCTGCCAAGAGAGACAAACCATTCAAAAGGCCCACTGGGCTTATCGACAGCCCATCTGTTTTAACAACACAACATCACCGCAAGACGTTATATCGACGCGTTGTAGAGCTTTCCACTATTTTACGAGTTGGGTTCTCATCGTTTTCGTGGCTCACAACGAATAAGCTTTCGAACGGTATGCTGTGCACGACATAACTCCTTGTTGATCAAAAATGATAGGCACCAGTGCGATGAAGACCTAGTCAGAGGCCCCACGTCCTCGGTTTGGGGGCCCAGCCTCTATGCGAAGCGAAGTTGTCTAGCCCAAGATACTGTGGGACTCGAGAATAGAAATGTGATGGATAAAGCATCTTGGAAAGGCTAAATGGGGTAAAAAAAATGAAACAAGGGGTGCAACACGGGGACTTACTAGGAGGTCACCCATCCCAGTACTACACTCGCCCAAGCACGCTTAACTTCAAATTTCTGATTGGATCCAGTGCATTAGTGTTGGTATGATCACACCCGTCATATTGATGGTGCAAAGCCCTTATGTGTTGATGGTTCACAATTCCAACCAAGAGAGACGAACCATTCAAAAGGCCCTTTGGGCTTATCGACAGCCCATCTACTTCAACAACGCAGCGTTAACACAAGATATGATATCCACGCATTGTAGAGCCCTCCAATATTTCGTGAGTTGCATTATCATCCTTTTCGAGGCTCACGACGAACGACCCGGGCCTAATAAACAGTGCAAATAGCAAAAAAGTGACCCAAAACTGATGGAAACATTCCATTTTGGGCACCGAAAATAGGCGTTGCCGAGCGGGTTGCAGACTCCATAGTAGAGCTCCCAGAAATCTTTCTAACAGTATGTTGTGCGCCGCATAACTCCTTACGGATCAAAAGTTATGGTCACCGGAGCGACGGAGACTTGAGCACAGGCCCCACATCCTCGGTTTGTAGGCCCAGCCAGCCTCTACGCGAAACAAAGTTGTCTTGCCAAAGATGCCGTGGGACTTGAGAATATAAATGTGATGGATAAAGCATATTGGCAAGGATAAACGGGGCAAAAAAAATGAAAAGGGGGGTACAACACGAGGACTTCCTATGGGGTTACCCATCCTAGTACTACTCTCGCCCAAGCACGCTTAACTTCAGAGGTTTGATGGGATCCAGTGCATTAGTGCTGGTATGATCGCACCCGTCATGTTGATGGGGCAAAGCCCTTATGTGTTGACGGTTCACAGTCCCTGCCAAGGGAGACGAACCATTAAAAAGGCCTATTGGGCTTATCGGCAGCCCATCTGCTTCAACAACGCAGCATCATTGCAAGACATGATATCGACACATTGTAGAGCCCACCAACATTCCACGAGTTGGGTTCTCATCCTTTTCGCGGCTCACGACGAACGGTAAAGGCCTAAAAAATTGGAAAAAAACAAAGAAATCGCCCGACACTGATGAAAACATTCCATTGTGGGCACTGAAAATGGACGCAGACGAGCAGGCTTCCTGCCCCCGCCATAGAGCTCAAAAGTAATGGGCACTGGAGCAACGGAGACCTAGTCACAGGCCACACGTACTCGATTTATAGGCCCATTCTCTACACGAAGCGCAGTTGTCTTGCCCAAGATGCCGTGGGACTCGAGAATATAAATGTGATGGATAAAGCATCTAGGGAAGGTGAAACGAGGCAAAAAAAAAATGAAAAGAAGGTTGCAACACGAGGACTTGCCAGGGGTCACCCATCCTAGTACTACTCCCGCCCAAGCACTCTTAACTTCAGAGTTCTGATTGTATCCGGTGCATTAGTGCTGGTATGATTGCACCCATCATGTTGATGGTGCAAAGCCCTTATTATTGACGGTTCACAGTCCCTGCCAAGAGAGACGAACCATTCAACAAGCCCATTGGGCTTATCGACAGCCCAACTGCTTCAACAAAGTTGCATCACCACAAGACGTGATATCGACGCGTTGTAGAGCCCTTCAATGTTCCGCAAGTTGGGTACTCGTCCTTTTCGTGGCACATGACAAATGACACGTGCCTAAAAAATAGCTGAGCAGGCTTGATACTCTTGTCGTAGAGCTCCCGAAGAGCTTTCAAACAGTATGTTGTGCACGATATAACTCCTTACGGATCAAAAGTTATGGGCACTGGAGCAATGGAGACCTGGTCACAGGCCCCACATCCTCGGTTTGCGGGCCCAACCTCTACACGAAGCGAAGTTGTCTTGCCCAAGATGTCGTGGGACTCAAAAATAGAAATGTGATGGATAAAGCATCTTGGCAAGGCTAAATGGCACAAAAAAAATGAAAAGGGGGGTGCAATACGAGGACTTCCCAGGGGGTCACCCATCCTAGTACTACTCCCGCCTAATCACGCTTAACTTTAGAATTCTGATGGGATCCAGTGCATTAGTGTTGGTATGATCGAACCTGTCATGTTGATGGTGCAAAGCCCTTTTGTGTTGATAGTTCACAATCCCAGCCAAGAGAGACGAACCGTTCAAAAGGCCCATTGGGCTTATAGACAGCCCATCTGCTTCAACAACGCAGCGTCACCACAAGACATGATATCGACACGTTGAAGAGCCCTCCAATGTTCCGCGAGTTGGGTTCTCGTCTTATTCGCAGCTCACAAAGAATGACACGGGCCTAAAAAATAGCGCAAATAGCATAAAAGTGGCCCAAAATTGATGAAAACTTTATATTTTGGGCACTGAAAATAGGCGCTGCCGAGCAGGTTTCTACCTCCGTCGTAGAGCTCCTAGAGAACTTTCCAACGGTATTCTGTGCGTCGCATAACTCCATACTGATCAAAAGTTATGGGCACTAGAGCAACGGTGGCCTAGTCACAGGCCGCACGTCCTCAATTTGCGGGCCCAGCCTCTACGCGAAGTGAACTTGTCTTGCCCAAGATGCCATGGGACTCGAGAATATAAATGTGATGGATAAAGCATCTTGGAAAGGCTAAACAGGGCGAAAAAAATGAAAAGGGGGTGCAACACGAGGACTTCCTAGGGTGTTACTCATCCTAGTACTATTCTCGCCCAAGCACGCTTAACTTCGAAGTTCTGATGGAATCTAATGCATTAGTGCTGGTATGATCGCACCCATCATGTTGATGGTGCAAAGCCATTATGTGTTGACGGTTCACAGTCCCT
This sequence comes from Ehretia macrophylla, assembly GCA_037974665.1. Lineage (NCBI taxonomy): Eukaryota > Viridiplantae > Streptophyta > Magnoliopsida > Boraginales > Ehretiaceae > Ehretia > Ehretia macrophylla. The sequence continues at coordinate 24,233,567 of CM075780.1, forward strand.
GCCAAGAGAGACGAACCATTCATGGGCTTATCGACAGCCCATCTGCTGCAACCATGTTGCATCATCGCAGGACGTGATATTGATGCGTTGTAGAGCCCTCCAATGTTATGCAAGTTGGGTACTCATCCTTTTCGCAACTCACGACGAATGACACGGGTCTATAAAATAGTGCAAAATGCATAAAAGTGGCACGAAACTGATAAAAACATTATATTTTTGGCACAGAAAACAGGCGCATCTGAGCAAACTTGGTGCGCCCGTCGTAGAGCTCCCGGAGAGCTTCCAAACTGTATGTTGTTCGATGCAGAACTCCTTACGAATCAAAAGTAATTGGCACTGGAGCGACGGAGACCTGGTCAAAGGCCCCACGTCCTCGGTTTACGGGCCCAGCCTCTACGCGAATCGAAGTTGTCTTGCCCAAGATGCCGCGGGACTCAAGAATATAAATGTTATGGATAAAGCATCATGGCAAGGCTAAACGGGGCAAAAAAACATGAAAAGGGGGGTGCAACACGAGGACTTCCCAGGGTGTCACCTGTCCTAGTACTACTCCCGCCCAAGCACACTTAACTTCGGAGTTCTAATGGGATCCGGTGCATTAGTACTGGTATGATCGCACTCGTCATGTTGATAGTGCAAAGCCTTTATATGTTGACGGTTTACAGTCCTTGCCAAGAGAGACGAACCATTCATAAGGCCCAATGGGCTTATTGACAGCCCATCTGCTTCAGCAACGCAGCATCACCGCAAGACGGGATATTGATGCATTGTAGAGCCCTCTAATGTTCCAGATGCTGGGTTACAAACGACACGGGCCTAAAAAATAGCTCAAAAAGCAGAAAATTGGCATAAAACTGATGAAAACATTGCATTTTGGGCACTGAAAATAGTTGCAGCCGAGCAGGCTTGCTGTCGCCGTCGTAGAGCTCCCGTAGAGCTTTCGAACAGTATTCTGTGCGTTGTATAACTCCTTACGGATCAAAAGTAATGGGTACCAAAGCGATGGAGACCTGGCCACAGGCCCCACATCCTCGGTTTGCGTGCCCAGCCTCTACACAAAGCGAGGTTGTCTTGCCCAAGATGCCATGGGACTCGTCAATATAAATGTTCTGGATAAAGCATCTTGGCAAGGCAAAACGGGGCAAAAAAAAATAAAAATGGGGGTGTAACACAAGGACTTCCCAGGAGGTCACCCATCCTAGTACTACTCTCGCCTAAGCACACTTAATTTCAGAGTTCTGATGGGGTCCGGTGCATTTGTGCTGCTATGATCGCACCCGTCATGTTGATGGTCCAAAGCCCTTATGTGTTGACGGTTCACTGTCCCAGCAAAGAGAGTCGAACCATTCTAATGACCCATTGGGCTTATTGGCAGCCCCTCTGCTTCAACAACATAGCATCACTGCATGATGTGATGTCGTCGTGTTGTAGAGCCTTCCAATGTTCCTCGTGGTGGGTTCTTGTCCTTTTCGCGGCTCACGACAAACGACACGGGCCTAAAAATTAGTTCAAAAATCAAAAAATTGACACAAAACTGATGAAAACATTATATTTTGGTCACCAAAATAGTTGCAGCAGAGCAAGCTTGCTTCCCTCATAGTAGAGCTCCCGGAGAGCTTTCGAACAGTATGTTGTGCGCTGCATAACTCTTAACAGATCAAAAGTAATGGGTACTGGAGCAACGGAGACGTGGCCACAAGCCCTACGTCCTCAATTTGTGAGCCCAGCCTCTACGCAAAGCGAAGTTGTCTTCCCAAGATGCCAGGGGAATCGAGAATATAAATGTGATGGATAGCATCTTGGCAAGGCCAAACGGGGCAAAACAAAATGGAAAGGGGGGTGGAACACAAGTACTTCCTAGGGGGTCACCCATCCTAGTACTATTCTCGCCCAAGCATACTTAACTTCGGAGTTCTTATGGGATCCGGTATATTTGTGCTGCTATGATCGCACCCTTCATGTTTTTGGTGCAAATCCCTTATGTATTGACGGTTCACAATCCCAACCACGAGACCCGAACCATTCAAAAGGGCCATTGGGCTTATCGACAGCCCCTCTACTTCAATAACGTAGCATCAACGCAAGGCGTGATATCGACACGTTGTAGAGCCCTCTAATGTTCCGCGAGTTGGGTTCTCGTCCTTTTTGCAGCTAACAACGAACGACACAGGCCTAAAAAATAGTACAAAAAGCAGAAAAGTATCCCAAAATGGATTAAAACATTCCATTTTAGGCACCGAAAATAGGCGCAGCCGAGCAGGCTTGCTACCTCTGTCGTAGAGCTGCCGAAGAGCTTTCGAACGGTATGTTGTACACCAGATAACTCCATGCAGATCAAAAGTTATGGGCACCGGAGCGACAAAGTCCTGGTCACAGGCCCCACGTCCTCGGTTTTTGGGCCCAACCTCTACACGAAGCGAAGTTGTCTTGCCCAAGATGCCGTGGGACTCGAGAATATAAATGTGATGGAAAAAGCATCTTGGCAAGGCTAAACGGTGTAAAAAAAAATATAAGAAGGGGGGTACAACACGAGGACTTCCCAAGGGGTCACCCATCCTAGTACTACTCTCACCCAAGCATGCTTAACTTCGGAATTCTGATGGGATCCAGTGCATTAGAGCTGGTATGATCACACCCGTCATGTTGATGGTGCAAAGCCCTTACGTGTTGACGGTTCACAATCCTAGCCAAGAGAGATGAACCAATCAAAAGGCCCATTGGGCTTATCCACAACGCATCTGCTTCATCAACGTAGCATCATCGCAAGACATGATATCGATGTGTTGTAGAGCCCTCCAATGTTCCGGGAGTTGGGTTCTCGTCCTTTTCACTGCTCACGACGAACGACATAAAAACTGAGCAAAACGTAGAAAAGTGGCCCGAAACTGATGAAAATGTTCCAATTTGGGCTCTGAAAATAGGTGCAGCCGAGCAGGCTTGCTACCACCGTTGTACTCCCGGAGAGCTTTCGAACGGTATGCTTTGCACCACATAACTCCTTACAGATCAAAAGTTATGGGTACCAGAGTGACGGAGACTTGGTCACAGGCCCTAAGTCCTCGGTTTGCGGGCCCAGCCTCTACGCGAAGCGAAGTTGTCTTGCCTAAGATGCCGTGGGACTCAAGAATATAAATGTGATGGATAAAGCATCTTGGCAGGTTAAACGGGGCAAAAAAAGGAAAAGGTGGGTGCAACACGAGGACTTCCCAAGGGGTCGCCCATCCTAGTACTACTCAAGCCCAAGCATGCTTAACTTCGGAGTTTTGATAGGATCCTGTGCATTAGTGCTGGTATGGTCGCATCTATCATGTTGATGGTGCAAAGCCCTTATGTGTTGTGGGTTCACAGTCCAGCCAAGAGAGACTAACCATTCAAAAGGCCCATTGGGCTTATCAACAGCCTATATACTTCCACAACGCAGCATCACCGCAAGACGTGATATTGACGTGTTGTAGAGCCTTCCAATGTTTTGCGAATTGGGTTCTCGTCCTTTTCGAGGCTCACAACGAACGACATTGGAAAAAAAAGTGCAAAAAGAAGAAATGTGTCACAAAACTGATGAAAACATTCCATTTTGGGCACCGAAAATAGGTGCAGCCGAGCAGGCTTGCTGCCCTTGCCGTAGAGCTCTAGGAGAGCTTTCGAACGGTATGATGTGCACCGCATTACTCCTTACGAATCAAAAGTTATGGGCACTAGAGCAACGGACCTGGTCACAGGCCCCACGTCCTCAGTTTGCGGGCCCAACCTCTACGCGAAGCGAAGTTGTCTTGCCTAAGATTCCTTGGGACTCTAGAATATAAATGTGGTGGATAAAGCATCTTGGTAATGCTAAACGGGGCAACAAAAAAAGAAAATGGGGTGTGCAACACTAGGACTTCCCACGGGGTGACCCATCCTAGTACTACTCTCGCCCTAGCCCGCTTAACTTTGGAGTTTTGATGGGATCTGGTGCATTAGTGCTGGTATGATCGCACCTGTCATTTTGATCGTGCAAAGCCCTTTTGTGTTGACGGTTCATAATCCCATCCAAGAGAGACGAACCATTCAAAAGAACCATTGGGCTTATTGACAACCCATCTGTTTCAACAATGCAGCATCACCACAAGATGTGATATCGACGTATTGTATAGCTCTCCAATGTTCCGCGAGTTGGGTTCTCATCCATTTTGCAACTCACGACGAATGATACGTTCCTAAAAAACAGCACAAAAGTATAAAAGTGGCACAAAATAGTTGAAAACGTTGCATTTTGGGCACCAAAAACAAGAGCAGCCTAGCAAGCTTTCTTTCCCCATCCTAAAGCTCTCAAATAGCTTTCCAACGGTATGTTGTGCGCTGCATAACTCCTTACGGATCAAAAGTTATGGGTACCAGAGCGACAGAGACATGGTCACAGGCCCCACGTCCTCGGTTTGCGGGCCTAGCCTTAATGTAAAGTGAAGTTGTCCTACCCAAGATTCCGTGGGACTCGAGAATGTAAATGTGATGGATAAAGCATATTGGCAAGGCTAAACGGGGCAAAAAAAATGAAAATGGGAGTACAACACGAGGACTTCCCAGGGGGTCACCCATCCTAGTACGACTCTCGCCCAAGCATATTTAACTTTGGAGTTTTGATGAGATCTAGTGCATTAGTACTGGTGTGATCACACCCGTCATGTTGATGGTCCAAAGCCCTTATGTGTTGACGGTTCATAGTCCTAGCCACGAGAGTCGAACCATTCAAAAGGCCCATTGGGTTTATTGACAGCCCATTTGCTTCAACAACGCAGCATCACCACAAGATGTGATAGCAACGTGTTGTAAAGCCCTCCAATGTTCCGCGAGTTGGGTTCTCGTCCGTTTCGCGGCTCACGACAAATGACACGGGCCTAAAATATAGCGCAAAAAGTAGACAAGTACAACAAAACTGAAGAAAACATCCCATTTTGGGCACTGACGTAGTGCGCCCAAAGAGCTTTCGAACGGTATGCTGTGCGCCGCATAACTCGTTTCAGATCAAAAGTTATAGGCACCGGAGCGACAGAGACTTGGTCACAAGCCTCACTTCCTCGGTTTGCAGGCCCAGCCTCTACGCGAAGCGAAGTTGTCCTGCCCAAGTTGCCGTGGGACTTAAGAATATAAATGTGATGGATAAAGCATCTTGGTAAGGCTAAACGGGGCAAAAAAAATGAAAAGGGGGGTGCAACACGAGGACTTCCTAGGGGGTCACCAATCCTAGTACTACTCTCGCCCAAGCACGCTTAACTTCAGAGTTCTTATGGGATCCGGTGCGTTAGTGCTGGTATGATCTCACCCGTCATGTTGATGGTGCAAAGCCCTTATGTGTTTACGGTTCACAGTCCCAGCCAAAAGAGACGAACCATTCATAAGGCCCATTGGGCTTATCCACAGCCCATCTGCTTCAACAACGTTGAATCATCACAAGACGTGATATCGATGCATTGTATAGCCCTCCAATGTCCCGCGAGTTGGGTTCTCGTCCATTTTATTGCTCCCAACGAACGACACGGGCCTACAAAATAGAGCAAAATGTACAAAAATGGACTGAAACTGAGGAAAATGTTCCAATTTGGACACCGAAAATAGGCGCAGCTAATCAGGCTTACGGCCCCTGTCGTAGAGCTCCCGAAGAGCTTTTGAACGGTATGATGTGCGCTACATAACTCCTTACGGATCAAAAGTTATGGACACCTGGGCAACGGAGACCTAATCACAAGCCCCACGTCCTCGGTTTGCGAGCCCAGCCTCTACATGAAGCTAAGTTGTCTTGCCCAAGTCGCCATGGTACTCGAGAATATAAATGTGATGGATAAAGCATCTTGGCAAGGCTAAACGTGGCAAAAAAAAAAAAAGGGGGATGCATCTCGAGGACTTCCCAGGGGGTCACCCATCCTAGTACTACTCTAGCCAAGCACACTTAACTTTAGAGTTCTGATGGGATCTGGTTCATTAGTGCTGATATGATCGCACCCATCATGATAAGGGTACAAAACCCTTATGTGTTGACGGTTCACAGTCCCAGCCCAAAGAGACGGCCCACTCAAAAGGCCCAATGGGTTTATCCTCAACCCATCTACTTCAACATCCCTGCATCCTCGCAAGACGTCATATCGACGTGAAGTAGGGCCCTCTAATATCTCACGAGTTAGGTTGTTGGCCTTTTCGCAACTCACGACGAATGACCTAAGACGAAAAAATAGTGCAAAATGAAGAAAAGTGAACTGAAACTGATGAAAACAATCGATTTCAGGTTCTAAAAGCAAGATCAAAAGTTATGGATACTATCGTAGAGCTCCCAGAGAGCTTTCCAACTATATACCGTGGGCCGCATAACTCCTTACGGATCGAAAGTTATGGGCACCGTATCGACAGAGACCAGGTCACAAGCCCCACAACCTCAGTTTACCTGGCCCAGCCCTTCCTTGATGCGAAGTTGTCTTGCCCAAGATACCGTGGGACTCGAGAAAAGAAATGTGATGGATGAAGCATCTAGGCATGGCTGAACGGCCCAAAGAAAAATAAAATGAGGGTGCAACACGATGACTTCCCAGGGGGTCACCCATCCTTGTATCACTCTTGCCCAAGCGTGCTTAACTTCAGAGTTCAGATGGAATCTGGTGCATTAGTGCTGGTACAGTTGTGCCCATCATGTTGAGGGTGCAAAGCCCTTATGTATTGACAGTTAACAATCGCAACCCAGAGAAACGACCCATTCAAAAGGCCCAATGGGCTTTTCAACAACCCATCTGCTTCAACAATGTAGCATCCTTGTAAGACGTGATATCGACTCATAGTAGGGCCCTTTAATGTCCCTCGAGTTAGGTTGTCGGCCTTTTCGTGGCTCACAACGAATGACCTAGGTTGAAAAAATAGCACAAAAAGAAGAAAAGTGGCCCAAAAATAATGAAAACGTTTGATTTTGGGTTTCGTGACCAGGTGCAGCCAAGCAGGCTTGTTTCCCCCGTCGTAGAGCTCCCAAAAAGCTTTCCAATGGTATACTGTCAGCTGCATAACTCCTTAAAGATCAAAAGTTATGGGCACCGAAGCGACGGAGACCAGGTCACAGGCCCCACGACCTCAGTTTGTGGGGCCCAGTCCCTCTGCGAAGTGAAGTTGCCTTGCCCAAGATACTGTGGGACTCGTGAAAAGAAATGTGACAGATGAAACATCTTGGCATGGCTGAACGGAGCAAAAAAAAATGAAGCCCTTATGTGTTGACGGTTCATAATCGCAGCCCAAAGAGACGTCCTATTCAAAAGGCCCAATGGGTTTATCGACAACCCATCTGCTTCAACAACGTAGCATCCTCGTAAGATGTGATATCGATGCGTAGTAGGGCCCTCTAATGTCCCTCGAGTTAGGTTGTCAGCCTTTTCGCGTCTCATGACGAAAAACTCGGGATGAAAAAGCAGCTCAAAAATAAAAGAGTGGCCCAAAACAAATAAAAACGTTCGATTTTGAGTTTCAAAAATAAGTGCAGATGAGCAGGCTTGTTGTCCCCGTCATAGAGCCCTCGGGGAGCTTTCTAACGGTATATTGTGGCCCGCATAACTCCTTACAGATCAAAACTTATGGGCATCGAAGCGCAAGAGACCAGGTCACAGGATCCACGACCCCAGTTTGCGGGGCCCAGCCCCTTCGCGAAGCGAAGTTGTCTTACCCAAGATGTCGTGGGACTCGAGAAAAGAAATGTCACGGATGAAGCATCTTGGATAGGCTGAACAGGGAAAAAACAAAATGAAAAGGTGGTACAACACGAGGACTTCCCAGGGGGTCACCCATCCTAGTACTACTATCGCCCAAGCACGCTTAATTTCGGAGTTCTTATAGGATCTAGTGTTTTAGTGCTGGTATGATCGCACCCGTCATGATAAAGGTGCAAAGCCCTTATGTGTTGACAGTTCATAGTCCTAGCCCAGTGAGACGACCCATTCAAAAGGCCCAATGGGCTTATCCACAACCCATCTACTTCAACAATGCAGCATCCTCGCAAGACATGATATCGACGTGAAGTAGGGCCCTCTAATGTCCAGCGAGTTCGGTTGTCGGCTTTTTCGCGGCTAATGACGAACGACCTAGGATGAAGAAACAGTGCAAAAAGAAGAAAAGTGGCCCGAAACAGATGAAAACGTTCAATTTTTGGTCTGAAAATCAGCGTAGTCTAGCAGGCTTGCTGCCCTTATTCTATAGCTCCCGGAGAGCTTTCCAACGGTATATTGTGGGCTGCATAACTCCTTGCAGATCAAAAGTTATAGGCATCGGAGCGATGGAGACTTGGCCATAGGACCCACGTCCTCAGTTTGTGGCCCCAGCCTCTACGCGAAGCGAAATTGTCTTGCCCAAGTTGCTGTGGGACTCGAAAATATAAATGTGATGGATAAAACATCTTGGCAAGGCTAAACGGGGCAAAAAAAATGAAAAGCGGGGTGCAACATGAACACTGCCCAAGGGGTCACCCATCCTAGTACTACTCTTGCCCAAAAACGCTTAACACCGGAGTTCTGATGGGATACGGTTCATTAGTGCTGGTTTGATCGCACCCGTCATGTTGATGGTGCAAAGCCCTAATGTGTTGACGGTTCACAGTCCCAGCCAAGACAGACGAACCATTCAAAAGGCCCATTGGGCTTATCCACAGCCCATCTGCTTCAACAACGCAACATCATCGCAAGACGTGATATCGACACGTTGTAAAGCCCTCCAATGTTCTGCGAGTTGGGTTCTCCTCCTTTCCGTGGCTCACGATGAATGACACGAGACGAAAAAGTAGTGCAAAAACTAGAAAAGTGGCCCGAAACTGATGAAAATGTACCAATTTGGGCACAAAAAATAGACGTAGCCGAGCAGGCTTGCTACCCCCGTCGTAGAGCTCCCAAAGAGCTTTCGAACGGTATGCTCTGCGTTGCATAACTCCTTACAGATCAAAAGTTATGGACACCTAAGCGACGGAGACCTGGTCATAGGCCCTACGACCTCGGTTTGCGGGCCCAACCTCTACACGAAGCAAAGTTGTCTTGCCCAAGTTGCCGCGGTACTCGAGAATATAAATGTGATGGATAAACCATCTTGGAAAGGCTAAACGGGGCAAAGAAAAAAATGAAAAGGGGGGTGCAACATGAGAACTTCCGAAGCGGTCACCCATCCTAGTATTATTCTCGCCCAAGCACGCTTAACTATGGAGTTCTGATGGGATCCGGTGCATTAGTACTGATATGATCGCACCCGCCATGATAAGGGTACAAAACCCTTATGTGTTGACGGTTCACAGTCCAAGCACAAAGAGACGGCCCATTCAAAAGGCCCAATGGGCTTATCCTTAACCCATCATCTTCAACAACGCTGCATCCTCGCAAGACGTTATATCGATGTGAAGTAAGGCCCTCAATGTCCTACGAGTTAGGTTGTCGGCTTTTTCGCGGCTCACGACGAACAACCAACGACGAAAAAATAGTTTAAAAAGAAGAAAATTAGCTCAAAAATGATGAAAACGTTTGATTTCGGGATCCAAACGTAGGCGCAGTCAAGCAGGTTAGCTGCCCCTATCGTAGAGCTCCTAGAAAGCTTTCCAACGGTATACTATGGACCGCATAACTCCATATGGATCGAAAGTTATGGGTACCGGAGCGACGGAGAACAGGTCACAAGCCCCACGACCTCAGTTTACGGGGCCCAGCCCTTCCTTGAAGTGAAGTTGTCCTGTCCAAGATACCGTGGGACTCGAGAAAAGAAATGTGACGGATGAAGCATCTTGGCATGGCTGAACGGCCCAAAAAAAATGAAAATGAGGGTGCAACACGAGGACTTCCCAGGGGGTCACCCATCCTAGTAATACTCTTGCCCATAGATGCTTAACTTCGGAGTTCTAATGGGATCCGGTACATTAGTGCTGGTACGATTGCACCCGTCATAGTGAGGGTGCAAAGGCCTTATGTGTTGACAGTTAACAGTCGCAGCCCAGAGAAACGGCCCATTCAAAAGGCCCAATGGGCTTATCGATAATCCATCTACTTCAACAATGCAGCATCCTTGAAAGGCAAGATATCGATGCGTAGTAGGGCCCTCTACTGTCCCTCGAGTTAGGTTGTCAGCCTTTTTGCGGCACACGACGAATGACCCAGGATGAAAAAATTACGGAAAAAGAAGAAAAGTGGCCCAAAACTAATGAAAATGCTTGATTTTTGGTTTTTTAAATAGGTGCAGGTAAGCTGGCTTGCTTCCCCCGTCGTAGAGCTCCCGGAGAGCTTTCCAACGGTATATTGTGGGCCGCATAACTCTTAACGGTTCAAAAGTTATGGGCACCGAAGCGACGGAGACCAAGTCACAAGCCCCACAACCTCAATTTCCGGGGCCCAGCCCCTCCGCGAATCGATGATGTCTTGCCCAAGATGCTGTACGACTCGAGAAAAGAAATGTGATAGATGAAGCCTTTTGGCATGGCTGAACGGGGCAAAAAAAAATGAAAATGAGGGTGCATTACGAGGACTTCCCAAAGGGAACACCCATCCTAGTACTACTCTCGCCCAACCATGCATAACTTCGAAGTTCTATTAGGATCCGGTGCATTAGTGCTAGTACGAACTTACCCATCATGTTGTGGGTGCAAAGCCCATATGTGTTGACAGTTCACCGTCGCAGCCCAGAGGGACGGCCCATTCAAAAGGCCCAATGGGTTTATCGACAACCCATCTGCTTCAACAATGTAGCATCCTCACAAGACGTGATATCGATGTGTAGTAGGGCCCTCTAATGTCCCGCAAGTTAGGTTGTTGGCCTTTTCGCGTCTCAAGACAAAAAACCCGGGATGAAAAAGTAGCGCAAAAAAAAGAAGAGTGGCCCAAAACTGATAAAAACGTTTGATTTTGGGTTTCAAAAATAGGTACAAACGAACAAGCATGCTGCCCCCGTCGTAGAGCTCTCGGATAGCTTTCCAATGGTATACTGTGGGCCGCATAACTCCTTACGAATTAAAACTTATGGGCACTGAAGCGACGTAGAGCAGGTCACAGGCCCCACGACCTCAGTTTGCGGGGCCCAGCCCTTCCGCAAAGCGAAGTTGTCTTGCCCAAGATATAGTGGGACTCGAGAAAAGAAATGTGATGGATGAAGCATCTTAGCAGGGCCGAACGGGGAAAAAAATAAAAAGGGGGTTCAACACGAGGACTTCCCAGGGGGTCTCCCATCCTAGTACTACTCTCGTCCAAGCACGCTTAACTTCGGAGTTCTGATGGGATCTGGTGCATTAGTGCTAGTATGATCGCACCCGTCATGATGAGGGTGCAAAGCCCTTATGTGTTGACGGTTCACAATCCCAGCCCCGAGAGACGGCGTATTCAAAAGGCCCAATGGGCTTATTCAAAACCCATCTGCTTTAACAATGCAGCATCCTTGCAAGACGTGATATCGACGCGAAGTAGGGCCCTCTAATGTCCCGCAAGTTAGGTTGTCGTCCTTTTTGCGGCTCACGACGAACGACACGGGATGAAATAACAGCGCAAAAAGAAGAAAAGTAGCCCAAAACTGATGAAAATGTTCAATTTTGGGTTCTGAAAAGAGGCACAGCTAAGCAGGCTTGCTGCCCCCATCGTAGAGCTCCCAGAGAGATTTTCAACGGTGTACTGTGGGCTGCATAACTCTTTACGGATCAAAAGTTATGGGCGCCAGAGCGACAGAGACCAGGTCACAAGTCCCACGACCTCGGTTTGCGGGGCCCAGCCCCTCCGCGAAGTGAAGTTGTCTTGCCCAAGATGCCGTGGGACTCGAGAAAAGAAATGTGACGGATGAAGCATCTTGGCAGGGCTGAATGGGGCAAAAAAAAAATGAAAATGAGGGTGCAACACGAAGACTTCTGAGGGGGTCACCCATCCTAGTACTACTCTCGGTGCATTAGTGTTGGTCTAATCCCACATGTCAAGTTGAGGCTGCAAAGCCCTTATGTGTTGATGGTTCACAATCGTAGCCCAGAGAGACAGCCCACTCAAAAAGATCAATGGGCTTATCGACAACCCATCTGCTTCAACAACGCACCATCCTCGTAAGAAGTGATATCGACACGTAGTAGGGCCCTCTAATGTCCCACGAGTTAGGTTGTCAACCTTTTTGCGACTCACGACGAATGACCCGGGAAGAAAAAATAGCGTAAAAAGAAGAAGATTGGCCCAAAACTGATGAAAATGTTCAATTTTGGGTGCATTAGTACTGGTATGATTGCGCCCGTCATGGTGAGGGTACAAAACCCTTATGTGTTGATGGTTCACAATCCTAACCCAGAGAGACGGCCTATTCAAAAGGCCCAATGGGCTTATCGACAACCCATCTGCTTTAACAATGCAGCATCCTCGCAAAATGTGATATCGATGGGTAGTAAGGCCCTCTAATGTCCAACGAGTTAGGTTGTTGGCCTTATCGTAGCTCGCAACGAACGACCCAGGATGAAAAAACAAAGCAAAAAGAAGAAAAGTGGCCTGAAATTGACAAAAACATCCCATTTTGGGTTCTAAAACAGTTGCAGCAGAACAGGCTTGTTGCACCCGTCATAGACCTCCTGGAGCGCATTCCAACAGTATACAGTGGGCTGCATAACTCCTTACGGATCAAAAGTTTTGGGCACCGGAGCGACGAAAACCAGGTCACAAGCCCCACGACCTCGGTTTGCGGGGCCTAGCACCTCTGCAAAGAGAAGTTGTCTTGCCTAAGATACTGTGGGACTCAAGTAAAGAAATGTGTCAGATGAAGCATCTTGGCAGGGCTGAACGGGGCAAAAAAAAAATGAAAAGAGGGGTGTAACACGAGGACTTCCCAGGAGGTTACCCATCCTAGTATTACTCTCTCCCAAGCATGTTTAACTTCAGAGTTCTTATGGGATCCGGTGCATTAATGATCGTATGATCCAATACATCATGTTGAGGGTACAAAGCCCTTATGTGTTGACGGTTCACAGTCGCAGCCTAGAGAGACAGCCCATTCAAAAGACCCAATGGGCTTATCGACAACCCATCTACTTCAACAACGCAGCATCCTCGCAAGATGTGATATTGACGTGAAGTGGGGCCCTCTAATGTCCCGCGAGTTAGGCTGTCGGCCTTTTTGCAGCTCACGACGAACAACCAGGGACAAAAAAATAGGGCAAAAAGAAGAAAAATGGCTCGAAACTGATGAAAACGTTCGATTTTGGGTTTCAAAAATAGGTGCAGCCGAGTAGGCTTTCCACCCCCGTCATACAGCTCCCAGAGAACTTTTCAACAGTATACTGTGGGCCGCATAACACCTTACGGATAAAAAGTTATGGGCACCGGAGCGACGGAGACCAGGTCACAAGCCCCACGACCTCGGTTTGCAGGGCCCAGCCCCTCCGCAAAGCGAACTTATCTTGCCCAAGATGCCGTGAGACTCGAGAAAAGAAATGTGATGGATGAAGTATCTTGGCAGGGTTGAACGGGGGAAATAAAAATGAAAAGGAGGGTGCAACACGAGGACTTCCTAAGGGGTCACCCATCCTAATACTACTCTCGCCCAAGCATGCCTAACTTCGGGGTTCTGATGGGATCCATTGATTAGAGCTAGTGTGATCGCACCCGTCATGTTGAGAGAGCAAAGCCCTTATGTGTTGACGATTCACAGTCGCAGCCTAGGGAAAAGACCAATTCGAAAGGACCAATGGGCTTATCGACAACCGATCTACTTCAACAACGCGGCATCCTCGCAAGACGTGATATAGTAGGGCCCTCCAATGTCTCGTGAGTTAGGTTGTCGGCCTTTTCGCGGCTCACGACGAATGACCCGGGATGAAAAAACAACACAAAAAGAAGAAGAGTGGCCCAAAATTATTGAAAACGTTCAATTTTGGGTTTTGAAAACTGGTGTAGTCGTGCGGGCTTGCTGCCCCATTCATAGAGCTCCCGGAAAGTTTTCCAACAGTATACTGTGGCCTGCATAACACCTTACGAATAAAAAGTTATGGGCACCGGAGCGACGGAGACCAAGTCACAAGCCCCACGATCTCTATTTGCGGGGCCCAACCCCTCTGTGAAGCGAAGTTGTCTTGCCCAAGATGCCGTGGGACTCGAGAAAGTAAATGCGATGGATGAAGGGGTGTGCAACACGAGGACTTCCCAGGGGGTCACCCATCGTAATACTAGTCTAGCCCAAGTATACTTAACTTTGGAGTTCTGATCGGATTCGGTGTATTAGTGCTGGTATGATTGCACCCGTCATGTTGAGGTTGCAAAACTCTTATGTGTTGACAGTTCACAATCCCAGTCCAAAGAGACGACATTTTCAAAAGGCCCATTGAGCTTATCGACAACCCAACTGTTTCAACAACGCATAATGCTCGCAAGACGTGATATTGACGCATAGTAGGGCCCTTTAATATCCTGCGAGTTAGGTTATTGGCCTTTTCGCGTCTCAAGACAATAAACCCGGGATGAAACAGCAGTGCAAAAAAAAGAAGAGTGGCCCAAAATTGATAAAAATGTTGAATTTTAGGTTTCAAAAACAGGTACAGATGAGCAAGCATGCTACCCCCGTTGTAGAGCTCTTGGATAGTTTTCCAACGGTATACTGTGGGCCGCATAACTCCTTATGAATCAAAACTTATGGGCACTGGAGCGATAGAGACCAGGTCACAGGCCCCACGACCTCGGTTTGCGGGGCCCAGCCCCTCTGCAAAGCGAAGTACTCTTGCCCAAGATGTCGTGGGGCTCGAGAAAAGAAATGTGACGGATGAAGCATCTTGGCAGGGCCGAACGGGGAAAAAAAAATAAAAAGGGGTTGCAACACGAGGACTTCCCAAGGGGTCACCCATTCTAATACTACTCTCGCCTAGGCACGCTTAACTTCGGAGTTTTGATGGGATCCAGTGTTTTAGTGCTGCTTTGATCGCACCCGTCATGATGAGGGTGCAAAGCCCTTATGTGTTGAAGGTTCACAATCCCAGCCCAGAGAGACGACCCATTCAAAAGGCCCAATGAGAATATCCACAACCCATCTGCTTCAACAACGCAGCATTCTCACAAGACGTGATATCGAAGCGAAGTAGGGACCTATAATGTCCCGCGAGTTAGGTTGTCAGCCTTTTCGCGGCTCACGACGAATGACCCAGGATGAAAAAACAGCGCAAAAAGAAGAAATATAGCCCGAAAAGGATGAAAAAGTTCGATTTTGTGTCCAAAAATAGGTGCAGTAGAGCAGGCTTGTTGCCCCTATTGTACAGCTCCCAGAGAGCTTTCCAACGGTATACTGTGGACCGCATAACTCCTTACGGATCAAAAGTTATGGGCACCGGAGCGACGGAGACCAGGTCACAAGCCCTACGAACTAGGTTTTTGGGGCCCAACCCCTCCGCGAAGCAAAGTTGTCTTGCCCAAGATGCCGTGGGACTCGAGAAAAGAAATGTGACGGATTAAGCATCTTGGTAACGCGGAACGGGTCAAAAAAAATATGAAAAGGGGGGTGTAACACGAGAACTTTCTAGGGGGTCACCCATCCTAGTACTACTCTCGCCCAAGCGCACTTAACTTCAGAGTTCTGATGGGATTGGGTGCATTAGTGCAGGTATGATCGCACCCATCATGATGATGGTGTAAAGCCCTTATGTGTTGACGGTTCACAATCCCAACCCCGAGAGACGGCGCAATCAAAAGGCCCAATGGGCTTATCCAAAACCCATCTGCTTCAACAACGTAGCATCCTGGCAATATGTGATATCAACGCGAAGTAGGGCCCTCTAATGTCCCACGAGTTAGATTGTCGTCCTTTTCGCGGCTCACGACGAATGACACGGGATGAAATAACAGCGCAAAAAGAAGAAAAGTAACCCGAAACTGATGGAATCGTTCAATTTTGGGTTCTGAAAAGAGGTGCAGCTAAGCAAGTTTGTTGCCCCCATCGTAGAGCTCCCGGAAAGCTTTCCAACGGTGTACTGTGGGCCACATATATGAAACCCCACTTTTCTATCCTGTCTCGTTTTGCGTGCTTTATCTCGTTTTGCGTGGATTAACTTGTCTATGTGCTATATGACTTAGAATGTGATAATTTTGATATCAATACTCCTAGAACATGCTAAATGTGTATTCATGAAATTTTCATAAAAAACGAAGTCAAAAATTTTATCGTCGATTTTTAGTGAATAGTATTTTCGAAACACGTCCGCTAAAATTTTGAAATTGGTCTTTTTAACCCTTCTAGACCTAGTCCACGGACTTTAATAGACCTGTGTTTGATTAAAACAGTTTTAAAATCGGCTTAGAAATTTATTAGGGTTTTTACACCGACTTTTGCAAAAATCTAGTTTTAAGCCGACTCGGGTGAAATTGTTTGATTGTAAAACTTCTTGTCACCTAAAAATAACCTACTTGAGCTATCTTGGGTGTTGAATAATTGTTTTGAACATTGGTGATTAAGAAAATGCATTTAAAGTCAAGAAAACACTAAAAATACTAAAGTTTCATCTTTGACTTTCATTTAAATTGTTGACTTTCATGCATATATCACCAACACACATTGAAAAGGCACAAAAACACCTTCCATTTCACACACATGACCGAGAGTTTCATGGGAGAATAAGCCAAGGAGTTTTCAAGGTTTTCAAAGCAAATTATCAAAGAAAAACCTAGTTTTTGTCCGTAGAACTTCATTCCGAGTTGGTTACCGCTTGTTGGGAACGCATTGCACGCATTCCTAGGCTTATATCGCATCAAAGGTGAGAGAAAAATTCTAGATCTCAAAACTCATCTTTTGTGTTTTTGCGTAGAATTGATTATCGAACCGTTAGAATGTTAATCTAATGTTAGATTATTGCTTCATGCATGCTAGGGATCATTTATATATAATCCTACGAGATTTGAACCGTTGTAGCATAATTATTACTTTTCGGGTATTTAAAGTTGATTAATTTGCTAAATGTTGATTATTTTGAGTTGTGTTGATCGGAATCAATTGCCATCGATTTCTAAAAGTTTGTTAATTATGTGGTAGCGCCATTGTAATCCCGAATTTTCGATTGTGATGTCCGTGCTAAAATCCAAAAATTTCAGTCATGACACACTAGGGTTTTAGGGTCGTTGGGCATGATTTGGATGTGTTTTGGTTGGTTTCCGAGGGGACTAATGTAGGTGATTGAATGGGTGAGTGTTTGAAACTGATTTGGAGTTGTTTGGATTAGTAGAATGTAAGATATGATTAATTGAAGTTTAGGTTGTCTTTCTTTAAAATGTTAGATTATGCCTTTAGTTGATTGGGTGTGGTTTGAGTGATTGAATTGTGAGTTGATGATGGGTAAACTAGGGTTTGATTGTATGATTAATGCATGTTCGGTTAAATGGCCTACTTTGTCATCTAACTTAGTTATTTATTGTTAAATTGATTATTGATGATTATTGATTGATGATTGATGCCGGGAGATAGGCAGTTCTACTAGACTGTCCTCTTGTGAATGATTGATGTTTATTATTATTGCTGAGTCTTTGGTATGTGTGTGCCACCTCTCGGGCAGCATCGGGCTGTCAGGTTGATAACGGCATGACTACCAAAGACTGCCTCCAGCTCGCATGACGAAGGTGTCATGGAGGGAGAGGTTATTGGGGTACCTCGGGTGCGTGAGTTTATGGGAGTCATAAGAAGGCTGTTATGATCGTGATGGCATTTGGAGCTACACTAACTAGTGTATCCTTTATTGAATGGTCATTATAGATTATGTGATTATAGTATTGTTGATGTTATTGTATGTTTACTAGCTCAAAGGATTATTTCCAAGGAGTTTAGTAAACCTTGCTCGAGATCTATCGGATCCTCACTGGGCTTATTTTATATAAGCTCACTCTCTATTATTGCATGCCTACAGGTGTACTTTCGCAGGATTACGGGTACGTGCCTCCTGAAGAGGAAAATGTGCCTTACGTGGATGAGTCTTATGTTCCGGAGTCTTATCCTTGATGTTGTATTGTTTTACTATCCTGTAAATTAACTTAGTAGACTTTTATATGCTTTGTAGTTTATAATGTATAAGATGTTGAAAAGATAATGGATTAGTTGATGTTGTCTTAGTAGCCTTTCTTTTGTTTATGATTAGGTTGCTAGATTGGCTCAATATGTTTTTGTAATGTATATTAAGGTTCATGTATTATGTTGGAATGGAGGCGTATAACGGGGAATGTTTATTGTATAATATGGTTATGATGTATGTTGTTATATTATTGAGGAGTTGTTTGTTGTATGGTTTATGGAGTTGATGTATGATGTCCTATTGAGGTTGGTTTAGAGCCTCGGTATCCTAATTACAGTCGTTATACTGCCGAAATTTCGTTGCGTCCTGACTGATCATAGGTGGGGTCGAGTTGGGGCGTGACATTTAAGTGGTATTAGAGCTCATGTTAGTTGTCAACCGGGGTATTCTCGGAATGTGGGTAATGGTCTTAGCATGAAAGTATGTATGAAAAGAAAGAAAAGTGAAATATGTGTTAACATGATTAAATGATAAGTGATTATGTGATTAAATTGCTTATGTGATTATGTGTTTGTTTATGTGATTGATACTTAAGTGATTTATGTGTTTTATGTGATTTATGTGCTTAATATGAGTTTGTTGTTTATGTGTTAATAGTTGTTTATAACCTGTTTACGTGCTATAACCTGTGCTAACTCTTTGATTAGTAGAATGGCCGGTAGACCAAGGACCAGAGGTAGGCCTGAGGTAGTAGATGAGACTCCTGGTAATGCAGCACCGGGCCGTGATAGGGGTGATGACTATTTGGGGGCGGCTATGGACATGATTGCTGAGTTAATGGCCGAACAGGACCAGTTGATAGCAGGGCAGGCTGCCCAGACTCAGGCTTGGCAGGCTCAGTTGTTGAATGTACAGGGTGGAAACCACGGGTGTGGTACCCTGAAAGAGTTCTTGGGGTATCATCCACCTAGATTTCAGGGGGAACCCGATGATCGGAAGGCTGAAGCGTGGATTAGTAAGGTGGAGAATATTTATGACCCTCTTGATTATACCGATGAGCAGAAAGTCTCCTTTGTCGTGTACTTGTTAGATGATGAGGCAGAAGAATGGTGGCGCACGATGAGAATTAGCTGGGCGACTCAGGGTATTCCGTATGTTTGGGGTACCTTCTTGAGAGCTTTTCGAGAGAAGTATGTCCCGAGGATCACGAGGGAGCGGAGAGAGGCAGAGTTTCTAGCCTTAGTGCAGGGAGATGCTTCAGTGGCTCAGTATAAGGCCACTTTTACTAGGTTGTCCGCGTATGCACCGGAGTATGTGGCTGATGAGGAGCGGAGGACTCGTAGATTTATGTTAGGGTTGAGGCCCGAGATTCAGGATGTGATGGCTCTGAATCGGTATGATATATTCACTGAGGCTTTTGAGGCAGCTTCTAGACTAGAGAAGAGAAAGGGGGATCAACTTGTGTCTAGTCAGCCCAGTAAGAGGCCGTATCAACCTCAGTATCAGTAGGGTATGTACAGGCCTCCCGTACAGCAGGTTGTGTACAGGCCACCAGCTTAGCAGGGTTCTTTTAGGCCACAGGGGCAGCAGAGTTATTATCGGCCTTAGTTTCAGCAGGGGTCATATCAGGTTCAGTCCCAGTTTAGGCCAGCCCAGTCTCAGGGTCAGTACAGGCCTAGTTTGGTAAGGCCTCAGCAGCAGGCTGGTTCAGCTGTTTCTTCAGGTTCTGGTTCTTCCAGGGGCAGTGTTAGTGCATCATCACCGCAGTGTACCCACTGCAACCGCACGGGGCATGTGGAGGCCGATTGCAGAGTGAAGGCAGGGACGTGTTTAGGATGCGGCAGCAATCAGCACAGGGCGAGGGATTGCCCTAGATATTCGAGGACTGAGGGTCGAACAGTGACTCAGGGTTATCAGGGCTGACCTGCGGCCAGTGCACCTCAGCAGCAGCGGGTCCACGCTCGGGCCTACGCAGTTGACTTAGAGGAGATGCCTAAGGAGACTGCAGTTGTGGAAGGTAACTTCCTTATACTTGATCAACTTGTTAAAGAGTTGATTGATTCTGGTGCTACGCATTCTTTCATTACTCCTGCTTGTGTGCAACGTGTTAATTTGTAACCTGAAAGATTGCCTTATGTGGTTGAGATTAGTACCTCTTTGACTGATAAGTATGTGACTGGCTTAGTATGTAAGGATTGTATAATACATGTTAAGGGGTATAATTTTCCTTCGGACCTTATCTTATTTCCTATCCGGGGGTATGATGTTATATTGGGTATGGATTGGCTTTCTAAGTATGATTCCCAGTTGAACTATAGAACCAAGGTAGTACAGTTTTGTTTGCCAGATCAGCCAGTAGTTGAGGTAGTAGGGAATCGGGGTGCAAAGATGAGTTTTGTTATCTCAGCAACTAAAGCCGTTAAGTTGGTGAGTAAGGGGTGTTCGGGTTATCTAGCTTATTTGATCAACAAGCCATCTGATAAGCTACAGCTAGAGGAAGTCCCTATTATTCGGGAATATCCCAATGTATTTCCCGAGGAGTTGCCAGGGTTACCGCCAGAGAGAGATGTGGAGTTTGTGATTAATCTTGTTCCCGGTACTCAACCTATTTCTAAATCAGCATACCAGATGGCACCAGCTGAGTTGAAGGAGTTGAAGACTCAGTTGCAGGAGTTATTGGAGAAGGGATTTATTTAGCAGAGTTCTTCACCTTGGGGAGCTCCTGTTTTATTTGTGAAGAAGAAGGATGGTACCTTGAGATTGTGTATTGATTACCGTGGTTTGAATCAAGTGACCATGAAGAATAAGTATCCTTTGCCACTGATTGACGAGTTGTTTGATCAACTTCGGGGAGCCAAAGTCTATTCTAAATTTGATTTGAGCCAGGGGTATTATCAGCTTCGGATTCGTACGGAGGATGTTCCGAAGTCTGCCTTCAGGACTCGGTACGGGCATTATGAGTTTGTTGTTATGCCCTTTGGATTAACTAATGCACCGGCAGCATTCATGGATCTTATGCATCGGGTCTTTTAGTTGTATTTAGACCAGTTCGTGGTATTCTTTATTGATGATATCTTGGTCTATTCTAAATCTGAATCGGAGCACGAGCAACATCTACGGCTTGTCTTACAGAAGCTGCAGGAGCATCAGTTGTTTGCCAAGTTCAGCAAATGTGAATTTTGGCTGCAACGCATATCTTTTCTTGGCCATGTTATTATGCAGAGCGATATTTCTGTAGATCCCACTAAGATTGAAGTGGTGATGTCTTGGAAACGGCCCGAGAATGTTTCTGAGGTCCGTAGTTTTCTTGGCTTGGCAGGTTATTACCGTAGGTTTGTAAAGGACTTCTCAAAGATTGCTGGGCCACTTTCTAAGTTGACTCAGAAACGGATTATCTTTGCTTGGGATGAGAAGTGTGAGAGTGGGTTTCAGGAGTTGAAAAAAAGGTTGACTACCGCTCCAGTACTTGCTCTACCAGAGGGGACTGATAATATGGTTATTTACAGCGATGCATCCAAGGAGGGCTTGGGATGTGTTTTATGCAGGATGGCCGAGTTATTGCCTATGCTTCCATGAAGTTGAAGCCTTATGAGGTGAATTATCCGACTCATGATCTTGAGTTGGCAGCAGTTGTCTTCGCACTGAAAAAGTGGCATCATTATCTGTGGGGCAGTAAGTTCGAGATTTTCACTGATCATAAGAGTCTGAAGTACTTATTCTCACAGAAGGAGTTGAATATTCATCAGCGGAGGTGGATGGAACTTCTTGGAGATTATAATTGTTCTATCAATTATCTGCCTGGCAAGGCAAATGTTATAGCAGATGCTCTCAGCCGGAAGGCGAGTGTTGCTTGTTTGGCTGTCAAGAAATGGGAGATTCTTGAGGAATTCACTTATTGGAGACCGGAGTTGACTCAGGTTGGGGTGATGTGTTCACATCTCCGTATTCAACCTTTATTGCTGTCTCAGATCAGGGAAGCTCAGCAACTTGATGTTAAACTTTAGAAGATCAAGGATCAAATCACTGATGATCAGTCTGACTTCAAACTACATGAGGACGGTATTCTTCGGTTTCGGAACAGGGTTTGTGTTCCCGATGAATCGGGCTTGAGGCGAGGTATTCTGGAGGAAGCTCATAATTCTAAGTACACTATTCACCCCGGTGGAACCAAGATGTATCGGGATTTGAAGCAACATTATTGGTGGAATAACATGAAGAGAGAGGTTGCTCAGTTTGTATCTAGATGTTTGACTTGTCAGAGGGTGAAAACCGAGCATCAACGACCTGCAGGTTTGCTTCAGTCGTTGGCTATACTAGAGTGGAAGTGGGAGCATATTACGATGGATTTCGTCACTGGTTTTCCTAGAACACCGAGGGGTAATGATGCAGTTTGGGTTGTCGTGGATTGTTTGACGAAGACAACTCATTTTATTTTGATGAGGATGGGAGATGAGGTTACAAAGTTGACGGGTCTTTATTTGGATCAGATTGTTAGACTTCACGGGATTCCATCTAGTATTGTCTCAGATTGAGATCCTCGATTTACTTCTCATTTGTGGGAGAAACTTCAGGAGACCTTGGGTACTCAGTTGAACTTCAGTACCGCGTATCATCCACAGACCGATGGTCAGTCTGAGCGGACTATTCAGATTTTGGAAGATATGCTTAGGGCTTGTGTTTTGGACTTCGGGAAGAACTGGGAGAAACATCTACCACTTGTCGAGTTTGCCTATAATAATAGTTATCAAGCTACTATTAGGATGGCACCTTTCGCAGCTCTTTACGGTCGTAAGTGTCGTTCACCTTTATATTGGGACAAGGTAGGGGAGATGAAGACTATTGATCCGACTATCATGCCAGAGCTTCTAGAGAAGATCGAGAATGTTCAGTTGATCAGGCAGAGAATGCTTACGGCGCAGAGTAGATTCAAGAGTTATACTGATAAACGTCATCGGGACTTGGAGTTTGCAGTCGGAGATCGGGTTTTCTTGAGATTGTCTCCTCGTAAGGGGTTTGCTCGTTATGGTAGATTCAAGAGTTATGCTGATAAACGTCATCGGGACTTGGAGTTTGCAATCGAAGATCGGGTTTTCTTGAGATTGTTTCCTCGTAAGGGGTTTGCTCGTTATGGTAAAGGTGGTAAGCTGAGTCCGAGATTTGTTGGGCTGTTTGAGATTACCGGCAAGGTTGGTAAGTTAGCATATCGGTTGGCTTTACCGGAGAATTTCTCTAATATCCACAATAAATTTCACGTGTCTAATTTGCGAAAATATAATTCGGATCCTTCTCATATTCTTGAGCCAGAGCCGTTACAGCTTCGTGAGAATCTGACTTATGACGAGCGTCCGATTCGTATTCTTGATCAGATGGAACGAGAGTTGAGGTCGAAGAAGATTCCGATGGTTAAGGTGTTGTGGAAGCATCACGGCATTGAGGAAGCTACTTGGGAGAGATGAGATCAGATGCAGCAGCAGTACCCAGATCTGTTCAGTACATCAAGTAAGAATTTCGAGGGCAAAATTTCTTTAAGGGGAGGAGAATGTGAAACCCCACTTTTCTATCATGTCTCGTTTTGCGTGCTTTATCTCGTTTTGCGTGAATTAACCTTTCTATGTGCTATATGACTTAGAATGTGATAATTTTGATATCAATACTCCTAGAACATGCTGAATGTACATTCATGAAATTTTCATAAAAAACGGAGTCAGAAATTTTATCGTCGATTTTTAGTGAATAGTATTTTTGAAACACGTCCGCTAAAATTTTGAAAATGGTCTTTTTAACCCTTCTAGACCTAGTCCACAGACTTTAATAGACCTGTGTTTGATTAAAAAAGTTTTAAAATCGGCTTAGGAATTTATTAGGGTTTTTACACCGACTTTTGCGAAAATCGAGTTTTAAGCCGACTCGGGTGAAATTGTTTGATTGTAAAACTTCTTGTCACCTAAAAATAACCTACTTGAGCTATCTTGGGTGTTGAATAATTGTTTTGAACATTGGTGATCAAGAAAATGCATTTAAAGTCAAGAAAACACTAAAAATACTAAAGTTTCATCTTTGACTTTCATTTAAATTGTTGACTTTCATGCATATATCACCAACACACATTGCAAAGGCACAAAAACACCTTCCATTTCACACACATGGCCGAGCGTTTCATGGGAGAATAAGCCAAGGAGTTTTCAAGGTTTTCAAAGCAAATTTTCAAAGAAAAACCTAGTTTTTGTCCGTAGAACTTCGTGCCGAGTTGGATTACGCTTGTTGGGCATGCATTCCTAGGCTTATATCGCATCAAAGGTGAGAGAAAAATTCTAGATCTCAAAACTCATCTTTTGTGTTTTTTGCGTAGAATTGATTATCAAACCGTTAGAATGTTAATCTGATGTTAGATTATTGCTTCATGCATGCTAGGGATCATTTATATGTAATCCTACGAGATTTGAACCGTTGTAGCATAATTATTATTTTTCGGGTATTTAAAGTTGATTAATTTGCTAAATGTTGATTATTTTGAGTTGTGTTGATCGGAATTGATTGCCATTGATTTCAAAAAGTTTGTTAATTACGTGGTAGCGCCGTTGTAATGCCGAATTTTCGATTGTGATGTCCGTGCTAAAATCCAGAAATTTCAGCCATGACACACTATGGTTTTAGGGTTGTTGGGCATGATTTGGATGTGTTTTGGTTGGTTTCCGAGGGGACTAATGTAGGTGATTGAATGGGTGAGTGTTTGAAACTGATTTGGAGTTGTTTGGATTAGTAGAATGTAAGATATGATTAATTGAAGTTTAGGTTGTCTTTCTTTAAAATGTTAGATTATGCCTTTAGTTGATTGGGTGTGGTTTGAGTGATTGAATTGTGAGTTGATGATGGGTAAACTAGGGTTTGATTGTATGATTAATGCATGTTCGGTTAAATGGCCTACTTTGTCATCTAACTTAGTTATTTGTTGTTAAACAGATTATTGATGTTATTATGATGATAATATGATTATTGATGATTATTGATTGATGACTGATGCCGGGGTATAGGCAGTTCTGCTAGACTGTCTTCCTGTGAATGATTGATGTTTATTATTATTATTGAGTCTTTGGTATGTGTGTGCCACCTCTCGGGCAGCATCGGGCTGTCGGGTTGATAACGACATGACTACCAAAGACTGCCTCCAGCTCGCATGACGGAGGTGTCATGGAGGGAGATATTATTGGGGTACCTTAGGTGCGTGAGTTTATGGGAGTCATAAGAAGGCTGTTATGATCGTGATGGCGTTTGGAGCTACACCAACTAGTGTATCCTTTATTGAATGGTCATTATAGATTATGTGATTATAGTATTATTGATGTTATTGTGTGTTTACTAGCTCAAAGGATTATTTCCAAGGAGTTTAGTAAACCTTGCTCGAGATCTGTCTGATCCTCACTGGGCTTATTTTATATAAGCTCACTCTCTATTATTGCATGCCTACAGGTGTACTTTCGCAGGATTACGGGTACGTGCCTCCTGAAGAGGAAAGTGTGCCTTACGTGGATGAGTCTTATGTTCCGGAGTCTTATCCTTGATTTTGTATTGTTTTGCTATCTTGTAAATTAACTTAGTAGACTTTTATATGTTTTATAGTTTATAATGTATAAGATGTTGAAAAGATAATGGATTAGTTGATGTTGTCTTAGTAGCCTTTCTTTTGTTTATGATTAGGTTGCTAGATTGGCTCAATATGTTTTTGTAATGTATATTAAGGTTCATGTATTATGTTGGAACGGAGGCGTGTAACGGGGAATGTTTATTGTATAATATGGTTATGATGTATGTTGTTATATTATTGAGGAGTTGTTTGTTGTATGGTTTATGGAGTTGATGTATGATGTCCTATTGAGGTTGGTTTAGAGCCTCGGTATCCTAATTACTGTCGTTATACTGCCGAAATTCCATTGCGTCCTAACTGATCGTAGGTAGGGTCGAGTTGGGGCGTGACAGCATAACTCTTTACTGATCAAAAGTTATGGGTGCCGGAGCAACGGAGACCAGGTCACAAACCCCACAACCTCGGTTTGCGGGGCCCAGTCCCTCCGCGAAGCGAAGTTGTCTTGCCCAAGATGCCGTGGGACTCGAGAAAAGAAATGTGACGGATGAAGCATCTGAGCAGGGCTGAATGTGGCAAAAAAAAATTGAAAATGAGGGTGCAACACGAAGACTTCTGAGGGGGTCACCTATCCTAGTGCTACTCTCGGTGCATTAGTGCTGGTCTGATCCCACACGTCAAGTTGAGGGTGCAAAGCCCTTATGTGTTGACGATTCACAGTCGCAGCCCAGAGAGACAGCCCATTCAAAAGGCCCAATGGGCTTATCGATAATTCATCTGCTTCAAAAACGCACCATCCTCGCAAGACGTGATATCGACACGTAGTAGGGCCCTCTAATGTCCCACGAGTTAGGTTGTCGACCTTTTCACGACTCACGACGAATGATTCGGGATGACAAAACAGCGCAAAAAGAAGAAGATTGGCACAAAACTGATGAAAACATTCCATTTTGGGTGCATTAGTGCTGGTATGATTGCACCCGTCATATTGAGGGTACAAAGCCCTTATGTGTTGACGGTTCACAATCCTAGCCCAGAGAGACGGCCTATTCAAAAGGCCCAATGGACTTATCGACAACCCATTTGCTTCAACAACGCAGCATCCCTGCAAAACGTGATATCAACGCGTAGTAGGGCCCTCTAATGTCGAGCGAGTTAGGTTGTTGGCCTTATCGTAGCTCCCGACGAACAACCCGGGATGAAAAAACAAAGCAAAAAGAAGAAAACTGGCCTACAATTGACGAAAACGTTCCATTTTGGGTTCTAAAACAGTTGTAGTAGAACAGGCTTGATGCACCCGTCGTAGACCTCCTAGAGAGCATTCCAACGGTATACAGTGGGCTGCATAACTCCTTACGTATCAAAAGTTATGGGCACCGAAGCGACGGAAACTAGGTCACAGGCCCCACGACCTCGGTTTGCGGGGCCTGGCACCTCTGCGAAGTGAAGTTGTCTTGCCCAAGATGCTGTGGGACACGAGTAAAGAAATGTGACGGAAGAAACAACTTGGCAAGGCTGAACGGGGCAAAAAAAAAAAGAAAAGCGGGGTGCAACACAAGGACTTCCCAGTGGGTCACCCATCCTAGTACTACTCTCGCCCAAGCATGTTTAACTTCGGAGTACTTATGAGATCTGGTACATTAGTGCTAGTATGATCATATACATCATGTTGAGGGTGCAAAGCCCTTATGTGTTGACGGTTCACAGTCGTAGCCCAGAGAGACAGCCCATTCAAAAGACCCAATGGGCTTATCGACAACCCATCTGCTTCAACAACGCAGCATCCTCGCAAGATGTTATATCGACATGAATTGGGGCCCTCTAATGTCCCCTGAGTTAGGTTGTCGGCCTTTTTGCGGCTCACGACGAACAACAAGGGACAAAAAAATAGCGCAAAAAGAAGAAAAGTGGCTCGAAACTGATAAAAATGTTCAATTTTGGGTTTCAAAAATAGGTGCAGCCAAGTAGGCTTTCTACCCCCGTCGTAGAACTCCCGAAGAACTTTTCAACAGTATACTGTGGGCCGCATAACACCTTACGAATAAAAAGTTATGGGCACCGGAGCAACGAAGACTAGGTCACAAGCCCCACGACCTCGATTTGCGGGACCTAGCCCCTCTGCGAAGCGAACTTATCTTGCCCAAGATGCTATGGGACTCAAGAAAAGAAATGTGACGGATGAAGCATCTTGACAGGGCTGAATGGGGCAAAATGAAAATGAAAATGAGGGTGCAACACGATGACTTCCCAAGGGGTCACCCATCCTAGTACTACTTTCGCCCAAGCATGCCTAACTTCGGGGTTCTGATGGGATCCATTGATTAGAGCTGGTGTGATCACACCCGTCATGTTGAGGGAGCAAAGCCCTTATGTGTTGACGGTTCACAGTCGCAGCCTAGGTAGAAGACCAATTCAAAAGGACCAATAGGTTTATCGATAACCCATCTGCTTCAAAAATGTAGCATCCTCATAAGACGTGACATTGACATGTAGTAGGGCTCTCCAATGTCTCGTGAGTTAGGTGTCGGCCTTTTCGCGGCTCACGACGAATGACCCGGGATAAAAAAGCAACGCAAAAAGAAGAAGAGTAGCCTGAAACTGTTGAAAACGTTTGATTTTCAGTTTTGAAAACAGGTGCAGTCGTGCAGGCTTGCTGCCCCCGTCATAGAGCTCCCAGAAAGTTTTCCAACGGTAAACTGTGGGCTACATAACACCTTACGGATAAAAAGTTATGGGTACCGGAGCGATGGAGATCAGGTCACAAGCCCCACGATCTCTGTTTGCGGGGCCCAACCCCTCCGCTAAGCGAAGTTGTCTTGCCTAAGATGCCGTGGGACTCGAGAAAAGAAATGTGACCGATGAAGCATCTTGGCATGGCTGAACGGGGCAAAAAAAAATGAAAAAAGGTGTGCAACACGAGGACTTCCCAGGGGTTCACCCATCCTAATACTAGTCTGGCCCATGTATGCTTAACTTTAGAGTTTTGATCGGATTCGGTGCATTAGTGTTGGTATGATTGCACCCGTCATGTTGAGGTTGCAAAACCCTTATGTGTTGACAGTTCACAATCCCAGTCCAGAGAGACGACGTTTTCAAGAGGCCCATTGGGCTTATCGATAACCCAACTATTTCAACAACGCATAATGCTCACAAGACGTGATATTGACGCATAGTAGGGCCCTTTAATGTCCCGCGAGTTAGGTTGTTTACCTTTTCGCTACTCACGACAAAAGACCCGGGACGAAAAAGCAGCGCAAAAAGAAGAAGAGTGGCCTGAAATTGATGAAAATGTTCGATTTTGGGTCTCAAAAACAGGAGCAATGGATAAGGCTTTCTTCTCAAGTCGTACAGCTCGCAGAGAGCTTTCAAATGGTACACTGTGGGCCTCATAATTCCTTACGGATAAAAAATTATTGGTACCAGAGCAACGGAGGCCAGGTCACTGGCGCCACGACCTCGGTTTGCGTGGCCCAACCCCTCCGTGAAGTGAAGTTGTCTTGCCCAAGATGTCGTAGGACTCGAGAAAAGAAATGTGACAGATGAAGCATCTTGGCGCGGCTGAACAGGGAAAAAAATTGAAAAAGGGGGTACAACACGAGGACTTCCCTGGGGGTCACCCATCCTATTACTACTCTTGCTCAAGCATGCTTAACTTCGGAGTTCTGGTGGGATCCGGTGCATTAGTGCTAGTATGATTGCACCCGTCATGTTGATGGTGCAAAGCCCTTATGTGTTGACGGTTCATAGTCGTAGCCCAAAGAGACGACCTATTAAAATGGCCCAATGGGCTTATAAACAACCTATCTACTTCAACAATGCAGCATCCTTGCAAGACGAGATATCGACGCATAGTAGGGCCCTCTAATGTCGCACGAGTTAGGTTGTCGGCCTTTTTGCGGCTCACGACGAACTACCCTAGATGAAAAAGCAGCATAAAAAGAATAAGAGTGGCCTAAAATTGATGAAAATGTTCAATTTTGGGATTCGAAAATAGGTGCAACCGAGTAGGCTTGCTGCCCCCGTCGTAGAGCTCCCAGAGTGCTTTCAACGGTATTTAGTGGGCTACATAACTCCTTACAGATAAAAAGTTATGGGCACCAGAGCGACGGAAACTAGGTCACAAGCCCTACGACCTCAGTTTGCGGGGCCCAGCTCCTCTGCGAAGCGAAGTTGTCTTGCCCAAGATGCCGTGGGACTCGAGAAAAGAAATGTGACGGATGAAACATCTTGGCAAGGCTGAACGCGGCAAAACAAAAATGAAAAGAAGGTTACAACACGAGGACTTCCTAGGGGGTCACCCATCCTAGTACTACTCTCGCCCAACCATGTTTAACTTCGGAGTTCTTATGGGATCCGGAGCATTAGAGTGGCTATGATTGCACCCATCATGTTGAGGGAGCAAAGCCCTTATGCGTTGATGGTTCACTGTCGCAGCCTAGAGAGAAAACCAATTCAAAAGGACCAATAGGCTTATCGACAACCCATCTCCTTCAACAACGAAGCATACTCATAAGACGTGATATCGACACGTAGTAGGGCCCTCTAATGTCCCGTGAGTTAGGTTGTCGGCCTTTTTACAGATCACGATGAATGACCCAGGATGAAAAAGCAACGCAAAAAGAAGAAGAGTGGCCTGAAACTGATGAAAACGTTCGATTTTGGATTTTGAAAATTGGTGCAGTCATGCAATCTTGCTGCCCCGGTCGTAGAGCTCGCGAAAAGCTTTTTAACGGTATACTGTGGACGCATAACTCTTTATGGATAAAAAGTTATAGGCACCAGAGCGATGGAGACCAAGTTACAGGCCTCACGATCTCTGTTTGCGGAGCCCAACCCCTCCGCGAAGCGAAGTTGTCTTGCCCAAGATACCATGGTACTCTAGAAAAAAAATGTGACGGATGAAGCATCTTGGCATGGCTGAACAACGCAAAAAAAAAAATTGAAAACGATTGTGCAACACGAGGACTTCCCAGGGGGTCACCTACCCTAATACTTGTTGACGGTTCACAATCCTAGCCCATAGAGACGACCTTTTCAAAAGGCCCATTGGGCTTATCGACAACCCAACTGTTTCAACAACGCATAATGCCCACAAGACGTGATATCGACGTATAGTAGGGCTCTCTAATATCCCGCGAGATAGGTTGTTGGCCTTTTCACTACTCCCGATAAAAGACCCGGGACGAAAAAACAGCGCAAAAAGAAGAAGAATGGCCCGAAACTCATGAAAACATTTGATTTTAGGTTTCGAAATAGGTGCAACGGAGAAGGCTTTCTGCTCTCATCGTACAGCTTCCGAAAAGCTTTCCAACGGTATATTGTCGGTCGTATAACTCCGTACGGATAAAAAGTTATTCGCATCGGAGGGACGGAGGCCAAGTCACTGGCCCCACAACCTCGGTTTGCATGGCCCAACCCCTCCGTGAAGTGAAGTTGTCTTGCCCAAGATGTCGTAGGACTCGAGAAAAGAAATGTGACAGATGAAGCATCTTGGCATGGCTGAACGGGGCAAAAAAAAAATAAAAAGGGGGGTGCAACACGAGGACTTCCCTGGGGGTCACCCATCTTATTACTACTCTGGCTCAAGCACGCTTAACTTCGGAGTTCTGGTGGGATCCAGTGCATTAGTGCTGGTATGATTGCACCCGTCATGTTGATGGTGCAAAGCCCTTATGTGTTGATGGTTCACAGTCGCATCCCAAAGAGACGGCCCATTAAAATGGCCCAAAAGGCTTATCGACAACCGATCTGCTTCAACAACGTAGCATCCTCGCAAAATGTGATATTGACGCATAGTAAGGCCCTCTAATGTCGCGCGAGTTACATTGTCAGCCTTTTTGCGGCTCACAACGAACTACCCTGGACGAAAAAGCAGCGCAAAAAGAATAAAACTGGCCTAAGACTGGTGAAAACGTTCAATTTTGGGTTTCGAAAATAGGTGCAGCCGAGTAAGCTTCCTGCCCCCGTCGTAGAGCTCCCAGAGAGCTTTCAACAGTATACTGTGGGCTGCATAACTCCTTATGGATAAAAAGTTATGGGCACCAGAGCGACGGAAACTAGGTCACAAGCCCCACGACCTCGATTTGCGGGGCCCATCCCCTACATGAAGCGAAGTTGTCTTGCCCAAGATGTCGTGGGACTCGAGAAAAGAAATGTGACGGATGAAACATCTTGGCAAGGCTGAACGCGGCAAAACAATAATGAAAAGAAGTTTACAACACGAGGACTTCCCAAGGGGCCACCCATCCTAGTACTACTCTCGCCCAAGCATGTTTAACTTCGGAGTTCTTATGGGATCCGGTGCATTCGAG
This sequence comes from Ehretia macrophylla, assembly GCA_037974665.1. Taxonomy (NCBI): domain Eukaryota; kingdom Viridiplantae; phylum Streptophyta; class Magnoliopsida; order Boraginales; family Ehretiaceae; genus Ehretia; species Ehretia macrophylla. The sequence continues at coordinate 24,265,404 of CM075780.1, forward strand.
TGGGTATGATTGCACCCATCATGTTGAGGGAACAAAGCCCATATGTGTTGACGGTTCACTGTCGCAGCCTAGAGAGAAGACCAATTCAAAAGGACCAATGGGCTTATCGACAACCTATCTCCTTCAACAACGAAGCATCCTCGCAAGACATGATATCGACACGTAGTAGGGTCCTCATGTCCAATGAGTTAGGTTGTCGGCCTTTTTGCGGATCACAATGAATGACCCAGGATGAAAAAGCAATGCAAAAAGAAGAAGAGTGGTCCAAAACTGATGAAAACGTTCGATTATGGATTTTAAAAACAGGTGTAGTCGTGCAAGCTTGTTATGCCCGTCCAAGAGCTCGCGAAAATCTTTCCAACGATATACTGTGGGCGGCATAACTCTTTACAGATAGAAAGTTATAGGCACCGGAGTAACGGAGACCAAGTTACAGGCCTCACGACCTCTGTTTGCGAGGCCCAACCCCTCCGCGAAGCGAAATTGTCTTGCCCAAGATACCATGGGACTCCAGAAAAAAAATATGATGGATGAAGCATCTTGGCATGGCTGAATGATGAAAAAAAAAATGAAAAGGGTTGTGTAACACGAGGACTTCCCAGGGGGTCACCCACCGTAATTCTTGTTGACGGTTCACAATCCCAGCCCAGAGAGACGACATTTTCAAAAGGCCCATTGGGCTTCTCGACAACCCAACTGTTTCAACAACGTATAATGCCCACAAGACGTGATATCGATGTATAGTATGGCCCTCTAATGTCCCGCGAGTTAGGTTGTTGGCCTTTTCGCTGCTCCCGATAAAAGACCCGGGATGAAAAAACAGCGCGAAAAGAAGAAGAGTGGTCCGAAACTCATGAAAACGTTTGATTTTAGGTTTCGAAATAGGTGCAACGGAGAAGGCTTTCTGCTCTAGTCGTACAGCTTTCGGAGAGCTTTCCAACGGTATATTGTCGGCCGCATAACTCCGTACGAATAAAAAGTTATTGGCACTGGAGGGACGGAGGCCAGGTCACTGGCCCCACAACCTCGATTTGCATGGCCCAACCCCTCCGCGAAGTGAAGTTATCTTGCCCAAGATGTCGTAGGACTCGAGAAAAGAAATGTGACAGATGAAGAATCTTGGCATGGCTGAACGGGGCAAAAAAAAATGAAAAAAGGGGTGCAACACGAGGACTTCTCTGGGGGTCACCCATTTTATTACTTCTCTGGCTCAAGCACGCTTAACTTCGGAGTTCTGGTGGGATCCAGTGCATTAGTGCTGGTATGATTGCACCCATCATGTTGATGGTGCAAAGCCCTTATGTGTTGACAGTTCACAGTCACAGCCCAGAGAGACGGCCCATTAAAATGGCCCAATGGGCTTATCGACAACCGATTTACTTCAACAACGTAGCATCCTCGCAAGACGTGATTTTGACGCATAGTAAGGCCCTCTAATGTCACGCGAGTTACATTGTCGGCCTTTTTCCGGCTCACGACGAACTACCCTGGATGAAAAAGCAGCGTAAAAAGGATAAGAGTGGCCTAAGACTGATGAAAACGTTCAATTTTGGGTTTCGAAAATAGGTGCAGCCGAGTAGGCTTCCTACCCCCATCGTAGAGCTCCCAGAGAGCTTTCAACGGTATACTGCGGGTTGCATAACACCTTACGAATAAAAAGTTATGGGCACCAGAGCGACGGAAACCAGGTCACAAGCCCCACGACCTCGGTTTGCAGGGCCCAGCCCCTCCGAGAAGCGAAGTTGTCTTGCCCAAGATGCCGTGGGACTCGAGAAACGAAATGTGACGGATGAAACATCTTGCCCAAGCATGTTTAACTTCGGAGTTCTGATGGGATCCGGTGCATTAGAGTGGGTATGATTGCACCCGTTATGTTGAGGGAGCAAAGCCATTATGTGTTGTCTGTTCACTGTCGTAGCCTAAAGAGAAGACCAATTCAAAAGGACCAATGGGCTTATCGACAACCCATCTCCTTCAACAACGAAGCATCCTCGCAAGACGTGATATCAACACGTAATAAAGCCCTCTAATGTCCCGTGAGTTAGGTTGTCGGCCTTTTTACGGATCACGACGAATGACCCGGGATGAAAAAGCAAAGCAAAAAGAAGAAAAGTGGTCCAAAACTGATGAAATAGTTCGATTTTGGGTTTTAAAAATAGGTGCAGTCATGCAAACTTGATGCCCCCGTCGTAGAGCTCGCGAAAAGCTTTCCAACGGTATACTGTGGGCGGCACAACTCTTTACGAATAAAAAGTTATAGGCACCGGAGCGACGGACACCAAGTTACAGGCCTCATGACCTCTGTTTGAGGGGCCCAACCCCTCCGCGAAGCGAAGTTGTCTTGCCCAAGATACCATGGGACACCAAAAAAGAAATGTGACAGATGAAACATCTTTGCATGGCTGAACAGCGCAAAAAAAAAATGAAAAGGGCAGTGCAACACGAGGACTTCCCAGGGGGTCACCCACCCTGATACTTGTTGACGGTTCACAATCCCAGCCCAGAGAGACGACCTCTTCAAAAGGCCCATTGGGCTTATCGATAACCCAACTGTTTCCACAACGCATAATGCTCGCAAGACGTGATATCGACGTATAGTAGGGCCCTCTAATGTCCTGCGAGTTAGGTTGTTGGCCTTTTCGCTGCTCCCGACAAAAGACCCGGGATGAAAAAACAAAGCAAAAAGAAGAAGAGTGGCCTGAAACTCATGAAAATGTTTGATTTTAGGTTTTGAAAATAGGTGCAGCAGAGAAAGCTTTATGCTCTCGTCGTACAGCTCCCGGAAAGCTTTCCAACGGTATATTGTCGGCTGCATAACTCCATACGGATAAAAAGATATTAGCTCCGGAGTGACGGAGACCAGGTCACTGGTCCCACATCCTCGGTTTGCGTGGCCCAACCCCTCTGCGAAGCAAAGTTGTCTTTCCCAAGATGCCGTAGGACTAGAGAAAATAAATATGATGGATGAAGCATCTTGGCATGGCTGAATGGGGCAAAAAAAAATGAAAAGGGGGGTGCAACACGAGGACTTCCATGGGGGTCACCTATCCTATTACTACTCTGTCCCAAGCATGCTTAACTTCAGAGTTCTGATGGGATCCGGTGCATTAGGGCTGGTATGATTGCACCCGTCATGTTGAGGGTGCAAAGCCCTTAAGTGTTGACGGTTCATGATCCCAGCCTAGAGAGACAGCCTATTCAAAAGGCCCAATGGGCTTATCGACAACCCATCTGCTTCAACAACTCAGCAGCCTCGCAAGACGTGATATCAACGCATTGTAGGGCCCTCTAATGTCCCGTGAGTTAGGTTGTCGGCCTTTTCACAGCTCACGACGAACGACCCATGATGAAAAAGCAGCGCAAAAAGAATAAGAGTGGACTGAAACTGATGAAAATGTTCAATTTTGGGTTTCGAAAATAGGTGTAGCCGAGTAGACGTGCTACCCCTGTCGTAGAGCTCCCAGAAAGCTTTCCAACGATATACTATGGGCTGCATAACTCCTTACGGATAAAAAGTTGTGGGGACCGGAGCAATGGAGACGAAGCACAGGCCTCACGACCTCGGTTTGCAGGGCCCAACCCCTCTGCGAAGAGACGTTGCCCTGCCCAAGATGCCGTGGGACTCTAGAAAAGAAATGTGACTGATTAAACATCTTGGCATGGCTAAACGAGGCAAAAAAAAATGAAAAGGAGGGTACAACATGAGGACTTCCCACGGGGTCACCCATCCTAGTACTACTCTTACCCAAGCATGCTAAACATTAGAGTTCTGATGGGATCCGGTGCATTAGTGCTGGTATGATCGTACCCGTCATGTTGAGGGTGCAAAGCCCTTATGTGCTGACGGTTCACAGTCGCAGCCCAAAGAAACGGCCCACTCAAAAGGCCCCACGGGCTTATCGATAACCCATCTGCTTCACCAACGCAACATCCTCGCAAGACGTGATATTGATTGTAGTAGGGCCCTCTAATGTCCTGCGAGTCGGGTTGTCAGTCTTTTCGCGGCTCACGACGAACGACCTGGGTCGAAAAAGCAGCACAAAAAGAATAAGAGTAACCCAAAACTGATGAAAACATTCAAGTTTTGGTTTCAAAAAAAGGTGCAGCTGAGCAAGCTTGTTGCCCCCGTCTTAGAGCTCCCGAAGAGCTTTCCAACGGTATACTGTGGGCCACATAACTCCATACGGATAAAAGTTATGGGCACCGGAGTGACGGGGACCAGGTCACAAGCCCGACGACCTCGGTTTGCGGGGCCCAACCCCTCCGAGAAGCGAGGTTGTCTTGGCCAAAATGTCATGGGACTCGAGAAAAAAATGTGATGGATGAAGCATCTTGGCATGGCTGAATGGGGCAAAAAATTATGAAAAGGGGGTGCAACACGAGGACTTCTGAGGGGGTCACCCATCCTAGTACTACTCTGGCCCAAACACACTTAACTTCTGAGTTCTAACCGGATCCGGAGCAATAGTGTTGGTATGATTGCACCCGTCATGTTGAGGGTGCAAAGCCCTTATGTGTTGATAGTTCACAAACCCAGCCTAGAGAGACGGCCTATTCAAAAGTCCCAATGGGCTTATTGATAACCCATCTGTTTCAACAATGCAGCATCCTCGTAAGATGTGATATCGACGCATAGTAGGGCCCTCTAATGTCCCGCGAGATAGGTTGTCGGCCTTTTCGCTTCTAACGATGAAAGACCCGGGATGACAAAAGCAGCGCAAAAAGAAGAAGAGTGGCGCAAAACTAATGACAACGTTCGATTTTGGGTTTCAAAAATAGGTGCAGCCTAGCAGGCTTGCTGCTCCCGTCGTAGAGCTCCCAAAAAAATTTACAACGGTATACTATGGCCTGCATAACTCATTATGAATAAAACGTTATGGGCACTGGAGCGACGGAGACTAGGTCACAGACCCCACGACCTCGGTTTAAGCGGCCTAGCCCTCCGCGAAGCGAAGTTGTCTTGCCCAAGATGCCGTGGGACTAGAGAAAAAAAATGTGATAGATGAAGCATATTGGCAAGGCTGAAAGGGGCAAAATAAAAAATAAAAAAGGCGGTGCAACATGAGGACTTCCCACGGGGTCACCCATCCTATTACTACTCTTGCCCAAGCACGCTTAACTTCGGAGTTATGATGGGATCTGGTTCATTAGTGCAGCTATGATTGCACCCGTCATGTTGAGGGTGCAAAGCCCTTTAGTATTGACGGTTCGCAATCCCAGCCCTGAGAGACGGCCTATTCAAAAGGCCCAATGGGCTTATCGACAACCCATCTGCTTCAACAACTCAGCATCCTCGCAAGACGTGATGTCGACGCATTGTAGGGCCCTCTAATGTCCCGGGAGTTAGGTTGTCGGACTTTTCGTGGCTCACGACGAACGACCCTGGATGAAAAAACAGCGCAAAAAGAAATAAGAGTGGCCTAAAACTGATGAAAACGTTCGATTTTGGGGTTTTCAAAAATAGGTGCAACTGAGTAGTCATGCTGCCCCCATTGTAGAGCTCCCGGAGAGCTTTCCAATGGTATACTGTGTACCGTATAACTCCTTACGGATAAAAAGTTGTGGGCATCGAAGCGACGGAAACCAGGTCATAGGCCCCACGACCTCGGTTTGTGAGGCCCAACCCCTCTGTGAAGAGAAGTTGCCTTGCCCAAGATGCCGTGGGACTCGAGAAAAGAAATATGACTGATTAAGCATCTTGGCATGGCTGAACGGGGCAAGAAAAATGAAAAAAACGGTACAACACGAGGACTTCCCAGGGGGTCACCCATCCTAGTACTACTCTTGCCCAAGCATTCTTAACTTCAGAGTTCTAATGGGATCCGGTGCATTAGTGCTGGTATGATTGCACCCGTCATGTTGAGGGTGCAAAGCCTTTATGTGTTTACAGTTCACAATCGCAGCCCAGAGAGACAACCAATTCAAAAGGCCCAATGGGCTTATAGACAACCCATCTGCTTCAAAAATGCAACATCCTCACAAGACGTGATATTGATTGTAGAAGGGCCATATAATGTCCCGCGAGTTAGGTTGTCGGCCTTTTTGCTGGTCACGAGAACGACTCGGGATGAAAAAGCAGCGCAAAAAGAAGAAAAGTGGCCTGAAACAGATGACAACGTTTGATTTTGGGTTTCGAAAACAGGTGCAGCCTAGCAGGCTTGCTTCTCCCATTGTAGAGCTCCCGGAGAGATTTCCAACGGTATACTATGGCTCGCATAACTCATTACGGATAAAACGTTATGGGCACCGGAGCGACGGAGACTAGGTCACAGGCCCCACGACCTCAGTTTGCGGGGCCCAACCCCTCCGTGAAGTGAAGTTGTCTTGCCCAAGATGCCGTGGGACTCGAGAAAAGAAATCTGACGGATGAAGCATCTTGGCATGGCTGAACGGGGCAAAAAAAATGAAAAGGGCGGTGCAACACGAGGACTTCCCAGGGGGTCACCCATCCTATTACTACTCTGGCCCAAGCATGCTTAACTTCGGAGTTATTATGGGATCTGGTTCATTAGTGGTGGTATGATTGCACCCGTCATGTTGAGTGTGCAAAGCCCTTAAGTGTTGACGGTTCACAATCCTAGCCTTGAGAGACGACTTATTCAAAAGTCCCAATGGGCTTATCGACAACCCATCTGCTTCAACAACGCAGCATCCTCGCAAAATGTGATATCGATGCATTTTAGGGCCCTCCAATGTCCCGTGAGTTAGGTTGTCAGCCTTTTCACGGCTCACGACGAACGACCCGAGACAAAAAAGCAGCACAAAAAAAATTAGAGTAGCCTGAAACTGGTGAAAACGTTCAATTTTGGGGTTCGAAAATAGGTACAGCCGAATAGACGTGCTGCCCCCATCGTAGAGCTCCCAGAAATCTTTTTAACAGTATACTGTGGGCCATATAACTCCTTACGGATAAAAACTTGTGGGCATCATAGCGACGAAGACCAGGTCACAGACCCCACGACCTCGGTTTACGGGGCCCAACACCTCCACGAAGTGAAGTTGCCTTGCCCAAGATACCGTGGGACTCGAGAAAAGAAATGTGACTGATTAAGCAACTTGGCATGGCTGAACAGGTCAAAAAAAATTGAAAAGGAGGGTACAACACGAGGACTTCCTAGGGGATAACCCATCCTAGTACTACTCTTGCCCAAACATGCTTAACTTTGGAGTTCTGATGGGATCCAGTGCATTAGTGCTGGTATGATCGCACCCGTCATGTTAAGGGTGCAACTCCCTTAAGTGTTGACGGTTCACAGTCGCAGCCCAAAGTGACGGCCCATTCAAAAGCCCTAATGGGCTTATCGACAACCCATCTGCTTCAACAATGCAACATTCTCGCAAGACGTGATATTGATTGTAGTAGGGCCCCTAATGTCCTGAGAGTTAGGTTGTCAACCTTTTCGCAGCTCATGATGAATGACGTGGGATGAAAAAGAAGCGTAAAAAGAATAAGAGTAACCAGAAACTGATGAAAAGGTTCATTTTGGGTTTTGAAAACATTTGCAGTCGAGCAAGCTTGCTGCCCCCGTCATAGAGCTCCCGGAGAGCTTCTAAACGGTATATTGTGGGTAGCATAACTCTATACAGATAAAATGTTATGGGCATCGGAGCGACGGAGACCAGGTCACAGGCCCTACGACCTCGGTTTGCAGGGCCCAACCCCTCCGCGAAGTGAGGATGCCTTGCCCAAAATGTCGTGGGACTCAAGAAAAGAAATATGACGGATAAAGCATCTTGGCATGGCTGAACGGGGAAAAAAAAGAAAAGGGGGTGCGACACGAGGACTTTCTAGAGGGTCACCCATCCTAGTACTACTCTGGCCCAAACATGCTTACCTTCTGAGTTTTGACCGGATCCGGTACATTAGTGTTGGTATGATTGCACCCGTCATGTTGAGGGTGCAAAGCCCTTATGTGGTGATGGTTCACAAATCCTGCCCAGAGAGACGACCAATTCAAAAGGCCCAATGGGCTTATCGAAAACCCATGTGTTTTAACAACGAAGCATCCTCGCAAGATGTGATATCGATGCATAGTAGGGCCCTCGACTGTCCCGCGAGATAGGTTGTCGGCCTTTTCGCTGCTCACGACGAAAGACCCGGGATGAAAAAGTAGCGCAAAAAGAATAAGAGTGGCCCTAAACTGGTGACAACGTTCGATTTTGGGTTTGGAAACTAGGTGCAACCTAGCAGGTTTGCTGCTCCCGTCGTAGAGCTCCCGAAGAGCTTTCCAACGGAATATTATGGGTAGTATAACTCCATACGGATAAAATGTTATAGTCACCGGAGCGACAAGGACCAGGTCACAGGCCCCATGACCTCGGTTTGCGGGGCCCAACTCCTCTGCGATGCGAGGTTGCCTTGCCCAAAATGTCATGGGACTCGAGAAAAGAAATATGACGAATGAAGCATCTTGGCATGGCTGAACGGGGCAAAAAAAATTAAAAGGGGGTGCGACACGAGGACTTCCTAGACGGTCACCCATCCTAGTACTACTCTGGCCCAAACACGCTTAACTTTTGAGTTCTGACCGGATCTGGAGCATTAGTGCTAGTATGATTGCACCCGTTATGTTGAGGTTGCAAAGCCCTTATGTGTTGATGGTTCACAAATCCAACCCAGAGAGACGGCCGGTTCAAAAGGCCCAATGGGCTTATCGACAACCCATCTGTTTCAACAGCGTAGCATCCTCGCAAGATGTGATATCGACGCATAGTAGAGCCCTCTAATGTCCCCCGAGATAGGTTGTCAGCCTTTTCGCTTCTCACGGCGAAAGACCCGAGATGAAAAAGCAGCGCAAAAAGAATTAGAGTGGCCCCAAACTGATGACAACGTTCGATTTTGGGTTTGGAAAACAGGTGCAACCTAGCAGGCTTGCTGTTCCCGTCGTAGAGCTCCCTGACAGATTTTCAACGATATACTATGGCCCTCATAACTCATTATGGATAAAAAGTTATGGGTACCAGAGCGACGGAGACTAGGTCACAGTCCCTACGACCTCGGTTTGCGGGGCCCAACCCCTCCGCAAAGTGAAATTGTCTAGCCCAAGATGCCATGGGACACAAGAAAAGAAATGTGACGGATGAAGCATCTTGGCATGGCTGAACGGGGAAAAAAAAAATGAAAAGGGCAGTGCAACACGAGGACTTCCCAGGGGGTCACCTATCCTATTACTACTTTGGCCCAAGCACGCTTAACATCAGAGTTATGATGGGATCTGGTGCATTAGTGGTAGTATGATTGCACCCGTCATATTGAGGGTCCAAAGCCCGTAAGTGTTGACGGTTCACAATCCTAGCCCTGATAGACGGCCTATTCAAAAGGTCCAATGGGCTTATCGACAACCTATCTGTTTCAATAATGCAGCAACCTCGCAAGACGTGATATCGACGCATTGTAGGGCCCTCTAATGTCCCGTGAGTTAGGTTTTTGGCCTTTTTCAGCTCACGACAAATGACCCGGGATGAAAAAACAACGCAAAAAGAATTAAAGTGGCCTAAAACTGATAAAAAGCTTCAATTTTGGGTTTTGAAAATAGGTGCAGCCGAGTAGTCGTGCTGCCCCCGTCGTAGAACTCCCGGAGAACTTTCCAACGGTATACTGTGGGCCGCATAACTCCTTACAGATAAAAAGTTATGGGCACTAGAGCGACGGCAACAAGGTCACAAGCCCCACGACCTCGGTTTGTGGGGCCCAACCCCTCCGCGAAGAGAAGTTGGCTTGCCCAAGATGCCGTGGGACTCGAGAAAAGAAATGTGACTGATTAAGCATCTTGGCAAGGCTAAACAGGGCAAAAAAAATGAAAAAGGAGGGCACAACACTAGGACTTCCTAGGGAGTCACCCATCCTAGTACTACTATCGCCCAAACATTCTTTACTTCTAAGTTCTGATGTGATCCGTTGCATTAGTGCTGGTATGATCCCACCCGTCATGTTGAGGTTGCAAAGCCCTTATGTGTTGACGGTTCACAATCGCAGCCCAGAAAGACGGCTCATTCAAAAGGCCCAATGGGCTTATGGACAACCCATCTACTTCAAAAACGCAACATGCTCGCAAGACGTGATATTGATTTCAATAGGGCCCTCTAATATCCCACGAGTTAGGTTGTCGGCCTTTTCCCAGCTCACGAGAACAACCCGAGAAGAAAAAGCAGCTCAAAAAGAAGAAGAGTTGACCGAAACTGATGACAACGTTTGATTTTGGGTTTCGAAAATAGGTGCAGCCTAGCAGGCTTGCTTCTCCCATTGTAGAACTCCCAGAAATATTTCCAAAGGTATACTATGGCCCGCATAACTCATTAGGGATAAAAAGTTATGGGCATTGGAGCGACGGAGACTAGGTCACAAGCCCCTCCGCGAAGCGAAGTTATCTGGCCCAAGATGTCGTAGGACTCGAGAAAAGAAATGTGACGGATGAAGAATCTTGCATGGCTGAACGGGGAAAAAAATGAAAAGGGCGGTACAACACGAGGACTTCCCAGGGGGTCACCCATCCTATTACTACTTTGGCCCAAGCACGATTAACATCGGAGTTATGATGGGATCTGGTGCATTAGTGCTGGTATGATTGCACCCATCATGTTGAGGGTGCAAAGCCCTTAACTATTGACGGTTCACAATCCCAGCCCTGAGAGATGGCCTATTCAAAAGGCCCAATGGGCTTATCGACAACCCATTTGCTTCAACAACGCAGCATCCTCGCAAGACGTGATATCGACATTTGTAGGGCCCTCTAATGTCCCGTTTGATAGGTTGTCGGCCTTTTCGTTGCTCACAACGAACGACTCGGGACGAAAAAGCAGCACAAAAAAACAAGAGTAGCTTGAAACTGATGAAAACATTCCATTTTGGGTTTCGAAAAAAGGAGCAGCCGAATAGGCGTCCTGCCCCCGTCGTAGAGCTCCCAAAAAGCTTCCCAACGGTATACTGTGGGCTGCATAACTCTTTACGGATAAAAAGTTATGGGTACCGGAGCAACGGAGACCAGGTCACAGGCCCCATGACCGCGGTTTGCGGGGCCCAACCCCTCCGTGAAGCAAAGTTGCCTTGCCCAAGATGCCGTGGGACTCGAGAAAAAAAATGTGATTGATTAAGCATCTTGGCATGGCTGAACGGGGCAAAAAAAAAAAGAAAAGGAGGGTACAACACGAGGACTTCCAAGGGGGTGACCCATCCTAGTACTACTCTCGCCCAAGCATGCTTAACTTTGGAGTTCTGATGGGATCCGGTGCATTAGTATTGGTATGATCGTACCCGTCATGTTGAGGGTACAAAGCCCTTATGTCTTGGCGGTTCACAATCGCTACCCAGAGAGACGGCCCATTCAAAAGGCCAAATGGGCTTATCGACAACCCATCTACTTCAACAACACAACATCATCACAAGACGTGATATTGATTGTAGTAGGGCCCCTAATGTCCCGCGAGTTAGGTTGTCGACCTTTTCGTGGCTCACGACGAACGACCTTGTACGAAAAAGTAGAGCAAAAAGAATAAGAGTAACCTGAGATCGATGAAAACGTTCAATTTTGGATTTTGAAAACATGTGCAGCTGAGTAAGCTTGCTGCCCCAGTCGTAGAGCTCTTGAAGAGCTTTCCAATGGTATACTGTGGGTAGCATAACTCCATACGGATAAAATGTTATTGGCACCGGAGCAACGGGGACCAGGTCACAGGCCCCACGGCCTTAATTTGCAGGTCCGAACCCCTCCGCGAAGCGAGGTTGTCTTGCCCAAAATGTCGTGGGACTCGAGAAAAGAAATGTGTCGGATGAAGCATCTTGGCATGGCTGAACAGGGCAAAAAAAAATGAAAAGGGGGTGCAACACGAGGACTTCCTAGAGGGTCACCCATCCTAGTACTACTCTGGCCCAAACACGCTTAACTTCTGAGTTCTGACCGGATCCGGTGCATTAGTGCTTGTATGAATGCACCTGTCATGTTGAGGGTACAATGCCCTTATGTATTGATGGTTCACAAACCCAGCCCAGAGAGACGGCCTATTCAAAAGGCCCAATGGGCTTATCGATAACCCATCTGTTTCAACAACAAAGCATCCTCGCAAGATGTGATATCGATGCATAGTAGGGCCCTCTATTGTCCTGCGAGAAAGGTTGTTGGCCTTTTCGCTGCTCACGACGAAAGACCCAAGAGGAAAAAGCAGCGCAAAAAGAATAAGAGTGGCCCGAAATTGATTACAACGTTCGATTTTGGGTTTCAAAAATAGGTTCAGCCTAGCAGGCTTACTGCTCCCGTCGTAGAGCTCCCAGAGAGATTTCCATTGGTATACAATGGCCCGCATAACTCATTATGGATAAAAAGTTATGGGCATTGGAGCGACAAAGACTAGGTCACAGGCCCCACAACCTCAGTTAGCGGGCCCAGCCCCTTCGCGAAGCAAAGTTGTCTT